>JAQJVK010000007.1:20107940-21307940 GCA_035578135.1 Flexamia atlantica
ATTATTCCGTGCAACCGGTAAACTTATTTACATACCCAGTATTTGCTGTTGCTGTTAAAGCAACCTAAGTTGATAATAATTATTCCGTCCGACCGTTAAGCTTATTTGCATACCCAGTATTTTGCTGTGGCTGTTAAAGCAACCTGGGTTAATAATAATGATTAATCAGTCCGACCGATAAACTTATTTACTTACCCAGTATTTTTGCAGTTGCTGATAAAGCAACCTGGGACCTGTCCCGTAAGTATTGGGGAAATAGCCTAGGTTCACCGGAGAGATAGGTTAGCTTAACGCCAGTTGCTGATAAAGCAACAGGTAATCCGAGTGCCGTATTTTTGACCCGATAGTCCCTAGTAGAATTGTCCGACCTTGTTATATTTTTCTTAGGGATTTCCCTATCACTCCCAGTAACGGGTAGTTGCTGGTGAAGCAACCTGGGAGTACCGACTGGCTTTCTAACACAGAGTTTGGCGATGATGAAACACTGATGCTATAGAGACAACCCAACAACTGAGCCAAACTCTAAAACCAGGTGAAATTGACCTGACTCGAACCTTGGCTCCCTCTGAGCTCATCCGAACCAAACAAATTTAATATGCTGACGTATTAATATTTCACACCTCCGAAAAATACGTCACATATTTGGCGCTTGAACAGGGACTTGAAATAAATGATATTTACGAATACGTAGTACGATTTTGACGACCATAGATCTCGATCGTTTCCTGAAGCCTTTCAGGCTATTGTTAGTGTTTAACATTCTCAAAAACAATGGAGCTGGTAACAAGTAACCGTCAAAACACCAGGGGACATCCTCCATGAAGTCGACTTTGACTAGTAGGACACTTGCGCCGAGCACTACGACCCCGAGTACAGTCATTACTACCACTAGTACCGTCCTGGTACCTGAACCTTCAGCTGTAGTATCTGCTCCTAACGTACTCATGTCTGAATCTGTGCCAACTACATCGGAACAAGTAACTCCGACTTTTGAATCAGATCCTAAGGTTGGATGGGTTTACAATCTTCAGAAAAAGGACTTGCAGATCGAAATGAAAAAGTTTTCTCTCGATACCTAAGATTCGGTGGCAGATCTTCAAAGGAGGCTAGTAGCTTTCTTGCAGTCAGGTGTCGTTCCTCCAGTAAAGCCTAAACCGCCAATTACAACGGTAGGTTTTGAGTCTCTCGACAACCGATTTGTTTCCGATTTTGATGGCATCGGAGCCGTTTCGGCTGATTATGGTTTGCCACTACCAAACCGATCGACTGAAACTAATGTTGTGGCAAGCACCGCACGACCGCTGGCCTATAGTTTAGTCTATGGTGCGGACTTAGAGGGCAACAGCATCCGAGATATGCTTGGTTTACACCCCGGAGCGACTCTCCGTCAGGTCCAAGCAGCAATATTCGAAATGAAACATCAAAATACGTCCCAGACGTCAACGGCCAAGCCCTTGTCCGATCCGAACCAAACCCGAAACAGCCGTCTCTCTTGGTCTAATCCAGTGGCAATGTACGAAAGCAATAGAGGTCAGGCATATTATGATGCACTTTATGATACAAATCTTTTGAGGTTAAGTGCTCCGATCTCTACGCATGAACGGTCATATGTACCACCCACGAGTAATTTTCGCCGTCCCGCATCCACCAATCGGGCCCAGCAACTTCCGGAGATTGCACACCTCTGTAATCAAATTAGGAAATGGAACTTGAGATTTGATGGGGAGCACGATCCGATTGCTTTCATTGAACGATTAAATGAACTAAGGGAGGCTTACGAAATCCAGCCGGATTTATTGCTCAAAGCCATTTCTGAGTTGCTTAAAGGTCAGGCATTGTTCTGGTACCGCAACAATCGAAATGTATGGTTAACTTTTGACGATTTCTCACGAAGCTTTGAAGAATATTTCTATCCCCCAGATTACCGAAGAAGCCTTGAACGAGAGATAATACGGCGTACCCACAGGGAGTATGAGCCAATCAGAAAGTTCGTAGTGGCCGTGACCATGCTGATGCGTAGACGAGGTGGCTACTCCACTAATGAAATTCTCAACAGACTGTACAACAATATGAGACTCGACTATAAACTTATGGTTCGAAGAGAACATTTTGACACCGTGAGTGATTTTATAAGAGTAGCGGAGGGCTACGAAAGCTACCTCAGAGAGAAAAAAGAACTACCGACCTCCACCCAACCTGGCTCAATCTGCAGTTCCGGAAATGGCTTATACACCGAAAAGCGGGTTGCTCAAACAATATCATGTAGATGCAGTGGACTCTCCATCAGAATCTTTTGGGGGCAAACAGTCCGCACCTACTGTTCCTCGAAATGTATCGGCCCGAAATGAGCATCGAAACGACCGGTATCACCCGAAGAAAGCGTCACGCCCTCCTACACAAAATGAACGTGCCAGTGGCGATTAATCTTATCGGAACGAAAACAATAGTTGCTGAACTGAGGCTCCAGTATGTTGGAACTGCAAGAAAAGGGGTCATAAAACCAAAGACTGTAGGTCGCCGAGAAGACCTCTACGTTGCTTCAATTGTAAGAAGGAAGGTATCTTGACCGTAAAATGCCCCTGTGTAACGGGGCATTTAACGGGGAAACGGACGGCGAGACCCGGAGGTGGGGGGTGCTCCGAGTCTCCCAGAAAAACCACTACCTCCACCGAATGGGCCCAGTGGCTCGACTTTGTAAAAGCGTTCACTAGTGCCGGATGTAACGTAACGAAGACTGAAGATAATCGACCTTTTGTGAATGTCAAAATTTCAAACGAATGCCAAGGCTCTCCTATGCCAAATACAAACGTGGGAACTATTACGTTTAGGAAAAAATGTCAGAGTACAAAAAATTCTTAAAATTAAGGGTAGAATCCAAAAACGCCATAAAATACAGGGTACTCCATAAGAAAAATCAAAGTTGTCCGCCATATTGGAAAATGGCGGCCATTTACAAAAATTGTATTTACATATTTTTAAAGCTCTTTAAAAACAAAGGAATGTTCCCCTTTACAAGATTACTGTAAGATGTACAGTTTACAAGATCCCAATGATGGCACAGTTAAAAAAAACACCTGTAGATTAGTTGCGGATTTATAGAAAAAGAATAACAATGAAAGCGTTTCAGCGAGGGCTACTCTAAAAAAAAAAATTAATTATAAAAGGTTTGCAGGGATTCCAATAACATTGGTAATGCGACTGTTAGCCAAAACAACCTTGATATTACAACCATTAAAAAGAGGAGCCACTCAATAAGAAGACTGTTTTCCGAAACCCATTGACAGTCATCTTATCAAGGTTCTACTGTAGGAAGAAAGTTAAAAATGTCTTTGTTAATACAGCAAGCCATTGATGTATGAAAAATGTTTTTATAACACATAAAACAAAGTTTCCTTTGGAATTATTTATATTATTATAACCTCTTATTATGAGGTAGTTAGGGCATAATCTTTTCTAATTCACTACTTAACTCTTATATAAATAAATAAACTAACTGCATGTCTAAGACGATGGCCAAATCAGTGAGAACTAGACCCATGAGGAAGTGCTGTTGCTTGAACTCGTAAGACAGTTCAGCAAAGCACGCTTTGTCACGAGTGACAGAAGTGGACGATGCCTGGGACGGAGTGGGGGAAGCAGGGGCAGAGCTGCACATGAACGGAGTCCCGAATGGTAGATTTAGGGCGAAAAAGTGCTCGTGTGAACATAGGATGCGGACAAAATCCAGCTGAAAAGAAATAACAAATAAAATTATTTTACAGGATAATCTGTGTATCAAGGTAAATTACAAAACAAACTTATCTAGAGAATTTATGTGTCTATTGAAACAAGAATCCCTGTCAAATTTCAAAGGCCTGTGTCTCCAAGCTAGCTAAAAATCTGGACAGAATATAGTCAAACTAAATATTCAGCTTCGTGTCCAATCGCCAAGACTAAAGCATCGAGGCACTTTAAAAAATCAGTCTTTGAAGGTAAATACAAAAAACACATATAAGTTGAATGTAAAAATAAAATAATAAAGTATAATAAAATCAAATAAAAAATGACAATTCACGTAATTTTAGTTTGCTCAATTGAGTTTACAGTTAACTATCTTTTTACTTTATCAAACAACAAATACTAAAAATAAGCTATGGGCCTAAGTTTGACAGGCACCTAGAACACAGCAAAGAAAAGCTGGTTTTGCACTGTTTCTTTTGAGTTTTCCTACTGGACAGTGACGGATCTAGGGGGGGGGGGCAGTGGGGGCACCTGCCCCAGACGCTAGCAAGTAGGAGGCGCCAGTAGCGCCCTCGACTAGCAGGCTCCAAGTGAAAACGTTTATTAAGAGTCAAATTGAATAATAACAACTGTATATTTTCTGAGAATTTTTTATTGTTTTGGCAAATCATAAGAATAAACAAATTTAGAAATTGCCATAATCTTGCTGAACATATTTTCGTCCCTTTGTAAGGTATTTTTTGCAAGGAGCAGGTGTAGCATCTGACGATCGGTGACTGATGCCAAGTAATGATCGTGAGATTATTTTGCGACACTTTGTACGGATACAAACCACAACTGAGGAGCTACTTTGTATATCCCCCACTGAGGAGCCTGTCAGTCTTGTGTTTTGTCACTAAAATGAGGTTCTTTAGTTAAGAGGATGAGGTATGTTTAGAAGTGGATGGAGATTGAGTAAACGGAGGGTGAAAGTATTATTAATTTAATAGTACTTCCTTAGGAAGTGAAAGTTCCTGAAGTGATGATCCTGAAGGTGATCATCCGTTGTGAGTCAAACTGATACACATATATCACATCAAAGAATCATTATAAATAATAATTCTTATGTTAGGTGCCAGGGGGGGGTATGCCAAATGCCGATTTTGCCCAGGGCGACAGTACGTGTAGATCCATCACTGCTACTGTCAAAAAGTAGGTACAGGCTAATATCTTTCTATCATTTTAATCGTGGACTAAGCCACAGGTAACTGATAGTGTATAACAAATGTAATAACTAAAACTAACCTTAAGACTGTACAAGGAGGCTCCATCAGGAAGAGAGGATATTTTTGCGGACATTTGCTTACAGTATCCTTTTATCAAAATGAAGACAAACCCACGATCTACTATAGACAACAGATCATATAGGAAGAAAGCAAGGCTTGCGTTCATGCTGTGAATCAACTGAAACAACAAATTTTATTTTATTTTGGTTGCAGTGTTAGTAATTTTCTTGAAAAACAAAATTGTTTAAACCATCATGTTTACAGTAAAAAATGGTCTGTAAGGTTCTTTTACACTGATTAGACTTTTTTAAGGGGCGTCTACCCAGGTTTCAAAAATAAACGGTTTTCTCACAGAGACGGAAAATTTATTTAGCACAAGAAAAGTTCACACTGGATTTACTCACTAAGGATTACACTCTTACTAGTGTCTATCACCACCCACTATTGCGGCTAGGTCTTCATTAACACGGGTTATTCACTGGTGTCCGAAGACTCTTAGTTCGGTGTGGGGGTCGTGCGATCTCCTGGGCCGAAGCTGATCACAGGAGGTCACGGTGATGGCGCGGACTGGCGTCGACGGCGCGGCTCCCCGGCTGCTGACGGGGAATACGGACGGATGATCCACTGGATCTAACGGATGAGCTAGCTCGGACGGATGCGGTGGTGGACCAACTTGGTTCACCGGCTGTTCTTAACTGGCTGCTGGAACATCGGAGTCCACTATTAAACCCAAACACAAGAGAGTGGGGACGAAATAGTGGGGTTACTGCCAAGGGATTGCGCCACTTGGCAGTTACGGACGGGAAAACGGAATTCAGGAATCTGGGTACATCGGACCACTGGGATAACCTGAACGGACAGACTGTCAAGGGCTCAGCTCGCCTCTGCGACGGTACGGAGGGGACGGGGCAGTCACCGAGGGCGCAGCATGCCTCTGCGGTGGCTGAGGACGGACTGACCAACGAGGGCTCAACTCGCCTCTGCGATGGTACGGGGGGGACGGGGCCAGGCACCGAGGGCGCACAATGCCTCTGCGGTGGCTGAGGACGGACTGACCAACGAGGGCTCAACTCGCCTCTGCGATGGTACGGGGGGGGACGGGGCCAGTCACCGAGGGCGCACCTTGCCTCTGCGGTGGCTGAGGACGGACTGACCACCGAGGGCGCAGCTTGCCTCTGCGATGGCCGGAGCCAGACTGGCCGCCGAGGGCGCAACGTGCCACTGCGGTGGCCAGGGAGGGGATACGGGACCCGGTCACCGAGGGCGCAGCTTGCCTCTGCAGTGGCCGGGGACAGACTGACCGCCGAGGGCGCAACGTGCCACTGCGGTGGTCAGGGAGGGTATACGGGACCCAGTCACCGAGGGCTCAACTTGCCTCTGCGGTGGCCGGAGCCAGAATGACCGCCCAGAGCGCAACGTGCCACTGCGGTGGTCAGGGAAGGGGAACAAAACCCGGTCACCGAGGGCGCAACTTGCCTCTGCGGTGGCCGGAGCCAGACTGACCGCCAAGAGCGCAACGTGCCACTGCGTTGGTCAGGGAGGGGATACGGGACCCAGTCACCGAGGGCGCAGCTTGCCTCTGCGGTGGCCGGGGACAGACTGACCGCCGAGGGCGCAACGTGCCACTGCGGTGGTTAGGGAGGGGATACGGGACCCAGTCACCGAGGGCTCAACTTGCCACTGCAGTGGTCAGGGAGGGGGTACGGGACCCGATCACCGAGGGCGCAACTTGCCTCTGCGGTGGCCGGAGCCAGACTGACCGCCGAGAGCGCAGCTTGCCTCTGCGGTGGCCGGAGCCAGACTGACCGCCAAGGGCGCAACTTGCCCCTGCAGTGGTCAGGGAGGGGGTACGGAACCCAATCACCGAGGGCGCAACTTGCCTCTGAGGTGGCCGGAGCCAGACTGACCGCCGAGAGCGCAGCTTGCCTCTGCGGTGGCCGGAGACAGACTGACCGCCGAAGGCGCAACTTGCCTCTGCGGTGGTAAGGGAGGGGGAACGGGACCCGGTCACCGAGGGCGCAGCTTGCCTCTGCGGTGGCCGGGGACAGACTGACCGCCGAGGGCGCAACTTGCCACTGCGGTGGTCAGGGAGGGCGAACAGGACCCTGTCACCGAGGGCGCAGCTTGCCTCTGCGGTGGCCGGGGATAGACTGACCGCCGAGGGCGCAACGTGCCTCTGCGGTGGTCAGGGAGGGGAGGGGAGGTTGCCGCCGGCTCAACGCACCGTGGCAGCGGGATGGGCCGCTGTGGCCTGACTGACGGCGTCGCTGCTCTTCGCTTCCCACTGCTGGCGGCGGGGTGGGGAGCTTCGGTGGGCGGAACGTAGTTGTAGCGCTACTAGCGGCCACTGTCGGAACTCTAACTTCCACTTCGTTGTATTACCTTTTAAGTTTTGGTTTTTATTTAAATAAATTGCCAGCACATAATTTTGCTGTTTCATCCGGCTGCATTTACCGTATTTTATTAAATACCATAAGATTTAAAATAGTGAGTTAAATGTGTACTTTATATTGCGGAAACACTTGTTTTAAGTAGTTTGTTTTTAGCCCAGTAAATATTTAACATTTGTATCTGTGCTCCAGGAATCATAGATAAGTAAAACTCATATTTAGTATTGGGCATGATTTTGTAACATTACACCCTCTTTTTATTTTGGGGAAGAGAAAAAAGAAAAGTCGGGTTGAAAAACAACGAGTTTAAATGTTTTTAGAAACCAAAAAGGAACACCTCTAGTCACAAAAGAAAGCAACTTTTTTAAAAACATAGGTACAAATAAAACAAATTTCAATGGTCTCTTCCATGTGTGGCTTTGTAAATCATTTTGACGCCTTCTTTGGTGCGTTAACGAAACTTTCGTTGTCTCGGTTTCCTCTTCTTCTTGGGTGGGGCGTTAGGGTCGTTGGGGTCAGCATGAGGAGTCCCCGGAGCAGGACGACCAACACTGGGCCTGTCTGGAGGGTGTGGAATTTAAGGGTCTTCTGGCTTCGAGGAATTCTCCTGTCCGGAATTACGGTCGTTGTAAGCGGTATCTGGATAAAAAGCCTGAGCGGCATTTTTCGGGGGTTTATAATCCTGCATACTTTGTTTAACTACTTCGTAGTCACTAGCGGCTAGCAATAAGTAAGACAATTTAGTTATGTTGTTTGTGAGCCCGTAAAGTTTATACTCCGGTAGCATGTTTTCGAAAATCCGATTGAATTGTTGATCTTCTGAAAATTTGCTATGACGGCGCATCAAGGTTTGGAGACTAATGACGTAGTCTTTGAAAGATTCATTTGGACCTTGAGTCCTGCCTTGAATTTCTAAGTCCAATTTTTCCCGAAACCTTCTTGGTAGGAATTGACTTTCAAAGCATTGAAGGAAACCTTCCCAAGTGTTCCACAGACATTTACTTTTACGGTACCAAAGTAGGGCCTTTCCTTTGAAGAGTTCCGGTAGAGCGTACAAAAGTTTGTCCGGGGAAATGCTATAGGCCTCTTTTAGTTCGTTTAGTCTTTCCAAAAACAGCATGACATCTTTGTCTCCATCGAAAAAGAGATTCCATTTCCTAACAGTGTTGCAAATTGAAACTGGTTCAGGTGTTGTTTTACTTACGGTTACGAGGCTGGAGGCTGTCATGGGCTGCGGATTTTGGGCAGAAGTGGCTGGATCCGTCACAGTCAGGGTTTCTGGCGGGACCACAGCTTCTAACGTTGGTTTGTAGTTTCCCTTGATGAAGTTCGTGAGAAGTCTCCGCATCTCTTGTACCTTCGTTTTGGTGGGTAGTCCAAACTTCTGGAGTTCTTCTGCAAGTTTGCCTTTCTTGAGGGTGTAGATCCACGAAGTCCTGGGCTCGGCCTTAGCCTTGGTTGTGAAGCTGCTGACGCTGGCGGTATCTGATTCGTCGTCTGACATCTTTCTTCTAATGCACTTTTTCACTGGCACAGTTTTTTTTTAATAATCACAGTTAAACTCACGGTCCCTGTTCGGGCGCCAAAATGTAAGGTACTTTTACACTGATTAGACTTTTTTAAGGGACATCTACCCAGGTTTCAAAAATAAACGGTTTTCTCACGGAGACGGAAAATTTATTTAGCATAAGAAAAGTTCACACTGGATTTACTCACTAAGGTTCACACTCTTACTAGTGTCTATCACCACCCAATATTGCGGTTAGGTCTTTATTAACACGGGTTATTCACTGGTGTCCGAAGACTCTTAGTTCGGTGTGGGGGTCGTGCGATCTCCTGGGCTGAAGCTGATCACAGGAGGTCACGGTGATGGCGCGGACTGGCGTCGACGTCGCGGCTCCCAGGCTGCTGACGAGGAATACGGACGGATGATCCACTGGATCTAACGGATGAGCTAGCTCGGACGGATGCGGAGGTGGACCAACTTGGTTCACCGGCTGTTCTCAACTGGCTGCTGGAACATCGGAGTCCACTATTAAACCCAAACACAAGAGAGTGGGGACGAAATAGTGGGGTTACTGCCAAGGGATTGCGCCACTTGGCAGTTACGGACGGGAAAACGGAATTCAGGAATCTGGGTACATCGGACCACTGGGATAACCTGAACGGACAGACTGTACGTTACAGACCGGGGGTACGGGACCCGGTCACCGAGGGCGCAGCTTGCCTCTGCGGTGGCCGGGGACAGACTGACCGCCGAGGGCGCAACTTGCCACTGCGGTGGTCAGGGAGGGCGAACGGGACCAGGTCACCGAGGGCGCAGCTTGCCTCTGCGGTGGCCGGGGATAGACTGACCGCCAAGGGCGCAACGTGCCTCTGCAGTGGTCAGGGAGGGGAGGGGAGGTTGCCGCCGGCTCAACACTCCGTGGCGGCGGGATGGGCCGCTGTGGCCCGACTGACGGCGTCGCTGCTCTTCGCTTCCCACTGCTGGCGGCGGGGGTGGGGAGCTTCGGTGGGCGGAGCGTAGTTGTAGCGCTACTAGCGGCCACTGTCGGAACTCTAACTTCCACTTCGTTGCATTACCTTTTAAGTCTTGGTTTTTATTTAAATAAATTGCCAGCACATAATTTTGTCGTTTCATCCGGCTGCATTTACAGTATTTTATTAAATACCATAAGATTTAAAATAGTGAGTTAACTGTGTACTTTATATTACGGTAACACTTGTTTTAAGTAGTTTGTTTTTAGCCCAGTAAATATTTAACATTTGTATCTGTGCTCCAGGAATCATAGATAAGTAAAACTCATATTTAGTATTGGGCATGATTTTGTAACATTACAGGTCATGGCTTGAAAATCAAAATTAAACTGAGAAGGCAAAATCAGAAAAAGTTAAGGCTAAATTAAAAGTCTGGGACAACTTTCAACTGCCTAAATTGCCCTAATGCTTACCCTTTGGTCAAACTTACTTACTAAAATACTTAAAGCAGTTAAAGTTTTTTGCCAAAATAGAAGTGCAAAAGAGTCTGACAAACTGATCATTATGTGGACTTTGACTCTAACAGGGCTGGGGTATGTCTTGTTTTCCAGGATACTTTGTAAGGGTTAAAGAAAACCATATGAAATAGCCTTAAACTGGATACTGGATTATACTTAAAACTTATATATGTTCAGAATAAAGGTATATTTAAACATAAAAAACTATAATACATAATTAATGACTTGAAAATGTACATAAATTACAAACTGGAGCTGAGCGGATATTCAAAAAGTTGATTTTGTTTCGGATCGGATCAGTTAATCGAAACTGATACGAGGATTTTATGACTATCCGGTAAGGTTAGTCAGATGCCCGAGTAAATAGACTGCATATTTTGGTATAAATTTCAAAGCTGTAGCTAGCTACTTTTTAAAACCTGTAGCTGTAGTTGTAGCAGAGCTTCTTTTTACAACCTGTAGCTTTAGCTGTAGCGAGCTACATTTTAAAAGTAACTTCCTCAACACTGAGTAATTAAAGATAAGATTGATGATGAGGTGGATTACATCTCCTAATTTCATATACATTACTTAATTTCATTACAGGCACATTGACCTGTCCAACATTCCGCAAGGAGTCTACGGACGGAACATACAAGTAACAAGTAAGTAGCACGTAAGAATCACCTTAGGATCTTTATTGCATGATGCGATGATTTCAGATATAAAAGTGGTGACTAAAGTTGAGAGGTCATCAGTAAACTGCTCAGAGAAACGTAGCTTTCGGGGCATGTCCAGACTTTGAGTGGCAAGAAGGTGTTCAACCATACTCTTGATCATCAGGTCAAAGAAAAACCTGTAAATAAGAGATCATCAAGTACTCACTCACAAATCATACAATGCCCCAATGTAAGAATTAGTAGAATAAGTATAATTAGGGGCGGGTCGTTACCAAAATTAATCAATTCTCGGTTTGATAACAATACTTGAAAGATCAAATCTCAATTCTCGGTACTGATACCATCAGTACCTACTACCTACTGTTTGTTGGGATGGCCACAGTCCGCCAGTGTCATGGTCTGCCAGAGACAAAGTCTACCACTTTTGAGTGGTAGTTTTTCCAGGCTGGCCCCACCGAACTCCACCTTCTCCTAATACGGCGAGGTATGTGGTTTAGCTGGACGGTGGTGGACCATGTCGCCAACAGCCCACTCTCAAAAGTAGGAGAGTTTGGCGGGCTTAGCCCGTAAAGCTATACCACTTTCTAAGCATAATTTAATGAGTTTAAGATCCAATAGGCATAGTTAATGTATTACATGTAAGAATTATACAGAGTGTTCTTTTTTAAACGCAACCCATTTTTAAGATTGAATAACACTCATATAAAGATGAAATGAGTATTGTTTTGATGATCTTTACATTTTATCCAACCTATTATTTAAGTCCGATCACATTTAGCTTACATTATGTGTTCAAACGCTCTGCCTTTGATATTTATTTATTTTTTTATTTTTTTATTTTTTTATTTTTTAAAAGAGGGTGGCGGCCTCTTTTTTACCTTGCCTTTGCCCCGCCCACATAGACTATTGATCTGTGCGTGGACGTTATCAAGCAAAGCCAAGGAGTGAGCCGGTACAGTACGAGGGGTGAACAGTAGTGCTAAAAGTAAGCGACACGCCCGAGTCTCGAACCTGCGACGCTTCGTGGCCACAGTTCCGAGGCCGAGTGCGCTACCAACTGCGCCACCGGCTCACTATACAAAGCTGTGCTCCCTCCACCAAATTCCTGAACACGTTTTGCAGAGTGCCTTTTTGAATTTCTTGTATTAAATTTATATGATATCATGGTCGAATGATTCTAGCAAAAATTGCAATCGCTATTTTAATGAAATAATTTAGCTGATTTACAAAAATAGCTCTAGTATCTGACTTGTTATTTCGGCTAAACTAGCGAAAAAAGTTTAGTGACACAGTTTTGCTAGAAAAACTAGCATCATTTTTCTCTGTGAGTTTTGTTATCAGGTACGTGTTAATTTGTTTCTATAAGTGTGGAGGTACTAATCACACAACACTTACAAAAGGTAAAATCTCAAAGTGGAAAGTCATTTATTGTAAAAAAAATCATAAAACACAAGACAAAATCGTAAAAATGCAAATTCTTACCACGAGTTTGCCATAGAAAGTTCTCGAGCAGTTCCACTGGCAACAACCCATTGCAGAGCTAGTTCCTCGTGGACCAGCTTGCAACAGTTCATCTTGTACATCACGTTCTCCTGACATACTCCTGCAATCACAAAACAAAAAGGAGATTAGTGATGTGATGATGTGTAGGTTTTGACACATTCTGATACATTTTGTTCAGTATTCTAAAGTTCTTAGAATTGCTTTTGAAATAGGATTATATATTAATACACTGAAAGGTCATTTCTGAATATTAACGAGGGATTTCATGACAACCATCACAGCCACAATTTCCACAGATATCCTATGCTCTTAAATGAGCAATGTTTTCTTGCTTGCTTGCACAATCATCCCAAAATTGGCTCCAAGGATTTCCTTCAAAGTCTGGAAATAACTAATTTCTGACTCAAAAACCTACTCTATGCAGGTTACTTGGTCTGAGAAAATATAATAAAGTATTAAAATGAATTTTAAGTTGAAAATATTTAACACTAGTTCTTATAGTTTAGGTCCCGGCCGCGGCTCTAAGCAATTTTCATACGGAAGCGCTGTGATGAACAGAGGTACCTTCGTCAAGAAGACCTCAAGGTTCGTTAAGGACCTTGGGTTTGAAATTCATTGTTGGTGATGGTGATTTTATATTTTGATTAGGATTTTTGCGGACATTTGCCATCACTGATTAGTAAAAAACAAGTTTCACGACGTTTCGGGATCTGGAATCTGAAGACGGGATCAGATTCCAGATCCCGAAACGTCGTGAAACTTGTTTTTTACTAATCAGTGATGGCAAATGTCCGCAAAAATCCTAATCAAAATATAAAGGACCTTGGGATTTGACGGAAAGTGAAGCCTTGTTGACTGAGGGTGCACAATAAGCTAATTCTGCTGCGTTGCAACACCATGGCCAAGTGAAGCCATGGCCCTCTTTAAAAAAAAAAGTTATAGGTTAGGCCCATTTTAACAAAAATCCATCTTTAAAACGATGCAAGAAGCAAATCATGTAAGAAGTGGGGAAACAACAATCAAATGTTCCTAAACTATCAAACAATGTTCCTAAACAATCAAACACGGGGTGTCACAAGGGTCAATACTTGGACCTTTGTTGTTTATTTGCAACATAACAGATATGCCAGACTGTCTAAGTAAACTTAATGACATAAAAAATCAACTTATACTATATGCGGATGACTCCGATCTTATCATAGACTGACTGTTTTGTAATTTACCTTTAAAAATTGGTGGAGTCGAAGGACCTTTATATTATTAAATAAAATAAATCATTCTTGAAGTTGAACTATAATAATATATTGACAATAAAAAAAAACATGATATGCATAGTTGATAATAAATAACAATTTATATAGAAAATTAAGTTGTGTCCATTTTTCCAGGATTTATATTTGCTGTAAAAAACATAAACAAAAACAAAGTCATATTTATTTTGAATTAAAAATCAGTCTTTTATGTCAGCTGATTTTTGGGACTCATTTCAAATGGTAGATTATAAACACATATATATCAAAATTGATGTTCTTAATTAATTCTTCTTGTTATTCTCTTCTTTTGATATTATTATTGTTATTTATCAACCATACCGGCCACCTTGAAGTTTCCCAAACTTCAACAAATGTGTTGAATTCTTGCAGTGTTAGTATTGTGTCACCGATTACTCGTTGCAGATGATGCTTGGCGCTCTTGATAGCACTTTTCCAGAGACCTCCGTGATGTGGAGCTGCGGGAGGATTGAAATGGAAATGAATAGAGTGTGTAGCAACAAATAGTTCAATCCGTTGTTGAGAATCCATGTTGTGGATGATTGATTTCATAATCTTGCGCAGAGTGTTGCTTGCACCTATGAAGTTGGTTCCACAATCAGAATAGATTTCGGCACAAAGTCCTCGTCGCGAAATGAATCGAGTCAGAGCTGCGTTGAATCCTTCTGTTGTCAAATCTTACCACTTCAATATGCACTGCTTTAGTTACCATACAAATAAATAGGCAGATGTAAACTTTAATGTGTTTCATGAATCTTAAATTAGTTACCTTTATTGTGTATGGTCCACCATAATCAATCCCGGTCTTAAGAAATGGTGATGCTGGGTTAATACGTGACGAAGGCAAATCACCCATGAGTGGAGTGGTGTTGGTTGGTCGGTGTCGGAAACAAACCATACATTTGTGAATTCGGGATCGAATAATACTCCTAGCACTTAAAATCCAAAAATTTTGGGCGAGTAATGATTGTATTAGTTGTGGGCCAGCATGAAGGTATTGAAGATGGTAGTGATCGATCAAAATGTTTACCACATGATGTTTCTTGGGTAACAATATTGGATGTTTACTGTTGTAAGAAGTAGACGCATTAGAAATTCTTCCTCCTACTCTTATTAGGTTATCACTGCCTATGAAAGGTTTCAAACGTTGAATTCGTTTTGTGCTGATTTTATTATCTAATAGAAGTGAGAGTTCTTCAGATAAAGTATTTTGTTGAACAATAGCAAAAATCTTTATTCGAGCTTCAGTCAGTTCTTGTGTAGATAAGCTGCCTGAACAATGAATTTTGTTACGGCAGTTATGAGCAAAACGAATAATGTATGCGGTAACACGTTGAAGTCTATCCCAAGAAGAAAACTTTGTGAGCAAGGACCATTCTTCTTTAGTTGTGTTGACAAAAACAGGAAGTGGATTTGGTTTCAGTTCTAAGGAAGTATCCAGTTTAACAGGAATCATGATAGAAGATGGCCAAGTTGTTGAAGGAATGTGAGAGCCATTCAGGACCATTAAACCAAGATTTATGATTGATAAGTGATGTCAATCGTAACCAACGAGATGCACAATCAGCTGGATTTTGGTCCGATGGAATATGTTTCCAGGAATTTGTTGGAACTAACTCTTGAATTTGTGCGACCCTGTTCGCAACATACGTTTTGAGTCGATAAGAGGGAGTTTGTATCCACGTAAGTGCTACCATTGAATCACTCCAAAGCGTAGTGTTATTTGTATGGAAAAAGTTTGGAAACAACGATTGAATGTGTGAAATAAGGTTTACTAATAAATGAGCTGCACATAATTCCAATCGAGGAATAGTGACTCGTTTAAGAGGAGCTAGACGACTCTTAGCCATTAGTAAGCTCGTATAAGTTTGTGCATCAGACGTTTCACACCTTACATATGTAACTGCAGCGAAACCAAGTTCCGAGGCGTCGCAGAACCCATGTAATTCAATTTTACATGAATTCGATAAATTGAGAGAGCGAGGTATGGCAATTTCTGGGAGGTACACAAGATCATCAGTGAATGTTTTCCACTGAAGTTGAAGATCAGCAGAAATGGGTGTATCCCAGGATAGTCCTTTAGTCCAAAGAAGCTGCATGAAACATTTTGCTAACATAATAAATGGAACGAGAAAACCACAAGGATCGAAAACTTGAGCGATAGTACTTAAAACAGATCGTTTTGTCGGAACCTTAGAAGTTGATATTGGTTGAAAATTATATGTGAATGAATCTGAAGCTGGAGACCACTGTAGACCAAGAACATTGAAGTGAGGCAAGTTTGAATTATGTAGAAACTTTGGTACTTCAAGATGTGTTTGGCGTAGAGTATTCAATAACTCTGAAGCATTGGAAACCCATTTTCGCAGTTCAAAACCACCTTTATCAAGTAATTCAATCAATTGTGATTGAAGTAGAATGGCTTCATCAATGGTGTCAGCACCAGTGATTATATCGTCCACGTAAGAATGATGAAGTAAAACGTTAGCTGCTTCTGGATAATGTTCTCCTTCATCATCAGCCAACTGATGAAGTGTTCTTATAGCCAAATATGGTGAACCGTTCATGCTATAAGTGACTGTGTTAAACTCATATATACCAATAGGTTCTTTGGAATTATTTCTCCATAAGATAATTTGAAAGTGACGATCATCAGGATGAATAATTATTTGCCTGTACATCTGTTTTATGTCACAACAGAAAACAACGTGACGACGAAACTGTAATAGTAAGTCGCAAATATTATTTTGCAATTTAGGACCTGTCAAGAGTGTATCATTTAGAGATACACCATTGCTTGTTTTACAACTTGCATCAAACACGGTTTGCAGCTTTGTTGTGCTACTACTCTCTTTGATCACTCCGTGATGCGGTAAGAAATAGTGTGGGCGAGAGCAATAAAAATTCAATAGGGGAGACATATGCCCTAAAGATTCGTACTCTTTCATGAAGTCATGATATAAGTTGCTAAATGTAGGGTTTGAATTAAACTTCCTTTCCATAGCAAATAGTCGATTTTCTGCCGCACTCCTAGATTCGCCTAATTGTGAACAAGACTCTTTAAATGGTAGTCTTAGAACATATCGTCCGTGTTCATCACGCGAATGAGTTTCAGTAAAATGATTATCGCATAATCTTTCTTCATGTGAACGTTTGGAAAGGGTTGGAAGTTTTTCTTGTACCCAAAACCGTTGGATAGATGTATGTAAATCTGCTTCGCTGGATGCATGAAGACAAATATTAAGGGTAGATGCGGTAGTAGATACAGATGATGCGGAAGGGACAGGAGTACATGGTGCAGTACCCATGAGTACATATCCGAATTGAGTACTAAGCACATGAGGCATATTAGTACCAAGTGAAAATTGTTGACCAGTGAACAGCATTGGAAATAAGGATGCTCCTAAAACAATATCAATGGGTCCAGGTATGTAGAATGATGGATCAGCTAGATGGTAGGATTGTGTTTGTTTAAGGATATCCGGGGACAATGGCAGACGAGGAAGGTCGACAGTTAACTTGTTAAGTATTAACATAGACTGTGGTTCTGATACCTTCTGACCTGATAATGTTTCAAGGGTTACTACAATTTTACCATTGTTTTTGGTAACTAAATTACCTATTCCCGATAACTGAATGTCACTTTGGTGTCTTCTAATGTTTAATACATTAGCGGCACGTTCTGTTATAAGATTGCACATACTACCAGAGTCTTGTCCGGGGCATTTGGAATGCTCGGAACATGTGAGGAGTACCATCGGAGGATCGTATTTTGACCATCAAAGTACCAAGTAATATAGTAACATTGTTTGGTGGAGGCGAAACCTGATTCTGAGATGTTAGAGTAACTGACATGTCTGATTTAGATTGAGTATCCTGAGGACAAGGAATTGATTGCTTGTTTGTTAAATCATTACCTACATTTGACTTGTTTGAAGTATGTTCCTCTGCACTGACACTGAAGTGCAACAACGTATTATGACGTTTGTGGCATATTTTGCATGAATATTGTGATTTACAATTAATTACTTTGTGGGGTCCTAAGCATGAGACACATTGTTGATTAGATTTCACCAATTGAAATCGTTCTTGCGGTGTTTTGGATTGAAAAATTGGACATGCGTAAATCTTGTGTGAATGCTCATTGCATATAACACAAGACAAAGATGCGTGGTTGAGAGTATTTGCGGGAGAAGTAAGTGCGGGAGAAGTAACTGTGGGAGAAGTAACTGCGGGAGAAGTAAGTGCAGGAAAAGGATTGCGGATAGTATTAATGCGTGTATCTCTTTTTGAAGAGATTTTATTAGATGCGGGTTTATAACGAGAATGCGGGGAGTTGATTTCTGAAGTACGAGTAGCTAATGGAGACAGTAGTGCGTCTTCCATATGAGAGCATTCCGTATTTAGAAAATCCACGATCTCTTTAACTGTGGGCAACTAATGATTTGCATTAGCTGATGTGCTACGAAAACCTTCTAATTTCTTGTGTAACTCTAAGTCCAGTTTACGTAAAATCACTGCAGTAAGTAAAGGGTTGGGATCCTGAACATCACAATGTAGCGCGTTCAATGCTTGCGTGTTTTCATTGAATAAATTGACAAATTGTCGTATACCTGTAATATGTGTTGAAGACACTTGTGGTAAATCCAAAATTTTGTTTAGATGTAGCAATTGCAAGCGTCGATTATTATGGTAACGATCTCTAAGTAGATTATATGCGATAGTATAGTTGTCTTCTGTGAGACTAAGGTTGCGGATTAAATTTAACGGTTCATCAGCAAGGACACTTAATAAGTACTGAAACTTCATGACTTTAGATAATGCATTGTTGTTATGGATTGTGGTTTCAAATATATTGATAAATGTTGTCCATGAAGCTAAGTCACCATTAAACTTTGGTAATTCAATTTTTGGTAATCGAACTTACGAACTACAATTTGGAAATTCAATTCAATTCAAAATACTTTATTTCTCAAGATAAATAAATACAATTATTACAAACATAACCCCAAGTGCAAACCACACGCGTGGGGCAAGAAATATCACATACTTGATATTATAATAGTTGCAGTGCATTGAGGCCAGTCCATTTATATATTCAACTTAAACTATATAGTTAACTTTATAAGCATTTATGTAACATCCAATAAATTTGCTCAAATAAAAAAATATAATACAGATAAATATTTGTAAATATCAACAAAACAACCAATAACAAACAATTAATAGCAAAATAATTAATAACAATTAGCATTTAAAATTTATAAATTATCAACAAAACATTGAACATTTTAACAGGAATAAACATCTCTAATAACAAACAGTAATAATTTGGACATTTATTTAGTTTTTATAAAAATTTGTTGAGTTAAGCAATTTCAGTTATCAGGGTTCTTATGCTTTTCTTTAATGTGGAATATGTCACAATATTTCCTAAAATATCTATAACCCTACTGGAGTACTTGTTGAACAGGGTTGGTCCTGCAAAGCAAAACTGGTTCCTACTCATTTGTCTGTTAAAGTTGGGGACTACCAGTTCATAATTTCTTGACTGCCTGGTGTTGCAAGCAAATGTCTTAGTTTCAAATATATTAATGTTTCTTATACAGAACATAATTATGTTATATCTATACAGCTGATTTAAATCTAAAATATCAAATTCTTTAAAACAATGAGATACAGGATCAAATTTTCTAATTTTAGCAATGTTTCGAACAGCAAACCTCTGAGTATTTACAATTGTACTTAAAATGGTAGGATATGTTCCACCCCAATGTACGATTCCATAACTGACGGTTGCTTGAAACCATGCCACATAGAGTCTTTTTAAACAATCCTCTTTTACAAAGTCCCTTAAATAATAGAACAAGTAATTAATTTTCCTTAACTTTAAATTTAAACTTTCGATATGAAAATTCCATTTTAATTTAAAATCAATTACCAGTCCCAGATATTTTACTTTGTCTACTAATTCTATATATTCACATTTGCATTCGTACAAACATCCATGGACATGACACATCAACCTTAAATTAGATTTATCTACTTCTCTTTGGGAAAAAACTATAGCCTTTGTCTTACTAATATTAATTAATAATTTATTCTTAACTAACCAATTTGAAGTAATATCCAAATCATTTTGTAAAGATATTTTAACTTCCTGTAGTTTTGGTCCTGCACAAACAATTGCTGTGTCATCTGCAAAAGCATAAATACTTGACTTTAAAGGTAAAAATAGCAAGTCATTTATGTATATTACAAAACTCAACGGGCCAAGAACCCCGCCTTGTGCGATTCCATTAATTTGCTCCAGTTCAGTACTGTAAGTATTTCCTATTTTTACAATTTGCTTCCTATTTTTAGAAAATGACCAGAGCCATTTAAGGAGAGTTCCTTTGATCCCATACCTTTCAAATTTATACGTCTTGAGTGACACAAGATGAATCTGGGAATTTAGGTTGTTCTACATGTAAAAACAGGGTGTCCACAAAATCAGGCTATAAAAATTCCCGTATATTTCCCGCATTTTTCACGCCGAAATCAAGTTTTCCACGCTAAGTAATTGGTAATTGTTTGCGTATTTTTAATTAAGTATGCCTAAAGAAACCACATTTTCATATTTTCATGATTTGCATTTTTAAATTTCAATGACTGGCTGAAGAGTCACGGAAACCCCAATAACGGAACCAATATGCCAATCAGTCAATTATTTATCCCGCGAGGACTGACACACCTGTCTAAAATACCCAGGTTAGTAATTTTTTGACCGTCGGCAGGCTGGCCGTCACAACACCTCACGTGCGTCTTTCCAGGAACATCATGACTCAGTTCCCGTCATTCTCTAACCCTTACGCTCAGTTCAATGAACGTTTCTTTAGAGGGCTTGTGTTTTCGACCGTAAGTCACACAAGAATTCATGTTGCATATACATATTTTGTATGCACATATTTCTTGTATAAAATATTCAAATCACCAATGTACAATTCTTTTATGGAGTTCTTGTCAATATCAACACATCGTTGTATATAATATACGGGGGTTATTAACGCAATAACAATAATTTTTGTAATACCTTCTGCAATTCAAAATCTATTTTTATGATATATAAATATTTTGCATGCACATCTGTCCCACGTAAAGTGGTCACAGCAATAATGTTAAAAGGCTTTAGTGGAGTTTTTGTACAAATAAACAAGTAATTTTTCAATATAGGCCTAATAACTTTTATACAAAAACTGGTCTAAAACACCGTGAGTCAGTCATCGCAAAAATCAAAGTCAATTCTGCTGGGTTAAGTCAATTCTGCCGGGCTGAGTTCATAAGGCGAAAACCCCGTGCACAGTGAACGACGAATCTGCCGTTGATTTTCTAATCTCACGGCAGAGGGTGAAACCTATGTAGAACGGAAATAAAACTACCTGATAAGAAATTGGCGTTAAGTTAGTTTTTGTGACAAACCAACATTTCATTGCAAAATGCAATTAAAATTAATTGCGAAATGTGCAATACGTTGTATTACACCAAACGGATTTTTATTTGCTTCTCGTATTCTTATTTCATTATGGCATTATACCTATAGAGTTCATTTTCATAACCTGAGCGAAGACGCAACAACATAACGAATCGATCCATCGATTGTAAACTTGACAAGGTGAAGCTGAGCACGCGCCGACTATCGGAATACTTTGCCTCACATCCCTGCCCGTTCCCATTCTCGAATTAACAACGCAGTGGTAGTGTCTGATTGGCCCGACGCAATGACATCACGTGGTTTCCATGACAACCTGCTATGCGCACTGAACATTGCACATTCCGCGTGAGGTAGAAAGGGAGAAAAGAGGAGCGAAGGGCGGAAGGAAGACAAAAATTCGGAAACCAGAAAAAAACAAAACCAATACTAGAATAGTTGACTCATCGTACCCGGTTTTACTGATTACCAAATGTCGTATCTTAACCGAAGTTGTACTAAACATCCGTTTCAAGTTAAATTACCTTCTGAAAATGAAATTCGCTGGTATGTCAAACATCTAATTTAGCTGATTTTAGTGTAGTAATTTTTGCGAGGTGTCACACCAGTCGTGCAAGGCAGAGATGACAAGACGACAGACGGACGTAGGCCTACCGATAAAAACAACAGGCTCACGCTCGCCAATGCCATAATTGCCGGTCCAAAATTATTGTACGAATCAGACGCCTTTAAATTCGACAGTTCAAAATTAATAATTCTAATAATGTGGGCGAATCATTAAAATAATGTGGGTTTCATTAAACGTTTCCTTTAAAGTTAAGGAAAAAATGCCGATTGAATTTAAAAATATTAACATTTTTTATTTCCACTAAGTCAAATCATACGATAATTAATTGTAACGATAGGGAATAAACGAATATGCTTAATTCTGTAATAATCTCAAGTCCCCAACGTAATAATAATAATAATCTTTAATCCGTGAAATAAATTAATATTTGCATGGAATGCGTCAAAAGACACACTAGCTACAATGCTACATATACTTTTAAAAACAAGTATAGTCTAAGTATAAAAATATACAGGATGGCTATAAAAGAACTCCGGTATTTAAAAAAAATCATACATTAATAACTATAGAAGATAGCAAAATGTAGTTATTTCTCGGAAACGAGTAGCTCATCAAGATTTTACTCATATCAACTGGGAATGTTTTCGTCAAGAGAAGGTAGCGCTGCGGAGCGTAACGTGTGCGGCTGTCGGTGCTGTCTGGATCGCCGCGATATGGCGACGCCGCGCCGCAACAGAAGGCTCAATGGGTTATTTGGCTAACAGAAACTAAATCTGTTGTTACGGTTCAAGTAAACTTTAAAAATTCGTGATATTAACCACCTCAGACAAATAATAATAAATTGTGTGGCAACCGTCCCCCCAGCTGGCAAGGACATGGGAAGAGGTGGAATAACGTTACGACCTGTACCATGCCACTGACGGAGCTCAAATTGAACTTTATTAAATTGCTTTAAAAAAACTTGAAAATTCAACCTTTCCAATCATGTATTTAACATTTGTATAACCTTTTTACTCCATTAAAATATTTAGTCTCAAAACCCGGAGTTCCTTTATAGACACCCTGTATTATAAAGTTTTAAACATTAAGTCCCATCCCCGCAATAGATTTAGTAAAGTTGTATATGGCCTAAATTTTAGGCTTTAAGGCCAAAAAATTTGTGACCTAAATTTTTGTTAGGATTATCGTCAAAATGTGATAACAGTTAGCAATATTGAAATTATTGTAATTTTAATCATAAACAAAAGTTAACTAAACTGAGTCAAGAAAATATTGAAGTTAGAAATAAAAACTATACATTACGCAAAGGCCCAGTCGTGGGGCAGAGATTGTTTGTTGACTTTTAAAACCCCTCCCCACCCCCTGCCAAACAGTTGAGTTCTTTTGTTTGGTATGTTGTCGCCGGCCGTGATCAGATAAGAGAAATGCTAAAAAAAATTCTAAAACCCAAACGAATAATCATATAAAAACCAAAGGAAGTTTAATATTTTCTTGGATTTTTATAAATCATAATTAGACACAAATGAAAGCGATGACATATTCCATTCGAGAGATAAGCCATGATTCAATTTTCCGAATTCCGAGGAATCGAATTTCTTGAAACGTCTCTCCGTCCTTTCCCTACTAATTCTGCCGGCGCATTATATCTCCGGCTATGACCGAGTCAGCTGATTGTATGGTGCGGGAGGGAGAGGGGGTACTTTTCTGAAAACATTTTCTAAAACACCGCTGCTTGTCAAATGTTGTGTTTACCAATATCATATGTTAAAAATATCATATGACACGGTTAGTAGCATAGGGGTCATAGCTGGAGATATAATGCGCGAACTGTACGCAGAGCTTTTCCTGCTATTTACCGCCTTTCACGTGTTCAAAAATAGATCGCAATTAATTATGATCCTACCGATAAAATTACACGGACTTTTTTCAAGTAGTTTAACTACTCGATTCGTGTTTGAGAAGTTAGTTGTAAAAGCACTTAACAGTCGATTAATTACGAGAAAGTCGTATACCCGCCCATCCCTAAAAGTTAAAAGATCTGATCTGAATCCTCTATTTCAAACGATTATGATCACGGTGATCTACCTTTGGTTATTTGCATATAAAACTTACTGCTTTATCTTTTGAATCATAAGCATTATTTTAATTTCATCAGTTCTAAAAAAATTAATTTTCAATTACCACAGTTGAAGAAAATATTGTTGGATAAAAATACAAAATTTCATACTTTCTTCACAGGTACGAAATTTGCTATCTACAAAATTCTGGACGACAAAATAGGGTTAGAAAAATTACAGTTTTAGCTGTTGAAAACAAATTATTTATTACAGAAAAGAAACAGCGACGAAATGAAAAGTGAGATACGATATACGATTGCTCTAAAACAATTTCAAACACAATTAAAAATATTCAGGACAAAACAGAATATTTAGACTTATAATGGTAGGTAATCATTCGGCGTTATCAAAATTTATTTCACAATTACGTTCTTCAGTTTAGTCCCACTCTTTTATTGACATTCGTCCTAAGGAAGTATACAAGTCAACGAAACGACGGTCACGTCGTTTCCGGTCTTATTATTGCGCTAGCCAAATAATACGCATGCACACGTGACCACTTTTTGTTGCTTTCTTATCTTCCATCCGTCGCAAGACCATGTCGCGCAAAAACTGTTTCTTGGAATACTCTGCTGGCAGAGTAAATAAAGACAGAAAAATACAATTCTTTTATGTTTTGTACGGAAATAATCTCGCGGCTAGGCCTATACTCTCTTCAGACGATAATCGAAAAAATCGAAAAAATTGAAAAAATCGTTCCCTCCGTCGCTCACAATAGCGTCCGTTCTTGCAAAGTTCCCGTATTTTCAACAAAATTCACGTATGTTTCACGCATATTTCACGCATATTTCCCGGTGAAATATAATTTCCGTATACTTCCCGATTTTCCCGAAATTCCCGCTCTGTGGACACCTTGAAAAAGGATTCAATGCAAAAACTAATATCTACATATAATTCATTGATTTCATCCTGATCACTATTTAGTGCGTCATCACATATAGAATCTTCTTCAGTCAAATTTAACGCTAACTGATAAATTGTTTTAAACTCTTGCATCTTTTCATTGACTTCATTTAAGTATACATTCAACTTTTTCGTTTGAACAATAGTTGGAGATTCAGATTGTTGAACTATACTGTTAACTAAATCACTAATGGTAGTGAATCTCCTTTTTATTAATTTAGTTGATCTCTCATATGTTGAAGCCTTAAATTCAGGATCTTTTTAGGAGGCATGGTGAAACAAAATAAAAAACTCAAAATAAATCAAAATAAAAAATACTTAATGAAAGTTCATTTGATTAAACAGTTGAAATTATCCATAGTTTTGATTCACAATCCGGTTCGATACGGCCAATAAAAAATTGTTTTGTAATTTACCTTTAAAAATTGGTGGAGTCGAAGGACCTTTATATTATTAAATAAAATGAATCATTCTTGAAGTTGAACTATAATAATATATTGACAATAAAAAAAAACATGATATGCATAGTTGATAATAAATAACAATTTTTATAGAAAATTAAGTTGTGTCCATTTTTCCAGGATTTATATTTGCTGTAAAAAACATAAACAAAAACAAAGTCATATTTATTTTGAATTAAAAATCAGTCTTTTATGTCAGCTGATTCTTGGGACTCATTTCAAATGGTAGATTATAAACACATATATATCGAAATTGATGTTCTTAATTAATTCTTCTTGTTATTCTCTTCTTTTGATATTATTATTATTATTTATCAACCAACTGACATTGAAATGGAAATAAGCTCTTTAATAGAATTAGGTAAAATTCAGGACTTTTTTTCAAACAATCTCATATTAAATTTAAAAAAGACTAATTATATTCAATTCTCTACAAAGCAAAATCAAAATAATCATGATTTTAACATTTTTGTTGATAATACTCTAATAGATAGGGTTGATAAAACAAATTTTTTGGAGTCTATATTGATAATCATCTTAGTTGGGACCTACACACTGACCATATTCTAGCAAAATTAAACTTAGTAATTTATGCTTTGAAAAGATTGTATTACCTCTGTAATTTGACAGTTTTAAAGGAAGTTTTTCATACTCATGTGCAATCCATGTTATGTAATTTGTGTGGAGGAACAACAACAAAAATTCAATAAAATTTTAGTTGGTCAAAAGAGAGCACTAAGAGCCATGTTAAATCTTAAGTTTGATGGATCTGTAAGGCAGCATTTAATTGAATAAAACATTTTAACCCCTTAAGTGCGGAGTAATTTGCTCCCCGTGTGATCGGTAGCGCGGAGTTTAATTAGATCAACACCAACACGCGGGGTTTTCTTATCAACGCGATGAACGCGATACTGCAGAACTCGTGGCCTGGACGTAGTTCCAGAAAAATCCGCTAGAGTGCAGAACCAAATGGTCTGCAACTTGTCAGGGTCAACTGTACAGTCGCAGAATGAAAAAACCTAGCAGAACAGTTGTACCAACAAAATAAATCAGCTGAGAATGTCAAATCCGAGTGAACTCGGGCGTTGCGCGGAAGGCACTTAGATGTTCCACGAGATATCTCGTGCGTCGCGCTTAAGTGCACAGAATACTACCACGAGCTAACTCGTGTGTCGCGGTTAAGGGGTTAACCGTTTACAGCTCATACATCTTAGAGTGTGTAACACATGTTAAAAACAATAAAGATAATTTTGTAAAATAAATAAATATAAATAAATATAAATAAATAAATATTTTATTTAGTCAATAGACATGTTCACATGCAATAGACATAGTCAATTTACAATCATACAAGTACAATAATTGGCAGCACAGCTGTAGGCCTACATGCAGATACATGCTATAAATACAATAATAGTTTCTAATAAACAAGGCATGGCAAAAGTGATGCAACATGCAAAGCAAACACTGCAAAACAATCCTCACATTCAAAGATCAAGATCAAGATGGTGCCTATAACAAAACAAAACAATAAAAATACAACATGCACTAAACATTAGTCAATCAAATCAACAAAACGAATAGCAAACATCAAAATATTCATCAATGCTGTACAAAGGATTTAAGAGGAGATTTTCCTTTAGACAAGACTTGAATCTCAGTGAACTCATGTTCTTAAATGTTTCTGGAAGAGCATTGTACATTTTTAAAGCTACATGCATGTAACACCTTTGAATCCTACTGAGTCTAGTCCTAGGTAAGTCCAGTTGGTTTCTATGCCTAGTACTATGATTGTGTACAAGACCTCTTGGGGTAAATTGAGCTATATTACTATTTACATAACATAGGCAATCTAGTACATACAAACTGAAAATGGTCATCACTTTAAGCTCAACAAACAATGGCTTGCAATGCTCTCGGGGTCCAACTCCACTGATGACCCTAATTGCTCTCTTTTGGAGCAGCAAGACCTCATTTGCATTAGTAGCATGACCCCATAGTTTTAAACCATACCTTATATGGGGCTCAAAAAAGGCTAAGTAAGCTACACGCCAGTACTCTTCTGGGACACTGAACTTAAGTTTACGGAGGAGATAGGTTACCCGTGACAATTTCTTGCACACTGTCCCGACATGACACTTCCAGCTTAATCTCGGGTCTAACTCAAATCCCAACAACCTTGCCACAGGTAAGTCAACAAAATTTAACAGATTGAAAGTCATGATTTGGGTCTTAGCTTCATTCAAAGACAATTGGTTAGAGGTGAACCATTGCTTACATTGATCAAGCAGGTCACTAGCTAGCCCCTTAGCAATGTCTAGGTTTCTATTTGATGCCATGAGGCTAGTGTCATCAGCAAAGAGAAGGACACTGCCCCTCACACTTTGAGCTAGGTCATTAATCATTATCAAAAACAAAAGCGGCCCCAGGACAGAGCCCTGAGGCACACCATACATGACAGGTAACATTTGAGATGTTTCATTATTCCATGACACAATCTGGGTTCGGTCACTTAAGTAAGTGGTAAATACCCCGAGAGTCAGGCCAGTCACCCCATAATGAGCCAACTTTTCCAATAAAACCTTATGAGGTACACAATCAAAGGCACGAGCAAGATCGCATAGCACCATTGATGTAGCCTCCTTCTTTTCAAATCCATGATTGATTATCCTGCAAACAGATTCCACAGCTAAAGGAGCAGACAAACCCTGCCTGAAACCAAATTGTGAGGGTGAGAGCAGGCTGTTACTCTCGAAATATTTGTACAACTGATCCCTCACAACCGTTTCAAACACTTTGGCAAAAACTGGTATCAAAGAGATAGGACGGTACGAACTCACCACCTCCCTGTTTCCCTTTTTAAAAACAGGAACTGTTCTTGATACTTTCAATGAGTTTGGAAACATACCTGAAGCAAGACAATTATTTATCAAGAAAGTTAAAGGTACAGCAATAAAAATCACGACTTTTTTCAGGAACCAGGGGGAAAGCCCATAAACATCCTTGCTCTTTGAATTCTTAAAAGAATGGACAACTTTGACAATATCACCCTCGGAAACAGGTTGGAAAGCAAATTCAGAATGGCAAGGAACATTTTGAAGGAACTCGCCAGGGTCTTTGGTTGGAAAAGGGAGATCATTAACAATATTCTTTACAGAATCAATAAAAAAACAATTAAAATCATTAGCAGAGGCAAAATCTCCTTGCAAAGTTCTCTTTGGACATTCCTCCTTAATCACATCCCAGGCAGCCTTGCAATGATTGTCTGAATCGCCGATGAGCCGGGCATTGTATTCCTTTTTCGCAGATATTAGGCTAGCACGATACAGGGCACGGATACGGTTGTACAGGCGACGATTTTCTTCACTGTCTAAGTTCTTTTTATCATCCCAAGCAATTAACATCAGGGACCGTAAGTTTGAAAGTTCGGGGGTAAACCACTTAACCCCGGCACCGTTACGCCTCTTCTTGTTCTCGATATGATTTGACATTGTCACAACAGGAAAACAACTATTAAACAGTTCTAAAAATTTATAGAAAAAAGTATCAAAAGCATCACTGGGAGTTTTGTCAGCTAGGAGAAGTGTCCAGTTTACCATACTTAGCGCAGAAGAAAACTCATGCACATTACGCTCTTTAATTGGTCTACTCACTACCAAAGCAGCATGCACACTCGAACTATTTGCAATAGAACTTACCCAGCTGGCATCCACATTCATATATACAGCAGAATGGTCTGCTATACATTCAGGTTTGACAGTCACATTATAATCATCTTCCTCAAGGTTTGTCAGAACCAAATCAATAACGGCTTTACCTCTGGTAGGCTCAGAGCTTCCCACATAAAGACCAAAGCTCTTTATAAGGTTAAGAAAAGTCTTAGTTAAAGCTGATGATTCATCCTCAATGTGAATGTTAATGTCACCACAAATTACTATTTTCAAATTAAAAGAGCCAATATAAATCAGAAGATCCTCAATTAACTGGAGGAAAATATAAGGGTCACCGTCAGGAGAGCGGTAACAAGCAATGCATGCAAGCGAATACTCAGTCAATATTGTACACACAAACTCACCATGGAGCTCTTGACAATACCGAGAAATGTCCAAGGTACGAAACGTCAAATTTTTGGTGGTGTAAATAGCCGCGCCACCACGAGTTATGACACTTCGACAATAAATATCAGCTAGAGTTAGGCTACCCAAAGAGCTGTAATAGTTAACTTCCTCATTTTTCAGCCAATGTTCACATACAAAAAACACATCCACACAATTATGTGCGAGTAAAATTTCAATCTCTCTTAGCTTATTTGCCAAGCACTGAGTATTTAAGAGGCAAAATTTTAATTTCTTACTTTTAACCTCAACACTAGGCGTATGTTTGTGACCGGGGCCTAGGTCTTTTTGTCCTGGAACTTCTGCTTGAAGTTTAAAGACCGAACAGGCCTATAGTGAACAAATTCTTTCACTAACACACCCTCAGGCCAAAAATCAGAAGTGTAAACAAGGTCCAAGTCCTTATCCAGAACCCCCAACTTGAAGGATTTATGTTCATACTTTGTCGGTATTTCTACCATTTTGATGATTTCGACTCCCTTATCCTTCACATAGCTCTTTAAATCTTCTGCCTTAACCTGTGGTACGAGTCTGGTTACAAACAACCAGTTTATTTTGTCAACAACTTTGAGCAGACTATTTGTTCCTCCCGACCCAATGACAGCTGGCTTTGCAGACGACTGAAGTTGTTTTTCAGACATAGGCGTACTTTTTTTCCCGTACACAGCCTTCTGAATTGCGTTGTGTTGTGTGTTTAAACGCCTTTGCTGATTTCTGTTTCCTCCTGTCCTGTCTCCTGGTGGTATGGGCTGTGAATCTTGAACATTCTTACTCTGTGTAGTCTGAAATGGGGGAGATTTTGCATGTCGGCTGCTAGGGCCAGACCTGTCAATTTCGAATTCAGGTTCGTCAGTTTGAGAACGATCAACAGGTTGACTTACTTCTTGGTTCGATGTCAAATTTAAGCCTGGTGAATTAAACGCAATGACATCCTTGATTAAATGCGCATTAAGTTTATTCCCGTTCACCATTCCTTTAACTTTATCAGCATACGAATTATTATAATTCCCACCGGTAACAATACCAGCAATGGCTTCTGCCTGACTGCTGAGAGCCAGTTTAAGGTTAGAAAACTCACGTTCCATTTCAGATAGTTTATGAGTGAGTTTCTCGTTATTGTCAGTCAAGGTGTTGATTTTACCCATTAAATCTTGGACTTTTACAGAACAGTTGCACTTTTCATTACATTCAGTCTCTAAAGTCTTAATGTCGTCAGATGGGTTACATTTTGTACATACCCATGGGCTTGCGTTTTCCTTGTCATCCACATAGTTTCTGTAGACATCATCACTTATAAAAGCACAGTGGCTGTGAAACCATAATTTACACAATCCGCTGCATTTTACAGCTTTGTTATTTTTATAAACTACTCTTGAACACCCACCACAAGTTGGGTTCTTTCTGCTAGGCGCCATCTTGAGGACATACATGGTTACAATACTAGAAATTAAAGTAGTGTAGTATTACCTTCTCATAACTCCAAGCTATTTAAAAAGAAACCATCCTATGCTGGTTCTGTATTTTTAAAACACATCCCCAAAGAAATATTGAAGATAGCAAATTGTGATAAATTTAGGTGTACACTCAAAACCTTTTTTAATAAAAAGTGCATTTTATTCTTTTGAAGAATCTACAACATTCTTTTGTACAGCTGTACAACTATTTTAAAATTAATCTGAAACGTACTGAGTTAGATTTAAGGCTGAACTGCTGTGACACTATTTATTCTATTACATGTACATGAACAAATAAAGAAATTTTGAATTTGAATTTGAACCCTCCCAATCATTAGGTACTTTTTTATTGTTGAAATAAGTACGCAACATAGAATGTTAATGCAAGGTATCATGACCAGACTAATTTACTCCCCTTTTAAAACCTAGTTTTACCCGTTGGGGGCCATCTTGGGCGCCATATAGGATTATACAGCTTGACACTAACAATCAAAAGAAATTTTGAGCATTGCAATGTATTTGGCATCCAAAAAATCCTCTAAGTAGACGTTTTGATCATTGTTTAAGCCAATGAACAAGGGAGATATAGGAAAACAGAGTTTTGGCCGCCATCTTAGATACCACACTTTTGGACCAAAATCTGACTTGGTAACAGGCAGATTTCTATTCAGGGGGGTTGAAATACCATAAAATTGTTGTTTACCCAACTATTACATGATTTGCTTCTTGCATGATTTTTAAATTTAAATGTGCCTAGACTATTGTGAGTGCTAGCAATTAAATAAACAACAAAAATGTAAACAAATAAAGAAATCATAGCAGCTATTGGCAAACTACAGCCATCTAGGAAAAACACAGCATGTGGAATAAAGATTGCATGCAGTAATAAAGGTTTATCTATCAGTTTGATGACAGTGATATATTTTATAGTAAATTGGATGAACTGGTAAACATAAAATAATACCGAGCAAAGCTCAGTTCACCTGGTATTATTATTATTTATTAACAACTAACATAAAGTAAAATATACCGTTCTGGCTATAAAAGGCTCCTGGTGATACATACTTCAATATAGGTGATGATAACCATTTATGCAAGAAAATGTTTTAAATCACCATAAATCTAGGGAAATACTGACCTGTTTTCATACTGCAAGTTCGATCTAGACCTCGTGAGAATGTGTTGACTTCTGAATCTTCCACTCCTAGATTATGTAGAGAGCTTGGATTGCTGTTGCTCCTTAAATGAAAATAAATTCAAAATGTAATTAATAATACATTAGAGCCAATATCATGTGTATAATTTAATGGTTTAAAATTAAATTCACATCGCCAGGATTGATTTTTCAATCATTGTTTTGCATTTCTTCTGGATTTAAACTGAAAGTCGTGCACAATATTAAAGTTTTACACAGCAGAATTCACTAATTCACTACACTAATTCAGGCAGTGGAATCTCGATAATCCTAAATGAAATTCCCCCCCCCCCCCCCCCGTTGATTTGATGTTTTTGTAAGCTCCATAAGAATAACATGGGGAATGAGTATGCAGGTTTGCTGCCACAAAAATGGAAATATCGGGGATTTTAGACTATTATACATTAGATCTTATCTACATGAAGCCACAAACCAAGTTTTATTAAGATATGTGGAGAAATAAGCAAGATAAAGAATTTTACTTACTTCCCATAAGGTTAACCTTGAGACAACGCACTGTGTATACCACTTTTAACATCTTGGTAACCAATGGACATAGAGCAGTAATTCAAATTATTGAATTGTTTTTTTCCGAGCTGAATTCAACGGTGCTAACAAAATTTGAATAATTTTTCTATGTAAAAAACTCAAAAACCCCATTTTTGGAGGGTTTATCCCCTTTTACCCCCCCCTTCCGATGGTTCGATTGGGCTTGTTACGAACTCATCCGAGTGATTGCCACTTTACACATATGTACCAAATTTCACTAAGATCGGACCATACTTGCGACCACTATCGTGTTAACAGAAATAAAATTTGAACGAATGGTGTTTTTTTCTTCTGGGGGCCCCAAAACGAAAAGTTATCATGGTCTCCGGCTTAGGTCTTACCATGAGTACTACGGTAACAGCTTCTTCCCTATAGGGCTAATGCGCTAATAGGTCTCAAGTCTGGGTTAAATAGTCTTTTGGGCAGACGTGGACCTTGGTGGGTTATTATACATGGGGTCCGGAAATTATGGTAAAATATTTTAGTATATGATAGTACAGGTAGTAAAAGTAAGCAAAAAAGTTCATATAAACATAGGTCCAAAAGTGCTTCGTTTTCCGTCTGTGTGTCTGTTTGTGATTTTTACATATTTAATCATATCTCACGAACCTCTTAACGTATAAACTTCAAACTTGGTACATGGATGACTACTATTAAGACCTATTTTTGTAAGAAGTATCAAATTTCTACCTTCTACCATTTCAAAATGGCGACTGTTTTTTGTTTTCAAAGCTTAATATCTGAAAAACCATAAATTTTAGAAAAATTATACAAGAGACAAAAAATTTGTGAAATTTAATCCAATTAACACTGATATTAAGATTATGATGATCGGACTACTAATAACGGAGAAATTTGAACTTTTCTGAATAAAAACATGGTCCTTTAGAACAAACTGTCAGAAATTTCCATGTTTTTATTTGGAAAAATTAAAATTTCTCCGTTACTCGTAGTCCGATCATCATGATCTTAATATCAGCGTTAATTGGATTAAATTTCACAACTTTTTTGTCTCTTGTATAATTTTTCTAAAATTTACGGTTTTTAAGATATTCGGCGTTGAAAACAAAAAACAGTCGCCATTTTGAAATGGAACAAAGTAGAAATTTGAAACTTCTTAAAAAAATAGGTCTTAATAGTGGTCATCCATGTACCAAGTTTGAAGTTTATACGTTAAGAGGTTCATGAGATATGATTAAATATGTAAAAATCACAGACACACAGATGGAAAACGAAGCACTTTTGGACCTATGTTTACATGAACTTTTTTTCTTATTTTTACCTGTACTATCATATTCTAAAATATTTTACCATAATTTCCGGACACCCTGTATATTTCTTATCTAATCACGGCCGGCCGTGTCGCTCAGCATCGAACAACTGAACAACGGGACAGGCAGGAGAGTGGGGTGGCCTTGAAAAGTAAACAAACGTTGCTTTCTCACTTCTTGCCTTTATTTATTTTGTCAACATTTCCTAGGCTAAGGTTTTAATAACTATTATTTTAGTAGGAAAATAAAACATATTTCAATCTTGCAGTTTAGAGTTTGCAAATGAGTATAATTTTATACACAATTTAGGTTTTTTATCTTAAAATACATAAAAATAATCTTATACTGACTAAGTGGAAATAAAAAAGTGTTAATGCTAATAACTGAGAATTGAAACAAAACAAAAAAAATTGTAGGACATTAAATGTCTTTAAAACATTAGTTTAATTAGGTATGAAATTTTTTTAAATAAATCTAATAAGAAAAATAAACAAACAATACTAATAATACTCTTGGGCTATGTGTAAAGTAAAAAAAAAACAACTTAATGTAAATGTAAATGAAGTTGTTGGTTTATTAGATTATTAATTAATTAGATTAGTTGATTGGTTAGAGCTGTTATAATTATTAATAAGAACATTTTTAAATAAAACACACTTATTTATTCACATTTCTTAATATAACTTTTATGACAACATGTTTCAGCAATTTATGCCATCTTTAAAGTCAACATAACCTCATACTTATTTCCAAACATGTGTAAAAACATCTGTATAAAATAAAGATATAAAATAAAATATCACGTGGTGTTAAAATTTTTCTTTGTGATAATATATGTGTATACTATATAAAATAAATTTAATTTCTCTTTTCTTTTATTTCTTGGATTTTATCAAATATTGGATGTTTTTTTCTTATTTGCTTATTGTCTTATTGTCATGTTTGGAAATAAGAAATAAGTATGAGGTTATGTTGAATTTGAAGATGGAATAAATTGCCGAAACATGTTGTCATTAGGGGTGTGCGAATAGTGATTTTTGAACTCGAGCCGAGCCGAGCTTTTTCAAAAGTTTTCGAGCTCGAGCTTTTTCGAGCCGAGCTTTTTTACAATCACCAAATTATGAAAAGGAATTATGAAGCTTGATTTTAATTTTAAAAGATACAATAGACTAATGTTTGCATACCTTAAGTGAACACCAGCTCAAAACTAGATAGCTTATCTCCAAAACAAGTTAATGATCTGATAGGTTCATCAATATTTTGTATTATGTTACACAAAATTAATCAAACTGTCTCAAAAAATAATTGATGAAGAAAAATACCAAATTTAAAATCTACATTTATTATTTGACTCCCCAATCCCACAATACTTTACTTTAAAATAAAGAGTTAAAATTACATAATTAGACTAGTTATATATAGGTACTACAACATTAATTTCAAGAGTTAAAAGGAGTAGATCGAAAGGTATTGAAATGGTTATATCATAGTAAAAAAAAGTTACCCACTTATTCAAACACTAGGCTGATTTTTTTATGTTCACAAAGTAAAGATGATTAAATTTTAAATTGCAGTCCCAATTAGGGCAGAGTATTCATGGCTTAACTTATTATTTCAGAATATAATATATGAATGAAATAACAATAATTTATTGTAATCCTATAATTAGTTGCATTTCTAAACTTTAGTGAAGAAAATAATGGACAGTTTAATAAAAGTAGGAAGAAGAAATATCATAAATAAGGACAGAATAGAGAGAAAGAAAGAAACAGCTACCTCTCTCTCTCCTTATCAGTGGCCAGGGAGGTGGGGGGTGGAGGTTGTTTACTCCAAGCCCCTGTCCCGGTTTTTTGTCATTGGACTCAGTGCGTATGCCCGAGAGCGTGAGTTAATTAGGAGATAAGGAATCCTTACAGTACTACAAAATGCAAAAATACAAACTACTTGTCATACAACTTTAAGTGACGGCTCATATTTTTTGTCTTATTTTTATAAATCAAATGAGACCAAAATGAAACTTGTACGATATACCGTTCAAAAGATAAGCCTTGATAAAACAATAGACTTAAATTACTTAAATGCTGTGTTTCGTGTTCTCCAAGGTCAACTAAATATAGCTCTGATTTCCGTCTAAATGGAGATAATATTTCTTGTTACCTGTCAATGTCCTTTCCTTATCACTAGAGAATATTTTTTGTTTGTTTTTCGTGCGAGGGAAACGCTCTTCCGGCTTAACGTGTCCAAAAATAGATCGCAATAATTATCTTTCCTATAAGAACTCTCTTATCAAAAGCTCGGCTCGAGTGTCAAGCTTTTTTGAAAAAAGTCGAGCCGAGCCGAATACTGAAAAGCTCGACCAAAAAGCTCGATCGGTCGAATACTCGCACACCCCTAGTTGTCATGAAAGTTTTAACCCTAGACAGGTATCATACGTAATTTTGACGTGTGCGGAAGTGTTTTTTTTGTCCGATTTTGCAATCAAATGACCTTGAGCCCTGTACAGTCAGCAGTGCTTTTCCCGCTAAAGGTTTGATTTAATATGACCGTATTATGGCTGTTCTTAATGTATTTCCAAATTTAATTGAAAAAATACGTCAAATTTACGTACGATACCTACATCAGCAAAATGTGCTTTTCAATGGACTCTTATGGAGCTTATTCCCTAAAATTAAAATGGAGCTAAAGACATAATGTAAGTTTATTATATAGTAAATGATATTATCTATGTTTTCTTGTATTTGGGTGCCTTCTTTTATAAAAAATAAATATTTCATCAAACATATTTTAATTTTTAACCACAGAGTAAAATTTACGTATCGATACCTTTAGCCTATTTTTGAATAACGATACCTTTCTAGGGTTAATAAAATGTGAATAAATAATGGTGTTTTGTTTAAAAATGTTCTTATTAATATTAATTAGTTATTTCTGAAACAAATCTAAAAAAATATTTGGTAGCGTTATAAATAAACGATTCACTGATGTTCTGAAACTTATATTTCTATGCTTTTTTTGAAAATAACTATTACTTTTTTATTTAGAGTGGCTGAGTTATATTTGAATAATTGTAACCAATACCCAGGCAAGCAACTTAAGAGTTTCACGATTCAGGATTCCAGATTTGATTTTTTAAGATTCGGATTCGAGATTCAAAATTCTTGGACTCTACCTTCACTAGTCTAAACATAGCACGAGGGGGAAAAGTCTTTAGAAAAGTTACACCCGTCTTTTACCCGCAAGTGGGAAAAGTTTCTCGTCCCAATAGCTTTTAAGATAATCGGGACTCCAATGTACGTAGCCCTAAAACAATAGAAAAATATTCTTTTCATGAGTTGAAAAAAATTCTTTTTACGAATCCATAGTTTTTCAATGCTACTGGAACTGTGGGATTCATGATTCATGTGATTTCTACCTGGCAAAAGTAAACTGGCTGGGCTGGACTTTCATTTCCGGGTGAGGCAAGGCACACTGGTAGGCAACATATGTCGTCAGCAGTGGGTGGCGGCCCATCACATCTTGGCTTACTTCTTGTAAAGCCTAAATGCATTGATTAGATTATATATATATACACACACACACACACACACACACACACACACAAACACACACACACACACACACACACACACACACACACACGCACACACGCACGCACGCACGCACGCACGCACGCACGCACGCACGCACTGTCCCTGAGGAACAGGGGTGCCAACAGAATGTTTGATGGCGAGAATCACGCTATAGCCGATGAGCACTCTTGCATCAAAAGCTGAGCTCGAACTTCAAGCTTTTTCAAAAAGACTTAAGCCGAGCCGAATACTGAAAGGCTCGATTAAAAAAGCTTGATGGTTTAAATACTCACACTTCCCTACTTTTAAATAAACTATCCTGTTTTAGTCTTAGCAATCACAAATCATTCTACAATGGCAAAGGCACGTCTACTTATGTATCTAACATCAATGGTATAAACGTATAAATAATAAATCATCTATTTCAAAACTTACAGTTTCATATGATTAATCACAGCTGACATATATTTCTTAAAGTTTTATGTTCATGTGTTTGAGCAAGTGAATATGTACGATTTCACTGGTGAGTTGGTGAAAGTTTGCTGGTTGAAAAGGAGAACACTTGTGAGAAATGAAAGTACAAGTTTATACAAATCTACAAGTTTAGACAAACTCACTGGTGAACACGTGACTTGTTATTTTATATAATGGGCCCCAGGTGAGAAATATATTGTTAAATTAATTACAAATCACTGTACAAGTGTGCTGACACAGTATTGATAAAAAATGGCTCCCTATCATTGTTTTGTACCATTATATGTTTGTATAAGGCTGAATATAATTGTATAAGTTCTTGAATTACATTAAATTGTCATAAAATTAAAAATTAATCTGGCGCAAACGGTATGTTTACTTTCCCTCAACAGGCAAATTACATTCCATACATTTATATGAACAATCAATCAATAATGATCTGAATACTTTTAATTGTTTTTATACTCACAGTAATATTTTTTACAATGTTGGTCATGGCTTCAAAAACAGTCTGGCTGATGTTGAGGGTCATATTGTCTAATGTGATGGGCTTCACCATCAGTGCAATCAACTTGTCCAAAATCAATGGCAAAAACTTGGTTAGAGGCTCCGTCCTGGCATGAGTTAAATTCAAGATGCTGAAAAAAACCATGTTTTCTATAAGATAAATTTCACCAGCATTTTTGTGGTTGTAGAAAGTTGGCTTTGAGGAATTTATTCAGGAAAGGGACAGAATTCAGCTAGCTTACCTGAGGGAATAATTTTTGAGTCAGCACAGAGAATCACTAAAGATGTGCACATAGTTTTTCACTGATATTTTGCCCCTACAGGGGCCTCTTCAGAGACTGTTATTTTGAAATTGAACTTTTAACTGTCCACAGCCATTGTTGCCAACTATGTATAAGAATGTGATTTGAGAAAGAGATAACATTGCAAATCTAATACTTTAAGACAATCACAGAAAGCTGAATTGAGAATAGAAGGTCCAAGAAAATAAAACTGGAAATATATTCTAGAACACATAGATTAGAATCCACTCTAAAACCATGGTATTCACTTCAATTTTCCATCAAGGAAAATTACGGCAAGGAAAATCTCATTCCAGCAGTGTTTTATTTACCCCATCATAAAACTATAATACGAACCTGTTTTTAAGTTCTCCTTCAACACTTGACTCCTGCATCCTCTGAGGAATCCTTCCCTGCTCCAGTGATGCACACAAGTTTAGAAAGTGATCTAAATATACATCCTGTAACATAAGAGAAAAAAAGTAGAAAAATATTTCAATTTCAGCCCAAAAATTCTACCAAAAGTAGTCTCCATGAAATAACTTGTAGGTTTATTTTAAAGGAAGGAATGAAGATCCTAAAAAAGGTGCGGTGTTTCAATATGTTAAGTAGTTTCTCAAGGGTTCATAACTGACATCTCACTATTCTTTGTTTGAAATTCACTGTTGGTGATGGCGTTTAATGTTTTGATTTTGATTTTTGCGGACATTTGCCATCACTGATTAGTAAAAACAAGTTTCACATGTTTTGGGATCTCGAATAAGATCTTGTTTTCAGGTGGAAAAGAACCTAGAACATAGCAAGATTAGTAGACACAGCCAGGATAACCAGGAGAAAAAACATATCTAAACCAGAGAACTGTAAAAGCAGTCACAAAAACACTAATTCTGAAAATAAAACAATTCAACAAAAAACAACTTAACAATTGGTTTATTGATATGTTGTCCTTGCATGCTATCGTAATTTCTGTCCACGATATAGCACAGAAACAACAAATATCACCAATCAGAAGAGAGCACGTCCACACCAAATCAGGGCAGAGCAAGAATGGTGGGAGGAGAGGAAATGGCGGCAACAAAGGAAATGGCGGTGACCACAGCCAGCCAAAATGCAGCGCCTTTCCAGTGACGAGAATCTGAAACAAAGACATGTTATATGCGAATTTCGTGTGGATGTTTATGATTTTTAATTTTAAACTGATTTTGCCCCTTGGCTTTGCTACAACATGTGAGAATTTTGAAAAGAATTGTTAGAAATTATAATATTTGCTGACATTTTATTTCCCCTATCTTTCAACTCTTTGTTTATGATAAGTAGCCATACTCGCCACATTTCAAGTGAGGATTGACTAGTTAGTTGGACTCCTAGTTTTGAGTACGAATCTTCAATTAGTTTTCTTTTGAAAAAAAAATTAGGTTGCACTATGTCTACTTTATCAAAATTCATCGAGTGATTTTGAGACCAGCAGTGTTGAGCAATTTTTAAATTCATCCCTTCTTCATGATTTCCTTGTGTTCTTTGATTCTAATATTTATAGGTCATTTTGTCTCACCATAGTATAGCCTAGAACAACTATTGCAGTTTGTTCTGCAAACACAGTTTTTTCATCCTTGAAAGTCATTTTTTGGTTTTGTTTTCATGAGACATTGCCTAAGAGTGTTTTGTGTCCTAAACGTGATTCTAATTTTGAACTTCCAAACAACTCTTCTAATCTTTTCCGATAATCTTTGCACAAAAGTAGTAATATTAGTACTCCAAATTTTATTCAGTGAGAGGTTTGTCACACACCGAAACTGATCCTCTCGAGTCTTATGAAGCTGAGACAGAGCAGACTCAATCCCCGTAACAAAGTCAAGCGCCCTCACTGTTTTAGGCACAACAGAAAAGTTCAGCTCTTTAGACAAAAAAAAATTTCATCTGGATTTTAATTTTGTGGAGAAAGATTCATGACGTGATTATTTGTGTAGCATAGTGGGCCGATATCTGATTAATTACGGAATCGTTCTGTTTCTAACATGATTCCTACTGACGCAGTCGCGTGGATCTTATTCCGCGAATTATATTTTCCCCCCTGGAGAGCCATTTTTGATGTTAATAGATTTAATAATGAATAGAAAATAACAGCAGAAAATGAAATACTTGACCCCTTAATTTATTCAAACTAAAAAGGTGCACTCGGTAATTATAAGGATCTGTTTCGACAGGCAAAGTTTTGAGCAATGATCTTAAATAGAGAATAATAATTATAACAGAGATAATAAGTTGTTTAATTTGGAATTTAGAAAGGATCGTATCGGGCCAAATTTGACTGCCAATTAGTTACTTACATACCAGCTCCAGCTCCCCCGCTCTCACCCCATGACCGTGCTGAAGAAGTCTACTCTTGCATCGTGGTGGCGGATGATGTTCACTGGACGACGGTCAGCAGGCGAGAGAGCGACGACTTACCTCAGCCGGTCGGTGTACCCTCTGCACTCTGAACTTTGACCTTGGTCTAGACTGGGCAGGGCTGAGGTCGAGTTTCAAACAAAAGCTGGTGTGATGGTTATATGAATGACGTCACATTTGCATCATTAAACTTTTCACCATTCTGAGAGTCATTATTTACTAATTTTGACAGGTGTCAATTTTTCTAGTTCCCTCAACACATTCATTCCTAATCCAGCGACAAGTTTGCAGCAGAAGCACACCTTTTTTTTTTTTTGACGGTGTGACGCACCTTGTTTTGGGTGCAATACAACAGCTAAGATAGGACTCTTTTCATTTCTCTAAAATTACCGCCAGCAATTTTTTTTATTACGCAAGGGATATGAGGCCTCTCAACCTATTGAGTGTTGGATACACATTTATTAACCTCTAAGTTACAAGACAATATAGCGTCTGTAAGCAAGGTTGGAATAGAAAGGAAGTTCTTAAAGAAATTCTTTGTTTTATACTTTTTTTTTTTTTTTTTGCTGGCACCAGCAGAGATATATAAAAGCTATAGAAAGTAAGTACCTCAATCAACAGCCTCAATCAGCTTGCCCCATCACTGCCAGCGCTGCCCGTTTAGTAGCAGGGGCAACATTTAGGACTCCCGGAGGATGTGCACTAAGGCCTTTATACACATCCCCCACGGTTGCTAGGACTGTAGGATGCGATTGGGTTTGTTCCAGTATTCAACCATTCAAAGTCTAAATCTCTGCTATAATATACAGAGTAGGCCTTTTTTTTTGGGGGGGGGGGGGGGGTAGGTAAGGGAATGGTAGTCACGCTACAGTGCATTGCAACATGAAAATTTCCTTTCAAACTACCAGAAAAATCACAACACTCAAGGGCTGAATTGTATTTTTTTTGGGATGAATGAGAAACCAGTCAAATTTTTCCCTAGCTGAATGTGGCCTCGTAGAGGGAAATTGCCCTTTTTTCACAGCCTACTCTAGGTTTGAAGTCGAATGACTTCGCTAAATCAGACAGTTCCCTATTGTAGGTGGCTTGTGGTTCTCGAGGTTTGCGGATTCATAGAGTCAGGTTAGATTAGTAAAGGTTCGGTGAAACAATATCCAAATATATATAAAAATGTTTTTTTTAATATTTAAGTTTTAAAATTAATTTACTATTGTTGTTGAGAACTCAATATTTCTATTTCTTGAGTTTATCATTTGTTTAAGATTGTATTATTTTCCGTAATTTGAAGAAAAATAATTCCAAGAGCTGTAAAATAATAATTAACTTATAATTCCATTAATTAGTTGTAAAATGTTTTATTTTTTTATTTAACCTATTTTTGTTTTCCAAGAAACTTGCCTGAAGAGCAGATGTTACTTTAAACTTATTTCATTATTTAAGTTATGAACCAGCGAGGATATCGGCTATATTCATTGACAAAAAATGAAATGCATTGTCATTTAAATGAATTTCATCTTTTCGACGGGAATTTCCATAAATTGAATGAAAAAATTCATGAGCGTTTTCAAAACTGATCGGTAGTCGTATTAAATGTGTTGTTGAAGTTTGTAGAGTGGACAAAAATGTATTTATTTGGTCGATCAGTAAAAGTGCTGTATTGTTGTAAAATAGTCTAGGGTAAGGGGGAATATGAACAATTAGGAGTTTTGATGGGCTGTATAATTTCTTAATCAACCTCAAAAGAGACTTAAATTTACTTGAAAACAACTGAAAATTGGTTCCTCTTAAAATGTCATTGGTTCCTAAAAATACTACAATGAGATCATTTCTTGTAAGGTTGGGGGGTGATGCCTTTAATATTTGTTTGATATCCCCTGTAGTATTTCCAGATATTGCTAAAGATCCTTTTACAGAAATGCCATAATTTATTCTAGACCTATGTTGCAAGTAATTTTTGTATCTAACAAATTGTGAGGCACCTATTATATTAAATAAATCAATTTTTCCAGTTAGGATTTAATAAAGGAATAGCGGTCACAATAAAAATGTTTTAAGTGTGGAGTGAGAAAATATTGCCAACTCAGAATGGAACGTACAGTAGTAGATATTCTATTGTGAGGGAGGAGAGACAAAAAACGTTTCGTCGTCGCAAATATTACTTTCTACTCGAGGGCAGGGGAATATTTACGTTTTGAAATTGATAACGAAACTCGATTTGTTTTGAAGTTTAAGTTTAGTATTTATTTATGAAAGATGTGATGGACGTCATTAAATTGAAAATAAGTTCTATTGCTAGCAATGAGTGATAAACATAACATAAATACAATGTAACATGTTTTATAATACATTTTATATATTTTAATTTTTTTATGCTTTATGATGTAATGGTACACATTTAATTGCCTAGGGTACAGGAAGCTTACAATAAATATCAAATATAGATTTGTGCAAACTGCTTCCTGCAATAAATAAATATTTTATGCGTCCCAAGGCAAATTATTTACAAAATATTTTAATAATGCGATGTGTGCAACACTAACTAATAATTCTTATTCAGTCATTCACCTAAATATTTTTTAACACTTTATATTTTACAATTTTTTTGGCGTATTCTAAAACTCATACAACACATTGAAGATTTGAAATAATAAATACACTGACAGTTATTAAAATGGATGATCCTACAGGTAACTATTAAAGCTAATAATAATTAATTACTATTTCTAAAAACCTGCCCTGACTATTCACTTTCCTGTTTGGAAATAATCCAAACAACTTACTTTGAAATCCTAAACAACTTCATAATTTATGTAAACTCCTTTGGTATCCTAACTGGGTGAAATTCATAATAAATCACCATCACTGAATTGAAAAATAATGAAAATGTAAAAATTAATACCGACCATCCACTCTTTAACGTCTGTGAAAGTTTGAGTTAGTTATTCATGCACCGGCACTGGCGTGCAGACAGACCGACCTGCAGAGTCATGCGAGCGTTTAACGTTCAAACAAACTACCGATGTAAAGGAATTTAATTTAATCAAAAATCTTTATGACTCTCCTTGATTTATGGGGAAATTTTAATTCGAAAGCTCTGCTACCATTTTGTAGCATAGTGGGCCAATATTTTATTAATTGCGGAATCGTTCGGTTTCTAACATGATTCCTACTGACGCAGTCGCGTGGATCTTATTCCGCGAATTATATTTTCCCCCCCTGGAGAGCCATTTTTGATGTTAATAGATTTAATAATGAATAGAAAATAACAGCAGAAAATGAAATACTTGACCCCTTAATTTATTCAAACTAAAAAGGTGCACTCGGTAATTATAAGGATCTGTTTCGACAGGCAAAGTTTTGAGCAATGATCTTAAATAGAGAATAATAATTATAACAGGGATAATAAGTGTTTAATTTGGAATTTAGAAAGGATCGTATCGGGCCAAATTTGACTGCCAATTAGTTACTTACATACCAGCTCCAGCTCCCCCGCTCTCACCCCATGACCGTGCTGAAGAAGTCTACTCTTGCATCGTGGTGGCGGATGATGTTCACTGGACGACGGTCAGCAGGCGAGAGAGCGACGACTTACCTCAGCCGGTCGGTGTACCCTCTGCACTCTGAACTTTGACCTTGGTCTAGACTGGGCAGGGCTGAGGTCGAGTTTCAAACAAAAGCTGGTGTGATGGTTATATGAATGACGTCACATTTGCATCATTAAACTTTTCACCATTCTGAGAGTCATTATTTACTAATTTTGACAGGTGTCAATTTTTCTAGTTTGATTGCTTTTCTAGTTGTTGATATTTAATATCAACAGATTCTTTGTCAAACCTATTCTGGATGCTTTGAAAAATGTTCTAAAACTTAGAACCAATTACATATGCCAAAGAACACAGAGAAAACTCAAGAAAGGGCTTAGTGGATAAATCAAAAATCGCTCAACACTGCTGGTCTGAAAATCACCAGATGATTTTTGACAAAGCAAGAACATCGTGAACATAATTTTTTTCAAAAGAAAACTAATTAAAACTACATTCATAAAACTAGCAGACCAACAAATTAGTCAATCTTTACTTGAAATAAGGCCAGTATGGCTACCCATCTTAAACAAAGTTCTGGATCTTGTTTTCATACCGGCGGCTGTGTATGTGTATTGTGATTTTTTTAAGTTTTAAAATTATGTTAAATGTATGTACTTTCAGTGTTGTGAACAAATAAAAAAAAATATTACGACTAATGAAAAAAATCTAGAACAAGTCTTGAAAATGACATATTTCATGTTGAAACTTAAGTAGACTTTATATTGTACACTGTGAATTGAAGACGGTCATTAAGGTGCGTAACCTTTTTTATCAGTTAAACTAAGAGTTGAAAGATGGAACCTAACTGTCAGCAAATAGGATAATTTCTAACAACTCTGTTGAACATTCTCACAATATGTTACCATAGCAAGGCCAAGGGGCAAAATCAGGTTAAAAATTAACTAAAAATAATAAACATCCAAACGGAATTCGCATATGACATAAATCTTTGTTTCCAATGCTCGTCACTGGAAGGGCGAGAGCATCCAGTCTCGGCATTGGAGTCTTTGTTTCTATTTTGGTTGTGGTCGCCGCCATTTCCTCTCCTCCCACCAGTCTTTGCTCTACTCTGATTGGGTGTGGACATGCTCTCTCCTGGTTGAAGATATTTGTGATTTCTATTTTTATTTATTGGACATTTCCAAATTAAACTTTTTTTTTCTTATAGCTCTAATCACAGTATGAAGTTCAAAGATTCAGTGATTTCATGGCTTCAATTTGAACTATTGATAGTTTAAATACGACTAGTGAGAAATGAGTTCTAAAGCTACATTCAACAGAAAATGTATTTTTTCCAACACTTATTTTGACTTAAAGATTCTCAGGTTCTAAATAAGTCCCCGTATTCGTTCTGGTCTTAAAACACTCAAATGGTGAAGTCGTGATGTATGCAGCAATATTCAGTGCTTTTAAATATAATTAAGCATTAAATAAATTGAAAATAAATCATTCAAAAACTGAAAAACTCATTTTTGACCTTAGGGTAACTGCACAAGAAAACAAATCAGTTAAGCTTTTAGGGGTTTATATTGACCAAAGGCTAGATTGGAATGAACATACCCAATTTCTTTGCAACAAATTGGCACAATCATTATTCCTTTTGAAAAAATTAAAAAACAATGTTAGCAATAAATTCATTCTTTTTTCATATTTTGCATTTTTTCATTCTCATCTGCAGTACGGTATTCTTTTATGGGGCAACTCAGTGGGATCAAAAACAGTCTTTAAATGGCAAAAAAAGGCTATCAGATGTATTCTGGGTTTAGAGCCTTGGATCTCTTGTAAAGATCATTTTAAAACCCTTAAAATTTTAACTCTCCCAAGTATGTATATTTTCAGTTGTTTAATGCATGTAAAAGAAAACATCAATCAATTCATCCATAGATCAGAAATTCATAGCCATAATACAAGAAATAATCATTCCCTTAATTTGCCCCTGACAAGACTTACACTTACACACAATAGTTATAAATACCTCAGTGTACAATTTTTTAACAAATTACCTCAATCTGCATCAACTTCGCCCATGAATAAATTTAAAGCAGTTATTGACACTTGGTTAAAATGCAAAGCATTTTATTCTGTAGAAGAATTTTTAAATAGTGATTCTAGTGACTTGATTTTCTAATTTTAGAAAATTAAATATTTAGTGTTTTAAGATTTACTGTATTTTTTGACAATGTCGATTGCTTTGTGCTTAAAGACAATAAAGAGATTATTATTATTATAAACTAAGTACGATATTTGCTGAATATTAACTTGGGAACTTAATCTTCCACAAAAAATGTTCAATGAAAATAAGAAGAAGTCAAACTTCTCTATTAAATATGTCACAAAAAAACTAAAACTTTAAGGACATGACGGGACTCGAGATTTACTCGAGAGCCGCCAATAGGAGTTAGTCTGTGGGTTTAAGCCTAATTTAGGTCTAGCCAGATGAAGTGTAATAAACAATTCCAGGTTAGAATCATTATAAGAAGGTTTTTTTGTGAATAGACCCCTTTTACTAGTGGAGTCCCACACAATACACTAGTGACCCATCCCTCGCACCTGTGTGTGTACAGAAGTGACAGCCTCTAGATGGACACTGAAGATTCCCTTGTGGTTGTCAACCCACTTGATGCCCGGGAGCAGGACGTCGGGGGTGATGTAGGAGTAGTTGGGTGGAGGGTGGTCCATGGTCACTGGCAGGGTGAACTCTCCGGCCTGCAGTCTATTCTCTTGAAAAAGCGGCAGCCACTGCAAAACAGGCACATTGGAACTTCTACAAGATTCCTCTACACAGCTTGTCCAAAAAGTACCAAACTAGTTAAGTAATTTTTAGGGTGCGAGTATTCAAACCGTTGAGCTTCTTCACTCGAGCTTTTCGTCACTCGGCTCGAGTCTTTTTGAAAAAGCTTGATCTTCGAGCCCAGCTTTTTTTTACAAAAGTTCTTTTTGGGACCATAATTATTGTGATTTTTTTGTATGACTATTTTTGGACACATTAAACCGGAAGAGTGATACTTTTTTACAAAAACATACACAAACAGTATTCCCTGAAGTAATAAGGAAAGGACTTTGACAGATAACAAGAAATATTATCTCCAATTAGATGAAAATAGTAGTTTAAGCTATTTTAAGCTGACCAAGGAGAACCTCAAAATACAGCTTGAAAGTCTAATGTTTGGTCATGGTTTATCTCTTGAATGGCATGTCATACAAGTTTCATTTTCATATGATCTGATTTATAAAAAAAGACTAAAAATATGAAAGGTCATTTGTATTTGTAAGACAAGTGGTTTTTATTCTTGCATTTTGTAGTAGGACTCTTTACCTCCTAATTAACTCACACACTCAGACGCACACACACACACAGTTGCATAGTGACAAAAAACCCAGCGGACAGGGGCTTACAGCTGGTGACTTCTAAGCTGGCACTTGACCGATCGATACTCAGACGATACTAGCCTAGTTCAAAAACATTATGTTCCCTCAAGCGGGTTGCGGCAACGTCCTCGCGACCCGCATGAAGGCGTCAGCGGAAATGTTTGCAGACTGGTCTTTTTCTTATACCTCCACCACTCTCCTCTCACCCCCGCGCCTATACTGCCCGCATGAGGCCCAAGTGCCAGCTTACAAGTCACCAGCTGTAGTTGATGTGAACAAACTCCACCCCCAAGGATAGTGAGGAGGTACTCCTCTCTCCCATTCCCCCCTCTCTCCTCTCTCTGTCTCTCTCTCACCACCCTTTCCCCCTCTCTCCTCTCTCTTCCTCTCTCTCTCCCATATTTACTCACTCACTCACTCTGTCTAGCAAAAGGTGTTTTAGCAGGACCCAGGTTTCAGACTGGCCCTATGGTGCTTTACCGGATCTCTGTTCCTAGGGGTGATAGAAAAAAAATAAAAACACCATCTTGTTCAGAAAAAATTCTGATTACAAATCTGGTTTCCTCTTTCCATTATTTTGAATTCTGTATGATGGCCTCAAGGTGCTTTATCAGGATCAAAAAGAGAGAGGGTCCTTACCGTGACCAAGAGAGAGGTGCTTTGGGAGGTCCGGGAGAGAAGGGTCTTAGGGGGACCAAGAGAGAAGGGCTTTAGGAGGACCGAGAGAGAGAGAGATTTTAGGGGGCCAAGAGAGAAGGCTTTATGAGGACAAGAGAGAAGGGTTTTACGAGTTCTGAGAGAAAGCCTTTAGAAGGTCTGAGAGAGAAGGGCCTTTGAAAGATCAAGGCTTTCAAATTTGAATGTTGTTGTTAGATGTTTTGTATTATCATAAAATACCTAACTGTAACAGGGTGTCTACCAAATTTCATATATGAAATTCCCGACTTTTTCCCGACTTTTCCCGACAATTTAAAAAAAAATTCCCGACTATAGGAAACATGACCATTGCCTCCTATAACGAATATTGAGAACGATATTTGTAAATAAATACATTTAGACGGTAACAATGCAAGCGAAAGATCGCCAAAAGATGAACATGATGACTGCGATAAGTCCAATAGATTTGCCAGCCGTAATGCGGCCGAGATTTCCGGCTGCGGAAAGAACGAGCGATTTTCCGGCCGCGTTGTGACCAAGAGATTCTCTGGCCGTGGTATAAACGACCAAGATTTGACAGCCACATTGCGACAGAGAGATTTGCCGGCCGAAATACGACCGAATCATGTAACGGCTATGAAAAGAGTAAGCGACACAATACCATCAAGAAACAATCGGCCACCCGACAACCGAAAAACAAGCAAAAGATTTCCGACCGAAATAAGTCCAAAATATTTGCCAGCCATGTTGTAAATTACAATATCTCTGGCTTTGAAAAAAATTAGCGATTTTCTTGTTACAATACGACCGAGAGATTTAACGGCCACTAAAAGAGCAAGGAACTCCGTCTGCCACGAATCGACCGAAAAATGTTTCATTCCTAAAACGAGTGAGCGAATTTCTAGCCGCAATATGACCGAGGTCTAATGGCCGCGAAATGAGTAAGGTTCTCATTGGCCGCGATGCGACCAAGAGATTTGCCGGCCGCAAAACAAGCGAAAGATTTCCGGCCGCAATAAAAGCGAAAGATGTGATGGCAGTGAAAAGAGTGATAGATTCGACGGCCGCAAAGAGAGCGAGATATTTGACGGCCCCAATGTGACCGAGGTTTGCTGACCCCGAAACGACCGAGGAATTTGCCGGCCGGGTTATAGATATTCTGGCCTTCATGTGGCCAATAGATGTGATAGCCACGAAAAGAGTGCACGATTTTAAGATAGCAATACTAACGAGAGATGTGTCAGCCGCTTAAAGAGCGAGACCTTCGGTCGCGTAAAGAGCGAGACTTGTCGGCCGCGTAAAGAGCGAGAGACTTGTCGGCCGCGTAAAGAGCGAGACTTGTCGGCCGCGTAAAGAGCGAGGCTTGTCGGCCGCGTAAAGAGCGAGACCTGTCGGTCGCGTAAAGAGCGAGACTTGTCGGTCGCGTAAAGAGCGAGAGACTTGTCGGCCGCGTAAAGAGCGAGACTTGTCGTCCGCGCAAAGAGCGAGAGACTCCGAGTACAGACCGTAGAGACTCGTCGGCCACGTAAAGAGCGATAGACTTGTCGGCCGCGTAGAGTGAGACTTGTCGGCCGCAAAACGAGCGAGTGTTTTTACAGCTGTATTAGGACCGAGAAACTTGCGGCAGCGGAATAAGTGACAGCTTTTCTGGTCGTGATATAGCTAAACATTTGTCTGCCTCAAATCGTTCGAGAGATTTTCCGGCCGAGACGATGATAATAACGAAGAAAACTGCTATTTCGTTTTGTTTTATAGTCAAATTCGAATTTCCCGACCAAAAGTTGAAATTCATTACTTTTTCCCGACTATTCCCGACCTTACAAAATCCCCGACATTTTCCCGAATTTTCCTGAATTCCCGACTGGTAGACACCGTGTGTAATTGTCATAGAATAGAACATACTAGAAGACGATGCTTGAAATCAAGCAAAACTAAGAGTTTACAAAACTAATTATTGTATTAAACTTCCTCAGGGGTTGAAACGGGGGAAAATTGACAAATGACCTCCGATAAACCTTAAGGGTCAAAGTCCCTTGGGTGGGGGCCCAAGGGACTTTGACCCTTTGGGTTTATACTAAAATGTCACGAGAGAAAGTTGATTAAACAATTTAAAAACTTTTGTCTCAAGATATTTTGGTAGTGTTCAGGGGATGGGGTGTTTAATGGTGGGGGTTGTTGACGTAGGGATACGTCAACAACCCCCACCATTAAACACCCCATCCCCCCGAAATTTCGGGAAAATTAAATTCTCGATTTTAGGGCGGGATTTTATTTACTTCGGGAAATTTTTCGGGACAGGATCGTTTTAGTGATCGCAAACAAACAGCGGGTTTAGCTTCACAAAACTTGCGATCGGCCGCGGAAAACGATCTCGCGTATTTTCCGATCGCGAATAAACGGCAAATCCAGCTTTGCAAAAACTCACGATCGTCCGTTAAACACTATCGTTCGTATTTGCCGATCGTAAATAAACGACAAATGCGGCTTTGCAAATCTCTTGATCGGCCGCGAAAACCATCGCGCGTATTTGCCAGATGCGGATGAACGGCAAAAATAGATTAGCGCTGTTCGCGAACGGCCGCGAAATCCGCTAGCGCGGATCTGTCGATCGCGGATTAACGGCCGATGTAGCTTTACGGAACTCGTGATCGGCCGTGAAAAACGATCGCGCGTATTTACCGATCACGAAAAGACGGCAAATCTAGCTTTGCGGAATTGACGAACGGCCGCGTTTTTGCCGATCGCGGATTAACGGCCGATGTTGCTTAAAGAAACTCGCGATCGGCCGTGAAAAACGATCCCACGTATTTGCCGATCATAGATAAACGGCAAATGTAGGATTGCTAACTCACAATTAGGTGTGAAAAACAATCTTAGTTATTCACTGATAGTGGTTAATCAACAGAAACAACTTGCTATAAGGCGTGACAGTGATGATATTGTCAGCCACATTGGTCTGCTACAAATTGTGCTTTTGCCCATTATTCAATTTTCTAAACTAATTCAGATGTCTTTGAATCCCAGCCGAAAGTTTGTTTATTTTTCATAAATAAGTAAAAAAAATTGACAAAAGTAAAGACTTTGAGACTTTTAAGAAATTTCTAATACATAGTTAATTAATATTTCATGTAAAGAAATATTAAGTTTGCGAGTTGTGAACTTCAAATTTATAATTTTAAGCTTGGAAAAACTAGTGTTATGGTTGTCATCTTGAACTTAAATTTATTTTTTTAATTTTTTTACCGTGGTTTAAAGTGCTGGAAAAATTATGAGTCATAGAATCATTTCTTAAAACTAGAACTCCAAAGCCCAAAGTGTATAAAAATACAATAACATGTTTACTGATTATATACATGACAGTATATTGTCAACATGCAATAAGCACTCTAGTATTTTACTTTTGGCTTTTTGGAAACGAAACAATAAGACAAAAAGCAGAAACTGAAAAACTATTGTGTTTCTATCAAACGTTAAAAAATGCACATAATATTTTAGGGGTGTGCGATGCAGCAAATTTTTTTCGATTCGATGCGTCGATTTGATTCATAGAATTTCGATTTGAATCGATGCGATTTGATTCGATGCAGTGCGGCGTTATTTGCTGTTAAGAGTTATTTACTGCTTGCATTACTGTAATGGGTCAATAAACTTAAAGAAGATTAAATTAGAAAAATTCCAAAGAAAGTTTGAATGAGTCTTAACCAAAGCATTTTTAATAGGCCTAGGTACTGACCCAGGCCTATTATAATCAGGAATATGGAAGTATAAATAAATAAATAAATGAGCAACACTGATCTTTAATAAATTTTAATAATTTAGTTTTTTGGGTTTAATCAAGGTGACCTCTTATGGGCATTTGCCTAGGGGAACCAAATTATTCACCGAAATTAGGGGTGTGCGAGTATTCGACCGGTCGAGCTTTTAGGTCGAGCTTTTCAGTATTCGGCTCGGCTCGACTTTTTTCTAAAAAGCTCGACACTCGAGCCGAGCTTTTGATAAGAGAGTTCTTATCGGAAAGATACTTATTGCAATCTATTTTTGGACATGTTAAACCGGAAGAGCGTTTCCCTCCCACGAAAAACAAGCAAAAAACATTCCCTAGTGATAAGAAAAGGACATTGACAGGTAACAAGAAAATATTATCTCCATTTAGACGGAAATCGGAGCTATATTTAGTTGACCTTGGGGAACGTGAAATACAGCATTTAAGTCTATTGTTTTATCAAGGCTTATCTCTTAAAAGGTAAATCGTACAAGTTTCATTTTGGTCTCATTTGATTTATAAAAATAAGGCAAAAAATATGAGCCGTCATTTATAGTTGTATGACAAGTAGTTTGTATTTTTGCATTTTGTAGTAAGGATTCCTTATCTCCTAATTAACTCACGCACTGAATCAGACAAGAGCAAAAAACAGGGAAGGGGCTTGAAGTAAACAACCCCCCCCCCTCTCCCTGGCCACTGATAAGGAAAGAGAGAGAGGTAGCTGTTTCTTTCTTTCTCTCTATTCCGTCCTTATTTATTTATGATCTTTCTTCTTCTTAATTGTACATTATTTTCTTCACAAAAGTTTTGAAATGCAACTAATTTAAGGATTTCAATAAATTATTGTTGTTATTAAATATTATTTCATTCATATATTATATTCTGAAATAATAAGTTTAGCCATTTTATGCCACAATTGGGACTGCTATTTAATTTTTTATCATCTTTACTTAGTGAACATAAAAAAAATCAATCTTGTTTCTGACTAAGTGTGATGTGTGATTTTTTTACTATATATAACTATTTTAAAACCTTTCAACTACTTCTTTCTACTCTTGAAATTAAATTTTGTAGTACCTATATGCAACTAGTCTAATTATGTAATTTTAACTATTTATTTTAAAGTAAAGTATTTTGGGATTGGTTATTACTTAAATATAATGTAGATAAATGTAGATTTTAAATTTGGTATTTTTCTTCATAAATTATTTGTTGAGCCAGTTTGATTAATTTTATGTAACAAAATACAAAATACTGATGAACCTATCAGATGATTCACTTGTTTTGGGGATAAGCTTTCTATTTTTGAGCTGGCGGTCACTTAAGGTATGCAAACATTAGTCTGTTGTATCTTTAAAAATTAAAATCAAGCTTCATACTTTCTTTTAATAATTTGGTGATTGTTAAAAAGCTCGGCTCGAAAAAGCTCGAGCTCGAAAACTTTTGAAAAAGCTCGGCTCGGCTCGGCTCGAGTTCAAAAATCACTATTCGCACACCCCTAACCGAAATATTATTAAATTTCTGTTTTAAGTTAAAAAGTATTTATTTATTGTTAAGTATAGGCTAATTCAAATGTTAAAGTTGTAACAATGGTGAATAAAGTTATTGTTTATTTATTTATTTATAATTATATCTTAATTCCTGTACATCCTTTCACAATCTCAAGAAATAGTTATTATTACTAGGCCTTAAGTTTTTCTTAAAAAAACACAAGCAGTCCAAAAAAATGAATCAGTTCAAAGTTTGTTAAATAATCTAATAACTATAACAATTAGTCTAAGTAATTCTTGTCTGATACAATTAAAGTATCCCTACCGGTGTCGTCATTCGTATCTGTCGTCATATCGTCATTCGTAGGCCAATCTGTTTCAACAAAGCTTTGGCTACTTGAGCCCGAATCGTCTACGATCTCTTCGTCGCAGTCTTCAAACATCTTTATTTATTTGTCATTCAATTACTCCAAAACAAAACATTCAATTAATTGCATTCGCACTGTCAAAAGAATCAAACACTAATTACTGTGCAGTGCTGAGCTTACGACGATGGCAGACAGCTTGACAGCTGAGCATCACAAAACAGTGTTAACACTTGTAGACCTTGTTTACCCTCAAAAATACCTGTCTCTGCTGGAATAAACTATTGAAAGTATTACGAATAAGTTATTATGTCCCCACAAGGGCTTGGAAATACCTGAGAGTCGGGTAATTTCTCTAACAGCAGTATTTGTTTTTGTTCCATTGCTTGGTCAGCCTGTATCACCACCACGATCGCGGTTACACTGCAGCTGCCGCCGACTGTCGTAGTGCTCGTTTTATTCTCTTCATTGAAATTCGTGTATGGAATTATACAGCCATACATTAAAAAGTTGTTTGCAATCATTTAAAACTCATTATAAAATAGAGAAACAACGTGTTGCGATAATTTTCAAACTTGGCGAATAAATAACAATACAATACTTTGTCACGCAGCCTTTATTTTGCATTCTTTGTTGTTAGCGTCTAGAGTCTGAAAGTATTACTGCGCACTAAGCCTTTCATAACTTCATTACGATTCAATAAACTGCTTTGAACATTAATATTACGCTTTTATATAGTTTAAACGTTTATTTAATTGCTTTCAACATACATTTTAGACTAATTGAGTCTAATGAATCGAAGTATACTGATGCATCGAGGCCAAATCGATGCATCGGCATTTCGATGCATGCCGAATCGAATCGTGATTCAATGCATCGAATCGAATCGGATCGAATTTCGATGCATTTTCGATGCATCGCACACCCCTATTATATTTATTTTTTTATTATTCCTATTTTTCTATTATCTATCTATCTACCTATGTATTTATCCGTTGATCGTGGATAAACGGCAAATGTAGCATTGCTAGCATTGTAGGGTGTGCTCGCAATTGGGTGTGAAAAGCAATCTTAGTTATTCATTGATAGCGGTTAATCGACAGAAGTAACTTGCTATAAGGTGTGACAGTGATGATTGTTCATATTGTCGGCCACATTGTTCTGCTACAAATTGTGGTTTTGCCCATTGATTCAATTTTCTAAACTAATTCAGATGTCTTTGAATCCCAGCCGAAAGTATGATTATTTTTCATAAATAAGTAAAAAAAATTGACAAAAGTAAAGACTTTGTGAGACTTTAAAAAAATTTTTAATACATAGGTAATTAATATTTTATGTAACTTACTTAAAAAATTAAGTTTGGGAGTTGTGAACTTCAAATTTGTAATTTTAAGCTTGGAAAAACTAGTCTTATGGTTGTCATCTTGAAACTAAATTTATTTTTAGTTTTTTACCGTAGTTTAAAGTGCTGGAAAAATCATGAGTCATAGAGTCATTTCCTAAAACTAGAACTCCAAAGCCTAAAGTTTATAAAATACAATAACATGTTTACTGATTATTTGGGTGGTGCGAAAAACCAAATTTTGGAAATTTGAATCGCTATAGGTCTCAAAAGTAGCGAAATAGCATGTAGAATACTAAAAAAATAACTTTTAAGAAATCATATAACATCTTCGGATCATGCAATGACCTTGAAGTTTAACATGTAAAACTCCATTAGAGAATTAGTGAATACTCGTAATTTGGTTTTTGCTGGACATTGATAATCGTACAAAAGAATTGCCAATAAAAATGGAAAGAACTCTTTAAAACATTTTGAAAAATTAATAATTTGTCCGATTAGGCAAAAGCATTATCGAATAATGGCCTTCTAAAAATCACTTATTTAGGCGTTTTTTCAAGTTTTTGGCTTGTATTAAGTCTAGAATTTTGAGGTGTATTTGAACAAATTATACCAATGTTAAAACAGTTTTAAAGTGCTCTTTGCATTTTTCATGGCAAAACTTTTGTATGATTATCAACGTCCAGCATAAACCAAATTACGATTATTTACTAATTCTCTTATGGCGTTTTATATGTTAAACTTCAAGGTCATTGCGCGATCGGAAGGTTTTATATAATTTTGTTAAAGTTATTATTTCAGTATTCTACATGATATTTCGCAACTTTTGCGACCTATAGTGATTAAAAATTCCAAAATTTTGTTTTTCGCACCACCCTACTCAAAATGTTTTAAAGAGCTCTTTCCATTTTTAATGGCAATTCTTTTGTACGATTATCAATGTCCAGCATGACAGTATGTTGTCAACATGCAATAACCACTCTCTAGTATATTACTTTTGGCTTTTTGGAAACCAAACAATAAAACAAAAAGCAGAAACATAAAAACTATTGTGTTGCTATGAAATATTAAAAAAAACGTATATTATATTCTCTTATTTTTTGTATATTATTTTCACATTTCTCATTTTTTTATATTATTTGTATTTTTCAATGCATTCAAATAAGAAAGAATAAAAATTAAAATCTAATGAAAAATAATAATAAATAAACCATACATTTATTTACCTATTTTATATTAGAGAGTATTTTATTTATAATTAACAATTTTATCGTGTTACTAACTTTTTTTAAATGAGTTTCTAATGTTTGCTATTTTGTCAATTACATACAAGTTAGTATTTTTTCATTAATTTATTTCTTGAAAATTTTTGAGTTGGGGCAGTACAAACATTTATATTTGACATTGTTTTTAACCTAATGCCATTATTGTAAAAAAGAAAATAAATTTGTGAACGAGCATTTCAAAAATCCCTTCCCATCCCGTCCCGAATTTAAGAGGGAAGTAAAAAATTCCGTCCCGTCCCGAACTGAACATTCAATCCCGTCCATCCCTAGTTGTTGGTTATTAGTTCCAAGGCCCAAAGCCTATGATGAATGAGTGAGAGTGAGTGAGTTGATGGCATTTCGGTTTTATATGTACAATGTATAAATATTATATATATAATATATTTAAAAATATACAACATATTGTAATATGTATAGCAAAGTAAATAGAGAAAAATGTATTACCGTGTAGCCAACAGGAGTCTCGACAGTGTTCTGTTCTAGTTTTCTCTGGCAACTGATGTGATAGAAGGTGAACAGAAGGTGATGTTGGTCACTCAAGTTTGCAGGCAAAACCATTTTCACTTCGTCATAAAAATTTGGACACCTAAATAAAAGAAAAATAGACATCTAGGAGTGGTCATGCAATATTTACTTTTTCAATAAATAAAGATCTAACAGAGGTTACAGTGGTAAAAACACACTTTCTTTGACATTTGAGTTATTGTATTATCTCAGGGAATGCATGAAGCGATTTTAATTTTTCTTTCACAAAAATTGTTCTTTTTTTATGCTCTTTAATGACCTTCTCTCACATGGACGCCAAGCAGCGAAAAAACTTAAGAGAATCACAACATAATGTAGAGGTCTGCGGGTAGTGATTTTTCAAGCCGGGTCGGGTTTGGGTCGGGTAGTGGATTACCATCAATTTTCGGGTCGGGTCGGGTTTGGATATTATAAGTGGAAAAAAATTCGGGTCGGGTAGGGTTCGGGTATGTAAATTGAAAAAAACTCGGGTCGGGTTCAGGTATTTTAGTTGAAATTCAGGTCGGCTTAGGGTATCATTTGCCAGCAAAATATTGAATTAATTAAATTTTGACGGGCCTGCCAAGCAGTATTAACAGAAAGAAAAAATCTAACATATCATTCACCAACTTATTACTTATTGACTGTATCGCATCTATACAGTCAATTGATATTCATATTCATGACTAAACTTATTATTTCAGAATATATAAATGAAATGGTATTTATATTTTATAACATCAATATTCAACAATAATTTATTTTCATCATAAAATTAGTTAAAGAAATATGGAAGAGGCAGAAACCAGAAATTACATCAGAATAAAGGAAGGAAGGAAAGAGAGGAGGGAGGGAGGGAGGGAGGGAGGAGGGAGGGAGGGAGGGAGGGAGGGGAGGGAGGGAGGGAGGGAGGGAGGGAGGGAGGGAGGGAGGGAGGGAGGGAGGGAGGGAGGGAGGGAGGGAGGGAGGGAGGAGGGAGGGAGGGAGGGAGGGAGGGAGGGAGGGAGGGAGGGAGGGAGGGAGGGAGGGAGGGAGGGGAGGGAGGGAGGGAGGGAGGGAGGGAGGGAGGGAGGGAGGGAGGGAGGGAGGGAGGGAGGGAGGGAGGGAGGGAGGGGAGGGAGGGAGGGAGGGAGGGAGGGAGGGAGGGAGGGAGGGAGGGAGGGAGGGAGGGAGGGAGGGAGGGAGGGAGGGAGGGAGGGGAGGGAGGGAGGGAGGGAGGGAGGAGGGAGGGAGGGAGGGAGGGAGGGAGGGAGGGAGGGAGGGAGGGAGGAGGGAGGGAGGGAGGGAGGGAGGGAGGAGGGAGGGAGGGAGGGAGGGAGGGAGGGAGGGAGGGAGGGAGGGAGGGAGGAGGGAGGGAGGGAGGGAGGGAGGGAGGGGAGGGAGGGAGGGAGGGAGGGGAGGGAGGGAGGGAGGGAGGGAGGGAGGGAGGGAGGGAGGGAGGGAGGGAGGGAGGGAGGGAGGGAGGGAGGGAGGGAGGGAGGGAGGGAGGGAGGGAGGGAGGGGAGGGAGGGAGGGAGGGAGGGAGGGAGGGAGGGAGGGAGGGAGGGAGGAGGGAGGGAGGGAGGGAGGGAGGGAGGGAGGGAGGGAGGGAGGGAGGGAGGGAGGGAGGGAGGGAGGGAGGGAGGGAGGGAGGGAGGGAGGGAGGGAGGGAGGGAGGGAGGGGAGGGAGGGAGGGAGGGAGGGAGGGAGGGAGGGGGAGGGGGAGGGAGGAGGGAGGGGAGGGAGGGAGGGAGGGAGGGGGAGGGAGGGGAGGGGAGGGAGGGAGGGAGGGAGGAGGGAGGGGGGAGGGAGGGAGGGAGGGAGGGAGGGAGGGAGGGAGGGAGGGAGGGAGGGAGGGAGGGAGGGAGGGAGGGAGGGAGGAGGGAGGGAGGGAGGGGGGGGGGAGGGAGGGAGGGGAGGGGGAGGGGGAGGGAGGGAGGGAGGGAGGGAGGGAGGGAGGGAGGGAGGGAGGGAGGGAGGGAGGGAGGGAGGGAGGGAGGGAGGGAGGGAGGGAGGGAGGGAGGAGGGAGGGAGGGAGGGAGGGAGGGAGGGAGGGAGGGAGGGAGGGAGGGAGGGGGAGAGAGAGAGAGAGAGAGAGAGCTTGAAAAAAAAAATGCCTCATTCTCCTTATCAGTGGGAAGGGGGGAGTGGGGGAGTTTGTTTGCTTAGCTCGAGAGATAATTAGGAGATAAAGATTCTCTACTACGAAATGCGAAAACCAAAACCACTTTTCCTACAACCACATATGAGGGCTCATATTTTTTGTCTCACTTTTATAAATCAAATGAGACAAAAATGAAACTTCTATCTCTTGCCGTTCAAGAGAAAATTTACGATTAAACAATGGACTAATGTGTTTTTGTGGTTCTTCAAGGTCAACTAAATAAAGCAGAAACTTTCCAAATTCCACCTAATTGGAGATAATATTTCTTTTCACCTGTCAATTTCCTTTCCTTCAGAGATTATTGTTTGTGTATTTTTTTCATGGGAAGGACACGCTCTTCCGGTTTAATGTGTCCAAAAATAGATCGCAACGATTAATTATCTTCTCAAAAAGACCTCTCGTTTCACAAGCTCGGCTGGTACGACTATTTCATTGTTCAAAAGGAGGATACGAGAATACGATAATTTTGAGCCAGCAAGGAGATGGCTGGTTGTCTGAGTGAGACGTACAGTGAATATTGCTTCTAAGTTTGACATCGCGATCGCGGCCGTCTTTGTTCCTCATGTTGTTAAATTGCGTGGATGTCGTAAGACAACAGCTTTGAGCAAATTAATTTTTGTTGAACATTTTTTAAGTTTCGGGTTTCTTTCGGGTAGTATGTCGGGTATCTTCAACCCGATTTCTTTCGGGTAGTAGGTACCCGCCCGACCCAACGTGTATTAAAAACCCGCCCGAACAAAGCCCGAGACATGTCGAACCCGCCCGACCACTCGGGTTCACGTAATTACCTGAAGCTACCCGAATTTTCGGGTACCCGCAGACCTCTAACATTATACAAACTGTGCGCAGAAAAGACATTTTTGTGCTAAGATTGTTTCAGAAACCTCCATAAATAAATCACAAAGGACACCAGAAATGTATAATACTATTTACTAATTAATTTTGTCTTAGTACATATCTATACAAAGCTAATTTTAAAATTTTCAAAATAAATTTATTTTGAAACCACTAAAGTAAAACCCTTTTGTTTCTTTTTTTAGAATTCTTATGCTATCTTAGTATTATTTTACATTTTGAAATTTCAAAGAAACATGAATATATTTCTATTAGTCACGATATAAATTTGAAAATTTGTCAATAAAATGTTACAGAAATAATATTTTTTATTTCAATCCTAATGATATAATAGATAAGTTTGGTGTTGTTACAGTTATATTTATGATAGTAATACCTGAGCACGCGGTTTTAACATATTACTAATCAAATGTACAAAATATATGCGAAGTGAAACCATGCCGACTCGGCTGGGACTATTTTTAAGCAAATAGTTGTTATATGATTAAAAAAGCCTACTTAAAACAAGACATGACATTTACTCTCTATAAGGGGATTAGTTGTTGTGCTTAACCCACAAATTAAGCTATTTTGCTGCTATTTTTAGTCCAACGGAAGACTTAACTATATTAAATGAGGTGTTACATCATAGTGGCTGGATCTGGATCTCACTTCTCCTTACATTAGCAACTGAATCCTGTAGAACCTCTCAAAGACGAAAGTAGAATCCATACCATATGTCTTACCATCAATCAAAACCTAAGTTAAAACTTACTTGTTGTGATAACTGACTGTTGTATAAGCTTCTGAACAAAACTCTGGACATGATGATTTACCAAATATGACAGGTAATGAGTTTTGTTCTTCTTCACCACACATCAGTTGAACTTTCACTGCGATGTTTCTTGCTGAACCTATAAACGAGTCTCAGTGGTTAAATAGCAAAGGTATTTAGATCTGAGACTTTTTTCAATGACAAAATCAGTGAATTTTTCAGATTATTAAAAATGAATGATTATAAAATTTAACATTGGTTAGATTAAAAAGACGCTGCAATGTTTAAGTTGCACATTGCACTTAAACACTTTAAGTTGTAATTACTTCTCTTTGTAGTATTTACTAAACATTTTAATATTTATTTGTACTTAACTCAGCAAGAGAATACCCAATAATCAATAATTTGTTTAAGTAAAGTGTATGTGAGAGCATTTCTTGAGTTGAATACTTAAATCAAGAAATGTACTGGTGACTAAAAGCAGCAGTTTATAAAAATTCTATTTGCTTGGATTGCTTTTACTTTTTCTAAAGTAAAGTATTTTTATAAACAAACTCAGTAAATTTAGTCTTCCAATGGATACGTAACCTTATTCAATGCTGCCTTCGGACCAAGAAAGGATTTAAGGAGATGCTTGACTCCTTAAAATCATGAACATAAATCAAAAAAGAGCAATAAGAGTACTTGCTGTTAAACCTTTAACAGTCTTGTCAAAATGTTTTCAGAAAAATGTAGATTTCTACACCAATTCCCTTTTCTGTTTTTAAAGTTATCAATTATGCTGTACACCAACCTCAAAGGAACAACCTTAAAAACAAGGTACCATACAGACATACACACACCGTCATTAAGCAGTAAAAAAAATTCAATACTGAAAAACAATACACACCCTTTCCTAGCTGGTATAGGTGCTTTTTTGGGTGCTACCAATTTCTTTGTTGTTTGTTTTGTTATGATTGATTATGGTGACTTTTTTGGAATCTGTGGTTGTAAGATTAGGCTACATCAATTGTATTATTTTGAAGAATAGGTATACAAGAACCCATACCCCCCCCCCCGAAATTTCGGAGGATTTTGAGAAATTTTTGGGTTGATTCATTTCTTGTTCATAATTAAGGTGGAGGTAGGCCTAACACTAAACTTGCCATAGAACAGAGAACACTATACATAAATTACTCACTAAAGTTTTATAAGGGTTTTAAATGGTTAAATGGGGGGGGGGGTTATTCCATATGTATCCCCCCTCCCCCCCCCAAAATAAATCCTGTGTACGCCACTGCAAGAACCAATGAACAGTTTTTAAAATTACAGGAATTTGATGCAAAACTATATTTTATTATCATTTATGATCAACTTTAAATAAAAACTTGAGGCAATAAATAGATCATGTAATGTAAATGTAAAGGAATCATAATCAGTTCGAAAAAGTTAAAAATAAAAACAAATAGGTAATTTTGATAGTGTTAATCTCATCTTACTCAAGTACAGAGTCCCGCAAAATTGGCATAATGTGGACTGGAAGGGTGCCGAGTTTGTGAAATGCCTGGTTATCGGGAACTAGGGTTAAAAATAAGAACAACACAATTTTTAAGCTCTTTAACCACCAATTTTATTTATATTTACATTACAACTCAGTATTTGGTCATCAGATATAGTACAACAGCAAATCTTTGGTACATTAAGAAATACAAAAAAATACCTACTTTAATTTTGGCAGAAAAAGTTTAAAAAATGTGACTCGACACATCACTAATAGTGATGTAGGTGGTGGCCGAGTTATCCGGACTGCCGGGTTATCGAGTGCCGAGTTTGCGGGACTCTACTGTACTGTTATTTTAAAGTTGTGCCTATAAAACATTAAAACTTCACATCCAATTGCAATATCACCTGTCCGACCAGTGAAGTTTAGTTCCTTAGGGTAAATGTAGAGCAGATTTCTATACAGAAAATGGGGCTCGAGGACTTCTCTTGCAGGAAATTCCAATATTTCTTTTATAGGACGACTATTTTCTTCTGAAACCAATACAAATTAGGAAATATCATGCCATACTTATCAACTAAATTTAGAGGTGTGCAAGTAGTGATTTTTGAAGTCGAGTCGAGGCAAGTTGAATTTTTAAATACTCGCTTGAGCTTCAAGCTTGTTTGAGTCAAGTTTTTTTTTATTAAAAAGATAATCGTTTTTCTACTTCCACATAAATGCTAAAAATAATAATAATTATTCAAACAAAATTTAATTCTGTAATTTTAGTCAACTTAGAGGTGCTCCTGAGTTAAGAGCAAGTATATCAAACAATATCAACTAAATTAAGGCAAATTTAAATATCTTGAATTGGATTTGGCTCTTATTAAACATGACTTAAGGTTTTGTTAAAATATTAGCCTACATTTTTTTCAGATTAACTAACAGAAGGAACATGAAGTAACAGCACATTCTTAAAAGGAATGAAGTAGTACAAACCTATTAATATCAATAATTAAGTAAAACAATTTTTTGCCAATGGTGGTTAAAAATGGGAGTTTAAAACAACCGTAAAGCTCAATCACGCACACCAATTTCGGGTAAACGGCAGGGGTAACTATTCAGCTCCATTTTTAAGCATTTTTTAAAACCTTTGAGTCGAGTTGAATAGTGTTAACTTGGCTCGAAAAAAACTCGATACTCGAGTACTCGCGCACCTCTTAACTATATTTAATGATAAAACTACCCAATCTCATGAATTTTACTATCCAATCATGTAAAATTCACATCTGAGTTTTTTTAAGTGCCACTATTTCACACGTAATTGAATTTTTGCAAACTTTCCTTGGTATTTGGCCTTTTGCCCACTGTTTTGCATGTTTTCAGCACCCAAAATAGATTTTTATTTGTCCATGTGGTTTTATTCTCATTTGTCCCATCAACCATTTTAACAGACAGATTAACCAAAACAACAACCATTACAAATGCACATTGGCCAGCATTTACACAAGAAACCACTGAAACAAAGACTCCTTCAAAAGAACAGAATATCCCGGTGAATCAAATGCTGGCTGTAATTCTGCATGTCAAAAAGATTGAGAGATGACTCCTCCTTCAAAACAAATATTTCCCGCAGAGTTGAAGGAAACGGTATCTACCCCTTTCAAGAAAGTATTGTTCTGGCCAGAGGTTTTATCAACGAAAACCAAAAAAAAAACACCTAAGATGTGATTTCCTTCGACAATATAATCTGAAGAATGGAAGAACTATTAATTACAAAAGGAAGAAGAAAAGAAAAAGGTTGAAGATGAAAATTAAAAATAAAACAAATCAGTAGGGGTGGGCGAGTACTCGACAGTCGAGTAATTACTCGAGTAGTTGCTACTACTCGAGGTCGAGTCGAGTAGTTCCAACTACTTGACTAAAACGAGTCGAGTAGTTAGTTACTCCCGCCGTTTACGCGGCGGCCGAATTTACGTGCGATTTACGTTTGTGCGATCAAATTTTACAGACGATCGCGAGTTACGCAAAGCTACATCTGCCGTTTATCCGCAATCGGCAAATTGTTTATCGCAGCTCCTCGCTAGTTTCACAATAAAGCAGCATTTTCTGTTCATTTGTGGCCGGCAAATACGCGCGACTGACTTTTACGGCCGATCGCTAGTTTCGCAAAGTTGCATTTCGTTTATTTACGATCAGCAAATACACGCGATCTTTTTTCGCGGCTGACTGCGACTTTTCAAAGCTACATTTGCCGATTTTCGGCGATCGGCAAATATGCGTGCTCGTATTTCTCGGCCGACCGCGACTTTAGCAACACTACATTTGCCGATTTTCAGTGATCGGCAAATACGCGCGATCGTATTTTGCGGGAGATCGCGAGTTTTGAAAAGCTACATCCGCGTTTAGCCACGACCGATAGAAATGCGCTATCGATTTTCGCAGCCGTCCACGAGTTTTTCATAACAGTAACCTCTAAAATATTTCATTAACTCATAGAAGAATGGATTTTGACAGTTATTTAGAAATACCAGATTCTGAGAGATGTCTCTGAATTCGGGAATTGAAAACTTACAGCAGCTATATTTAGCTCTGACCTACTTCAAATTTGTAATTATATTTTATCTTTGAAATGATACTCAGCCTTCATTTCTGTTTCGTTTGATTTGTAAAAATGAGAAGAAAATTGTGGACTTCATAAAACAATTAGTTAAAGTTTTGAAATTTTTGTATTGGGGGATACCTTATTCTTATCTGGTTGCAGCTATGTCTTTCATGCTCAAGTGATTGGATGTCAAAAATAATAGTTCAGCAGTCAGGTAAGGGGGCGGGGTTGTGTTTAGAGAAGTAAACAAATAACTGGGCACAGCTCTCCTCCCTGATGTTTTTAGTTCTTTCTTCCACAATTTCTCTGCTAAGGTTTTCATTAGGACCAACAATTATTTTTAGGTAAAATATAAAACTGTTTTTGATTGTTTAAATAGTAGGCTATTAATTAAATCTTATTACTGCTTACATTTTACAACTATGCATATTCTACATAAATTTATTTTGTGATCTTGTTACATTAACTGATTTGTTATTTTGAGTGATTTTTTAGCATAGTCAATGTGAAATAATTCACTATTTAACAATTGTAAAACTTGTTTTATTTCTTTGTCTCAAGAACATTATGTGTGTAGAAACAAAACTAAAAACTGTAAACATAAATATAAATACTCAACACCTGACATTTTGATCAGCTGTACATTACACTTTTCCCCCCGGACAAAAAACAATTCTAACGTTGGTAGGGTTCAAAACAACTATGAACTATGATGCTGAGCCAAATCGCTGTCTAAGTTGGTCGGCGTGTCTTCTGTGTTCTGCACCAGCCTCGTTGACGATGTAAGACACCGACCCCGTACGTCGTATTACACGGCCTTTCCTCCAGTGCTTGTCTATAGCTAATTTCACCCAAACGGCGTCTCCAGGCTGGAATTAACGCCACTTTGCAGCTCCATCGTGATTCGCTCTCTGTTTTTCTAAAGATTCGTAAAGCTTTTTAGAACGGTCGGGCTTCAGCAAGCTTAAAGGTGTCCGAAGTTGTCTTCCAAACATAAGTTCTCCTGGGGATTTCCCGGTGGTTTGGTTTGGAGAGATCCTGTGATTGAAAAGGAAAGTTGTAAGAGAATGAATGAATGAATGAATGAAAGAAACGTTTATTCCAAGAAATATACAGCTTTACAAATATAATCATAAAAACATAAGTCTATAGCAATATGCAAAAAATAGATTAAGAATTTTATTAAAATTTTATTGGCTGCTAAAGAAAAAAAAGGAATGGTCATATGGAATCAGCAGACATAGGCAAATGCCTGTGCGTCTGCTGTGTTGCAGTATAAATATCGTAAGTTTTACCTCGTTATTGGAAATTAGTGTGCAATAAAAATAATTAATGAAGTTATAATTAGGAAATTTATTGAGGAAAGTTAATTTATTTTGAAAAAATAATGGAGAAAAAAGTATGATTTAAAAATTAAGTTACGGTTTGTGCTTCTATATTTTATAATGGTCTGATATAAAAGTAATAGAGTGGCTGGGACGAAGTTGGAGCGTGAGAGCGTGGAGCGTGGAGAGATTTCATTATGCTGTGACCTTCCAGCTTTTGCGCTTCAAATCTCTTTTTAAAAGTCTGGATGTAACGTTCTGCCAGCCCATTGGAACCTGGATGGTAAGGCGCTGTAGTGACATGCCGGATATTACGTCTGCTGCAGAAACTCTTAAATTCATGTGAAGTGAATTGAGGCCCATTGTCACTGACTATCATTTTAGGCAATCCGAATGTTGTGAATGCTTCTTCAAGCATTGTGATTGTCTTCTCTGAAGTCATTTTTTTCGTCGGCAACACTTCCAACCACTTTGTTGTTGAATCCACTATAACCAGCCAGTAAAATCCATGAAGGAAAGGCGAACGTTCCTGCAGACTTACTGTCCCGGTTACCAGTAATTAAATCCAACGTAGACACACAAGGGGAGTTTGGAAAGCAAGTTTTGCAGTTGCGCCTCGACAATCTTCACATAACACAGAAGTACCTGAAAGAACAAACTGCAAAGGATGAGTGTTTACAGCAAGTAATACAGTACCTACAAAGTGTTTGGCCTGAAAGAAGAGAACTCAGTTCGATGTGTCACATATTTTATGATAAAAGAGACGAGCTCAGCTATGAAGACAGAGTTTTGCTTTGGAAAGGACGTGTGGTGGTTCCGAAATCTCTCCAACGAACAGCAATCCAAATTCTTCACGAGGGTCATCCCGGAATAGTTGGTATGCGTTCATACGCCAGATTTCACGTTTGGTGGCCTGGTATGAATTCGGAGATAGAAGAATATGAAAGATCTTGCAATAAATGTCAAATGACAAGAAAGAATGAGCCAGAGGTTCCTCTATTTTCGTGGGTTGTTCCTGAAGAACCTAGGACATGGGTTCACATTGATTTCACTGGACCTTATCATGGATTTTACTGGCTGGTTATAGTGGATTCAACAACAACAAAGTGGTTGGAAGTGTTGCCGACGAAAAAAATGACTTCAGAGAAGACAATCAAAATGCTTGAAGAAGTATTCACAACATTCGGATTGCCTAAAATGATAGTCAGTGACAATGGGCCTTGTCATGTTTTTTTAATAAGATAGAATGATTAAGGTAGATTATAATAATTCTGTATTTTTGACAAAAGCAAAACAAAAATGTTTGTAAATAAAAAATAATATAACATTAAACAAATAATACCATATGATTTAACACAGGACACAATATTCTTCCCCCTCTTATAGTGAATGAATGACCTCAGGGGAGAAAAAAGTCCTTTAGGTGACCTGGTGTCTGGCGATGTCGTGTCGAGCGGCGAAGTGGTTCAGGGAACGTATCCTCATGGTGTCGAGGTTCATCCACAACATCCACAATATCGGCAGGATCGGCAATCTGAGGTTCATATGAAGTTTGTAGGTGTTGGACGGTAAGTAGAGGGATTGAAAAATGGAAATGGTAGTAACATAGATCTAGTGTGGTCTGTGTTGACTTCACTCCTTGTCATAACTGGATCCTTGGTCTCCTTGTCGGTAAAGTCTTGAGGTGGCATATCAATGACTGTACTAGTTCGTCGCAGTTGGTTTGCGTGTCTCTTCAAAGTGTAACCATTCTCAAGTTGAATTTGGTAGTGAATATTCCCAAGGACTTTCATAACTCTCCCCAATTTCCATGAATCTTTATTACCTGAGTACCAGCGAGCCAAAACCTCATCACCGACTTTAAATTTTCTGGATGGAGGCAAATTGAATGTAACCCTTTTATAAATAGGTTACAGTACCTTATGTCCGCCGTATGATCCTGAGTGTAATCCTTTTTTACTGGATGATGCGCATTTCGGTGTTTTTTAGAACACCATATTCAGATCCATTAGTTTAAGAACTTGCCATAAGCAGGTGTGTCAAAAGTTTATAAAAATGTACATAACATGAACACAAACACACACGAACACGTAACAAATTGAAAAACATTGAATTTAGATTGTAGGCCTACTTTTACAAAAACCAACACGAACGCCACGAACAGGTTGGCGCGCCGGTCATGTGCCGAGACTCGACTGAGGTGGCCGTCCGGTGTAGGTTGACCTTTGTTCTGTCGACGGTAGCGTTGATCTATTGTTATCTATCTTGATGTAGGTTTCAAAAAGACTGTTGGACTGTAGGGTGTTTTTGTCATTGAGTAGGTTATCGGGGCTGGTTTTATTGGCTTTATAAATTTCATATTGTTCTAGGGCTGTCATGATTCGGCCTTTTTGACATATATGCAGGGACGTAAGATTTTCATTAACACCTGTGTAATTGTGTTTGCTATTTGCCAGGTGTTCAGCATAATTAGACCTTTGGACGGTAGTTTTTTTGGGAAGGTGTTCTTTAAACCTTTTAATAAAAGGCCTACCCGTTTGTCCAATATAAAATTTCTCACAATCATCACAGGTTATTTTATATACTCCTGTTTTATTGCATGAATCAACATTATTCTTTTTAGTCGTAAGAATCTTTTGCAGTTTACTGGAAGTTTTAAACGCTACTACTTTGTTATGTTTCTTCAATTCATTTTTTAAAATTATAGGGAGTTTTTCACCAAATTCCCCAGACACATAATCAGTCTTTTCTGTAACAAGATCTGGGTTTGTTTTGGATTTTTTCTTTATCTGTTTTTTAGTGAGTTCATCTATTAAGTTGGGTTTGAAACCATTAGACACAGCTATGTACTTTATAGTGTTCAATTCAATCTCATAGTCATTAGGGCTTAATGGTACTGTAAGCAATCTATGTATAAAACTATTGTAAGCTGCTAATTTGTGTTCAAACGGGTGATGAGAAGTTTACAGGAAAAATTTACAGGAAAGTTCCAGCCTAAATGAAAATGAAATAAAAGAATTTATGTTTTTATTAAAAACAGTTTTGCAACAAAACTATTTTAGCTTCAATAACAAATATTTCTCACAAACAGAGGGGCTAGCCATGGGCTCACCACTGTCAGGCACTTTAGCAGAAATATTTTTGAATGACATAGAAAATAAACATCTATGGGCTGCCGATAATTCAAAGTACCAGGAAAAAATAATATTCTATTTCAGATACGTCGACGACATTATTGTCCTGTATGATGGAAATAGTAGACAAATACAGCTCCTAAAAAACTATCTGAATAATGTCCACCCTCAACTGAAATTCACAATAGAATTAGAAGGCAATTTAAAGCTCAATTTCCTAGATTTGACACTGATAAAAAATCAAGATAAAATATCATTTAATATTTATAGAAAACCAACGGCCACTGACACAACAATCCATGAAACTTCTCATCACCCGTTTGAACACAAATTAGCAGCTTACAATAGTTTTATACATAGATTGCTTACAGTACCATTAAGCCCTGATGACTATGAGATTGAATTGAACACTATAAAGTACATAGCTGTGTCTAATGGTTTCAAGCCCAACTTAATAGATGAACTCACTAAAAAACAGATAAAGAAAAAATCCAAAACAAACCCAGATCTTGTTACAGAAAAGACTGATTATATCTCTGTGGAATTTGGTGAAAAACTCCCTATAATTTTAAAAAATGAAATGAAGAAACGTAACAAAGTAGTAGTGTTTAAAACTTCCAATAAACTGCAAAAGATTCTTACGGCTAAAAAGAATAATGTTGATTCATGCAATAAAACAGGAGTATATAAAATAACCTGTGATGATTGTGAGAAATTTTATATTGGACAAACGGGTAGGCCTTTTATTAAAAGGTTTAAAGAACACCTTCCCAAAAAAAACTACCATCCAAAGGTCTAATTATGCTGAACACCTGGCAAATAGCAAACACAATTACACAGGTGTTAATGAAAATCTTACGCCCCTGCATATATGTCAAAAAGGCCGAATCATGACAGCCCTAGAACAATATGAAATTTATAAAGCCAATAAAACCAGCCCCGATAACCTACTCAATGACAAAACACCCTACAGTCCAACAGTCTTTTTGAAACCTACTAGCCCAGGCAATAAAGGATTTGTGTCGGAAGAAATTAGAGACAAGCTGAAATTTTTCCAGTTGTTAGTACATGATTAGAGGTACTTTTTCCCAAAAGTCCCCTAAAATCCCCTTGGTGCTTTCTCCCCCACCCCCCTTTCCCCCCCCCCCCAAAGTCGGAAAATGCAAGCATTTACTGAATAGCCTATATCTTCGTTGCTATTTATCGCATACCATTAAACTCAACAAATTTTAATCCTCAACAAATTCCCTACAAAAGGTGTCGTATCCTTTATAGTGATAAAATCAATGCCTTCCTAGTAATTTTAATTTTTACCGTAATTTTTAGACTTTTTTAGATACACCTTTCAGTTATTTAACCATATGTTTTTTAATGTGATAAAAGTGAAGAAAGCTTCCTCTCAACGTTATAGTACATTTCTTTTCGCATCCATTGATATGCATAAGTATAGGGTTATGTTTTTATTTGAAGCATCGGGCTCACTTTAAATGAAGTCAAGTTCGACGTGCTTGTGGTGCGCCGTGCGGCGCCGCCGGCGCCGGTGCAACGCAACGCCCAGGCTTGGCACTACGACGGGAGGACGTGTGATTGTTTAGAAATTTGAATAATAACCCACAATCATTGATGCTATTTGGTTCTGAAAATTGTTATCATTCTGATTTTAATAAAAAAATGTAAGTCAATTTTTGTTACCATACATAGCATTATTATTTTAAAGACTGTATTTGAGAAATACAAATACTGGAAAAAACATTAACCTATAATGCTGTAACGTTTGTTACTGAGTGAATAAAAGCCAATTTTGGTTCGGGAGAGCCTTGCTCCAAGCCCATTAAAAGCGTTGTTCCATTAACCACTACCTATGGACCCGCCGTGTCCCGGTATGGCAAAAACCGGCAGCTATGTTTTTTTCTTATCAAATTACAATAAGTTGGATCGATTCATATCTCTGCGGACCTCCCACCTACCCTTCTTAATTATATGCTTCTAGTGATCGTTTTGAGTCCTTTCCTATTTGTACTTGAACTAGTCGTTGTATCAATAATTAAATATTAAATCTCCATCTTCATCATGTATACACTGATATTGTGGCTTAATAAACAATTTCAGTTCTCGCTCATGGATGAAACCCTAGTTTGCGGCATCCACAATAGTTTCCGGAGGCTTGTTTGCAAGAACAAGACATCAATTGCAACAACCCAATTGCAACAAGTCATTTGGTGCGAACGGCTTAAGACTAGTTACTGGCTGAAGAACTAGTTTATCTCCTCAGTTTTCCTTCACAACTTTTAATCCCCATCCCCAGTCTGTGGGTTTCATTGTATTTCCTACCCATTTTTTTACTTGGATTTAAAGACTGGCTACTGGTTTAAGAACTTGTTTATCTCCTCCGTTTTCCTTCACAACTTTCAGTTCCCATCCCCAGTCTGTGGGTTTCATCATGTTTCCTATCCATTTCTGTACCTGGAGGTATGTTCTCAGATTGTGCTGGTGCCACGCTTCTGTTGTAAGGAAGTCTAGCCACATCGAAATTAGATCTAAAGGCTGTTTTTTTGCCAACGAGGTAAACTTGGAATAACAAGCTTCATTCAAACTGTTATATCTGTTTATCCATACAGACCAAGCACAAACCGTTCTCCACTGGTTTAGTAACTGATCTTTTGTTACATTGGTATCCATGAACATTTCTGCTTGTCTTTTCGCCTCTGAGGACTACTTGACCATTTCAACAGCTTCCGTTTCACCCAGTCCATAAAAACACGATGTCGTGTTGCACCCTGTTACAGAGTGCAGAAACAATAAATATTTTCTAAAATCAGCTTGATATTCCAATAACTTGTTCACATCGTACATTGTTGGAGTCAAGCCTCCTGTTGGTTTCAGGAAATATAAGTTTGATGAAGGTAGAGCCAGTGACACTAACTTCACAATAAGTCAGTGTCACTGCCCACAACCACAACCTTTAGACATTTTTCAGACATTTTATGGCTGTAAAGTGTTCACTCTGTCGTGGTTTGCGTCATCTTCAAATATACGAGTTAATACTCCTCGTTTTTCCATTTCTGAAGCAACAGCCTGCAACAACCTTCTCTTGTTTCTTGTGTTCCCCATAAAGTTTTCTTTTAGAACCATGCAGTCTTAGTGAATATTATTATTTCACAAGAGGTTCTTTAAAAGCTCTTCTTGATTGTTCTTCTTGCTTCTTTGTAGAATGTTATGGATAGCTATCAAATATAATAGCCATGTTGTCTATATGGTTGTTTATTGTGTATTTGCAATAGTTTGTTACTATGTTTCCAAATGTTGAATTCTCCAGCCATTTTACGTAATGTAACAAAAGAAGCTTTATTGGTTAGATATGCAGTGTCTTCAATGCCACTTTTGAAAACTTTCATCAGTTATGATTTCGTCCCTTTTCGAATTGAAACATCATAAAAATGTATGGTGGTCTCGATTCTATTTCAAATTAGAGGTATTACTTATTCAGTTTCTTTGGGCTACCTATCACACACACAAAGTATTTTATTAAAAATGGCTGAAATTAACAGATACCTCTTGAGACCTTACCTTGACTTTCTTTGCTTTTGCCTGAGTTACAACTTTGTTTTTTCTTTTTAACGTAAGATCTCAAAAGTTTTTCCCTTCATATTCTCCATTGATTTAATTCCTACTTCATAAGCTTAATCACTGTCGACAGATTCATCAGCTAACGAAATTAGCTCTCCTCAACATGTTGTGAAAGGGTTGTGTGTTTTTGGTCACTGCGTATTCTTTTCCTGATCATTTTCATCTATTTTTTCCTTGTCATTCTGATTTCTACATGTTGTTTTCAAAAAGTCATGGTTATTCCTAAAAAATCTTCAATTGTCTCATGTACTTTAAGGAAGTATGGGGTTCCATGTATCCACTTTTGAAGAGAACTTGCTGTAATCCCCCGACCATGGGTTAACCCACAAACGCCAGACCAAAATTTTTCAAGACGCGTGCCAAAATTTTTCGTGACGCCTTACCGCAAACATTCCTGATTTTGTATGGTAGATGGCCTGAAGCGTGAAAAAAGGGAGCGTTTTCACAGTAGTTTTTTGATGCATTTCTAAGTCGCCGGACCCTTCTGCATATAAGAACCGTAGAACATAGAATAGGGTCTACACAACTCAACAGATTGATCCACAGTTTTGCTGTGCAATCATATATTTCAAGTTTTTCCATTTTAATATTTTTTATTCTATTACACGCTTCAATAACCTCTCTTTCTATCAATGCATCTTGTGGCTTTATCTCACTCTCAAGCAGCAACTTGTTAAATTTCTCCAATACCTCAACATCACTTTTCAGAGCTCTGTTCTGGCTAACTAACACTTTGAAAATCGCCTTTGTGGTTAACGTGTATGCTCTGATTCACCTAGCATAGGAATTACCTTTCATCATGTGTTGAATTGTGTTACTTCCGTAGACAGTTCTCCTTAAGTATTCAAGTCCGCTCTCTTTCATTATAAGTCCTACGGACCCCATAAAGGTCATTAATAGGTGGAACCCTCCTAGCCTTGATATTATCTTGGAAATGTCACTGTCCTTATCCGCTGAGGCTATAATTCCAGATGCTTTTAGGTAAAGCGGTTGATCAAATGTGACTATGCATGATTGATTTTGTTTTCTACTTTAATTTGCAGCGAAGGTCGAGGCTGAGAATGTTGTGGGCATATTCGAAAGCATCCATGTTAATGAAAGGTAATGCCTTAATATAGGTTGATTCATCTTCTTCCTTCTGGTGAATAACTTGCAAGAAGGAAATTCACGGTTATACATGTGAATAACTTGCATGTATAACCATTCCAACTAGGTTGGTTACCTACTCTTGATAGCCAGAGTGTGTTGAGAGGAAATAAGGGAGGGTTAAAACCTTCAGTAGGACTTATTTTTATTTGAGTTCTCAAGTCTGCATAGTTTCAAACTGATATAGAATTCAATCCTTCGCGAGATCGTTTCTTTCCATGGCATTTTATCTTGATTGTCTCCACAGAAAAGGTCCTAGAGACAATTCTGTCAACCTTAGCTTGGGTTTTCACACTGGTCTTTAGTGAAATCACTGGATCCTCCCATTGCGTGGAAAACATTTAATCCATCAAGTGTCGTAACGTTCACATCCACGTTGTCAAATACGTGTTGTACTAATACATCCTCTTGTATGTGCGGTGGATCTGCAGTTATGAGAGGATTTAGATAAATTGATGTTTCATTTATGACACATGAATTCCCATTTAGCATGTTTATAAAATGTCTAGAACCAAATAATCTGTGTAGAGTTAGGCTGACTCCCAGTTGTACTGAAGAAATAAGTGGTCGGGGTCTGACTTCTGAAATTATAGTATAATTTATGATTACACATTTTCTCTGAATGTTATCTTGTTCTGAAGTTCCTTGTTTCTTGGTTAACCGGTTTGTGAATGCTGCTAATGACTCAGGGATTACTTTTTCACTTTCTTGTTTAAGATCTTGTATATCACGGTAAGGCTTTGTATCGTAAGTCACCTTTTAAATATCTTCTTTGATAATATCTGCAGCGACAGTAACAATTTCTAATTTTTCAGACTGATTGTCTGATTCTCTATCCTTACACCAACTATCAATGATTTTGTGAGCTGTATCTGACAAACATATGATATTTTTCTTGCTTGAAACATTTGTTATTACAATATGGTCTTCATAATGCTTTAAAAGTCGCATTTTAAGCCATCTGTCTGTGAATAACTCTTGTTTTCCCACTTATATCATTCCTCCCCCACTCGTTCGTTCGTTTGCCTACTTAAGTTCGTTTATATGTGAATGTTAAAATTGGCATTATCGTCAAATTCAGTTTTGCATTCAGTTTTCCATACTTAAAATCTATGGATGAAAATTGAAATTAGAACTTACGGTATAAGTGTTTGAAGTAGAGGGACTGCAACTCATTTTTAATTAACGATAGGCCTAGAAGGTTCACGTAAAACTTAACATAAAACGGGTCCGACAAGGCCTAAATCTCATTACCGCCTAGAAAGTACCCAAACAATTTTAATCGTTTTTATACGAAGAAACAGTTTGATACTTGCTCACAGCTATTCACTCATTGTATTGCAAGATGCGCTTGATTTTAAAATATTTGTATTTTATTAACTTTGCCCTCAAATATAAAAAAGTTTAAAACAATATTAAATATTTGTAGTTAGTATAGTTAGTTAAAATCAGGGGAAAAGAAGCACAAGCATCGATTGAAATGAGATAAAACTGAATGAGCAGCAATAAGCAAATATGGGGGTTTCTGAGGAACTATAATCTTAACTATATGTATATCTGAGGAACTATTATCTTAACTATATGTATTTGATATCATTTTTCTCGTAATTTCACGAAGATTACAAATATGTTATGATCATTAGTTGAAATTTATGTTTAAAAAAATGCAATTACTCACTTAAGACCCTAGTGCATGAGTCATCTACCTGCCGGTCAGAGGGTAGTGGGGCCGGCCGCTCCGCGTTGGTGAGAGCAAGGGTCGTCTTAATCCCTTACACGCCATGCGAAATGGAAAACCGTATAAGTTCGCGACTTCAAGTGTCCTTTCAAGTTGGATGCGTCCTTTCAAGCCGGTCAGAGGGTAGTGGGGCCGGCCGCTCCGCGTTGGTGAGAGCAAGGGTCGTCTTAATCCCTTACACGCCATGCGAAATGGAAAACCGTATAAGTTCGCGACTTCAAGCGTCCTTCCACCGCGATGCACCGCCGCGCCCCGCGCCGCCGAGCCGCGGCACCGCACAGTGCGCCACAAGCACGTTGAACCGACTTCATTTAAAGTGAGCCCGATGCTTCAAATAAAAACATAACCCTATACTTATGCATATCAGTGGATGCGGAAAGAAATGGATTATAACATTAACAGAAAATTTTCTTCACTTTTCTCACATTAAAAAATATATGGTTAAAAAACTGAAAGGTGTATCTAAAAAAGTCTAAAAATTACAGTTAAAATTAAAATTTCTAGAAAGGCATTAATTTTATCAATATGAAGGTTATTACATATTTTGTAAAGAATTTGTTAAGGATTAAAACGAGATCAAGTTTAATGATATGCGATAAATAGCAACGAAGATATAGGCTATTCAGTAAAAGCTTGCATTTTCCGGCTTTGGGGGGGAAAAAGGGGGGAGGGGGAGAAAGCACCGGGGGGATTTTAGGGGACTTTTGGGAAAAGGTTCCTCTAATCATGTACTAACAACTGGCAAAATTTCAGCTTGTCTCTAATTTCTTCCGACATCGGCCTTTTTTGGGCATTCATTGCCTGGGCTATACATCAAGATAGATAACAATAGATCAACGCTACCGCCGACAGGACAAAGGTCAACCTACACCGGACGGCCACCTCAGTCGAGTCTTGGCACATGACCGGCGCGCCAGCCTGTTCATGGCGTTCGTGTTGGTTTTTGTAAAAGTAGGCCTACAATCTAAATTCAATGTTTTTCAATTTGTTACGTGTTCATGTGTGTTTGTGTTCATGTTATGTACATTTTTATAAACTTTTGACACACCTGCTTATGGCAAGTTCTTAAACTAATGGATCTGAAGATGGTGTTCTAAAAAACACTGAAATGCGCATCATCCAGTAAAAAAGGATTACACTCAGGATCATACGGCGGACATAAGGTACTGTAACCTATTTATAGTCTAATTTATTGATCCGGAACACAACCAACAAAAAATGAAGTAACCCTTTTGTTACATTTCGGGATCGTGGGTTTGAAAACATCGAGTTGACAACGAATATTACGGTGTAAGTACATTTCGGCAGGTGTTTTGCCATTCTGAAGAGGTGTGGCTCTGTATCTGAACAATATTTCACGAACCTTAGATTGAATAGGTCCGCAATCTGTCATGCGACTTAGCTTGGATTTCAGGGTTTGAATGTATCGCTCAGCCAATCCATTGGTGGCAGGGTGACCGGTGCTATGTATTTCTGGATTATACCACTCTGCTTACAAAATGTCTTAAACGCTTCGCTTTGGAAAATCGTGGCATTATCCGAAACAATGATTTCTGGAAAACCATGAGTAGAGAATATGTCTTGGAGTAATTCGATGGTAACTGAAGTCGTTGGAGCATCCCTGATGATTTTACTTCTGCCCATTTAGATTTGGAATCAACTAAAACGAAAAAGAAGTGGTTTAGAAAAGGCCCGGCATAATCAACGTGGACCCGTTCAAAGTTTTGGTGAGGTTTGTTCCATTGGTGAAGGGGAACCTTTGCTGGACTCTTCTGGACAAGAGCACACTCCCTGCATGATCGAACCAACTGCTCAATGTCTTTGTCAATGTTGTTCCAGTAGCAGTGTCTCCGAGCCAATTGTTTCATTTTTACAATACCAACATGAGTACGATGAAGTTCTTGAAGTACTTCTTTTTGCAGAGACTGGGGAATGCAAACACGGCTGTTTTTTAGAATGACCCCATTTGACGTACTGAATTGAGGATCCTGATTTTTTCCAGAGAGTAGGTCATTTAGTAAGTTTGAGAGGTGATTATCTTTTGCTGTTTCTGCAGCTAATATGGAGCTAGTAATTGTCTCTGTAGACATTTGGTGTATGGTCTGGTCTTCCATCGTTTGAACTTCTTGATCGAGAACTGACTCGACTGAATGAGTAGAGAGTAACGTTTCATGTGTTCCTCAAGAAATACAGTCAACATGTGCATGATGTTCAGCTTTCCGGTGTTCCACTGAGTAGTCAAAGTCTTGAAGAAAAGTCGCATACCTGAGGAGTCGAGCTGATTTGAAAGACGGCAATTTCGAGTCAGGATGAAAAATCCTATTCAGTGGTTGATTATCGGTAATCAAAGTAAAATGTCGACCAAACAAATACATGTGAAGGCGTGAACACAAAAAATAATTGCCAGAGCTTCTCTATCTAATTGAGAATAATTTCTTTCAGTCGATGTCAAGGAGCGTGAAATGAATGTTACCGGCCTTTCAACCCCATTAATCACATGGGAGAGGACACCAGCTATTCCAGTAGGACTAGCATCGCAAGCTAACGTAACAGGAAGAGAAGGATCGAATGGCATGAGCACTCTATCGCTCATTATTTCATCTTTGAGTTTCTGAAACGCTTTACGACACTTTTCTGACCAAACCCACTCACTATCTTGCCGAAGTAGTTGACAAAGGGGAAACGTCATTGTAGATAGATTTGGAATGAACCTAGAATAGTATGTCACCATTCCAAGAAAACGATGGAGTTCTTCTGGATTAGTGGGCTCTGGAAGTTTAACAATGGCTTCGATCTTTTTAGGAGACTTCGAAATCTGATTATAGCTTACACAATAACCCAGATATTGGACCTGAGTCTGGAAGAAAACACATTTTGATTTGTTCAAGTGTAAATCATATTTCTTGAGTCGCTCAAGACTTGCAATTAATCGCCCCTTACATTCATCAAATGTCGAACCGTGGACAATTATGTCATCGAAATAAGACATTACCCCATCTAAGTTACACAGTATTTGGTCTAAAATCCGGTTGAACTCACTAGGAGCAGTCTTAATTCCAAATGATAACCGGTTTATAAGGTAGGTACCACGATGTGTTGATATGGTTTGAATAGCCTTGCTTTGATCACAAACTTGTATATCAAAGTCAAAGTCAAAGTCAAAATCATTTTATTCAAGCAAATTATTATATTAATTACAGGCTCCCATGCGCCTAACATGGCGCGCGCGGGAGAAGAAAAATTACAATATTAATTTACATTCATACATTATGACAGCCAGCAGTGAGCAAATGAGTTTATTATGGTCTTATCAGTCCATGTAGATCATATTTTCAATTTTGCATGGAAGTAAAATTAATTAAAATAGAATTAATTAGCCTAGTTATTTGCAATAATTTATGTAAATATATATATGTATATGTAAATACGCCTTAAAAATATCAAGATGGCAAAAATATTTTGAATTCCTCAAGTTATTAAGGATGTCATCTACTTTCCTTATTGGATAATGAGCTGACTTTAACTGTTTGTTTACGGCAACTTTGTAGTCTACGCACAATCGTAGCGATCCATCAGGTTTGGGAATTATCACTAGCGGTGACCCCCAATCACTGGTTTCAACTTTAGTAATTATTCCTGATTGTTCGAGATTATCGAGTTCATGATTTACTTTGTCTAATAGAGCATATGGGACAGGACGTTCCTTGATAAAAACAGCCTTCGAATTTGGGCGAAGTTCAAGAGAGCATGTGAACCCAGGGACACATCCAATTTTAGGTTGGAATATTTCATCAAACGTAAGTAAGATGTCCGAGACAATGTCTGATGAATTTACTTCAACGAAAGTACGATGTTGATTTTGTTTGTCTATGTCCTCCAGAATGATCTCAAGGTTTCGAATCCAAGTTCTACCCAAAAGCGGGGAAAATTGATTAGGAACAACGAATAACAATTCGTTAGACTTGACTCCATTATACTCGACTAAAACGTCAGCCACTCCCAATGGCTTGAAAACACCGGAGGTGTATGAACGGAACTGGACATGGGTTGGTCGCAGGAAAACATCTGTAAGGTCCAATCTTAAGAAGTGTGAGTCCCGCACCAGAGTCCACTTCAAAGATTTGAGGGTTTCCTGCAATCAGTACTTCAACCAAATATTTGTCAGGCCTCAATTCACTTCACATGAATTTAACCCGGCAGAACTGACTTTGATTTGACAACGGGATGACTGACTCACGGTCTTTTGGACCAGGTTTTATAAAAAAGTTAGTATAATGATAAATGATGAGATTATTTGCACAAAAACTCAACTTAAGTCTTTTACATTAGTTTTGTGACTACTTTATGTAGGATATATCTGCATACAAAATATTTATGTAATATAAAAAATATATATTTTGAATTGCAGTAGGTACTTCAATAATTATTGTTATTGCGTTAAAAACGTCCGTATGTTGTACAACGATGTGTTTATACTGAAAAAAAACCCACAAAAGTATTGTACATTAGTGTTTTGAATATTTTATATAATAAATATGTGCACACAAAATATTTACATGTAACCTGAAGCCTTAGCTGACTCACGGTCGAAAACACCAGACCTATAAAGAAACGTTCATTGAACTGACTGTAAGGGTTAGAGAATGACGGGAAGTGAGTCATGATGTTCCTGGAAAGACGTACGAGAGGTATAGTGACGGCCACCCAAAAAATATAATTTTTATCAAAAAAACTACTAACCGGGTCTTTTAGACAGGTAAGTCAGTCCTTGCGGGTTAAGAGTTTCTGCAGCAGACGTAATATCCGGCATGTCACTACAGCGCCTTACCATCCACGTTCCAATGGGCTGGCAGAAAGTTACATCCAGACTTTTAAAAAGAGATTTGAAGCGCAAAAGCTGGAAGGTCACAGCATAATGAAATCTCTTACAACTTTCCTTTTCAATCACAGGATCACTCCAAACCAAACCACCGGGAAATCCCCAGGAGAACTTATGTTTGGAAGACAACTTCGGACACCTTTAAGCTTGCTGAAGCCCGACCGTTCTAAAAAGCTTTACGAATCTTTAGAAAAACAAAGAGCGAACCACGATGGAGCTGCAAAGTGGCGTGAATTCCAGCCTGGAGACGCCCTTTGGATGAAATTAATTATAGACAAGCACTGGAGGAAAGGCCGTGTAATACGACGTACAGGTCCGGTTCTTCAGGAACAACCCACGAAAATAGAGGAACCTCTGGCTCATTCTTTCTTGTCATTTGACATTTATTGCAAGATCTTACATATTCTTCAATCTCCGAATTCATACTAGGCCACCAAGCATGAAATCTGGCGTATGAACGCATACCAACTATTCCGGGATGACCCTCGTGAAGAATTTGGATTGCTGTTCGTTGGAGAGATTTCGGAACCACCACACGTCCTTTCCAAAGCAAAACTCTGTCTTCATAGCTGAGCTCGTCTCTTTTATCATAAAATATGTGACACATCGAACTGAGTTCTCTTCTTTCAGGCCAAACACTTTGTAGGTACTGTATTACTTGCTGTAAACACTCATCCTTTGCAGTCTGTTCTTTCAGGTACTTCTGTGTTATGTGAAGATTGTCGAGGCGCAACTGCAAAACTTGCTTTCCAAACTCCCCTTGTGTGTCTACGTTGGATTTAATTACTGGTAACCGGGACAGTAAGTCTGCAGGAGCGTTCGCCTTTCCTTCATTGTACTTAATTTCGAAGTTGTACGCTCCTAGTATCACTGACCATCTGGTTAATCTGTCGCTGGTGATTTTTGGAAGTTCAGTATGCTGCCCCAAGATGTGCACAAGTGGTTTATGGTCAGTCCTTAGAATAAACCTTCGGCCGTAAATGTAATCGTAGAACTTGGTAACGGCAAATATAATACCCAAAGCTTCTTTATCAATGACCGAATAACTTTTCTCGGAGCTCTGTAGTACTCTTGACGCAAATGCGATAGGTCTAATGGTACCATCAGGAAACTGGTGGCTCAGTACCGCTCCAAGACCAGCGTTACTTGCATCAGAATCCACTATCAATGGTAGTGTCTCATCGTAGTGAACTATTGTGTCCGAAGATGTCAGTGTGGATTTCAACCGTGTAAATATTTCTTCATCTTGTTTAGTCCAGTTCCACGACGCCCCGTTTTTCAGGAGGCGATGTAGCGGTGACGCAATACACTGTAAACGAGGAATGAACTTTTGATAGTAGTTAATAGCACCTAAAAAAGCCCTTAAGTCTCTAACATTTAAAGGTCTAGGCAAATCTCGTACTGCTGCGAGGTGTTTGTCTGACGGATGTATTCCCGTGCTGTCTATCTTGTGGCCTTAGGTACGTGACTGACTTCTGTAAAAACTTGCACTTTGACTGCTGAATTTGAATTCCAGCATCTTTGAATCTTGCCAACACCTCTTCAAGGTTTCGTAAATGTTCTTCTCGAGTTCTGCCAGTTATTATTGAATCGTCAAGAAGCTGAGCTACGCCATTCACACCTAACAGTACTTGTTCAATTTTTCTTTGGAAATCACCAGGTGCACATCGGACTCCAAATGGCACTCTTGTATATCTGAAATACCCAAATGGAGTCGAAATTACTAGATATTTCCGTGAACTCTCTTCCACTTCTATCTGCAGGTAGGCATCTTTCAAATCTATTTTGGAGTATTCTTGACCTCCTTGTAGTTTGGTCATTATATCTTCGAACTTTGGAAGAGGATGCTGCACTGGAGTTATATATGGATTAATTGTAGCCTTGAAGTCACTGCAGATTCTGACCCTGCCATCGCCTTTCAAAACAACCACTATTGGAGAGGCCCAGGTTATATCTGTGGTAGTAGGGTCAATGGATTTCAAAACCCCTTCTTTAAGTAGTCTGTTTATTTCCGATTCCACCGCGGGTCGGAGCACATAGGGTATTGGTCGAGGTTTACAAATCTTTGGCACCGCATCATCAGACAGTTTTATTACGGCTTTTTGACCTTTAAATGTTCCAAGAGTATCCAAAAATATTTCTGAATACTTGGCCAGGATAGCATTCAACTCCGAATCAGCCTGAGTCTCCTCCTCACATACTGCACATACTCTAGAGCCAGGAGGTAACGGTAAGTTGAATGCTAAGACCTAGCTCAGCCCAAAAAGCGGTACATCATCATCTTTAACAACAATCGTAGGTAGTTTAGTGTAGTGTTGAAAGCTTTGACCGATACCATAGCCTTACCTAATGTTGCAACAGGAACGCCTGTATAAGCTACTAAATTAGAAGTCTGCTGTAATGAAGGAGATCCGATCTTCTTCCATACATTGTTACTAATCACGGATTCTGCAGCTCCGGGATCGTAAAGCATGTCTACTTTTATGTGATTAAGTGAAACTGTCATCATTACCTTATTTCCCTTTTTCATTGCTCGTACTGAAACCGGCTCACTGTCGAGACTTCTTGGTGACGGCGAACGAGAGACTCCTGGTCTTAAATTGTTCGTTTGTCTTTTGCCCTGTAAAATTTTTGCACGACCAGATCTGAAACAAACTTTAGCAAAATGATTTTTTCCATGACAAATGTTACATATTTTCCCATTTGCAGGGCATGGCGAATTACCAGTGTGTAGCAAACCTCCACATTGGAAAAAATGCTGTCCTCTAATAAGTGTTTCACCGGCTGTGTACCGGCTGTGTATCTTTTTTTGATGGTCTTGTAGCGTTAGTTTGGTAACCCTCATAAGTACTAAAAGATGTGACCTGCTTCTGAGTTTTGTCCGCACGTTCAAGGTTGAGAGCAGTTTTTTCAACATCTTTGAACAAACAACTAGCATCAGTATGTTGCCTCAGAAGTTCTTTTTGCCACTCCTCGTTATTGATGCCCAACAAAAGTTGATCTCTGAGACGTTCATCGAGTGACGCTCCAAATTGACAAAGGCCGGCCAGACCTCTTAAGCTGTTAACGTATTGACTAACAGACTCACCTGTAAGCCTATATTGGCGTCCAAACGTCACTCGCTCCCCCAAGGTGCTGTAGGAGCTTTCATAGTATGATGAAAGAACCTTATTGATTTCGTTGAAACTCTTGGAAGTTCCAGTTCAGGTCGAAAATGGTCTGCCAGTAGTTTGAATGGCTTGGCCCCAATTTTTGAAACAAGTAGATTCTTACATAATTCTTCCGATTTAATATTGTGCAGTGCGATTTCTATGTTGAAGCGTTGAAAATAGTAATCCCACTCTTTCTCCTCAGGGTCGAAATGGTCAAACCTAAATGTTGCATGTTTTTCAATAGAAGTGCATGTTGCTGTAGAAGTGTTCTCATCATGATCATGTCTTTTATTTCTTTTTGCCATGGCCGCAGCGCCAAATGTGAAATAATTCACTATTTAACAATTATAAAACTTATTTTATTTCTTTGTCTCAAGAACATTATGTGTGTAGAAACAAAACTAAAAACTGTAAACAGAAATATAAATACTCAACACCTGACATTTTGATCAGCTGTATTACAGTCAACTTATTCATTTAAAAGTAGGGTCAAATCAAATTTTCAAATCATATCAAATTCATTTATTCCAAAAAAAGTTACACATAGAAATGACCCAGAAACAATAAGATAAAACATAATATTAGTTTAAAGTAGTACCTAACAAAATTAACATTGGAATTTAGTGCCTACATAGGAGTAAATTCCTGTGCGTAGGCATGAGCCGCTTAAACTCAGTCTTGGTCAGAAATTAATTAATTAGCTTGGCAATATGTGTAAATAAAAAAGTAAATATGCAAATTTCTATAAAAGTTTTGGAGCAAGAAAAGTAATGACGAAGCGTAATTTTAATTTGATCGGGGAACTATTGGAGAATGACCACTGCGACGAACTGCTACTCGTTTGGCAACTTAGTATTAAGTCAGGTCTAGTCCAAGTCAAGTCTAGTCTAGTCTTATCTGTACCCAGATGTGATAACCGCCTCAGATGCCTCCCTTCCAATTTCCATTAACCAATTTGATACATGTTTCTTATAGGTTGCTATTTGAACACTATTGAAATTTTGAAGATGAGCAGGAAGATTTCTGAACAGAATTTGAGATATGTAGTGCGAGTTAGTGACTGAAAAAGTTCTATTCAACCTATTTACTCTAATTCTTGTGGTTTGAGAACTTCGGGTAAAATAACTGTGGTCAAAATTTTGGAAAATTTCATCGACATGGTTAAATATGTAAGTTAATAAGGATTTAATATACAATTGCCTTAAATTTAAAACATGAAAATCATCAAATAAATTTTGAGTTGGATATCTTCGTCCCTTACCTAAAGCAGCTTTGAGTATTGATTTTTGAATAACGTTTAGTGGTTCTAGTATAGATCGATACCCTCCGCCCCAAGCAATAATTCCGCTCATGAACAAAGATTGACAATAAGCAAAATAACAAAGTTTCAATTTGTTAATGTTTAAAATCTCATTAAGTTGTCTAAAAACAAAAATAAATTTCCTAACTTTACCTTTTAAATAATCTACATGAGCTTTCCAATTCATACTGCTATTAAATACAACCCCCAAATATTTATAAGATTCAACTTTGTTTATGACACCACAATTGCAGGTATGTGACCAAAAATCCCCACATGAATGAAGTTTCAGACTATTAAAGTCAGTATTCAAATTTGATTTCAGAGCTATGGGCATAAATTTGGTTTTGGATATATTTATAGTCAGTAAATTTTGATCAAACCATTTTTTTACTCGTGCAAGATTTCTTAAGGCCAAATATTTCACTTCCTCCCAATCAGACCCCTCAAACAAAATTGCAGTGTCATCCGCAAATAGGTAGAATTTCCCTTCAATGTTAAGGTTTGATAAGTTATGTAAATTAAAAAAAGAATAGGTCCAAGAGTGCTTCCCTGAACAACCCCATAATCAATTGAATGTTCACAACTCTCAACTCCACATATTGTGACAATCTGTTTCCTATTTGAAAGGTAACTAGCGAACCAAGACAAGGAATTATCCCTACAACCAATCAATTCCAATTTCCGAAGTAATTTAACTCTATCCAATGAATCAAAAGCTTTTGCTAAATCTAAGAAGGTCAAAAGACATCGTTTATTGTTGTTTATAGCTGTATTTATATCTTTATTTATAGTGAACAATGCATCCGAAATATTTTTGTTTGAGCGGAATCCATATTGACAATTAGTTAAAATTGAATAAGTTTCCAAATAATTCTCGAATTGTTCCTTTACTATTTTTTCAATTACCTTAGAGAAAACACTAAGGAGAGAAATTGGTCTGAAATTGGCTTTGTTGGTGATGTCTGCTGCCTTATACAACGGAAAAACTTTAGCTTTTTTAAAAATGTGAGGAAAAATTCCGGTGGAAATACTTAGATTAACAATGTACAGGAGAGGTGTTGAAAGTAAATCGACGTTTTCCTTTAGAAGGGACGCAGGAAAGCCATCACACCCGGGAGCAGATCCTCCCCTCAGACTGTTCACGTGACGAAGTAAGTCAAATTCGGTAACAGGAGTCAGTTGAAAAGTACTGTCAGTCATGAAGTCATCGTCATTCAGTACCAGAGGCCCGCTAGAATCAATAGAGGTTGCCAAGTTTTGTCCTACGGTTGAAAAATAAGAATTAAATTCATTAGCTACTTCCTTCACTGTATTATTGTTTATTTCAGAAGCCCTTCCATTTACAAACTTTTCTATAGGAAATTGGTCTTTAGTTGTGCTTCTCCCCGATAACTCATTAAGGATTTTCCAAAATTTACGTGGATTATTACTATTATCAGTTAGTTTCTGTCTATAAATTTTTTTTCTCTGATTTGATTAAAAAATTTAATTTGTTCCTGTATAATTTAAAATAATTTTTCAAATCTGTATTAAAAGGCCGTTTAATGACCAATTTACTTAATTTGTACCTTTTTCTTATTGATCTTATAAGACCTGTTGAAATCCAGGGTTTGATATGGTTTAATCTATTGTTAAAATTGAAAGGCTTAGACGATTTAATCATGAGGTCCCTGATAGTCGAATGGAAGTTATTTGAGCTTTCATTCACGTCAGCAGTATTTAAAACAGTTTGCCAGTCTTGTTCCATTAGAAGTGATCTAAAAGTGGTTTTGTCAATGTGATGTTGTTCGTCGGGAAGATGAGAAAAATTATTGTACTTTGAACTGACTTGTATTTGTATCGCAGTGCAGTAGTGGTCCGTGGTGTGACTGTGAACGACAGCAGCTCGCACATGTTTGTAGTTGTTGTGATAAAGAAAGCAGTGATCAATGCAGGTAGCGCTGTCGTTAGTCACACGAGTCGGCTTATCAATACAGCATACAAATCCTTTCTCCGTCAAAATGTTTAAGTATCGTTCTTCTTGTCTACCTGTCTTAAGTATGTTAAGGTTAATGTCGCCGATAAAAATATAGGTGATGTTTTTTGTCGCATTATCGTAATAGTTTTCGAGTTCGTCCAGAAATATGTCTACGTCACTGTCGTGAGTTCTGTAAAGTGCCAGTAAGTGGAAACGTCTGCCGTCAGTAGTCCAGTCCAAGGTCAAACCGTATACGTCTCCAAGCGCCACCTCTCGGGACTCGACCGACAGCGACTTCTTTACGTAAATCAACGTTCCGTCATTACGATTCCATTTTTGCTTAGTCACTATCAAATCGAACCCCTTGAGTGGAACAAAAACAGTGTCGTCGCAGTGCCAAGTCTCCGTCAATACAATTATGTCGAATTGAATTTTAACTGCATCTAAATTAACTAAAAAATCATCTATATTTTTCGCATAACTTCTTATGTTTTGTTGCAACACATTTATATTATTAAAATTATCACATGAAAAATATTTGCCAAGCTCCGTGTTATATAAGATTTCCTTGCAAAGAACGTTCTGATAATTATCAAGATCATCGGTATGCATCACTCTGAATGCGCCCCTCCCACCCCTCCCCGCCCAGCTTTAATTCCTTTCCCTGAGATTAAGTGTTGTTAGCAGCTCATGCATTTAACAAATAAATAATGTACATAACATCTTTGAATCATCCTCTCTCGCTGTTCCTGATTTATTAAAACAATATAAATATATCAGTTAACGTTAAACAAGATTAATTTGGAAAAGTAATAATTTACAAATAAGTTTAAGTATAATGTCTTACAGATTATTTTTTACGAAATTGAGTGATTCTTTGCAATAAATTTACTTCATAACTAAAAAAAAATAACTTCCGAAATAAGTAAAACAAACTACTAATTTATGATAACTGGAGGTGAAAAAAAAAGTTTTTCATACTAATACATTTACAATAAACGAGCATTTGCTAAATTTGGCACGAATACTTGCTCTATTATATGCCCAATTAATTAATTTAAAATGAATTACTGCTTGCATGGTTATGACAATATTATTGTACTTTTTAAAACATAAGTTCCATGCAACTGAATGAATAAAATAATATCAAAATATTTACAAATTGAACCTATGTTTCATTGTATTGCCACCCTTCCTATAGGCTACTTAATTACCTAAGGCATTGAAACAAAATCTTTGATAAATACTATTATAAACCAATTGATGGATGCTATAAAAATAGGTTCCATGCATTAAAATGAAGGAAGGACTATCAAAATTATTAATAATATGAATCTATGTGTCATTGTTCAGAAGCCCTTCCTATACCTAATTAAAATAAAGACATTTTTCTTAACTTTGAGCGATAAACTAAACCTCAATAATGGATATTTGTCAATAAGAAAGTAAAAAAGCCCGTTCACATGTTTTTGCGGTATATTTTAAACTGAGATTTGAATAGATACACTAAAAAACTCATGCATATTAGGGTTTATGCAATGTAGGGGTATTACAATATCAAAGTTTTATTTTTCCAAGAAATATATAAAAACATAAGCTTAAATAAAGTAGACCAATTTTATAAGTAAAATTGAAGAAAGATTTTAGTTGAAAAAATTAAAATTTCATTACTTTTCACAAACAACTACTCGACTCGATACTCGAGTTTTTGGCTTAATACTCGACTCGATTCGACTCGACTTCAAAATCCACTACTCGCCCACCCCTACAAATCAGAGAGCAGGAAATGAAAGACAACATGGAAAAAGAAAAGAATAAAAGCTTGAAAAGGAAGAAGATTAAGGAAGATTCCGAAGATGATATTGATCCTGACGATCCCGATGACTTGGGTGTCAATCACATACAACAAGAGACACCAGTACCGATCGAACCGATGGAAGCAGTCGACACTAACACCCTTCGTGTTAGTCAGTGGGTTGTTGTTCCTTACCCGGACGAAAAGTTATATGTAGGGCAAATTCTGTCACTGTCAGAGTCAAGTGACATTAAAAGTTAGTGCAACGGTTGAGTTTCTAGAGAAGAAACTTTACGAAAAACAATACAGTTGGCCGATACAGGTCAACATCGATGAGGTTTCCATTACAGACACTGTCAAAATTTTGCAAGAACCAACATTAGATAGGTGGGATACCTCACTTTTGCCGACTTTTAAATGCCTCAAAATCGAGTCTTTTTTTGACTGAAATGCCTGAAAACATAACGAGTTTCTCATAGCACGTGTTTTGCAATTTGTCTTTATGCGATTAGTTGATATAATTTTGTTGAATATGTGTAACTCTCATAACTTGTCTTGTCTGTCCTTTTTGTTTTAGTTCCCTTTTATGTATGTTGCATTTACTTTCCATTTGTTTATTGTACATAGTTTTATTTAATAATTAAACTAGCTGATATTTGTTTTTTATTGTGCTTGTATTATCCCAATTTATTTATAATTCTACGTTACCTATCTTTTTTTTGTCTGGTCTCAAAAATTTTGTCTTTGATGTATTCTTGTTTTATTTCTTTTTAATATATTCATTGTATAGTTTATTTAATATTGGCACTTTCATGTTTTGATACTAGTAAGTTTTACTTTTGTGTACTGGCTGTTTCTTGTCCGTAAATATTGTTAAGCAGCATATTTGATGTTATTAACATACCGGGTGACCCATAATAATCCCCCCCCCCCAACTTTTTCCTATATTTTTTCAAACATCAATTCCACACCGCCCCTAAACATTATCGGGTAGTTAATACTTCATTTTGAGGGGGTACCCAATTTTGGCTGCCATCTTGGATCTGCCATATTGGATCCAAAATAATTTTTCCAAATGTCAAAGTGTTGTTGTGACACATTATTTCGAACTAGATTTTTTCACTAATTACAATGCCCTAATCTGTTTTCTAATATCTCAATTGGTTCTCAAGATATGAGTACTTTTAATTTATTTATTTTCAACCAATTTAAACATTACAAAATGATAAAATAAGCCTATAACCACAAAATAATGCTAGATAGTGACGAATAACCACCATCAGTCATTGTTGAGCGATTTACACTTAACTTTCACCAATGTAAATTTTTTGGCTGCCATCTTGGATCCGCCATTTTGAAATGAGGTACGTTATTTCAAAAATGAAGTTGGTATTCAAGATTCAAGATTCAAGGAAGATTCAAGACATGTTTCAAACTAGTTTTTTTACGCTGAATTTAATGCCACGACCCGTTTTTAATTATAGTGTCTGGTTTTCAAGATATTGACATGTTTCTAATAAAAATCTCAAGAAATATGAATTTTTCAAAAACTAAGTTTTATAGATGAAAACAGGTCCGAATCGGAACTTTTATATTTGAAAAAATTATTTTGGATCCAATATGGTGGATCCAAGATGGCGACCAAAATTGGGTATCCCCTCAAAATGAAGTATTAACTATCCAATAATTTTTGGGGGTGGTGTGAAATTGATATTTGAAAAAAAATATAGGAAAAAGTTAGGGGGGGGGGCTAATATGGGACACCCGGTATATAATTTAGGGATATTTTTATCATTCTGTTATTTGGTGTGTTCTTAATTTTTTTATTTTTTTGTCTTGAAGATTTGTTATAAGTATTCTAGAAATTTTCAATTTTGTTTTGTTGTATCGGAATAAATAGTATCTGCCATCTGTTTTACTCATGCATGATCTCATGATTCATTTTCATACAGCTGTGAATTCAACAACTTTAAAAACCATGTTATTTTACTATTGTCCATATTGATTGTCATATATTTTTCAATTGTGCAATAAATTAATAAATATATTTGTTATTTCATAACTTGTTACTATGTAGTTTAAATGATTATAAGTTACTTCAATACTCTGAAGTACATCCTGCTTCCTCTAGAGACAAAATGTCTTTGATATTTAAGTATTCGGCAGAATATGCTCTACGATGTTTCCTGTGGATGAATTGAGGTTATAGGGTTGTTAAATAAAACATTTTCATTGAATATTAGTTTATTCTTCTCAAAACAAGTGATAAACATAATTTGGTAATAAAATTTGCTATTTCACGGATTTTAGTTGCATAATCAAGGTATTTTGTCCGTGAGTCACGGACTAACACAATGACAATCATGCAGCGGTCAGTTTAATTCTGCTCAATTATTTATTCTAGGCTTATATTTGTCAAAAATAAATGGATTTGTTGAGAATTTAATGAGGAAACTAAATATATTAATTCTTTTAGTGTTAGTCTTTAAATAACATTCTCCTACATCAAAATTGAGGGGAAAATTGTTTAAGGTCACAGAGTTTATGTAGTCTACCTTATTTTGGTATCAGAGATTAAGTGTTTGCATTTAGGCTACTTAAAATCATTCACCTGATAGATCTGCCACTTGCCATTTGAGCTGTAAGTGGAATGGTTAAAGTCGCGACAAATATGACACAGTAATAACGGGATTCTTACCAGACACAGGGATAATGGGTTGCAGCTCTGGTGTGAGGCAGCCTTTAATATCATCTGGGCAGGGAGAGATGTCTAGTTTGAGCAGCCCAGGAATGGACTTGAGTTTTTTCAGAACTGAGCAAGGACGCTTCAGATCCTGCAGGAACTTGTATAGATCTTCATCTCTCAATTTATCACTCTCCTGTTTACAAACAACACATCCAGTCAAGTTTATAATTCAAATCTCAAAATTCTCATTTGATTTATCAACACCAGGGCTGTAACCAAGCTGGGGCATACACCAGGACCCCCAGTCTCTCAGTCGATGAGAACTCTACTGCCTTTGCAACACTTGAAATGAGCTCACTTCGAGAGGATCGAAGGAAGAAACTTGACGATTCCCAGCTCTGCGGATCCTGGTGAAAATGCCGGATGTAAGATGTAAGATGCCTAAAAGGGATTCAAAGAGAATGATAAGGAAATTCATAGGACAGTCATCCTACAAAAAATAACATTGGGGACCTTAAAAAATTGCAAGAAGACGTCTTTTGAAGGGATTCTGCTTTAAAAAATGTGTATTTAACATATCCAAAGTTTACCAAAATCGAACCACAGGAACCCCAATAAAATTACATTTTAAAATGGCGGCTTTTCCCACCAAACCAAAAGTTTTTGAAACAAAATCACTCAACTGCATTTTTATCAATGTTTTCCGAGTTATTGAGTTTGGACTGCCACCAATTATTGTTGGGTGATTGGTCCTTAATTTTGACAGGGTACTCATTTTTGGCCGCCATCAAATATAATGATAGTATTGTGACTCATCATTAGAGACTAGATTTTTAACCTTAACACAATGTGGAAATCCGTTAAAACAAATTTTGATTCATTAAAGAGATATGCTCAAATAAAAATTCAGCTCTATACATTTCATATGGATATTCCGTACTTTGAATATTTTTTTAGATTATCCATCTTATTTCTCCAATTCTTAATATGCTGCATGTTTTGGTCTTAAAATATTCAGTGATTTGACAGCTTTTATGTGAGCTATTGATCATCAAAATCGAAAGAGTGCTGGACGAGCTATAAGGCTAAAAGCAACATGAAAATTCGTTTTTCCAAGATTTGTTTTTTGTCAAAGAACGCAAGCTAATTTGATCCAATTTTGATGATCAATAGCTCAAACTAAAGGTAATTAGAAGCTCAAATTAGAACCTGTGCTATAAATCATGAGCAAAAAAAAAACACACTTCTAAAAAATGAATTTTCAAGTTGCTTTTAGCCTTACAGCTTGTTCAACATCTTCCGATTTTAATGATCAGTAGCTTACATAAAGGCAGTAAAATCACTGAGTATTTTAAGACCAAAACATGCAGCATATCTTATTTAGAACCGGAGAACCAACAGAAATAATTAGAGGTGTGCCGATATCCGAAAATTCGGATCGGATTTGGATCAGATCGGATATCCGAATCCGATCTGAGGGTTTTTTAACTATCTGGTAAGACTGTCTAGATATCCAACTCTTTCGGATAGACTGTATATTTTGGAGTAAATTTCAAGGAGGGATACAATTTTAACGTTTTAAAAGTGATTCAAAGAAAACAATTCACTGCCGACGAAAATACAGTAGTGTCAGAAGTCATCGTGGAGAAAAAACGACACTTTCAAATGCGACGGTTGCGATCGCGGTTAGAACAATGCCTCAACAAGATGCGATTATAGTGGTATGCATCAAGCGATGTATTTCGGTTGCTGATATTGCGACTCACGATGATAGGATCGAGATCATTGTACACGAACAGAGTTTAGTACTGCACAATACCCTACGCATCACAAACCTTTTCTAAAGATAAATTCTTGTATCGTAGCATTAATCATTTAACAAATAATAGTACATCCTTTATTAATTCTGTCTCAACCAGTATCCGTTACCGAAGAAACATCTACAGTAAACTCCCGATTATCCGCAGCGGATTATCCGCGTGTGCTACAAAAAGCGAGAAAATACGTATTTATAAAAAAATTAGACTGAACTGACAAGTTTTAAGAGTACAAAACGCGCGCAGGCTTTCTCCGTCTACTGTAACGCGAAGACGATTTTCGTTTACCGCGACACGAAGACGATTTTCGTTTACCGTGACGCGACGACGATTTTTGTCAACTGCGATGTGACAACAATATTTATCTATTGCGACAATGATATTCGTCTACCACGACGACCATATTCGTCTACCGCGGCATCTACCACAACGATGATACTTGTCTAGCGCATCGACGAACTTTGCCTACCGCGACATCCATATTCGTATAACCTGACGACGATATTTTTTCTACCGCGGCGACGATACTCGTCTACCGTGACAGCGATATCCTTCTACCACGACGATGATTTTCGTCTACTGCGACGTGACAACAATATGTGTCTACCGTGACAATGATATTTGTCTACCACGACGACGATATTCGTTTACCGCGACGTCCAAATTCGTCTATTGTGTCGAGATACTCGCTTACCTTGATGTTATAGGATAAACCCTCTCCCGAGATTAAATCTTAGTTCGCCCATGACTGTATTATATACATTGATTTTTAATGGTGAAATTGTTTTTCTATTTATTCTCTCCCATTTTCAACACTTGCGGATTATCTGCAATTTTCGTTATACGCGGTAGTCGCGCCACCCAATTCCGTGGATGATCGGGAGTTTACTGTATTGGTAAAAGAGAGAATTGCAATCTAGACCAATCAGAGTTCACCAATGACCAACAGTGTCCAGAGCCGTCTTCAATTGCCAAAACGAAATACCCCGTAAATACCCTGTAAATAGTCATGCTGATGTTTTGTACAACTATTTCAGGCCGTTAATATCTAAAGCGGAATCTGGGATCACCATCGCTTCCAATTTTGATACGATGAAATAAAAAACTTACAATAATTTTGGGCTGGCTGAGAGTTGGCGGTTCATTGCTTGTCTTTTGTCTAACTTGTTTTTGAATGTTGTCGTCGTTGTCATCGTCGTCTGCTTTAAAACTTAATTAAGTTAATAACTCGAGGAGATCTTTCGAGTCTTTCTTTCAGTCGCCAGATTTCTTTTTAGCGAATTTCCGCTATAGGGAAGAAGCTATTACCGTAGGTCTCATGGTAAGACCTAAGCCCCAGACCATGATAACTTTTTGTTTTGCAACCCCCAGAAGCAAAATACACCATTCGTTCGAATTTTTAGATATATATATATATATCTATATATCTATATATATAACTATATATATATCTATATATGTGTCTGTTAGCACGATAGCGGCCGTAAAAATGGTCCGATCTTGATGAAATTTGGTACAGACATGTAAAGTGGTAATTAATTGGACAAGTTCGTGAACCAGCCTGATCGAACTACCGGAAGGGGGGGTAAAGGGGGATAAACCCCCTCAAAAATGGGTTTTTTTAGCTTTTTACATAGAAAAATAAAATTTATCAAATTTTTGTTGGCACCATTGAATTCAGCTCAAAAAAACAAACAATTTAGTATTTTGAATCACTGCTCTATGTCCATTGGTCACCGAGATATTGACAGTGGTAAACACAGTACGTTGTCCCAATGTTAACCTTATGGGAAATAAGTAAAATTCTATATCTCATTTATTTCTCAACATATCTTTATAAAACTTGGTAAATGGCTTCTTCAAGTTCAGATCTACTAAATATTGAATATAACTGAATATTGAATAACTTTTATCAAGATATGTCAAAAAATAAGGAAGATATAGATTTTTTTTATTTCCCATAAGGATAACATGGGGAATGAGTATGCAGGTTTACTGCCATAAAAATGGAAATTGCGGGGGTTTTAGACTAAAATACATTAGATCTTATCTAGATGAAGCCACAAACCAAGTTTTATTAAGATATATTGAGAAATAAGCGAGATATAGAATTTTACTTATTTCCCATAAGGTTAACATTGGGACAACGTACTGTGTTTACCACTTAGAATATCTCGGTAACCAATGGACATAGAGCAATGATTCAAAATACTAATTTTTTTGTTTTTTTTTTTTTTAGCTGAATTCAATGGTGCTAACTAAAATTGGATTATTTTTATTTTTATATGTGAAAACCCCAAAAAACCCATTTTTGGAGGGGGTTTATCCCCCTTTACCCCCCCTTCCAGTGGTCCGATCGGGCTGGTTTTCGAACTCATCCGAATAATTACTACTTTACACGCGTATGCCAAATTTAATTCCGATCGGACCATTTTTGTGAGCGCTATCGTGCTTACAGACACATATATATTTAGATATATATATATCTATATATAGATAAATATATATACAAATTTGAACGAATGGTGTTTTTGGTATCTGGGGGCACCAAAACGAAAAGTTATGATGGTTCTGCGCTTAGGTCTTACCATGAGACCTACGGTAATAGGTTCTTCCCTATAGGGGAATTCGCTAAAAATGTAAAACTTTCTTCAAATATGAAGTGATTGGCGAATCAAATGTTATACTTATTTCTTTTGTCTAATTGCTTAAGCCTAGTCACTGATCAAATAATTTATTGAATCATAAAAATGAAAAGAACAAAGGGATTCAGAGACCTAAAAGTGAACAAATTTAGTTTGCAGTGGAAAAGGAATTTTTAAGTACCCTAATGCTGAAATTGCTATATATAGGCCTAATAACTTAAATTCAGTTATACAGTACACCTCGGGTTATCCGGATTAATGTGGCGGAACACCGATCCGGATAACAAAAAATTCGGATAATCCGAGGTCATTACAATATCACCTAAATAGCGATCGTTTACCTTAGTCCCTGCTAAATTGATGCTGCAAACGGCGTGTCAAGACTGTACATGTTAGTCTTTCAAATTTTACGGGGGTTTAATTTTGAAACAAATTTAAGAACTAAACTTTTTTATTAATCATGCAAATATAATGTTAAACTTTACTATACTTACGGTTTAGGTTTGGAATAAAATGCCAGATTAAAATATTTAATTTGATAAAATAAATAATCATAACTCAAAATAACTCAAACTTGAAATAACCTTGGCGAAACCAACCCAAATCTTATTACTTGAAAACTTATTACAGTAACTCTTCTTATGAAATAACGCAACACATCCAATGACAGCAATAAACAAACTCACAAAATTGCCGTAAGCTACGCCTTTGTTGATGACTGCTAGCGCCCCAAGTAGCAATTCAGAAAACTAAGTTCACGAAAATGCTGTAATGTACTGTTTAGGCAATGTAATTACTTCAATTATTGCGATTCCAAATTCATACATAAATGTATTACATTTGCATTTGACTTTTAGAAGGCCCATTTCACCCTTAAACTCGCTAAAATCATGTTATTACCGTGATTTGAATTTTTCAATTTCTCGGATGGGCCGGTCCGGATATTCCGGGATCCAGATAATGTGGGGTCCGGATATTCGAGGTGTACTGTATATTACCTATGCTTAAGGTAACAATTGATAAGTTGTACCTTTGCATACTTTAATAATTGACATTTCACCTATATTAGAAACATTATACGACAACAATCAACAACTCATGCCTATCGAGGCACAGCTTACCTTACACATTAGGATTAATATTGTAGTTCCTTGGAATTACCTTAGGCTTATGAGAATATTTGAAGCCGCTAATTACGCCGTAAATATCCAAATACGGTATTATCCGATCCAATCATATTGTTATCCGATCCGAAACCGATCCTAACATAAGCTATCTGATCCGAACCAAAATGTTACTATCCGCACACCTCTAGAAATAATTTTAAAAAATTCAAAGTACAGAATGTCCAGATATGAATTGTATAGGGCTGGACTCGATACTTGAGTATTTAGCTCAATACTCGACTCGACTTCAAAAATTACTACTCGCCCACCCCTAGTGAACATTAATTTGATATTTTAATTACTTTTCTTCTGCTTGTTTTTAAACACATGCCTATATCTTGTAATATTGTTTTTATGTCCATGACAGTAGATTGTTTTGTAATAATTGCAGTTTTTTTCAATTAATTTTTCTTTCTTAATCTGAAATTGTTAAATACTACAGTCAATTAGAATATTTTACAATGTCACCTGTTTTATAGCTTTTCCATGTACAAAACTTTCATGTGACAATAATAATTTGTCTAAAACCATTTTTATTACAATGATGATTCAGTGTCTAGTAATATATATATATTATATTTTAAGAAGGAAAAATACCTGTTTAAAGAAGCTTGTGACAGTGAGGGTGACTGGTCGGAAGTTGTCGAGACTAGAGGTCAAGTCTTCGGGAGACCACGAGTAGCGTTTGTCCGAGCTCGTGCGCCGCTCCAGAGACCCTCGGCGAGTCAACGAACCCATGTCACTGGCTCTCTTGCGCAGCTGCTCAAAGTTACTCATGCTTGACTTGCGGTCTGAAAATATACATTTAGATTTTGAGTGTGTTAAAAGGAATTACCAAAACACTTCCTTCCGATGAATATTTGTTTAAGCTTTGAAACATAGAAATACATGTAATAAGCACTCAATATCTCAATTCAATTAAATTCAAATTTTATATTCAGTCTATTCAAGTCAGTTCAGTCAATTGCATCCAAGCAGGATTTGTCGAGGCCCCATTTTCTATACTTCATGAACTTCCTAAAGAGGCCACTCTCCCTCAAGATGCTTCACTCCCATAAACTGCATAAAAATAGATTTACAAGTTCAGATAAAATTCTTATAAGACTAAATCTGCAATTGTTAAATGTATTTCAGTTTATACTTAAAAACATAAACTAAGCATAAAATTACATTTTGTTCAAGCAAAAAAACATTTATTGAGATATTCTTAACATTTTAACGTCATATATTTTGAACACGAGTCTCGTGTTCTTGGAACAGCTTTATCTGAAAGTTTTCCATGATACATGGGCTGCTCAATTTCAATCTCAGGGAACAATTTCAATGGTCCAAAAGAGGTCAAGAATTAATTGTTTTGTAGGCCTATTATTGGATTTACTCCTATGTTGACGAGTGATTTTTATAGTCAATAAAAATATAATATTGATTAATTAAAATGAATATAAGATATTTTTTCACAACTTTCATTTTGTTCAGACAGTTATGATTAACTAGATTATTCTGTTGCAGCTTAGTTTGCAAACACACAGGAGATTTTTTTATATAAAAGTGCTGCTGTCTGGTTAATTTCAAAACTATTTTTAACCGACCGTAAGATTATTTGTAAACACATTGTATTGATTTTGTTTAGTATTGATAGATAGCGCTACTGTTCTGAAAATCTAGCCCTTTACTGTACTTTAGTGATGTCCTTCCTTAACACATTCGCTGCGGGTGTCCCGATATCGGGCCATGCACGGCGGCCCCTGGACACGTGTGTCCCTATCCTGGGTGCAAGGTAAGACACCAAAGCAGCTGCGTGGTAACTAGTGGACGCCTTGGAGCGTTGCTATTGGCTGTGTCTCTTCCACAGTAACCCTGCCCTCCTGTCGCACAGTCCATTTGGCAGTCCCAGCATGCCTTATTTTTTAGAGCGGTTTTAATTTCGCGCTTGAGTTGCTGACGTACTTTGAGGCGGATTTTGAGTGTTGTTATTGACGTGCAGTATTGAATTGTATTTAAATGTGATTGCTTGTATTATAATATGGCAGGTTCATTGCAAAATATGTCGTTATGACGTACTGAATGAATCGAGTGTCAGTGACCTTGATTACTGTCCACTTTACAACATCCCTGACAGCGACAAAACTAGCATCGAGGAGTACACTGTGGCGCTAGTTTCGTTTTTTCGAGCTAGTATGGCACTTTCACATGTGGCATCAACAACAACAATGGAACAATGGAACACAACAATGGAATGAGTTGTGAAAGTGACATAGCGGTAAAACACACCAAAAACTGCGTCGCATCATTCCTGAGTGCTCATGTCCCGATCTCACAGACTACGTCATAGGCCAAGGAGATTTTTTTTGGACACCATTTTGCAACTATACAGCCTCATAGGTAAATGATTCTGTACAAATAATTTTTCAGCATAAAATAAACACTGTTATTAAGCTGTTAAAAAAAGTTATTAAGCTGTTAAGCTGTTATTAAAAGTTATTAAGCTGTTTGGAAGAGCTTAATAACTTTTCCAAGCAGCGAATATGTTGAAATTTTCAGATTTATTGGCAAATCTACATTAAAATAACTTTAGTCGAGTGAACACTATCAGGAGTGTAGGTATAGACACTCCTTGAAGGAATTGCAATATCAAGTCAAATGGTTGTATCTAAGTGGAAAAAATGTGATTAACACAATGAAACGTAGTCTACTCATGTATGACCCTGGGTTGAGCCACCATCTTGAGAAATAGGTGGCCATCTTAAATTTCATGAAGCTCTTACTGAATCCTCCACTGTGCAAGAACCAATTAACTTATACGGATATTTTTTTACTGAAACGTTTCCAGTGAACTAGGCTTTAATTCAAATACTTATATAGCTGATTATTTATTCTTACAAAAAACAGAACAAAAACTTTAAATTTTGTGAAAGATTTATTAATCGTTCATATTTATTAAACCTTTGTACAATAAAGTTAAGTTTTTACTTTAAAAACATCATATTCTAGATACTGTATTAATTTTGTTATTGAGCTATATGCGATGTTGTAAACCGAAATAGGATTTTGTTCATTTTTAAAGTTAATTTAGTTATTCTATAATACCTATGGTTAAAGAGTTCTCCTTATATGGAAAGTTAGTTACATATAAAATAATTATAAAAAACAATCTATTACATGCAAGATAAAAAATATTTAAAAATAATACAAGTAAAATCAAATCATAAGGCCCAGTCTGTCCGTAAGACTAATGATAATTTTAGCATTAGTCTTACGGACAGATTGTGCCTTATGATTTAATTTCACTTATAAATATAATATTGAAGATATGAATAACTTATCAATTACAAGTTACTTATTTTTTTAATTTAATCTTTGGACATTAGTCAATTTGTTATGTTTTAATCATTGCTTATTTGCTATTTACAGTTTTAATTTGTTTTACCTCTAGACCAATAGAGTTTCCCTATAACTTGCAGTCTTGAGGTTTTCTGATGACATAGCTATGGAATTAGATATTCTTAAAATGTTAACTTGTTCACTGTATGAAATTTTGTCCTCTGTCTGTAATTTTCTTACTTTTTATTTGTAGATTTTCTATGTTTTTACTAGTTTTTACCTAAAACACTATTATCAGTTAGTTATATATTAGTTAGTAATTACATTAAGCTTAAACTGACTTGGTGGAGACTCAGGGTGTCCACAAAATCTGGCTATAAAAATTCCCACATATTTTCCGTATTTTTCACATCAAAATTACGTTTTTCACGCTGGATAATTTTTACATTTTTTTTAGTAAAAACCAACATTTCTCACAAATTACAAATATTTAAATAGTTTTTCCTATGTAAAATTTTGTAACTAAACTTTTGGTGCAATTTATTTTTGAGAAACATGAATCGTTTTGGAGATGTCCTCGAAAAACAGATGAAAAACGTGGATGTTTTTGCTTAATTTTGAATATTTTCCTCGATAAAAAATTTTGCACCGGTTTAAATTAGTACACATAGTGAAATTTTCATTTTCAATGATATTCCAAAGCCATTAACACAAAAATCTCGGAGACTGTAGGATTTACCCAAGCACGTGCTTCTTTTTTAGCAGATCCCGCCTGGTCTAAAAATGAATATTTAGTCCAGTAACTGAAGGTAAAAAACAGTGAAACTGGAGAATTTTCTCGGTCAGCACCGATTTGCATGAAAATTTGGATTTAGGTTCTATTTACCCTCTACTTCAAAGTTAAAAATGTTTTAAGGGTTGCTTTTTCCCAGGGGGTGGGTGCCACCCCTTCTAGGGGGTGAAAATTTTTACATTGAAACTAAGCCCGGAAATGGATATATTTACCAATTTTAAGCAAATTTTGTTCAATAAGTTTTTTCTTAAAGTCAATACTTTTCGAGATATTCACGATTGAAATTGGCGATTCCCCCCCCCCAAAAAAAAAACCACTTTTTCAAATGGTTTTCCACAAACAACTCAAAAACTAAGAGGTTTAGCGAAAATGTTATAATAAAATAAATTGTAGCGTATAAAAAAACAAAGAAAATGGTGGGCTTGTGAAGTCTGTAAACCCAGTTGGAGCCAAGTTATGGCTTGTTTAAGAGTGGTTTTGATTCGTCGAACGCCAAAACGCACAATTTCAATGTGAAATAACTAAAAAACTAAAAGTTTTTCGAGGAAAACTTACTGAGCATTTTTTAAAGATCATTAAAAGACCTTTAATTTTGTTTTTTGGAAAAGTTAATATTGTAAAAATTAAGCGAGTTATGATCAAAATAAAGTTGGTTTATATTTTTTCGGTGATAAAAATATTAAAATATCTTGAAAGGTGAACCTTTGAAAGTTATTAGCCTTTAACAATTGTCAACAATGAAAGCCACGCACTCTTTCCCTTTCCGCCTGTGGTGGGAAACAGCTGAACCGGTAGCAGTGTTGCCAACGTAGTTAAAAAAATAGATGCCCAAAGATTTACATACTACAAAAAGTAGATGGTAGGTGAACATTGGAAAGTTATTAGTATTTACAAGAACCTTAGAGTTATATAAATAGTTGACACACTGTTAACTATTTTTAATTTTTTAGGTTTTCAGAGCTACCAACCTATAAAAACATTTTTGTTATTGAAAAAAGCAACATTGTTTGCGATAATTATTAAAATATGTTCTTGGTTTATCAGCCGTAACTCGGTCAATTTTTAAGTTAGGTTTTCTAAGTATCATTTTGTACGTTTTTTTAGGAGCTATAAGCTCACAGAGCAGTATTTGTTTTTCAACCCTTAAGAAAAAACGGGGTGAGCTGAAAGGGTTTGAAAATATCAGTAATTATCAACAATTGAAGACTTTGAACACCAGTGTCATCGTTAATTATTGTCAAAAAAACAAAAAAGGTATCAAAATTTTTATCGAATCAATCGCTATAATCTTTTACTCAACAAAATTTTCCGTATCACCTATAGATTTGGAGTTATCTTGAAGAAAAGGTATTTTTTTGTTATTGCTAAAATTCCCTTTTTATTTTAAATTCACATTCTTTATAAAAATAAACTCTTAAAGGGTTCAAACTTCTTGGGCCTATTGAAAACACATAATTGAAGGGAATTGCAGAGCGGTAAGGATTAATTTCAATTTGAGTCCTAATTGGGGGTTGATATTTCAATATTTTTATCGCCGAAAAAATATAAACCAACTTTATTTTGATCATAACTTGCTTAATTCTTACAATATTAACTTTTCCAAAAAACAAAATTAAAGGTCTTTTAATGATCTTTAAAAAGTGTTCGTAAGTTTTCTTCGAAAAACTTTTAGTTTTTTAGTTATTTCAAATTGACTTTGTGCGTTTTGGCGTTCGACGAATCAAAACCACTCATAAACAAGCCATAACTTGGCTCCAACTGGGTTTACAGACTTCACAAGCCCACCATTTTCTTTGTTTTCTTATACGCTACAATTTATTTTATTATAACGTTTTCGCTAAACCTCTTAGTTTTTGAGTTATTTGTGGAAAACCATTTGAAAAAGTGGTTTATATTTGGGGGGGGGGGGGAAATCGCCAATTTCAATCGTGAATATCTCGAAAAGTATTGACTTTAAGAAAAAACTTTATAGAACAAAATTTGCTTAGAATCGGTCAATATATCCATTTCCGGGTTTAGTTTTAATGTAACAATTTTCACCCCCTAGAAGGGGTGGCAGCCACCCCCTGGGAAAAAGCAACCCTTAAAACATTTTTAATTTTGAAGTAGAAGGTAAGTAGAACCTAAATCCAAATTTTCATGCAAATCGGTGCTAACCGAGAAAATTCTCCAGGGAAATGGTCAGTTACTGGACTAATTATAGTTAAAAAAAATCTAACCTATGAAGGTAAAATAACTTAAAATAACTAGGTGACTAACCTTTTCGTCTTCAATCCTTAAGTTTAACCAGTTGGATTACTAGTTTCGGGATTCTATCCTACTATCAAATCCTTCGTCAAATAATAAATTACATAACACACATCTTCGTCAACATTAAAATCTTGACACAACACAAACACGGACAATTCACGGTACGAAAAAGAGACATTTAAAATTCACATGCGTGGCCGGCCACAGACACGATTCCAAACTGCGGGGTGCGAGCGTTGGTTAGCCGATGCCGACTTGATTACGTTGATCTTGGGGGAGGGGTATCAGCTGACTATCTGATCTATTACCCCTCCCCCAAGGTCAACGTCACCAAGTCGGCATCGGCTAACCAACGCTCGCACCCCGCAGTCTGGAATCGTGTCTGTGGCCGGCCACACGTGTGAATTTTAAATGTCTCCTTTTTTGTACCGTGAATTGTCCGTGTTTGTGTTGTGTCAAGATTTTAATGTTGACGAAGATGTGTGTTATGTAATTTATTATTTGACGAAGGATTTGATAATGGGATAGAATCCCGAAACTAGTAATCCAACTGGTTAAACTTAAGGATTGAAGACGAAAAGGTTAGTCACCTAGTTATTTTAAGTCAAAAAATCAATCCAGGAGGCAAATCATGAGTAAAATAATTGTAAAGGTGCAATAAATCTTTCACAAAATTTAAATTATAAGCTACGCCCTTTTGAAGAAATGAGTAAATAATCAGCTATAGATTGAAAGCCTGGTTCTCTGGGAACGTTTCAGTAGAAAAATTGTCCTCTTAAGTTGATTGGTTTCCATATAATGAAGGATTCAGTAACAGCTTGCATAAAATCCAAGATGGCCATCTATTTTTCAAGATGGTGGCTCAGTCCAAGGTCGTACATTAGTAGACTATGTTCTATAATGTTTACCACATTTTTTCAATAAGATACAACCATACAACTTAATATTGCAACTGCTTCTATGTGCTGATTTTTGTGCACATTTTTCTCAACTATTAAACCTTAAAATCCACTCAGCTGTGCTCGAGTCTTGACTGTGAAAAGAAAACCCTTTGAGTATTAATAAGTAGATTTTAAGTTATCGACCATATTTTATGGAGGCTGCTTAAGGTTAAGTACAAGTACACAAGGGTTTTCAAAAAGGATGTCATAATTCTGTGTTGGCATCAAGAGGCATGAGAAACAGGGATAAAACCACATTCAGATCAGTTAGGTGTCATGATCTAATGGATGATCAAAACACTGCAAGAGTTCATGCAAAACAATTATGGTGTCTAACACTGGCAACTGTGTGAATGTCAGAATAATAAACATGGAAAAACCTTCATAAAATTAGAAGTTTAGTTTAGAAATTCAAAACAAAATCTTCAACAATAACTATCTCTTCTTGGTTTGAAGTTTAGTCAACATGAAAGACTTGACATTCAGTAATTTTAAGTCATTCAAGTTATTTTAATGCAGGAAAGCAAATTAACTTGCAGATGCTTTTATTATTGCCTACAATAGTAATTATTTATTTTATTCAGAGTAAGGAATGTTGGCCCTGGAAGTTCTAACCCAGGCTGTTGGAACCTGTGCTCTCCTTATCACTTCCAGAGTCTCTCTCCAGACTGTTGACACCTGACACCAAGTTCATCAGGTATATCGCAGTCCAAGCAAACGGCATCCTGTACTTGCCCAGTCGCTCACACGACTGCGCCGCATTGGCTCGCACCTTGTCTAGGTTCTGCAATTAAATAATAATCAGGTAATGTAAACATGATTTAGCCGATTCAAACTGTTATGAGTCTACTGTAGTGAGCTCGCGAGTGGGATTGCGATATGAAGGCGCTAGCCAACAGTCCATGTTTTGGTTACGGGAGTGCTCTGGGGGTTGCAATGTCTCAGTCCCACACATAGAAGCTCACTACAGTAAATCTTCTTTAGTATTTAAACATATGAACCTGTTCGTATTGAACACATGAATATGTTCAATATGAATATGAATGCATTACAGTCTTGACTTTTCTTAATCTAACTCATTCATAATATCTGATCTTTATAGAAATTTTGATGAAATGGTTTTAAACACTTAAATTTCAACCAACTCTACCATACGTTTATTCACAAATATATATGATTCTATTCAGTGCTTGATTTGGGACAGAACGGCAATCCAGGACCTCTTTCTGCCATTAAAGACGATCATAATCTGTGGTAGCAACGTTGCTACCAAGATTATGATCGTCAGGAAAGATCATAATCTTGGTAGCAACGATTAAGACTTGAGTGGATCAGGAAAGAGGGTAGAACAGAGAGGGGGAGAGCAGTGGCGTATATAAGGGGGGGCCCAGGGGGCCCGGGCCCCCCCCGAAATTAAAAGGGTAAAAGAAAAAAATAGGGAATTTAATAGCGTGAATTATTTAGATAAATTATATAAAAGATCTTATCAGCAGCAAGCAATTTCGAGCAATATGGATTTGCAATGACCTTATCCGGTATCTTCCACCTGATATAGTTTCGTTATACAGTATCAGACTACACTATTGTTTTGCCTAGTGCGTCACTGCGCGGAAGGGCGCGAGTCGATGTACTCAAGGCGAGTGGGGTGCAAAAGCTTATTTTTTGGCCCGGGCGCTGGCGCTGAGTCGTTCATTATTCGGGGTAATGTGGAATCGGATCATAAGAAAGAGGAGATGTAAAGGGCGTTAGGGGTTTTGTTAAAAATATTTGCGGGGAAATGACGGCCGCGAAATGTCCGTCAGTTTTACCGACAGTTTTACAGACGAGGGGTTAAACGCGGCTGCGATACCGCCGAGTACGTCCTCTATGACACAACCGAGGTTACCGGCTGAGATTACCAGATTACCTATACAAACGTTAGATTTTATTACCGTGAAGTGACTGTGGGAATTTGCCGATCGCTACAAATCCGAAAGATTTGTTTTGTTCTGTAACACAAACAAGATTCGTCGGCTGCAAATAATCGAGGTATTTGTCGGCCTCGAAACGACCGAGATACTTGCGTGCAACCCGCTGTAAACACTACCGATTTTTCCACCATGTAATGGCCAATATATACGTCGGCCGCAAAAAGATCGAGAGACTTGTCGGCTGCAATGCGACCAAAAGATCTTCCGGCGGCGATGCAAGCAGGCAATTTACACCAGCCGCAAAACGAGCGAGTATTTTTTGACTGCGGCACAAACGTGCGATTTTCTGACAAAAACAGGACCGAGAGATATGAGGGCCACGGGGAGGCATGCTTGATGACCATAATGCGACAGGTAGTATTTCCGAGATTTTTCAGCAGCGATGCTACCGAGAGATTTGCTGGCCGCGAAACGAGCGAGCGATCTTCCGGTCACAAAACGGCCGAGAGATTTTCTAGCCGCGATGTAAATGACTGATTTCCGGCCACGATATTACCGAAAAATTTGTTTGTTGTGATTTGATCGAGAAATTTGCCGGCCGCGATGACGATACCAACGATGAAAACGGCTATAATCAGTTTCGTTTCAACTCAGGAATCAAAATTCCCGACCAAATGTTTAAATTCATTATTTTCCCCTACTTTTAGCGAATATCTCCTATAGGAAAGAAGCTATTACCGTAAGGCTCGTGGAAATATATCAGTTCGGGACCATCATAACCTTTTGTTATGGGACCCCAGACACCAAGAACACCATTCGTTCAAATTTATGACGTGGTGGTGGAATTTATTCGTTCGTTTTTGATGACGTGTAAATTTTTTATTCAAGCACTTGAAACTGGCTGAGTATGCAGGTCTACTCCAACAAGGGTATTATCGAATTGCCGACTGGTAGACACCCTGCAAAGGATTTACAGAGATTTGACGGCCACAATACAACTGGCCGACTCTCGACTACGAAACGGCCTAAATAAAAAGAAGGCAATAATGAAGCTTTGGTAGCCACGAACTGGCCGAGAGATGATCGCGGCAAAACAATCAAGAGAATTCCAGACCGCGGCAATGCGACCAAGAGATTTTTTGGCAAAAAAAATCAATCACTCTTGTTAACGAATTGATAACATTAGATATTATCAAATTTCAACATTTGGAAAAAACCACAATATTTGTATAATTTTATTTTGTGAGGCCTTTCACCAGCTGGCATTAGCAGACATGTAAACAAACACAAATATTAGTGTTTGTAATGTTAAAAAAATCAAGTTTAGCTAATAAATTATAATCCCAAAGTATTGTGCGGAGCAAGTGCCTCCCTCCCCCCTAATTACGCCAATGATTAGGTCTGGGAAGTTGTCACGTTTGGGAGGAGGGGCAACGAAATGCTTGGGGCCCATGGGCGGCAAAATCTTAAATCCGGCCCTGGCCCCCCCCGAAAATAATTTCTATATACGCCACTGGGGGAGAGAGAGCAAGAAAGAAACAGTGACCCCTCTCTCTCTCCTTATCACTATGCAGGTGGGGAGGGGGGTTTATTTGTTTAGTCATCAATTAAGCCCCTGTCAGCCATTCCATTGTCTGTCTGTCTGTCTGTCTGTGTGTGTGTGTGTGTGTGTGTGTGTGTGTGTGTGTGTGTGTGTGTGTGTGTGTGTGTGTGTGTGTGTGTGTGTGTGTGTGTGTGTGTGTGTGTGGGCGCGTGCGTGCGTGCGTGCGTGCGCGCCTGAGTGTGTGCGCGGCTGAGTGCACGAGTTAATTAGGATATAAAGAGTCCCTGCTACAAAATACAAATACCCCCGTTGCAGCAAACCTGCATGCTCAGCAAATTTCAAATGCAAAAAAAACTACTTCAATCCAACATAGATATGACATGTTTTCTTAATCTCCATAAGAATAACATGGGAATGAGTATGCAGGTTCGCCGCAACAGGTGTGTTAAAACTGGGTGGTTTTAATTCAATATTTAGAAGATCTTAACTGGAACAAGCCATATGCCAAGCTTTATCAAGATATGTTAAGAAATAAGGAAGATAAAGTCCCCCTTAAGGATAACATGAGGAATGAGTACGCAGGTTTGCTGCCATAAAAATTGAAATATCGGGGATTTTAGACTAATATACATTAAATCTCATCTAGATGAAGCCACAAACCAAGTTTTATTAAGATATGTTAAGAAATAAGCGAGATATAGATTTTTACTTATTTCCTATAAGGTTAACATAGGGACAATATCCCGTGTTTACCACTTCAGTGTCTCAGTAACCAATGGACGCAGAGTAATGATTCAAAATACTAAGTTGTTTGTTATTTTGAGCTCAATTCAATAATTCAAAATTGAATTATTTTTAATTTACTATTTAATAAATATTTTTATTTAGTACTCATACACCCCTATTTTAGAAATAACTTCAACTAATTTTAGAATGTATTAATTTAATTTATACTGAAAATTAGGGGTGTGCGAGTATTCGACCGATCGAGCTTTTTGGTCGAGCTTTTCAGTATTCGGCTCGGCTCGACTTTTTTCAAAAAAGCTCGACACTCGAGCCGAACTTTTGATAAGAGAGTTCTTATCGGAAAGATAATTATTGCGATCTATTTTTGGACACGTTAAATCGGAAGAGAGTTTCCCTCGCACGAAAAACAAAAACAATTCTCTAGTGATAAGGAAAGGACATTGACAGGTAACAAGAAATATTATCTCCATTTAGATGGAAATCGGAGCTATATTTAGTTGACCTTGGAGAACACGAAACACAGCATTTAAGTAATTTAAGTCTATTGTTTTATCAAGGCTTATCTTTTGAACGGTATATCGTACAAGTTTCATTTTGGTCTCATTTGATTTATAAAAATAAGACAAAAAATATGAGCCGTCACTTATACGAGGTACAGTCAAAAAGTTCCCGGAATGAATTTTTGTGGACATTTAGGAAATTCAACTTGCATTAGTTGGTACGACTCCTGGGGAGGGCATATCGGTAGTGGGGGTATAGCTAACTTTCCGTAGTGCAGCACTGGAAAGCCCTTTTCGTGTTCCTGCAAGTCTACATTGTCGAATTTTGAAAAATAGTATTTCATGACCAGCGCGCGAACATTAAGTTCTGTATTTAACTTAAAAATCACATAGTAAGACTCTTGAGTTGTTAATTCAAGCTAATGTAGGAGAGGCGATGAAGAAAAGTCAAATTTAGGAGTGTCACAAACGGTTCCGTGAAGGCCGTGAAAGCATTGAGGATGACTCTCATAGTGGACGACCTTCAAACATCAATTAATGACGAAAACATTGAGCGAGTACAACAAGTTGTGCATGAAACTCGGAAATTAACAATCGATGAAATTGCATTGCAGGTAAATTTATCACATGGAAGTGTTTCTTTATGATCATTTGAACATGCATCGAATTTGTTTACTTAACAAAGAAATCCGACATTTTGGACATGCAGGTACACAAAAAGCGCTTTCCAATGCTGCACTACGGCAAGTCAGCTATACCCAGATTACCGATATGCCCTCCCCAGGAGTTGTACCAACTACTGCAAGGCGAATTTCCCGCTGGCGATCGCGCTAAAAGTCTACAAAAGTTCATTCCGGGAACTTTTTGACTGTACCTCGTAGTTGTATGAGAAGTAGTTTGTATTTTTGCGTTTTGTAGTAAGAATTCCTTATCTCCTAATTAACTCACGCTCTCTGGCATACACACTGAGTGCAATGACAAAAAACCGGGACAGGGGCTTGGAGTAAACAACCTCCACCCCCCTCCTCCCTGGCCACTGATAAGGAGAGAGAGGTAGCTGTTTCTTTCTTTCTCTCTATTCCGTCCTTATTTATGATATTTCTTCTTCCTACTTTTATTAAACTGTCCATTATTTTCTTCACTAAAGTTTAGAAATGCAATTAATTATAGGATTACAATAAATTATTGTTATTTCATTCATATATTATACTCTGAAATAATAAGTTAAACCATGAATACTATGCCACAATTGGGACTGCTATTTAAATTTTAATCATCTTTACTTTGTGAACATAAAAAATCAGCCTAGTGTTTGAATAAGTGTGTAACTTTTGTTTACTATGATATAACCATTTCAATACCTTTCCATCTACTCCTTTTAACTCTTGAAATTAATGTTGTAGTACCTATATATAACTAGTCTAATTATGTAATTTTAACTATTTATTTTAAAGTAAAGTATTTTGGGATTGGGGAGTCAAATAATAAATGTAGATTTTAAATTTGGTATTTTTCTTCATCAATTATTTTTTGAGACAGTTTGATTAATTTTGTGTAACATAATACAAAATATTGATGAACCTATCAGATCATTAACTTGTTTTGGAGATAAGCTATCTAGTTTTGAGCTGCTGTTCACTTAAGGTATGCAAACATTAGTCTATTGTTTCTTTTAAAATTAAAATCAAGCTTCATAATTCATTTTCATAATTTGGTAATTGTAAAAAAGCTCGGCTCGAAAAGCTCGAGCTCGAAAACTTTTGAAAAAGCTCGGCTCGGCTCGAGTTCAAAAATCACTATTCGCACACCCCTACTGAAAATAAATGGAGCTTACAAAAACATGTCAAATCTCACAATGTTGGATTGAAAAATGTTCTTTCGAATTTGAAATTTGCTGAGTATGCAGGTCTGCTGCAAAGGGGGCATTTTACCTTTTGTTAAAGATACATATATGTAATAAAAAATGTTTCCAACAAATCTTTGTTAACAAAGACATTACCTTTTCATCCTTCATGTAAGGCTCAGCACATTCACTTATGTCTCCCTGGAGAACCTAAAACCATAACATGTGTGTTATTTTATGTTTTAATGACAATTAGTTTTACAACTTTTTTTTTATAAAAACAAAAAAAGAGAAAATATCTTGAATTAATTTTTAAAATCTATTTGGTCATACAGTAGAGCCCCTCATACCCGGCCTTGGTTTTACCGGTCGGTTCTCAGAAGCCTATGTCAAAACATATTTCTTACGCTTACAAACGCATTTCCCTCTGATTCTCTCTTGGATATCTCTCTATTTGTTTACGCTGTATTATCTCTATTTCTTAATGGCCCCAGTTTACTACCAACCAAAAGAATGATAGGTAATGGTGAATGCGAGCGTGTACTGGTACGTTCGGTGTGACTCGTCCTACATCACTGTCGTAAAGCCTCACGCGGAAAATTGCTTGCCGAACGTTTTGACAATTTGGATCGGCCCTGATTCGGCAATAGTGAACTTGAGCCATAAATGTGTACAATACTCAGTTAAGCTTGTAACATCTAAACTGTTGTTTAATATGTATCCAGTGAGGTTATTGTTTTGTTTTGACAAATCCTATAGCTTAGCATGCATACAAATAGCGATGAAAGCTGTGGTGGTAGCAAATACTACTGATCAGGGAAATGATTTAGTTTGAAATTCATTCAAACCCATGGGTTGAAACGAGATCAATTGTGAGGTGGAAAGCGAAAAGGGACCTCTTGTCAGCGATGAAAAATTTTCAGTATGGCCGATATAACCGATTGGGGTCAAAAATACCGAAATTCGGGTCTCTATCGATTGTTATACCTCATTTATCATAGAACAGGCCTGTATCGGTTAAAATATCGAATCGAAGTTATAAAAGGTCGAAATAAATCATTTTGATAGCCTCTGCATGGCTTGAGAAAAGGGACCTCTTGTCGCTCAATGTTATTTCGCCATAACGACAAGAGGTCCCATTTCCAACATGCACTTCGTAAGCAGACTTTGGTCCAAAAAATGAACTCTCCTGAATTCTAGCGGAATTTTAGAGAACTACAACGAAGTTTGGTGTAAAGAGAACAAAATTTCTCACCAATTTCATTAGGTCCCGACAAGAGGTCCCTTTTTATAAACAATATTTTGGCTACTAAACTTTGTCTTTTCAAGAGACTATTTATACATAGGGTAGTTATAGTTATTTTTATTATAATAAATGAGCAATTAATTATACAGTTCTACTACTTTTTTGTGTTTTAATTTAGTTATTAATTCTACTACTTTTTTGTGTTTTTTATGTGTTCTATCTGGGATGCCTACATTTTCAAAGGTAAGCCTGCTTATCCTGTCCATAATTTCCCACCTAATTAGGCCAAAAGCCCTTTCCAACAAGACTAATTTTTTAAATCAGTAAGCCAGTAAATACATGCAATTTTATTGGCGTCCTAATGAACAGAAAAAAAAACACAAAGTATCTATGGATAAAAAATGAAAGAATATTCCCTAAATTTTGCCATAAAAATTACTTCAGCATACTTGATTCCTTCCTGTTTAATACTGCTTAGCTATCTCAAGCTATAAAACCACCAAGGATACAATTAATTAAGATACAAAATGTACAAAAGGTGCCAAAATTATTGAATTGTACAAGATAAATTAATGTTAACAATGATAACATGTTGAAATGAAGAACACACCGTTGTAAAAGATGATCATACATGATCAGCAGAATTAATCTTGCTGAAGGCAGAAATATACTCAGTTGATTGTAACACTTCTGTAATCCAAACAAGATTCGATACCTTTTCCAGTTTGATGACGAGGAAGAGGTCGGGGGAGGGGTAGGTGATGTTGAAGACGCAGGCTCGGCTGAGCGTGCTCGAGTCACTGTGGCCCACATGTGGCTCGATCATCTTGCGTAAGTTCTCGGGATTCATGTCAAAGTAAAAATTCTCAGACACTTTCTTTTTTTCCTTGGCGTCATACAAAGCTATCGAGGCGAAAATTGGTTCTACTTCCAGTTCCAACCTGAAAAAGGTTAGATATTCTTTATAGCTATGCTTTAATTTTTAACACTAGGAAGTTGGAGAATCGCAAAAATTTTATAATTTGGTAGATTACAGGTTTTAACATTAAATGAAGTAAAAAGAGATTAAGACATTCCTAGAGCAGTGTAAAACATGATGTTGATTTGTTTCAAGGCAGCTAGTAATGTGTTCTTAGCGACAACTTTCATGTTTTAACATAATGCCAATATTACCGTACCCTAATTTTTTAAATAATAATTTATAGACACAAAAACACACTTTATACTTTATTTTGGAATAGTGACCTACCCAAGTACATATTTTAAGCCAAGTATGGAATGAGGGATGAGTGTAGGATGATTGTGGCACAATCTTGTAGTCTTGTAACTGATTAAGGCCGCCATGTTCCTTGGACAGGACTGTAAATTAATAGCCAATGGCAACTAGGGGACCTACAGCTTAACTTGGGATCCGAACCACTATTTCACCAATGAAGAACTGGTTTAATTATGAGGATGGTCTTATGTGCGAACGTAATATTCAGTAGTGCGGACGTTAATCCCCTATTGGGAATACCGCATCCACAAGCCATCACTTATAACCATATACAATTCGTGACCAATAAGTAGCTGGATTACAGGACATGCCACCGTCCCAGTCACTACAAGACACCAATCATAATATAAGGTATTAAGTAGGTCGATCGCCTACTTCAGTGACCTCGCAGCATTCAGAGATTAAAAAACATACATTAGTTAATCTAAAATAGATCTTCCATTGTTCACGGTAAGCTTGCTTAGAACAAACCTCAACCATAAACCCATGTCCGTGTTTCCCTGTTTCTGCTAACAAATTTATCGATGAAATTTATCAACTGCAACAAGATAACTTGAGGTGACAACCTGGGAGTTATCTTACTTTAATTGTAGGCACTTGACTAGGATTCGGTGGGGTTGGTGTTCCGAAGGCAGCTCAGGCATGGGTCTCCTCTCAACCAATTCTTCAGCTTGTTGAACAGGATACAGTAAGAACAAGGAGTCCTGCAAACACAAATTTCCCTCATAATCTCAAAATTGGTTCCGAGTCCTTAGTGAAATTTTTTTTTACTGTCAAAATGTTTAGTATCATAGTTTTTACATTTTACAAAGGCAAAAAGGAAGGAAAGAAAACCGAGATCTTTTACGGAATCATTGAGAATATTGTGTAGCACCAGACTAAAAAAGTAGAGACTGTCGTGCGTAGTTGTAAAGTCATTGGTGTGCTCACAGACTCGCGGGTTTTATCCTTTTTTATAGGAAATATTCACAGACAACAATATGATACATTAATTACCAACTTAACAATTAGTGGCTTGGACTACTGAAATTTGAATAACAGAGTACGTACCTTCAGCACTCACACCAGTCCAATTTTGAGTAATTATGCAAATCAGTTTTCAGTCCTGTTTCGTCTATATTTTTTTTATTAAATAACAATATCATTACCTACCATTTGAGATAAAGGATGAGTTAACTGTCTATTATCATTATCATGGACGTTTTGATTTTGATAAATACTTAATAAACAAAAAGAAAACAAAATAGAGCATTATAACAAATAATTAATTACACCACACTCGCGGAGATACTGCTCAACCTCGTCCCCAATGAGGTTTACAACAGTCCCAGTGTCCAACAGGGCTCGGAAGTTCCGATCGAGCAGCCTCACGTCGATGAAAGGACGGATGTCGGATACTCCATGCTGCTCAGTCGTTCCGAAGTCGAAAGTGACTATCGTCTTGAGCCACTTCGACCACTCCTCGGAGGTTGTTCGGCGTTGGGACGCTCCGGGCTCAGGGGACCTCTGGACTCCTGAGTCTGCTCGGCGTTTCCCGACCGACAATCACAATGAGAGGTTGAGACACCTGCTCGTTTGCACCGTGCGCACCACACTCCCTTCGGCTGCTGGCACTGACGGAAGCCATGTCCCTCGGCTCCGCAATTCCAACATTTCCACCGCCGTGTATGCTCGTATTGAGCTCCAGGGGGAGGGGTTTGAATGGACACCCCACGTGGACTTGGGGATCGGTTATGACCCTGCCGTCGATTGGACTGAGCGACTTGTTTCCCCTGACCTCGTGGGTTTGTCACACCACTTGAGCCGGTGACAGTACTCCGAGGCGATCAGACCGGAGGCTGTGGTTGCGGCTGCCCCATGAAGGGCGTCAAGTCTTCCACCACGGCAATGTCCAGGGAATGGTCGCTCTTTCGACGACCCACGTAGGCGATCTCAGGTACCAGCGCCTGTGAGACTGGAGGAGGGGGACGGAAAGTCTTCGCTCACGCACGACTTCTTCAAACTCCTTAGCTCGTTCGAGGAGCTCAGCCAAGGAGGAGAAGTCCTGTCGCCGAATCATCAACTTGTATTCGGGGCGCATGTTCTTGTACACCAGGTTCAACTTTTGCTGGTTACTGAACTCCCCACTCCTACGTATCAGGGTTGTAAGCGAGGTCACAAAGTCTCGGAATGCCTCGGTCTCACCCTGTGTTCGTTTGCGAATTTCTTCATCCAAGTTACGGCGGTAACCTGGGGGAAAGAACTGGGCCTCGAACATCCGCTGGAATTCCGAGAATGAAGTCCATACGTCCCGGTTGTTGAGGTACCAGAGGCGTCAGCGAGTATGCCTAACGCAGTTCCTCGAGTCGTTCAAGGAAGGAGACAGCATCACGCTTCCCATCAAACCTTAGGTTCCACTTCCGCACCATGTCACAAAGAATGGAAGACGTTTTGACAACGTACGGAGGGCGCGTATCGAAGACTGAGGCAGCATGTCGGGGCATGCTGTAATCGACAACGCTGACTGGGTCATTCACCAAGCGCTGAGGCGCATAGTTCAAGTGTCGAGCGTTGATGTGCTCAGCAGCTCCATATTGGCTTGGCTGAGTCGCAGGCTTCGGTTGAACAAGGTACTGGTTACCCTCGAGTTGCCTCAAGGTCCTCACCAGCGAAGTCAACGAGTGTCGGACAAGTTCAGAGTCCACATCTGGAGCCACACCAAGTAACTCCCGCAACTGACTGGATTCACTCGCATACGGGTTAACAGTCGAGTGCTCCCGTCTTCGGGGCGACATCTGGGCTGGCGTCACACCAGGGGGCATGGTTAAACCTGGTTGATAACTGGAAGGGCCCCAGGCACCTGTCACCGCAAATGGTTGCAAGTCACCATGGGCGGTTGAAGGTTGATGGCCTAAGTGACTGTACGTCATCGAGGAAGGCAGTTGATGAGCATGACCACCAGAGTACACCATATCAAATGGTTGACAGGTCGTAACATCAACTTCAGTTCTGGGCATCATCACCGCTGTTGAAGTCACAGCGATTGTGAAAGCCAGTGTTGTGGTGGTGGTAGTCAATGCGCTCGAACAAGTCACTACAGGCGCTGTGGTAGCTACGCCCAGTGAGGTGGTCGACAGCGCATGCATAGCAGCATGCTGCAGAGCAGCAACAGTTGTGGCTGGCGGGTCGTTCGGCATGGCAGTCAAACTCCAGCCAAATCACAAAAATTCAGAATTCCAACAAAAAACTAATTTTTGGCACAAAATAAAACCAGAGATTTAACTCAGAAAATTCAAAGAGTTAGCACCAGTACTAAAACTAGTTAACCAGGTTGATGAACAAGTATCCGATATCACCAATACGAAATTGGTTACTGTACTTGTCACCAAGCTCTCAATCTGACATGCACTACTGTTATAACATGACTAGATATCAATCACTAGTCCCTGCCTTCGGGCGCCATGTTTGTGACGGATATTTCCTGGTAAGAGAAAAGATGATCGGTTACACTGGTACACCGAACCGCAGGAAATCACGTCACGGGTAGTCAGAGGCCTTGGAATCGCTCAGCTCGGTCGCTGGGATAATTCCAGGGGTCGAGGATTGAAATCACAGTAGTTATCAGATATTCCAATTTGAGAGATCAAGTTATATTCAACCTAGTTTATGTTAAACTCAGAGTTGCCTCCAGATAGCCTCCGCTACGGGGCACAGAATTCTCCAACAACTCTACCTAGGCTAAATAATTTAGAATTACCTAGGGAGCTCACGGAAAGCCAATGGAAGACCTCAGGTCAACTGAGGTACCTCGAGAGAAGAAATACTCATTCTGAGAGCACCTGCTAAGTAAAACACCCTCTGCTGTTTTCCCTATCTCTGTGAGATATTCAAGCATTAGTTACCCATAGTAATGTTTACCCTAGTCAAGAAACAACATTAAACTATTTCACTAGTGGCCAATAAGTACAGAAGCAGGACAAACCTTACACTCCTGTAGCACAGCAGGTTTGGACAAACATAAGCCTGTTACAACAGCAGGAAAACCAGCAAGTAACTCAAACCAGTAAAATCACCAATTACTCTAGCTTGGTTAAACAAAAGTTGGAAAATACTGTTAACAGCACACTAAATAATAATTGGCACCAAGAGGATTAATTTAACCAGTCTTGGTTACAGCCGAGAGACGAGCAGGATAGGTCTCGGAACCCTATCCTGCAACAGTTTCAACGCTAAGTCTGAAAACTGGCGTTTAAAATAAACGAAAAACTTTGAGAAAAGAACACTGTCGTACCTTTAATACCACAAGGTATAGGAAGACGACGAAGTCAGCTCTCGAAGGTGGTTGAAGTAGTGGACGGGGAAACGACGCACGAAACGACTATCAATCCGAACACTAACGTAGCACCGACCAGAGTGAAGCTCTTATCAGGACCTCGTGGAGCTCACTTTCCGCTGGGAAAACCCACCAGCCGACCAACGAGCTGGTTACAGGATCAAAAAAAGGCTCTTCCGGTTGCCCTTTTTTCCGAGCGTCTGCCAGAAAAACAGATTGGGGCGCTCGGCGAAAAGAAGAAGACGGCAGGCTATCAACCCTATCGTCGTCTGCTCACGTTACACAGCCGTGACGATCCGCGATCAGGTTATGTTCGTTGTTTACAACAATAACAACCGTAGTTCCGTTCGTAAATACTACGTTTTCTGCAGTAGTGATCTGATTCCGTAACCAACTAAGTGTCCACAGTACTTCCTAGTCGCAGGGAATCGTCTAAACACTTTAGTTTGCAAGTTAAAATCGGCGATCGTAGTTGGCAGTTATGAGGCCGACTAGGTTAGCCTTCCCATGTCAACAGCGAAGGTTAACACCTACTACTGTTCTGTGAGTCACTTAATCACTTAAAGGGGTTTTAGTAAAGGAATAGCAGTGTTTATACTGATTGCCAACACTCCCTCCATAGGCTAGACATAGGCTAGGTAGGCCTAGGCCTACTGGTCCCATGACTAGGCCTAATGAGCCAATTCTTACCCCTGTGCAAATTAGGCTCATTACAGCTTCATTATTAATCTAAAATTGAAAATGGAAATATTGGTTTAAGGGTTTTAGTAAAACAGGGTTGCCACAGAACTTTTTAGCCCTTTTATCCTGACTTTCACTGACCAATCTGAGACATTTTCCAGATTATTTGGAGCAGCAGATTTTTAAAGCGCAACCTCTGCTATTCCTTTACTTAAAACTGCTTTTAATAAATGAAACTAAGTGTTACACTTAACATAAGAACAAAGAAAAACTTTATAAGTATTGCTCAGCAACAAATTTTATTCATAAAAAATCACCGACTTAAAATACTGAAATAGAAAATACCCCAAATATTGAACTTGACGTTGCTATGAGATGTACCTATGTAGCTTCTGCAATGTAGATTTATCTAAGGAGATGAATTTTGATAACATTGTTTAACCTAGGATTTGCTTTCATAGCTTTTTATTGAATTTGATTTTGATATAATTTTGTCATTTAATCATCATTTTCTTAACACGATGTTAAAGAAGTCAGCCCTAAACAGATATATTATTAAGTACTGTACAGTAGCATGAGTGAGAAAACCTATTTGTGAACTACAAAGTTATGGTTGAAAAAATCTGGTTAGATCAATAATGAGTACTTGATTAAGAATGAGTACTATGAATTGAGCAATTAGCTATGTTTTAGTAATCAATGTTGTGGCATAAATAAACCATATTAAACAAGAAGTTGGTTTTTTAACACACAAGAAATACAAAAAAAGTGGTTGGGAGTTTCACCACTACTTTCCTGACCGTTGGCACTTTTTCCCTATTTTTTCCCTGACTTGGTATTTTTCTAAACTTTTCCCAGACTTTTCTAGACCAGTGCTCAAACATTATAGTGCAGGAGCCACGTGTCATTGAGTGGGCATGAAAAGTGGTATAGAATTTGACTTCTGATTTTAGTAATATGTACCTTGGTGACTATGAAAATCCATGTCATCGCTCCCGGCGGTGGTCGACAACATAGGGAGGGGGGTGAAAATTTACGAAAACGATGCACTAAGTCATCAGAAATATCCCTTCCGAAAATTGCTCACAGCACCTCTACCGTTTGATGGATTGTTAAGAATTTTTTATTTGTTTTATAGGTAATAAAATTTTCTACAAGAAAATCAATACTATAAAATGTCGCATCTTTGCTAGTTCAATGATTAAAGACGAAAATCTATATATTTTTGGACTTTTTACGTGTTCTTACTTGTTAAATTGAAAGAATTCCACAATATTTACTGCAATAGGTGTCTAATTGAGATTAATTTTAACTCAAATCGTAATATATATTTTCATTTTTATATATTTGAATATAATATTAAACTTACTGGCCTAGGGACACCATCATTCCATCAGTACCCCCGCGCCCGCTCTGCGCGCCCGCACCGCCGACGCCGCGACATCATCGCCGCGCCACAACGCTTTTGCACAAAATCTTACAAAATGTTTTATACATTTTTATAAATTTAATGCGAGAAAATTTTTACCAATGCGGATATTTTTTAATGTTAATATAGAATAATTCTCCAGTATGTAAATCACGAGTATTTAAAAAAATGTATTTATTCACTGTTTTTATTTTTCCACGAAAAAATAAAAAAAAAAAGATAAAACATATTATATTGCTTTAGTACATTTAAATACATCATAAATATTACTGGCTCCATTTCTATGAGTGCAGTTCATGGCGTCATGATATCAAATCAAATCAAAAATATCTTTATTCATGAAGTACAGTCAAGTGTACAGAATGGTGTCAATTAAAATACAATTTTTGTTTATAATTATGTACAAGAAAGTTAGTCATCTTATTATATTCCAGTCTTGTGATGTATTCCTACAAGTTCCTACAAGTACATACATTTATAAAGGTTTAAATAAAAATGTTAAAGTAGGATAATTACTTTACAAATTCCTCTGTATTATATAAAGGCTTATCAGTCATATAAGTTTTCAATTTGGCTCTAAATAAATTGTAATTTTCGATGTTTTTTATTTCTATTGGCAAAACATTATAATACTGAATGCCTGCATAGCTTGGTTTTTTTGTAAAGAAATGTAAATTATGTTGAGGGTTAGACAATTGATTTCTGTTCCTTGTAGAGTATGAGTGGTTTGTGCCTAACGTTTCAAATTGATCTAAGTTATTTTTAACTAAGAGAATGAGGTCAAAAATTAATTGACTATAAACTGTCATAATGCGTAATTGGGGGAAATAGTTTTTCACAGAATCTAACGGTTGCAAGTTCAAAATAATTCTAATAGCCCTCTTTTGAAGAATTAGGATCCTATTTAAGTTATCAATTGAGCTATTTCCGTACAAAACAAGGCCATATGAGATATGTGAGTGGACCAGAGCAAAATAGACGGATTTTAGGGTATCGACATTGCAAATTTTAGATAGTTTTCTCAAAGCAAAAAGTCCTTTAGCAATTTTATTACAGAGGCTATCCGTGTGTGAAGCCCAATTCATGTGTTTGTCCAAATATAAACCTAAAAATTTTGTTTCCTCAACTTCAGTCAAATGATCAGAATTTAAAATAATATTTGTAGGATGTGAATTATTTTTAGTGCATCTGGTAGAAAATGTTATATAATTTGTTTTTGTTTGATTCAGGAGAAGATTTCTTTCTGCCAAGTCTTGTTGGATCATACCAAGTTGATTAAAAGCTAGTTGCTCGATATCGTCAAAAGTATTTCCAGATATTTTTAGACTAATATCATCTGCATAAAGGGCTATTTTATTGAAATTAGCTATATTAGGCAAGCCATTTAAGTAACATAAGAACAATATTGGACCCAATATGGTGCCCTGTGGGACTCCGTATTTAATAGATGTTAGAGGAGAGTTGAATTTTATTAATTGGTTATGATTATTGAGGTGGAGAATTTCAACAAACTGCCTTCTATCTGTTAAATATGATTTAAACCAATTCAAACTGCGGTTTTTGATTCCTAGATTTTCAATAATTTTTAAAAGAGTATTATGTTGTACACTGTCGAAAGCCTTACTTAAATCCATGAAAACACCGATTACATTTTCTTTTTTATCTATTGAGTCTATTATTGATTCAATGAACTCGATACAGGCACTAATGGTTGATTTGCCACTTCTGAAACCATGTTGTTCTAAATCAAGCAGATAGTTAGTTTCCAGGAATTCAATTAGCTGGTTGGCCATAACACGCTCGAACAATTTGGCAAAAGATGAAATAAGAGCTAAGGGCCTGTAGTTGGACACTTCCCCATCGTCCCCACCCTTGAATAAAGGTTTAACTTTAGAAATTTTAAGTTGTTTAGGAAAAATACCAGATATTAGAGATGAATTTATGAGATGAGTTAAAGGTTTAATCAATATATGTTTTGCAAACTTAATGATTGGCATGGGGACATTATCATATCCAGTTGAGTATTTATTAGGGAATGAATCTATAATTTTTTCTACATATTCTTCTGACACCCATTTGGGAACAAAGGTCTGATCCTCAGATGGTGGAGTGTGATGTGGATAGCTTCCAACAGGACCCAAAGAGGAAGCTAATTTTGGAATTACTTGTACATTAACCATATTATGATAATAGTTGTTGAACAATTTACAAACAATTTGGGGATTATCAATACATTGTCCACATTTTTTTAATTTGATATTATGATGATAAGCCTTTTCTTTACCTATGTTTACTTCCTTTCTGACTACATTCCATACAGTCTTACAGACATTACCAGAGTTTTCAATTTAATTACTATAATAATTGTGTTTTGCTTTTGTTACTTCCTTCTTATAATTACTCTTCATATCTTTTATACAGTCTTTTAAATTATTGGACTTATTAGACCTATAATTTTTTGTGGCATTAGTAATTTTGTTTTTATAGTCAATTAAATGTGTTGTTACCCATTGATTTTTATTTTCTTGTTTTCTGCATTTAGTTTCTGGAAAGCTCATATTAAAATAATATAAGAAAATATCTAAAAAAATCTTGAATTTATCCTCTATAGCAACATTGTAAATCTCTGACCAATTTTCTTTACTTAACAGATCTAAAAAGAGTTTTTTCCCTGCTTCATTAAAATTTCTTTTGTGAAACGTAATATTTGAATTCTTCCCAGAATTTAATAGTGTTGTTACTCTATGGTCTAGCTGATTTTAATCAGTGGTTTTGAAAAGGGCATTAGTCCTTTTTTTATTTTTTTAATTGAGATCATAGCACAAATGTGTTCCTGAGGAGTAGATCTATATATTTTTTGAGAATGACTTGAGTCCAATTTGTATCCAAGGCACTTATTTTGCTTTGAAATTCTCATAATTTTTGAAAGCAGCTTCAGTCCTGGGCTGATGCCTTTTTCAAAACAACTGCGCTAGCGCTGTCATGTGACCATCTGGAGAAACGCCTGAAAATTCCATTACTATAGAGTTAGCAAGCAGTTGACTGTGTTTGTTTCTTCCACATTTTGAGGTTAGTGGTTTATAAGGCCAAAATAAATCATTCAGATGAAGGTCTTGGTAGGCTTATGGCTCTGGGGAGTCGGGTACTTCCGGTGGGAATTTTTCCCTCTTTTTTTAATTACCCTAATTTTGGGGCAAGAAATTCAATAGAACCATCGCCCTCCCCCTGCGATCCCCCTCAATATACCTAAAGGGGGGTTTAGCTCCCTAATTAATTTTTTTTACCTTAAATGGATTCTTCTTATTTTTCTGATTAAAAATATTCCGGGTTTGTACCATTTATCTCCCCCCCCTTATCGAGCTAGGGGGCTTAAACCCCCCTTGAACCACACATATAGGAGGAGTCACTATGTTCCGGTTGTCCTGTGTGGCTGAAACTCGGTATGCACCCTATTGTTGGGGTGAGAAATTCAATGAAACCATCACCGTCCCCCTACGATCCCCCTTAATTTACCTTAAGGGGGGGGTTTCAGCCGACTAATTAATAAAAATATTTTTTACCTCAGATGGACTCCCTTTATTTACCTAAAGGGGGGGGGGTTTCAGCCCCCTAATTAAGAAATTATTTTTTACCTTAGATGGATTCCTCTCATTTTTTTATTACAAATATACCGGGTTAGTACCATCCATCATCCCCCTTTATCGAAGCTAGGGGGCTATAACCCCCACACGTATAGGGGTCTGGGGAGTCTGGGGAGCACAACTGGAACAGTTGTGTTGTGAGGCTGAAACTCGGTATGTACCCTATCTTTGGGGCGAGAAATTCAATGGAACCGTCGCCGTCCCCCTACGACCCCCTTATTTACTTAAGGGGGGGTTTTAGTCTTAGTTTTTATTAGTCTTAGGTTTTATTAGCCTTAGTTTTTTTAGCCTTAAGTTTAAACCAGATGAAAAATTCATTTTTTGCAGAAAGGACTCATGTGAATTATATACATATATACTTTTTACATGTAAAAAATTATTTAATTTATTTGAAACAAAGGCCTAAACATTATATATATTGAAGGTATTTAACCCAGCAGAACTGACTTTGATTTGAAAACGCGATGACTGACTCACGGTCTTTTGGACCAGGTTTTATATAAAAGTTAGTATATTGAAAAATTATTACTTTATTTGCACAAAAACTCCACTAAAGTCTTTTACATTAGTTTTGTGACTACTTTATGTAGGATATATCTGCGTACAAAATATTTATGTAATATAAAAAATATATATTTTGAATTGCTGTAGGTACTTCAATAATTATTGTTATTGCGTTAAAAACAACCGTATGTTTTACAACGATGTGTTTATACCGTCAAAAACCCCACAAAAGTATTGTACATTAGTGTTTTGAACATTTTATATAAAAAATATGTGCACACAAAATAATTATATGTAACATGAAGCCTTAGCTGACTCACGGTCGAAAACACCAGACCTCTAAAGAAATTTTTATTGAACTGACTGTAAGGGTTAGAGAATGACGGGAAGTGAGTCATGATGTTCCTGGAAAGACGTACGAGAGGTACAGTGATGGCCAGCCCTGCCGACACCCAAGAAATATATTTTTTATAAAAAAAACTACTAACCCGGTCTTTTAGACAGGTAAGTCAGTCCTCGCGGGTTAAAACCTAAATTACAATAAGATGGACAAAATGTTACCATGGTTACACAGTTTTTCTTGATTTTCTCCAAAGTTAAAAAGTAACATGTACCCTTTCTGAAATAACCGATTCACTTGTGGTACAACTAATGGTTTTTTAAAGAAACTGTAATGCTGTGAATGCTGTAACTGCAATGGAGGCTGTTACAGAGACCAGGACATGATCAAGTAAATAATAGTGGCAGAAGACATGTGAAAAGTGAAAAAAAAACTTACCTAATACATAGTTATGTGGAAAAATCTAAATTATTTTATTTATGAAGAACATTCTTAAGAAATAAAAACCAATGAACGAACAGAATGTCAACTTGAAACATAAGTGTAAAGGTCTTTAGTAAAATTAAATTATAATGTCTAACTAACGTTTTACTGTATTTATATTTAACTAGATTATATTCAGGTATTCTGGTCTTAAATCATTCATAAAACAGTAATTGATTTGATTATTGTCAGAACAAAAATTATTTAAGTATTTATTTCTAACAATAATATGTTCAATCATAAATGGTATTTAATTTTGTTCTTGGAAAAAATAAAAACAGTGAATAAATAATTTTTTTTAATACTCGTAATTTACATACTGGAGAATTATTCTATATTAACATTAAAATACCCGCATTGGTAAAAATTTTCTCGCATTAAATTTATAAAAATGTACAAAACATTTTGTAAGATTTTGTGCAAAAGCGTTGCGGCGCGGCGATGACGTTGCGGCGCGGGCGGTGCGGGCGCACAAGAGCGGGCGCGGGGTACTGATGGAATGATGGTGTCCCTAGGCCAGTAAGTTTAATATTATATTCAAATATATAAAAATGAAAATATATATTACGATTTGAGTTAAAATTAATCTCAATTAGTCACCTATTGCAGTAGATATTGTGGAATTCTTACAATTTAACAAGTAAAAACATGTAAAAAGTCCAAAAATATATAGATTTTCGTCTTTAATCATTGAATTAGCAAAGATGCGACATTTTATAGTATAATTTTCTTGTAGAAAATTTTATTACCTATGAAACAAATAAAAAATTGTAACAATCCATCAAACGGTAGAGGTGCTGTGAGCAATTTTCAGAAGGGATGTTTTTGATGACTTAGTGCATCTTTTTCATAAATTTTCACCCCCCTCCCTAAGTTGTCGACCACCGCCGGGGGCGACAACATGGATTTTCATAGTCACTAAGGTACCTATTACTAAAATGAGAAGTCAAATTCTATATCTCTTTTCATGCCCACTCAACGTCACCTGGCTCCTGCACTATTATGATATTTACTAATTTTAACGTCTATGTCTGGCCTTAGACGGCTCTCAGACTAGTCAATACTAATACAGAGGTCAACAATGGGTACAGTAATTAGAAGCTGTCATTGTACTAGCAAGTCTATTGGCTGTCCGGGTTGACCAGCTTCCTGTTTACCTTGGTTCCTCCTTGTCCCTCTAGGAACTGAGATTCCTGGTTGAGCTTGGATATCCATTCAGGTCCGAGCTCTGGAGAAAGTTGTGGATCGTCCTGGCTTGTCCAACTGGAAGGGGATGAGGGACCCTTACCCTAAAAACTTTTGAGCATTTGCTAGTCTGGAGGGCGAGTCGACCTGGGTGAGAGTCTTCACACGGAGCGCTCCCAGGTGGAGGTCCTTGCCTGGGAATGCTTGGGAGGTCTCGGGTAAGAGGGTGAGTTGTCCCCGTAAGAGCCTGGAGGATGGGTTGGAAATAAATCTCTCTTCCTGCAGGGGCGAGGCTAAATGACTTTATCATACCTTTCCAATACTGATAATTCCTTCCGTACGCTGTAGAATATCCCTAGGGAGATAAGCCTTGCTGGCAATGCTGGGGCTTTCATTCCTCCAAAGTTTAGAAGTCTAACGTCTGTGAAAACACCGTACAAACCTGTCTGTCCTCCTGGCGCTTGGCTTGATCTGGTCGATGTGACAACACCGTACAAACCTGTCTGTTCTCCTGGTGCTTGGTTTGGTTGATCTGGTTGATGTGACAACACCGTGCAAACCTGTCTGTTCTCCTGGTGCTTGGTTTGGTTGATCTGGTTGATGTGACAACACCATGCAAACCTGTCTGTTCTCCTGGTGCTTGGTTTGGTTGATCTGGTTGATGTGACAACACCGTACAAACCTGTCTGTTCTCCTGGTGCTTGGTTTGGTTGATCTGGTTGATGTGACAACACCGTGCAAACCTGTCTGTTCTCCTGGCACTTGGCTTGGTTGATCTGGTCGATGTGACAACACCGTACAAACCTGTCTGTTCTCCTGGCGCTTGGCCTGGTTGATCTGGTCGATGGTGTCCGCGGGCATGCGCTCCAGCAGCGGAGTGATGAGAGGGTCGCTGACGGAGTTGAGCAGATCGAAGCTCGCCCAACTGCCTCTCGGCATGTCCGACGCAGCCACTCGCTCTGTTCCCAACTTGATCTGCCATCAAAAATTAATGAAATTTATTTTTAAACTTTTATCTATCTTGATTTTTTATAAAAACAATAAGAACCAATAGAAAAGAATATCGAGATCAAAGTTATTTCTAGACTGTAACTAAAAATAACTTTTCCATGGCCTGTTGTACGGGCCTGAGTAGTTATCTTTTCCATAAAATTCAGCTAAAATTAAAAAAGAAAAATAAATTTTCCCAAACAATATTTTTTAATGGATGGTTGCATTAATTAGAAATAATTAACGTTTTCTTAAAAAAATCTAATTTTGTTCAACAGCAAACAACAACTAACTATTCAAAGAGGAAGCACATGGATGATAGATGGTGAAGAGGGGAAGTTAAATGCAAACCTCAAATTTAGCATTTTTTCTGAATACCTACAAGATCGTTTAACACCGACTGATCCACATTCAGATCAACCTCTGTCCAGCTCATTGACATAAAATATTAATTGAACCCAAGTCAAGCGAAGTACTTAAAATAAGTGAAGCTTATAAGTAGGAGATTCCGTCAACAGCCCTGATGTTGACAATGCAGATTAATCTTTTATACCCAACAAATACGAGAAACATCAAACCTTGTAACTGGTGTCATCAGAGGAACCATTGCAGGACGAGTGTTCCAAGTCAATCTCAAATTCCTGATGAGGGACGAGTTGCAGAAGGGCTTCTTTCTCCTGGTTGCGGTCACGAAGCCAGCTGCTGCTGGAATGGTGGCGATAGTGGTAGTCAACTACCATATAGTCCCTTGTGTAACACTCCACACAGTCTCGGACATGGGGGCTTAGCTCATTCCTATAACACAAAATTTATAAAAAACCATTAGTTCTGATCCTCATTTTATAGCTAGAAAAAATGGTGTAATTACCATTACCATTACTAGGGATGGTCGGGTCCCGAAATTTCAGGAAATTTTCAGGAAAATTAACATCCAAATTTTCGGGCGAGGTTTGTATTTACCCCTGGAAATTTTTGGGATGGAATCGTATTAGCGATCGCAACTTAACAATGATTTTTAGCTTCACCAAACTCAATTACAGCAGTCAATTGATGGAAATAACATGTCAGACGGCGTGACAATAATGATTGTTTATTTATTTATTTATTCACATCATCTAATGGCGCCCTTACATTGCAGTATATGCGTGGGCAGTAGACTTGTCATACACTGGATCACAATTCATTGAGCCTTAATACTAAACAAAACAATGAAAGATCATACAAAATAAAATAAAGTAAAATAACTACCATTTGGAAAATTCTCAGAATATCTTTTGACTTAATTTTTTACAGGACCTGGGTATTGTGGTTCAGGTACTCAGAGAGGCTGTAGAAGCAGCCGCGAAATAAATACTCAATAGCCATTTTCTTGAAATGTTTGACCTGATGTTGTTCTTTGATTTTGTTTGGACATTTATTATAAATTTTTAAGCAGAAATATGAAGGGGATTTCTCGAGGAATGTTGTTCTGTGGATGGGGTATTGCAGAGTTTTTGAATTGCGGGCGTTATATTGATGACTATGATTGTTATCAAAAAAACTTTGAGGATTGGACTTGACAAATAAGAGGCACTGAAGTATGAACATAGAAGGCAAAGGAAGAATATGCAGTTGTCTGAAGAGTTGTTTGCAAGAGTCTCTGGGTCCTGCACCCGATAGCAATCTAACCACTCTCTTCTGCATTTTGAAAATTCTGACTGCTTCAGACGAGTTTCCCCAAAAAATCAACCCATATGAAATCAAGGAGTGTAAATAAGCAAAGTAAACCTGTCTTCTGACGATCAGGTCAACTGACTGTGACAAAGAGAGTATTGCATAATATGCTGAGGCAAGCCTAGGAATTAAATTGTTGATGTGTTGTTGCCAGGATAAAGTTGAATCAATATCCAATCCCAGGAATTTCGTAGAGGTAACAGAATTGAAATGTGAAGGTAAAAATGATGAATCTGAATGGGGGGATTTGCTGTAGTTGGTGTGGAAATTTACAACTGAGTTTTTGTTGGGTTTAATTTGAGCCCATTTGCAATGCACCATGAATCTATTCTGCCAAGCATTTCGACCAGGGTTTCAGAGAGGCGAACTTTGTTTTGGTTTGAAGCAAAGAGAGAAGTATCATCGGCATACATCAGTACCTGACCTTTTGAAGTTATGGAAATAAGGTCATTGCAATACACAAGAAAGAGTAGAGGCCCCAGAATAGAACCCTGGGGAACCCCAGATACAACCCTGCGATAGCCGCTCTGAGCACCTTCATGCACCACCACCTTTTGCATTCTTCCCTCCAGAAAGGATTGCAACCACTTGAGTGAAGTGCCTGTCACACCATAGTAGCTTAGCTTTGCAATGAGAATGTTAATGTTAACAGAGTCGAATGCCTTGGACAGGTCACAAAAAGCACCAACGGTGAACTGTGACCCATCCACGGCACTCGCAACTCGATCCACTAGCTCATAGATTGCATGGACTGTACTTTTGCCCCTGCGAAAGCCAAATTGAAAACTGGAAAGCAAGTTATTTTCCTCAAAAAAGTCATAGATCCTATTAAATACAATTCTTTCAAAAACCTTTGAAAATACCGACAACAGAGAGATAGGTCTCAAGTTGTCAAGGGTATGAACATTAACCTTCTTTGGAATAGCTTTGACAACTGCGAACTTTAAAAGGTCAGGGAAAATACCTTGCTGAAATGAACTGTTAATAAGTAAGGTCAATGGTTTGATCAGCAAATGAGAACATTTTTTTTAATAAAAAGGGTGAGATTTCATCCCAACCAGCAGATTTTTTTGGCTCTAGAGACTTTACTATCCTTGAGACCTCCCTCTCTGTTGCTGGTTGAAAAAACTTAAGAGAGCACTTTTGCTGTACATTATTTGGGATAAGTTGCAGAGCATCAGACAAATTTGGATTTAGCTTTAGTTTTGTAGTTATATTACAAAAATGATCATTCAAGATATTTGCTAATTCTACCTTATTTGAAATGATAAGACCGTTTTCAACAATTTTATCTATGTGTGCTTTATTATCCTTTTTACTATTTTTCCCGCTCTCCCTTGCAATCACATTCCAAACTGCCTTCACCTTGTTTTTAGCTGATAATATATACTGATTGTTACTTTTGAGTTTTGCATGTCTGACACATTTTTTAAAAATGCTCTTATATTTCCTAACAAAAGACAAAAAATCGGGATCTTTATTCCACTTGCTCATTTCATGTAACTCTCTTTTCCTTAAGCTGGATATACGGATTCCATTCGTAATCCAGTTTTTGGGGCCATTTTGTGCTTGCCTAGCATTAGAACTTTTAACGGAAAAGTGGAAATAAAAGCGTTTCTGACTGTGCCAATGAATTGTCCGTATTATCGGCTAGTGGTCAGCTATAAATTGCGGTTTTGCCTATTGATTTCATTTCCAAACTAATTCAGCCATTGAATCCCAGACAAAAATATTATTATTTTTCATAAATAAGTACAATTGTTTTTAGACGACAAAAGTAAAGAACCTGAGACTTTTAAATGAAATTTAAACTACATAATCAATATTTTACATGTAACTTAAGAAAGATTAAGTTTGGGAGCTAGAACAATAAGTGTATATTTATTGTTGACTGTTAATCAGTGAATTAAAATTGGAAAAACAACAAATTAAAATTTAATAAAAAAATAAATAAACAATAACTTTATTTACCAACTACTATACCCCTAACGTCTGGGGGGGGGGGGGTCTGGTATATTTGTGTGAAGTACATATGTGCCAGACCTCCTGCATGCTGGATGTAAACTAACTTAGAATACTATTATGAAATCAAAACTATGTAAATTCTAAATACTGGATTGACTAAAATATCAGAGTATCAGTAGATGAAAAAATACGTGCTAATGTACAGTGCACTGCACAAGACATGAGACATGTTAACTTTAGAATTGGGCAGCTTATGAACAGCCTCTCGTCTCATGTCTCGTGCAATTTGCTCTGTATTTGCTTGATTACTTACAAAGGCTCTTTGGGCACAGGTAATGCTTGCAACCGAACTTTGCGTGAAACAATGCATACTTCAATGTCATTGGGAGGAAAATCAAGAATGCTGCGTAAAGGATCCCTGTCAATCAGAAGTTGATGTTGTTGCATGAATTCTTCATAGTCCAAAGGATCCACTACATCTGATGGCTACAACAGAAATTGAATAACTGGAAAATAAACTTAGAAAATAGAGATAGCAACTTGAATGTTATTTTTTTTTTAATCAAACCCCATTAAGAATAAAAACATACTAAATGCTTTGGTTGGCAGCACTGACTGCATTTCAAACACAAGTCCGTTAGTTCAGCTCCTGAGTTTTTATTAAATATCTAATGTAATCAAGTTAATTAAGAGGTATTTTTACAATCAAGTGATTGCTTCAAGGACGGGACAGTGATATAATATTGAAATTTTCCCCGGGAGTGCGAGTGTAACGTATCGTGATAACGCCGAGGCTACAGTGGCGGACCTCCTGCATGCTGTATAGAATGGCGGTTTGTATGTTTGTTCGTTATCAGCCATCGAATTGATACTGGTTTCAGTCAGCTTGAGTCATTAGTCAGTGACGGTTGCGGTTCGTACAGTTAAACAGTTTTATGAGTGAGCCTAAAATAACCGAGTTTTTCTCGCCACTATCGTCGCGGAGTGTGAAACGGTCGCGATCGAATTCATCTCCGGAGCTCACTAGTGACATTCGACGGGCCAAGATGGAGGACCAGCTTGTTGGTGATTTAATCCTAAAGCAGTTAACTGAAGTGTTCAGTGGACTTTTGGATAAGAAAATAAGCAGCCTTGTAAGTAAGGAGGACTTTGATAAGCTAACTAGTGAGGTAAATCGAATTTCGGATAGTAATCGAGCAGTTGAGGAACAATTATGGCAATTGAAAAGGGAAAATAAGCTAATTAGGGATAAGCTGGTTGATCTTGAATCCCAGTCACGTAGGAACAGCTTAATTTTTAAAGGTCTGAAGTGCAGTGGAAAAAATGTAGACTATAAACAGACTGTCAAACAGTTTTGCATGGATAAGTTTGGTTGCAACAATAACATATGGGTGAACAGAGCGCACCCCTTAGGGGACGACAACAAATCTCTGATAGCGCATTTCCCAGACGATTATGACTATCAGTTTATTCTGTCGAACACTAATATGCTAAAAGGAACCGGATTTAGTGTCCATCGTGAGTTTCCAAAAGAAATTCGCGTTAAACGGGCTTACTTGATGGCTGTTTGAACGGAGGTTGTGAGGGTATGTGGGTGAAGGCGTATGCCTATAAACTTTGATAAGCTAGTTGTAAACAACTGTCGCTTCTTGTGGGAGAACGGTGGGCTATGGGCCGGTAGAATTAGTGGAGTTGACAAGTTACAAGACGCCTCAGGCTGGTAGTTTTTTTTTTTCAGGCTTCATCGCAAATCTCACCGAGAAAGGCCCCCAGAGACAGCATCCTAATCAACATGACAAGGAAGAAGACGCAGAACCACCCGCAACATCGCAGCAGACTACAGCATCCACGCAGCAGACCACAGTATCACCGCAGACGCAGCCAGGGGCGAGAGGACAGCCAGGTGTCACACAGCAGCCGGGGCAGGGACCGTCCGTCAACGGAGGCTGCTGAGGCGTCAGCAGTGGCATCGATCAGCGTGTTACATCGGTTGTAGGGAATCAGGTCAAAAACGACCATGGTGAATATGTCAAAGTTATTTCATTTAATGTTAGGGGCTTAAAAGATAAATTAAAAAATGTTGCGTTGTCAAATTTTCTCTTAGAATTTGATATTGTTTTTTTATTAGAAACATTTATTGTTGAATCAGACTTTCAATTCGTTATGCAATATTTTTCTAATTTTAGGGTTCAGTTAACACGTTGAGTGCCAAGCGGTGCGTTTGCACCGCACCGAATCTCTAACCGGGGGCCGAGCGGTGCAGGTGCTAATACACACTGTTGAACATAGCTTCCATGACGACGAGGCCTCTTATAAAAACACTATTTTCGGTATTGGCCACTTGGTAGGGTTCTAATAGTTATTTGGGGGACCTTGGTTTCTTTTTCCAGTGTCCCATTCGTGAACGCAGCGTTTACAAAATCGGCCGCAATGCACGCTGCTGTGTTTGAGAGCTAGTCTTTTTCCAGCATCCCATTCGTGAACACAGCGTTTACAAAATTGGCCGCATGGGGCTCTGCTGTATTTGTTATGATATAGAGCGGGTTTTTTCCAGCATCCCTTTCGTGCACCGCTGTATTGTGACATCATAAAACGTCATAAAAACTAATTATGATCTACTTTTTTGAGTTTTTATTAGATTTCACCAATACACAATTTTATATAGTAGGAGGAATAGGCCTATATTCTATACCAGACTAGCATAGTGGCCAACCGGTGCAAATGCACCGCTTCATTATGACGTCATAAAACGTAATAAAAACTAATTATGGTCAACTTTAAAATTATATGCAGTAACATATATAATGGAAGGAATGTGTTATTGCACTTCTAGCGAATCTCCCCTATAGGGAAGCAGCTATTACCGTAGGTCTCATGGTAAGACCTAAGCCCGAGACCATGATAACTTTTCGTTTAGGGGCCACCAGAAGCAGAAAACACCATTCGTTCGAATATATATATATATATATATATATATATATATATATTAGAGTAATTGTGGATGATTAGATTTGAATGAATTTTGTTTTCTTTTTTTTATTCATTTTCATTCAATTCAAAAAAATTCAAATGAATAAGATTTGAAAATGAACTTAGTTTCGAAACATGTCCATCTTATAAATAAAATAATTTTTTAAATAAAAAAAAGGGTACTTGTTATGAAAACTAATCTTATCAATATATATATATATATATATGTGTCTGTAAGCACGATAGCGGCCGTAAAAATGGTCCGGTCTTAATGAAATTTGGTACAGACATGTAAAGTTGTAATCCCTCGGACGAGTTCGTAAACCGGCCCAATCGGACCACCAGAAGGGGGGGGTAAAGGGGGATAAACTCCCCTGAAAATGGGTTTTTTGAGTTTTTTACATAGGAAAATAAAATTTATCGAATTTTTGTTAGCACCATTGAATTTAGCTCAAAAAAACAAACAATTAAGTATTTTGAATCACTGCTCTTTGTCCATTGGTTACTGAGATATTGAAAGTGGTAAACACAGTACGTTGTCCCAATGTTAACCTTATGGAAAATAAATAAAATTCTATATCTCGCTTATTTCTCAACATATCTTGATAAAACTTGGTAAATAGCTTCTTCCAGTTCAGATCTACTGAATATTGAATTAAAACCACCTAGTTTTAATATACCTGTAGCAGCAAACCTGCATACTCATTCCTCATGTTATTCTTATGGAGCTTACCAAAACATGTCAAATCTCGCTATGTTGGATTGAAATATGTTGTTTTGCATTTGAAATTCGCTGAGTATGCAGGTCTGCTGCAACGGGGGTATTTTAGGTTTGGCTCCTGGGTAGGTTTCATTGCCATAGTGGTGGCACTCAACGTGTTAATAGCTGCAGTTAAAGAAAATAATGTTGGTAGGCCAGTAGGAGGTTATCTTTTAGGTTACAATTTAAATTCTAAGTTTTTAAAAACTGTTAACTTTTCTAATAATGAGATGCCTGGGATTTTATTAAATACAAAGGAGAGAGTAATTGAAATTTTGCCAGTATATCTAAATTTTAATAATTGGGACAGAGATTTTATAAAGTTGTCAGAATATGTTAGTCAACTTGCAGGAAAAAAGTTCATTATTATAGGTGATTGTAATGCTAGAATTGGTGAGGAACAGATTGTTGAGAATATATTAACAATTTTGAAATAAAAGAAAACAGGAAATCTAAAGATAAGATTGTAAATGCTAGGGGTAAAAGATTGTTGGAGTTCTGTGATGACAATGATTTAATAGTTCTAAATGGTCGAACACATTCTAACACTCAAGGTGAATTTACTTTCGCTAATAGTAATGGCTCATCTGTTATAGATCTAGGGTTAATGACGGTAGATGGCATTAATTTCATAAGGGATTTTTGTGTGTTAGATTTTATAGGTTCAGATCATTTCCCAATAGAAATTAAGTTGAGTGTAGAACAGGGGCAACACCTAAATCAGGCAGTTTGTTTCCCTCTATTACCAAAAATTAACTGGACGGCAAAAGATGAATTATTTTATAAACAAAAGGTTATAGATTTTTTAGTCACCTTAGAGGTAGGGGAGAGTGAGGGGCCGCATACTTTATTAGATAAGATAACAACATGTGTGAAGGACGCGGCATTCCAGGGCAAAAGGAGGTTATCTAATCGCGGGGCTTTTGAGGCGAAAAAACCTTGGTATGACAAAGACTGTGAAAAATCCCGGAAGAAAAGTTTTAAATTTCTTAAGCTGTTTCGTAGAAATAGTGCACCGTACATGCGTAATTTATATTTGGAAGCAAATAAAGCCTACAAAAATTTGTTAAAATCCAAGCAGTTAGAATATGAAAAAGGCGTCATTCAAAGAATTAAGAGCGTCAAAAATGTAAATGAGCTATGGGGTGCAATTAAACATTTAAAATAAAAAAAAAAACACTTTGTGGGTGGGAATATAAGAATTGAAGATTGGGTTTTATAAGAATTGAAGATTGGGTTTCCCATTTTAAAAACATGCTTGATCCGCCCTCAACTTCCGCAAAAGTTTTGTATGGGAGAACCGATGTTGTACGACCCGTTTTTAGATAGCCAAATAGATTTTGCCGAGGTAGTGGAGGTTATACAGTCTGCAAAATTAAATAAAGCTGCAGGTTTTGACCGTATACCATATGAGTTTTACAAGTTTGGCCCCAGTAAATTGACGGAGTATTTAGTTAAGTTATTTAATGCGATAATGGATACGGGAGAGGTTCCAATTAGTTTTAAGAAATCAATTGTCTATCCTCTTCACAAAAAGGGAAATATTGATCAAGTGTCAAATTATCGCGGAATTTGTTTTGTGGATGCAATAGCTAAGTTGTTTATGGGGGTAATAATGAAGCGTTTAGAAAGATGGGTTACTGATAAGAATTTACTTTGTGAATATCAAGCAGGTTTTCGTAAAGGCTACTCTACTGTTGATAATATTTTCTCTCTTGCAGCTATGATTTATTTAAGATTATCTGTTAAAAAAGGCAAGTTGCACTGTTTTTTTTGTAGACTTTTCTGCAGCTTTCGATAAGATTGACAGAAACTCATTATTTTATAAATTGTATAGTTTCGTTTAAGATTATTAGATTTTTGCAATGTTTTTATAATGGTACTTTAGCAGGAGTATGGTGCAAGGATGGTGTGTCAGAGTGCTTTGAAACAACTAAAGGCTTGAGGCAGGGATGTTTGGGAAGCCCTTTATTTTTCTCCCTATTTTTTATGATTTGCATGAGGTTCTAGAGGCGGGGTGTATTTTTGGAGGCATTAGGATAAAAGTTCTATTGTACGCGGACGACATTGTTTTGATTTCCCCGTCTCCAGTTGGCTTACAATTGATTATTAATAATTTACAGACGTACTGTGACGTGTGGGGCCTGGAAGTTAATCTGGACAAGTCAAAAGTAGTAGTCTTTACTTTAGAAATGGGGGAAGATTAAGTAATGACGAGCGTTGGCGTTTTAAGGGGCAAATAATTGAATGTGTTAACAGATATAAATAACTTGGAGTCGTTTTTACGTCAAAGCTCTCGTGGCAAAATCATTTTGAATTGAAATTATCATCTGCAAAAACTACAATCAACTCAATGTGGTCGAAGGTTTTTACAAACAAACATGTTTCTGTCAAGTATAAATTTGAATGTTTCAATGCAGTAGTAAGATCGATTATGTGTTACGCAGCGCAGGTTTGGGGTTTCAGGCAGTACGACACGGTTGAGCAAGTGTTGCGTTTTTTCATTAAAAAGATTTTTGCTTTACCGCAGTATACGCTGAAGTATGTTTTACATTTAGAGACTAATCAAGACCCAATTTTCGTATTTTCTTTGAAATTACACTTTTCTTACATTTTGAAAGTTTTAGAGATGCCCGATTCACGTTTGCCTAACATTTTGGCTAAAGAAATAATAAGAAAGCGAGTATTTTGGTTTAGTGATTGGCAGCAGTTAGCGGAGAGGCATTCGGTAAGCATATCAGTAGGGCAAGGGACAGTAGTTGAAACCAAGGATCAGCTTGATCGTTTGTTGATTGCGGTTCGCGATAACGCTCGGCAACAACTTTCAGGCGGCCTTGGCCGCTCGGTATCATTTAATTTACAAGTCACTTGATTTTGAGCTTGGAAATAAAAACTATGTTTTTGGGAACTTAGATTTGGTTTTAGTAGGGTGGATTTTTAAATGAAGAGGGGAACTGATTCGATTAAATTACAAGCCATAGAGCCTAGATCAAAATCAAAATCAAAACTGCTCCCTATGTAACCTGAATGAAAAGAGGATTGTTTTCATTTTGTAGCCAAATGTCCTGTATTGCGTAGTTAAGAATTAATTGGTTTGGATCGGCTGAACTTTCAATGAACGAATTTTTAAATTATTTAAATGGCGCTGATTGGATGCGGCTTGCCCGATACCTTCAGCAGGCTTGGGGTTATAGATGGCAATTAGTACAGGAATTCAATTTTTAAAGTAAAGAAAAATCAATTAAAAATTTAAAGGAGTTTCAAAGTTGTAATGATGATGTTTTTTTTTGTTTAGCTTCAGAGCACTCATCTCAACTATAGAAAATAATAGTTATGTATTTTTCTCGTTTATGGGTTTTCAAAATGCTGCCAGCCAGGCTGTCGGCCTTCTGGCCATGCTGTAAAATGCGAGTGCTAAAGTACAAGTTACAGTGAATTGTTTTGTTGTTTTTTTCCAGTCTACAGGGAATATAGAAACACTGGAGAAGGTCTAAGGTGTATGTGGACATGGACTATAATGAAATGTGTATAATTTAATGTAACTGATTTAAATTTGTATAATTAAAGCATTAATTCATTCATTCATTCATTCATACCAAATGCTCTCTTGGATGCTAATTTGAAGTCCCAATAACAATATTTTTTATACAACTTTTTCTAAGATAGGTAGTTTAAATATAAAAAAACAATTGCCAAAAAGCATAAATCAACCAATTATGCCTAAAACAAAATATTTTTAACTCCAAGTTATTCAAAGGAAGACGCAACGAGCAGGTATGGGGAACATGTTTCCTGGCGTCTACTTTTGCTGTCTTAATGTGTAATAAACATTTTATGAATGTTAAATTACAATCACATTGTGATGTATAAGTATACAATTCATTTTAAGAAGTACTTATTCATTTCCGAATATTCATTCAAATCACTTGGCCTACTAAACTCATGTGACAAACAATTTACACCAAAAAGGGCCTTAGGAAAAATTTTAGATTTTTCAAATTCCATTGCAGGAAGATTGTTAAAAGCATTCTACTGCTGTGCTCACTCCCAAAAAATGTGAGAATAAATCTTTCAAAAAAAAGCTTTAGTTTTTGTATTATTGAAAGTTTAGAATCAACATTTGTGCAGTCTTCCAAGAAAACCAGAATTTACAGTGATTTTCAGACATTCACTGTTTTCTATTTGACTTTCCGTTCTTTTAAATAAAACCTTTTTACCACAGAAAATGAACAAGTGTCAGTTTATTTCCAGTTTTTGCACGATCGGACGATGCGTTACTGAGACACTGTCTTTCAGGACAATACCTGGGCTATATAAATTTTTTTTGATAATAGATTATTAATTGCAAATACAAAAGTTGACTAAGAGATTTAAGGGGATAAGTACTCACAGATAAACTCCACAATATACGGCCCTCTGGTTTGTTAAGGTCTTTACCAAAAGGTACAGAAATCTGCTGTCTGACCTCTGCAGCATGTTGGCTGAAATAAAAAAAAAACTTATGTTTTGGCTGATAATGATACCGTTTTAATTGCTTTACCTCTACATCATTTGGAAAACTTGAATAAGAATAAGAACTTGTTTATTGTCTTTTAGGCTTACAAGCATTGACAAAGTCATATTTGACAAAGCCTACTATTGCTTTACCAAATTAAGATAATTTGTGAATATATTGAAAAGAGACCATTGATTCAGAATGTGTACTCAAATGCGCAGATATTGTTTATGGCATACACCAAGCTACCTAACATCATTATCTCAGATAATAATACAAAAAAAAAACATAAATACATTTGTACATAAAACATTGGTAGGCCTATGTCTTATCTTAAACTGGGCAAACTAAGTTCGCAAATTTATAAGAAAACAATTAGCTTATAGAAATATTCAATATTCAATTATATTCATAGAAAAAAATTCATAAATCTATATAAAAACCACGAATAAAACATAAATTTACTTTCATAGGTTATTAATCAAGAAAACAAATTCCTAATTTATTTTCTGATTTTCCAGGGTTTCCCGAAGTTTTCCCTTAAAAAACTATCATTTCCAGAAACAGGGCTTTATTTCCTGCATTCTAAAAAAATATAACTTCGGGAGGAGTAAGTACTGGAAAATGCATAATTACCACTGTCACCACTGTTTCTTTCCACTGTTACTGCCATCTTTAATGGCCAGGTTGTCGTGCACCGTCGAGTTGGAATAACTTTCGCCTACAAGACGAAAGTTATTCAGAAGAGATTATTTTTTTACAACGAAAACTTTAAGTTGGCATTTTTCCTCAACAGATTTCTGGTTTTAAAACATAATTATTATAAATAAATATGATATATTAACTAACAAGACCTATTATGGAAATAATGCATTTTCCAGTACTAGTCCCAAAAATTAAATTTTTTCTTAAGAAATATAGGAAATGTTTGCTGATTCCAGAAATGATGCTAAATTTGTAGATACTTTACATACAATAACCCCTGTTGTAAGCCTTATTGAAAAAGAATTAAAAGACTTGTTAGACAGGTGTCTCAACTTAAGAAAATGGAGAGTATGTATTAATTTATTCAAAATATTTAGATTCTCCCTGATTGAAAATATTAACATAACATAGCTAATAAATAGCACAAATAAGAACTGACAATGATGACACAATTTGTTCTTAGTTAAACCAAATGACAAATGTATATCTCAAGAGCTTGTTGTAAGTTGAAATTATATACAATGGGGCAGACCCGTGCTGGGTACGTCGAGAGGGCGGGGGACAAGTATGACGAGGGCGCCAGGCAGTGGCCTGCTTAGATATTTTCATTGGGAGGCTCTACTCCAGGGAAATTGTAGAAAATAAGACCTATAAACTCGCGTTTTTAGACAATTCAGAGTCATAAAACAAACTGTGCAATTCCAGAAATCCTAACAAAGCAAAACTGACCCCTGGTCGTATTCTGGAAAATTCATATTTCCCAGGGTTTTTAGGTAAAATTCCCTTTAAATAACAAAATAAGTAGGGCATTCATTTTTGCTAAGTTATTAATTTTTTACCTAATACCAGTAAATCCGCCGTAACAAAAACAAAATTAAGGTAGCAAATTAAATTACTCAACAAATATCTATAATACCCTTATAAAATTATGTCGATGTTCAAAGCCGTAGCCACGAAATTTTTTCGGGGGGGAGTTTACCCGCGTGTGTGCCTTTCACCGCCCATCACAAAAATGGGCAAGATTACTTGTAAAAATGCTAAATGGGCATCAGCGTCCTGCAGACCATTGAGGATGCCTGCAGACAGCAGATGTGATGTGGTGATGCGCAGTAACCTACTGTCTGTCTGGATCTGACATTTTACCCTCTAACTCAATGAAAATCCCTGCTTCTAGTCGGTAAGACGGCAATAATCCCCGCAAAACCTTCAAAGTACCAAGAACCGGGAATTACCCGAAAAAATCACAGCAAGTGTTTCAAAATATCCAAAAAGCTGGCATAGTCTCCTGTCATAACCTATACCCGATATAAAGAAGTAAATTTTACATTAATATCTAGCACCCTATTGATTTATTATAACTACTGCTCTGTTACCATGAAAACAATTTTTCCAAAACTTTTAGTGACATCGTGTTTAAGTGGGGCTAAATAAACCCGGCCTTACCCGTTTATTTTAAATATCGAGAGTGTTGAGTAATTCCCCGCTGTCCAAGTCTGAAATCCCCGGTTTAACCCTGGTTTTCTTAATACCCATAAAGTACCCGAACACCGAATGGTTTCTGGGATCACTGTCTGTTATTTTATTTCATTTAGCAGATTGACACCGATAGAATAATGGAGCCTTACCAAACACATTACTAACTTCTTTGTTTGAAATTCATTGTTGGTGATGGTGATTTTATATTTTGATTAGGATTTTTGCGGACATTTGCCATCACTGATTAGTAAAAAACAAGTTTCACGACGTTTCGGGATCTGGAATCTGATCCCGTCTTCAGGTGGAAGAAAACCTAGAACATAACAAGATTAGTAACACATAGCCAAGAAAACCTGGACAAAAACACAGCTAAAACAGAGAACTGTAAAAGCAGTCACAAAACACTAGCTGAAAAGAAAAACAATAACACAAAATAACACAGGAATCACAAGTATCAAGAATCACCAGACAGGAGAGAGCACGTCCACACCCAATCAGAGCTGAGGCTCAGCTCTGATTGGGTGTGGACGTGCTCTCTCCTGTCTGGTGATTCTTGATACTTGTGATTCCTGTGTTATTTTGTGTTATTGTTTTTCTTTTCAGCTAGTGTTTTGTGACTGCTTTTACAGTTCTCTGTTTTAGCTGTGTTTTTGTCCAGGTTTTCTTGGCTATGTGTTACTAATCTTGTTATGTTCTAGGTTTTCTTCCACCTGAAGACGGGATCAGATTCCAGATCCCGAAACGTCGTGAAACTTGTTTTTTACTAATCAGTGATGGCAAATGTCCGCAAAAATCCTAATCAAAATACATTACTAACGACTTAAATTAAAAAAAGCAACTTTAATCAAAGAAAATACTTGTTGGTCTGAAATTCCTGGCTTTACCCAGTTTCTTTTACATATGTTATGTCGGTTTAAACCCTGCGGCCGAAGTCAAAAATTCCCGGTTTTCCTGTTTTTCCTTAATCCAAGCAAAATCCCCGAACAGCCAACAAAATATCCGAAAACCGGAAGAATACTTGGTTTTTTTCAACAATGGTGGTGCGTAATAGAGACAAATGTCTCTACCTTAACACAGCAAATAGTTTGTTTAGAAGCGAGGGAATGGAAAACACGGTTTATTTTAACAAAATGACTAAGAAATATTTGAATATGCCGGCATTGGAAATAAAAAATCTGTAGGTTTTGAGTTTATATTTCAAAAAATTCAAAAATTTTATTTTTGGTGGTGTTAAGAGGGTGCCGGTTATACCTTCAAAGGAGGGCGCAGGGGGACACGTCCCCCTGTCCCCCCAGCATGGGCCTGCAAAGGGGTATCTTTTATGGAGGAGATCAGATCATTTTTTGTGAGTCACATGGTGTTGAGCCGATTAATTATGAAGCATTCAAAGAGCCCCTACTGGGTAAAATATTCCATTTAGGTCACTGGATGTCAATAAAAAAATATCTTGCAACACATGAAAAGACGTTTTCAAGTGTGACGTAAAACACTTGATTGAAAGAAAAATTTTAAAATAGAGACTTTGTAGTAATAAACCTTAGGAAGCCAATGAAACATGAAAAAGTTATGGTTTACAATGTTTTATGTTAATTGTTCCTTATACCTCATTGATTTTGATGAAAACTGTCTTAAACTTAATGTGTTCCTTTCCAGTGGTGTATCAGGGGGAGGGGGTTAAGGGTTTGAGCCCCCCTTGACCTTAAAAAAATTGAAAAATTACGGAAGACAGATTGTTGAGTGGACACAATAGATTATGAGAAAATTGGTAACGCTGACTAAAAAGCGGCACGAGTGTCCGATGTGTTAATCGCTTATTGCACCCGGTCGTTACTCTGGGAACAGGGTGACCAGACGGAACTTTTTTAAGATTCTGGGGAAATGTAAGTTTTACCATGATTCTAATAAGTTAATATTTGTTAGAGGCCCTAAAAGTATGCAATTAATTAATATAGAAGTACAAATAATAGTCTTATGTATTAGAAATTCAAAATACTTAAATATGCTTAAATAGGTACTCAAATAGAAAAAAATCCACTCTACTTATTTTTGTATTAAAGCAAATAAAATAGAGGAGTAAAAGAAATACCATTTTTGTATTTAAATTTAACGTGAAGTGGGGTAATTGGGATCAGAAAATCACATAATTCATATTTAAGAATAAAGCAGTATTTTTTTTATTAAAGATCATATATCTTTGAAACTTTTATGTGTTATTTATTATACACATGTTTTTGTATAGAAATAATTTTTTTAATTTTCCAACCAAGTGGAACTGCCCAAAAAAGGTTTTCAAAAAAGCTTGCACGTGATCCCGATAGCCCCTGATGACTGGGGTAAATGGAATCACGGGCTCTATCATCCATATAACAAAGTGCTTTGAGATGGTGGGGCAATTGGAATATAGCTCCATGTTTGTTTTCAGAATCAATCTTAATTTTAACTTTAAATTGTTTGGTTCTCAATATATTTAACCTTTTGCGGGTCAAAATTTGAAAAGGGTCCAATTGCAAAGTAGGAAAAAACTAAAATGTTATTACTAGTTATTCAAATGACAGTTACATTTTTTAATACTTTGAACCCTATAGAATATTAGAAAATAAAAAGAAAGCACCATTATTCATGTATGTCAATGGGAGAGACAGTTTTATATCGGAAAGTCCCATTTTCGTAACAGAGGTCACACTCAGATAAACCTATATTATATAATAAAATTAATGGGAAATCCATTGTATTTCATATTTTTTATTGCTCAGATATACTTTTTTTAAATATATTACAGCCCTGTTACTTTTTATTGACCTATCTTAATAATAGCTTAGAAAAGATGTAATTCACCTCCAAATACAAGTTTTGCTCAGGTTTTTTAACCTCACAATGTGTTTACACCATTTCATTATCACGAAAATTATTGTGTACTAATTTGAAATTGTACTAAATTGAAAAAATACAACAGTTTATATATATTTTGACTATACATATTTTTAAATACAAAATTTAAAATGTGACATTCTGTTACAACGCGTGACGTCAGTTACATGGATATGACCTCTGTTACATGTATGTGACTTCTGTTAAAGAGATGAATACTTATCTCTCAAAAACAATTCATCTGACCTCACTACATCCAGAAGTATGAAATCAGGACCAAATTAGACTGATACAAATATGAATCTTTTTAATATAACTTCAAAATCAAAGGCCACTGTCGATAATAACAACATAGGTTCTAATATCCTATAATTATTAACCTATATTATTTTTATCATTGGATGTTTTATTTCCAAAATCTTAAACTGTTACACTTAGTCATGTACAATTATTTTGATTTTTTTTTATTACAATTATGATTAGGCTTATATTTAATTTGGTTATGTATCAAAATGTTACAACTATCAAATAAAGGCTTCATTACAAATTCTTTTAAATAGACAGGCCTGAATCAGTTAATGTAGCCTCGAGCATAAAAAATAAAAATAAAAAAGAAAGTACTTAAAACTCTAACAGTTCTTAGAATAACTTAAAAACCATTAAAATCATTATTTATTATGTATTAACTTAATTTTTAAACTACAGCAAGAACAAATGGGCCAACCGTAATCATCTTAATAATGCCACTCTCAAGAAATATTTCCAAAAATCTTATTCAGGCCTTCTGAATAATTAATTAAGTAACATGATTGAAACATATTTAAAATAATTAAAACGAGTTTTGTTTCAAATCTAATTTATAGAATAGTTAAATATTTTATGTGTATCAAACATTTTAAACGAAGGTTAGGCAAACATTTTAAACGAAGGTTAGGTTACAAACTTAAAATACCCCCGTTGCAGCAGACCTGCATACTCAGCGAATTTCAAATGCAAAACAACATATTTCGATCCAACGTAGCGAGATTTGACATGTTTTTGTAAGCCCCATAAGAATAACATGGGGAATGAGTATGCAGGTTTGCTGCTACGGGTATATTAAAACTGGGTGGTTTTAATTCAATATTTAGTAGATCTGACCTAGAAGAAGCCATTTACCAAGTTTTACCAAGATATGTTGAGAAATAAGCGAGATATAGAATTTTTCTTATTTTCCCATAAGGTTAACATTGGGACAACGTACTATGTTTACCACTTTCAATATCTCGGTAACCAATGGACATAGAGTAGTGATTCAAAATACTAAATTGTTGGTTTTTTTGAGCTGAATTCAATGGTGCTAACAAAAATTTGATAATTTTTATTTTTATATGTAAAAAACTCAAAAAACCCATTTTTGGGGGGGTTTACCTCCCTATACCCCCCCTTCCGGTAGTCCGATCGGGCTGGTTTACGAACTCGTCCGAATAATTACTACTTTACATGTCCATGCCAAATTTCATTAAGATCGGACCATTTTTACGCGAGTTATCGTGCTTAAAGACACATATATATATATATATATATAGAGCCTATATATATTTATGAAAATGGACGAATAGTGTTTTTGGCATCTGGGGACCTCAAAAAGAAAAGTTATGATGGTCTCGGGCTTAGTTCTTACCATGAGACCTACGGTTACAGCTTCTTCCCTATAGGGGAAATTCGCTAAAAGGCTAAGGCCTTAATAAATTAATCAGGCCTAATACAAAACTAAAAACGATCAATCAAAACCCTTCAACCAAATTTGATTTTACAAATTAAAATACCTTTTTAAATCTTTATTTTAAACATATACTAGTGAAAAAAAGCAAAAAGGGCAAATATGCCTAACAAGAGTAATTCATTAAAAGAATTTAAATCGGCAACTCTATTTTCAGATTGATTAAAAGATTGTAAAACAGTAGTAAAAATTCTTTTGTTGAATTAAAAATTCCCCATAATTTGATTTTTCCCTGTTGGTGGCAACCCTGCACTATTATTATTTTCATAACAACCACATTGTTTTTATTCCGTATCAAAATCGGCGTAATAAAACAAAAAAAATTGCATCGCCAATAAGAATATAAGGTATATCAGTCAAATTGAATCAGCGGTCAAAAAATGTAACGGATGTCGCGCTAAACTGCCCATAATTCGTGACCGGCGATCCATGGACCGGCGTTACAATTTCACTTGTTGCGTCTGCTAATCTCAAAAATGGCGAACGCTATCGCTAGTGACGAATCGGCATTTGAAACCGGGCCGTATTACGCACGAATTAAACTATTACGATGGATTGCGATTTACTTTCGTTGAAGAATAAATCATGTACCGTTGATACACTCATAAATTATACATGGCAATTTCAGTTAGCAAAACTACTTCTCTTCACGTCCAAATTAATTTCACACGACGAACTTGAACATCTATCGTTTTAAAGAAATTTTAACTGGATGTAAATAAAAAACGTCTTACAACACTTAAAAATATATTTACACTTATACTGTATTTACATACAAGATGGTAAATATATAAAAATGGTGGAAAATGACAAAACACAGAACACAATCGGAAAAATTCTGCACCCAAGAATTGAAAAATGCAACAAATTTGATACTGCTGGAATATACAAAATTAGCTGCAATGAATATGATAAATTTTATACTGGACAAACAGTCAATGTTGTAAAAAGATACAAGAACCATATATCAGCCTGGAAAAACAAGGAACCGGAAAGATATAATATCGCCAAACACCTGTTAGAAGATGGACATAACATAGGAAATATAGAAGAAAATCTCAAGATAATGAAATGTTGTAAAAAGGGAAATGTAGTGAACACATGGGAAGAATTATATATATTTAAAGAAAAATGTAAAGATAGAGACAAACTAATTAACGAACAAGTGAACTTTGACTCTGGTGGTACGTTCAAAAACCTGTTTTCAACGGAACTTCCGGCAGCCAATAGGATAAAAGGACGGACGCCATGATGGATCTGCCAGTCTCTCATTGGTCCTGATGATGGTTGGTGTAACCAACCGAGAAATTTTAAGTCAATTTCTTTAAAACTAATAGAGCTATTTGCATAGATGGCGGTGCCACCGTTTTTACATACCTGCCGACAAAATGTACTTGCCAGAGTCATATCATCAATTTTGTCGTAAAACTTAGTTTCTTCTTGTGCAAGCCAGTGTTCGGAGATACAAAGAACACTAGGTTTAATTTCATCTAAAAATATTGATATTAGCTGTTATCCAAACTCTGGCTTGCACAAGAAGAAACTAAGTTTTACGACAAAATTGAAGATATGACTCTGGCAAGTACATTTTGTCGGCAGGTATGTAAAAACGGTGGTGCCCACCACCATCTATGTAAATAGCTCCATTAGTTTTAAATTAATTGTCTTACGACAGTTTAGTGAAGAATTTACCCTGGAGCTCGCTGCTGTCGAAATCTTAGACGTAAATTCCATAGGCCAAGGCCCAATTATTGTTTCTTTGTACTGTTCACCAGATGGTGATATGAACAATTTTATTGAACGCTTAGAGCAGTGCTTAGTCATTCTTTCACGTAGCAATAAGAAATTGATTGTTTGTGGTGATTTTAATATTCATCTTGAAATTGAGTCTGACGGGGAGAGAAATTTTACAAATTTATTACTTAGTTATGGACTTTTTATTACAAATAGATTACCGACCAGAGGGACACATTGTTTGGATTCTATTGTGACCAATTTTGATTCTTGAAACACTCATAAATCATAAAACATCTGTAGTAATTCCTATGATAGCTGACCACTGTGTAGTAATTAAGGAGGTTAATTGTGGCCTGCCGTCTTCTAGTAACCAAGCCCCTCCCTCTTGGCATACTAAATACTGTTTCTTAACTAGCCTATAAGAGAGGATTTGCTGCCACTATTGCGCAGGGCGCTTGAAGCTATTGATTGGGAAACCATGATGTCAGTTAAGCAAAATGCAAATGACTGCTTTGAATTTTTCTTCTCTTCATTTACTTTTGAGTTTGATAAACTGTTTCCAGCAAAAACAATCAATGTTAAAAATAAAGTAGGGAATAAGCATTCACGAACTGCATGTGATAAATCCTGGTATACATCGGACTTAAGGCGATTAAAAAATTTTGTTGTCTTCCTCAATGACTGTGTAAAGTGTGCTAGGACACCTGGTGAACAAAGTAGGCTTTATCAAAATTACCTGAAAGTCAACAAAATGTATAGAACCAAAGTAACTGAAGCGAAAAAAGCATTCAATGTTAAGGTAATTGAAGACTCTCCCAACACGTGTAGGGCGGCGTGGGATGTGATCAGAGCCTGTGGACCCAGCAAGCCTAAGGTGACTGGAATGGCCAGCCCGGAGAATTTTAATAGCTTTTTTATCGATACGGTTGAGGGAATAGTATCGAATTTGCCACTTGCTACCCAGAACCCGCTGGATATAGATATAAATATTGCTTGTAGGCCTACTCTGCTGCACTGGAAAGAAGTGTCCCCTGCAGATATTGTTAGGGTGGTAGGTAAAAAGTCTTCAAATAGCCAGGACATTTATGGGGTTTCTTGTAGCGTTTTAAAGGCGGTCATTGATGTGATTGCGGTTCCTCTGTGTTTTATGATTAACAGGTGTCTTAGGCAAGGTGTCTTTCCGAATGTCCTGAAGGTGGCAAAAACAGCCCCAATTCACAAATGCCCCCGTTGGAGCAGACCTGCATACTCAGCGAATTTCGAATGCAAATCAACATAATTTCAATCAAACATAGCGAGATATGACATGTTTTTGTAAGCTCCAAAAGAATAACATGGGGAATGAGTATGCTGGTTTGCTGCTACAGGTATATTAAAACTGGGTGGTTTTAATTCAATATTTAGTAGATCTGAACAAGAAGAAGCCATTTACCAAGTTTTATCAAGATATGTTGAGAAATAAGCGAGATATAGAAATTTACTTATTTCCCATAAGGTTAACATTGGACAACGTACTGTGTTTACCACTTTCAATATCTCGGTAACCAAGGACATAGAGCAGTGATTCAAAATATTAAATTGTTTGTTTTTTTGAGCTGAATTCAATTGTGGCAACAAAAATTGGATTATTGTTATTTTTCTATGTAAAAAACTCAAAAAACCAATTTTTGTGGGGGTTTACCCCCCCTTACCCCCCCTTTCGGTGGTCCGATCATGCTTGTTCATGAACTCGTCCGAGTGATTACCACTTTGTACGTCTATATCAAATTTCATTAAGATCGGACCATATTACGGCCGCTATTGTGTTAACAGATATATATAAATTCGAACGAAGTGTTTTTTGCTTCTGGGGGCCCCAAAATGAAAAGTTAACATGGTCTCGGGCTTACCATGAGACCTACAGTAATAGCTTATTCCTTTAAGGAAATTCGCTAATTCCTTTAAGGAAATTCGCTAAAAGGGAAATAGTGATGATATGTCAAACTTCCAACCCATTTCGGTACTCCCTGTCATGTCCAAAGTGTTAGAAACTGTAATGAAACTTCAGTTAAATGAATTTTTTGAGACACATCACCTGCTAAATGACAACCAACATGATTTAGATCCGGGCGCTCTACAACTACTGCCCTATTGTCACTCGCCTCGGAAATTACAGATGCTTTTGAAAGTGAAAACTCCGTGGTCTTAAATATGTGTGATTTAAGTAAGGCCTTCGATTGCGTGCCTCACAAAGTCCTCCTTAATAAGCTGAAAACCTATGGCATCGAAGGCGTTGCTCACCAAACCCTTACTAATTACTTAGGCAACAGGAAGCAGACGGTGTCAATTGCAGGTGCAGTGTCAAGTCACAGAGATGTGCTGCATGGTGTCCCGCAGGGCTCACCAATATAAACGTGGTTTTTATATTCGGAACTTGATTTGACTGGTGAACTTGTTTAAAACGTCTCTTTAGCGGTAAAAGTGGGATGGGGGACAAGTGACCGTCGATACTTTGGCCAGTATTTTCTCAGTATTTTGCCCCAACTTCTTCTTAATTCATGATTTAAACAGTATAGACAATAAGATTAAGAACTAAACTTCCAAAATACCCCATTTGCAGCAGACCTGTATACTCAGCAAATTTCAAATGCAAAACAACATTTCAATCCAACACAGGAAGATTTGACATGTTTTGGTAAGCTCCATAAGAATAACATGGGGAATGCGTATGTAGGTTTGCTGCAACGGGTACGTTAAAACTGGGTGTTTTTAATTAAATATTCAGTACATCTGAACTAGATGCAGCCATATACCAAGTTTTATTGGATATGTTGAGAAATAACCGAGATATAGAATTTTACTTATTTCCCATAAGGTTAACATTAGGACAGCGTACTGCGTTTACCACTTTCAATAGCTTGGTAACCAATGAACATAGAGCAGTGATTCAAAATACTAAATTGGTTGTTTTTTTTTAGCTGAATTCAATGGTGCCAACAAAAATTCGGTAATTTTTTTTCTATGTAAAAAACTCAAAAACCCCATTTTTGAAGGTATTTATGGTTACCCCCCTTCCCGAGGTCCGATCGGGCTGGTTCACGAACTTGTCCGAGTAATTACCACTTTAAACGTCTGTACCAATTTTCATTAAGATTGGACCATTTTTACGGCCGCTATCGTGCTCACAGACACACACACACATATATAATATATATATATAGATAGATAGATAGATAGATAGGCCTGTATATGGTATATAAAAATTCGAACGAATGGTGCTTTTTACTTCTGGTGGCCCCAAAACGAAAAGTTATCATGGTCTCAGACTTAGGTCTTACCATGAGACCTACGGTAATAGCTTCTTTTTCCCTATGGGGGAAATTCGCTAATAAGACGTTTTTAGCAATAATTAAAGTAGGCTACATTATTTTTTATGGAGGGTCTGTGATTGTACCCTTTTCAAATTTTGACCCTTGCGTACCTCAACGGAGGCTACTCAAACTTACTTTTGTGATTTCATAAGGGTTACATTAAAAATTAAACAGCCTAACAGTGTAAAAAATCAGGTTTGTTTTCATTTAGCCTAGGCCTACTTTACCAAAATGATAAATTGTTAATAAAAGTCCAAAAATTTCACAATTTGAACAGTTTTTTCCAATTACCCCAATTTTCCCAAATTTTCCTATTTTTCACGGTGATTCCAATCACCCCAACAGCCATGATCCCAACTGTCCCATCCTTAACTTTGTTAGGGGCAATTGGGATTACAGCTGTAACATTGTTTATAGGCAACTTAGAGCATTTTCATGCTAATTTTTGGATTCCTCATGAAATTTTCTTACAGAATCAATAACATTTTTCTCTTCTGAAAAATCAGGAATGAATCTGATAAAAAAAGAATAACGAAGATTAAATTTTGCGAAAAAGTTATAGGCTAACGTAAGACTTTTTAAAAGAAAATTTAGAATTTGTTTTAATTTTTAGGCCTAAATAAATTTACATGAAAAGAAAGAATATAAGGGAAAGTAATGGAAAAACATGTTATCGAGTTTAAATCTCATAAAATAAGCCCCCCGCCCCCCATGACTCAAAAAGCCCCATGATCCCAATCACCCCACTTCACCTTAGGCCTACCTATTACTGATACCTAGGGTCAGATTTTGTGTCTGTAACTTCACAGGTTGGCAAAATTAAAAATGGGTTTTTCCTTTTTATGGGATAAAAATTCACATTAGAGATGAGAATATTAGTGACTTTAAAATACCGGTAGGCTATCAGACAAACTGACATCTTGCTACGAGATGCACGGCACTAAAAAGGTTAAAGATCCGATTGAAAATAAGGGACTTACGGCCGGAGAAGTTACGGTAAACGGGTAAAAACCTCAATAATAGCTTGTTTAGAGTTAGGTTTTGGTATTTTAAGTCAGATTTTGGTTGTTAACGTTAGTCTGAGATAGTTTCCGTAAAGTTAGAACAGATTGGGTTCAAACATAGGCCTAATTTATAAGGTAAAGTTATGATTGATAGGCCTACGTTAGGTTATGTTTGGTTAGGTTAGGTTAATTTAAGTTAGGTGTAGTAATATGCATTTGAAATGAGTACCCCTAAGGTAATGTTTGGTTAGGTTCTAAGAGTCATCTTACAATCCCATGAACATTATCCTTAACTACCAACATTAACGCTTAAAAACCAATTCTACGGCCTCAGGTACAATACGAGCGACAAGCGATAGACAGCGGGCAATAGCTCACTTCTGGTTGATTCGAATAATTTTAAATTGCCGGTCAAAAACAGTACTTCATTGCAAAATTACTAATTAATAACCCTCATATCGCAAAGGGTCAATTTGATAGGAGTCTCGTCAAAATCGAACAAGCCGTTTCAGAAGTGTGATATCGTGAACTTGAATCTACATAATTTTTGCCTGCACAGTAGTCCTAGAACTGAGTACATCAACCTGACTTAATTTATTAAAGGGAATTTTAGGCAATTTACCTTGACAATTTCTGTGCAAATGCTCTTTGGACAGAGCCCATATTCATTTTGTTAGCACTACAAAATATTTAAATCTTAACAATCTTTATTATTTCAATTCGCCTTTATCAGTCCAATTAAAGCACTTACGTATACCCGACAAATGCTCGCTTGTGAATCAACCAATGAACCAAACTGCATATTCAGTAATTCAGTCATGATGACATTAAACTTGTAATGACATTCCTCTGAAAATATCTAGAGTCAAATAAAATTCACTTATTAATTAAACTGGACACCAAGGAGGTTATGCTGATATATTATTTATTATTACACTGGAGACAGCAAATTATTTGACAGCACTCAAGCACTCTGGACAGTGTTGCCAGAGAATTTGACATTTTACCCGCCAACTCCATTAAAGATTCCCGCTTTTACCCGGTTTTTCGGCAATGACAATCCTCGCAACGACCAAAAACCGGATAATTACCCGAAAAACACTAAAATCTTTCAAAACACCTCAAAAACCGGGTAATTTCCTCAAATTACGAAGTAAGGAGTGAAATCTTAGTTTACATCAATAAGCTTCACACTGTATACCAAAATATATCTATTTACTTTGAGTATTATCCTAAAAACCATGAAAACAAATTATTTTTCACTTTTTACATGCATATTGGACATTTGCAAAGCAAATTGCAGCTCAAAAATCCCCGGCTTTACCCGTTTTTTTATGTATTTAGGATGCCGGGTAAATCCCTGCACCTCAAGTCTAAAATCCCCGGTTTTATCAGATTTTTCTTCAGGGGATATGCCTGCTCTTTCTAAGACTTTTTTATTTTTTTATTTTTAATGGCTTTTGTGGGTTAATTCTGTTTATACTGGACCAAATTAGAGGATTTATATAAAAAAATATGTCATCCAAATATGTTTTGGGTGACTTTGGGGTAAACTCGAAAATTTTAAGAATATATTTTAATATTTTCAATTTTGAAAAACTTGTTATCAATATAATGTAAAAAGTAAATGAATTTTACTTCCCCACATAACAATGAACATTTCTGTGTATTGACACTATGGTAACGGTAACACAAAAAATGCAGTGTTAGTAGACTTTTTTACAATAGGATGAAAAAGTTTATGAAAAAACTAAAACAATTACATTTATAAGAAAAAATAATTGCACAAGTTCTCTATGCACACAAATATTTTAAATGCTATCAAGAACATTTGGTTAAAATGTAATTAGGAAACATTAAGTAGGCTATAGTTACAAAGTTATTCAAACTTACGTAAATGAAGTTGATGAAAAACATAGTTTTGAGGAAACACCGTTTAAAGTTTTCACTACACTCTGCACACACACTAAAGTCACCTGTTCCGCTGAGCGCAATGTTTTCGATTTTATTGCAAAAATACCTAAAATAATCTTCCAAATCAAATGAAACTTTGGACACATGTCACTTTTGAAAAATTCCAAAATATTTTAAAAAGAACCTGTAAATGGACCCTTAATCCTCTCAAAATCCCCGAATGGTCGTCAAAATACCTGAAAAAGGGCATACCTGGTTTCTAGCCACACTGAAACCAATAAAACCATACAAAATACATATTTCCAAATAAAAAATATGAGGAGTTTTAAGTAAATCTTTGTGGCTCGTTCAAAATACCCAGTGTAACCCGTTTTTTCTAATATCCAGGTTGTTGGGTAAATCTTCGCAGCCCAAGTCTAAATCCCCGGTTTTACCCGGGTTTTTCTTAATCCCCGCCAAATCCCCGCAAGACCTCCAAAATACCCGGAAACTGGGTAAATACCAAGTTGTTGGCAACACTGCTGTAGTAAAACTGCGTGCCGGTTGTTTAGAAAAAATATCACAAAAATGCTACATATCTGTTATAGACTGGGAGCTGGGAGATCGACAAATACGGCATAAGGTGCACATGTAAAAGCTATGCTTTTGAAGAGGCATCCTGGGGGGTGTCAAAAATGGGTTTTAGCCCTCAATCTGGGGCTTTCTCCAAGGTGGACAAACTCAAAACTTCGAAAAAAGGTCAAAATTTACGTCGTAAGGTGCACGGATTTGACACTTACCATTACCTAGTATAAGTTGAGGGGATCACAAAACAACCTAGGTGGACAAAAATATTGGGGGCTTTGACCCAGGCCGGTGGAAAAACTTGAAAATCCAAAAAAATGCCAAACTTTACGTCATAAGGTGCACAAATATAATATGCGGCATTGCATTCCTCAGGTATTCAGGCAAGGGCGCCCGCAGGATATTTTCCCAGTGGGGGCAAACAATTATTCTTTCCTGGGGTTTAATTAGGGTGTATAAAATATACCGGTATGCCTTATTGGGCCCGCAGCCCTCTTCTGGAGAAAAAGTAAGATAAAAGTCCTTGAAAACATATTTTTGGCTGTCTAAAAACCAGAGTTATCTTCCAAAAACATTCCAAACATACTCATTTGTTTCTTCAATTATGATACCGATTTTTAGTTTGTTTGTAAATTTAATTTAAAAGTCTCAAGTTCTTTACTTTTGTAATTATTTTACTTATTTATGAAAACTAATCATTCTTTTAGCTGGGATTCAATTGCATCCTGAATTAGTTTAGGAAATTGAATAAATAGGCAAAACCAGTGCCATTGCAAAATATCCGACCATTATGTGCCCAATAATATGAACAATCATCACTCTCACGCCTTCTAGCAAGGAATTTCCGTCAATCAACCGCTTTTAGTGAATACATGAGATTGGTTCTCACACACGATTGCGAGTTCGCAATGGTACATTTTTGTCGTTTATCAGCGATCCGGCAAATACCGCCGATCGCGAGTTTCGAAAAGCAACATCGGCCGTTTATCCGTAAGCGGCAAATACGCGGCTGTTAGCGAATTTCGCAAAGCTAGATTCTCCGTTTGTTCGCGACAGGGCCGCCGAGAGGGGGGGGGGCAAAGGGGGCAGGTTGCCCCGGGCCACAAAAGGAAGGGGGCCACATTTTGAGCTTAGAATATTTTTGAGGATTATTAAATATTAGAGTTTTTAAAACAAGGAGACCAACATTAAATGTATTAGAAGATATATAAAAAACGTAGTACTTAAAAACGTATATAATTAAAATTACCTAACTGTTCATTTGTCTTATTTTGATACAATTTCATTTGGTTTTCGGCCGTCGCGTCTGGGCCCCCCGAGGTAATAGGACTGCACCAGACCTCACATTAACTAAATCCGTACCAAGCTCACTCAGCAATCGCCCAATACCAATCGTTTACACCCTATATTCATCACAAAACCTTTTTTTGTACACGCCTACGATGGACCAAGGAAAAGGATTCCTAGCTTTAACTAAATGGTGTATATTTTACAAAAGAATAATAGTAATAATAATAACATTTATGACTCAAGACGTGACATTAATGTTTTCCAATGATTAACAACTTCAGTTTCGTTTCTCCTCTGAGTTTGAGTTCAGCTACGTATGAACACAGATAAACTAATACATAAACAATGTGTTCGTTTATCTGTGGTATGAACCAAGGTCCAAAGAAATTCAAGTTTCCTCATATAAAAATTTAAGCAGCTCAGGCCTTCAGCAGACCGAAAGAATGCGCTCGTCTGAAGCTTCAAGCTGGCACAATAAAGTATCTTGGCCGGTCAGAGAGTAGTTATTACTTCATCTTCGACTCAAGCTATACTTTTACCAAAGGGCCAAGGGGGCCTTTTGCTAGGGCTAGGATACAACCGGTAAAATGGTGTCGTGGTGATGTCACACGCACAGTTACGTATCTACAATCACTGTCGCCCGGGGCAAAATCGGAGTTTGGCCCCCCCCCGGGCACCAAACACAAAAAATATATTATATTTTTAATGCGTCTTTGATGTGATGGATAATCAATTAATTATCTTGTATATCGTAATATGATTTTATATTAGGATTCATATGATTTAAAAACAACGATTTTCGTAGGCTACGGTACAGCCTAGCAAGAAATTTTATTGCCATAATATGACCGAGAAATTTGCCAGCCGTTAAAAAAAACCAAAGCAAGGTGTCCATCAGATTTTAAAAATAAAACTTCCGACATTTTTCTGACCCTTCCCGACAATTTCAAAACAATTCCCGACCAATGAAATCAGCCATGTTGCCTCTTAAAACGAATAATTGAGCTCAATCTATGTAAAGTAAAATACAATATTATTTACGCCTGCAAAGCGGCCGAAATAACCATGAGGACGTTAACTCATGGTAACGTCCTCCATGAGGTACCTGTCTTAATAAGAATGATTAAGAAATGATTAAATGACTAGTAGATATACCCGCGGCTTCGCTCGCTGACAGGATACAAAATTAATGTTTGTTCAATTATACGTCATTTGTAATGCGCAACTTTTACAAATTTCCAAATAGATTGACGATTTCAATAATTTTATCTGAAGTATACATTTTTAAGCACTTAATTACAAACTTAAGGTTGCATCTCCATCCCAGATGGACATGAGAAGATGGAACGTTCCCTTGATGAATTTTACTTTTTCGCTCAAATGTTATGAATTGGCTATACCATGGGCTAACGTAATCTAATTTTTCAGTTTAGCCTTAAGAATCCTGAAATGTCCTAGTTAATCTATTATTTAACCTATAAAATTGGGTTTCTAATATTTTTAATAAAAAAGTATCAACTTCAGGGGTTTAAACTCAGAACTTTCATTGCACCGCCCTTTTCCCTAAAACCTGTCGGCCAATTTGACATAAAAAAATAAGAGGCTTATGTATGATATATAGCTGATGTAAATACCACAAATTTAAAGGCCGCAAATTTCAATACTGCAAAAGGCGGACTCAATAGACCTAACATCTGAATTTAGTATATTTATTAATATACCAAAAACTGTTAGAAAGTAGGCTATATAAAACTAATGTGTAGGCCAAAAAACGAGGACACCTAATTCATCTCCGAATTTTTTCAATTATTGGAGATTTGATTACGGGTTTAGCAGTTTGGGCGAAAATTTTCGGTAGAAATAGTATATTTGATTGAACACAGCATAAATCGCTCTCGGCCAATACGCAAACCCTCCTATAATTTTGGTTAAAAAACAACGATACTATAAAAAAACAACGGAATGATATGTCCTTGCAGTCTCAAGACTTAAGTTCGATTACTTCGGGTGATCCGTGAAAAGCGAGTAGGGTAGGTATATGGTATCTGAAAAATATTTAATATACGATAAGCGTGCTGTACAATTTATTATTTTAGGAAATGGAATTCCTATTTTTGTCTCTTTAAAATATTCTAGAGAACTTCTAAGGCCGCCATTTTGAATTTTTGAATTTATCTTATTTTAGCCTTTCCAGATGTATTATTTTTTGTTTTCCATACTGAGGTTTAACTATCGTAGTTTTGAACGTATTTATATTAACATGCTTATCTCGAACTTTCATATTGTCTCTTAAGTTTTCTCCTCCAGGTTGGTCCTTAATGCGTCTAGTTCCTGGTCTTGAAGAACTTTCCCTCTTCTCCTGTCTTTTTTTATTTGTTCTTATTTTATTCTTGTTCTTCTCCTCCAGCATTTTAAAATAATTTATTAGTATGCATCTAGAGCCTAAAAAGAATATTTGAGCCAAGATTCATGGCCCAAAGCCCTGCATTGTTTTAGAAAATAAGCTTTGAAAAATAAAAATGACCGCCATTTTGAATTTTATAATATACCCTATTTTAGCCTTTTGAGATAAAATATCTTAAAATCCTTTCTTAGTACGCATCTAGAGACTTTATAGAATATTTGTGCCAAGTTTCATAGCCCAAAGTCTTATAGTTTTTGAGAAACTGTGATCAATGAGTCAGTCAGTCAGTCAGTCAACCGTTTTTGGCTTTTATATATATAGATTAAGGAAGAATTTACGGCCGCGATATGTCCAACATATTTAACGGCCGTAATGAGACCGAGAGATTTGCTGGTCACAGAAACACTGAGCGATTTTCCAGCCAAAGTAAGACCGAGAGATTGGCCGGCCGCGGTATATACGACAGCAATTTGACAGCCGCGATGTGACCGCGAAAGGTGTAACGACCATGAAAAGGCAAGCGGTTTAGTTGCAATGCGCTAGCCGTGGTCTAAACGACAGGTTTTTCGCCGAATAAATATGACGACCTCGAAAAGAGCAAAATACTTGTCGGCAGAGAAACAACAAGAAGAAATATGCCTGCTAGCAACGATTGATTATTTGGACAAGATGTAGCAAATAGATGTGAGGGCCGCGAAAGGAGCGAGAGACTTGTCGCCCACAATGCGACCAAGAGATCTGCCGGCCGCAAAACAAGCAGGCGATTTTCCGGCCACGAAATGAGCGAGTGAATTTTCGGCCGCGGGACGAGTGAGCTATTCTCCGTCCGCGAAACGAGCGAGCGGCTTTCTTGCCATCAAACAACGAGAAATGTGACAGTCACGAAAACAGAGACAGTCTTGACGGCCGCGATGCGACAGAGATTTTCCGGCAGTGATACTACTAAGAGATTTGCCGGCCGCGAAACGAAAAATTTGACTTTAAATTAAATTTTATCGCTTTTTACTTAAACGGAGCCAGCCAGTTGGGGCGTCGCTGGCGCCCCCCTTCTGGCCGGTGCCCGGGGCAGGCGCCCCCGCTGCCCCCCCCCCCTAGATCCGTCACTGCACACGCACCACAGGCATTATGGGAGTTGGAAAACAGAAGGAAAACAAGTAAAGTAGTTTATAGTAGTTAGGTAGCCTGTGAATTATTTGTATAATAACTTAAAATGTTTCTTAAATCCTTTTTACCCTCACGTACAGGCTTATTAGAAACATACATTTTTAGTCTAGTGCTTTTAATCCCAAGTTCTGTGTTATTCAGTAGCCGTATCAAAAAGGATTTTACCACTTTTTACAGTTTGTAATGTTCTGAATTTTTAAAATTCATAAATCAAAAGTTAAATACAGGCCTGTGATGTAGTTGTTTTGTATTGAACAAATTAACATATTCAACATTTCTAGATCAAAAAGTTTGTAAACAGCAAAATTTACAAATGTAGCTATTTTACAGACAAAGATATTTTTTATTTACGATTTTTTGTATTGAGGGGCCTCACTCCCAAACTTTGCCCCGGGCCTCAAAATGTCTGTCGGCGGCCCTGGTTCGCGATCGGCAAATACGCGCGACCGCTTTCAACGGCCGATCGCTAGTTTCGTAAAGCTACATCGACCGTTTATCCGCGATCGGGAAATACGCGCTAGCGTATTTCGTGGACGTTCGCGAATAGCGTAAAGCTATTTTTGCCGTTTATCCGCGACTGGCAAATACACGCGATGGGTTTAGCGGCCGATCACAAGGTTTGCAAAGCTGCACTTGCTGTTTATTAGCGATCGGCTAATACGCACGACAGTTTTAGCGGATGATCGCACTAACCTGGATCTGCTGTTTATTTGTGATCGGCAAACGGCAAATGCACGAGTTCGTTTTCCGCGGCCGGTGGCGAGTTTTGCGAAGCTGCACTCGCTGTTTAGTTGCGATCGCTAAAACGATCACGTCCCGAAATTTTCCCGAAGTGAGTAAAAATCCCGCCCAAAAATCGGGAATTCAATTTTCCCGAAATTTTGGGACCCGACCATCCCTGATTAAAAATTACAGAGATTAACTTTGTTTGGTCAACTTGAACAAACTTAAAAGCTTCATGTATTTTTAAATATATTTTCCTTTTCTCAGGGGGGGCAGTTGCCCCCCTGGCCCCCCCCTGCGGGCGCCCATGTATTCAGGGACCTAAAACCGCTGAGGTGGACAAAATTTTTGGGGGCTTTACCCAAGGTGGACAAGATTGAAAATTTCATGTTTCGAATTTTAGATTTTTTTAAATCCGTCTGTACCCCATCATATCAAACCGATTTCAATGAAATTTATTTGGAGGTCTTGGCATGGAACTAAAAAGATTCATTTCAAAATATCTGAAAAATATATAATTTTTCACTAAACAGGGCAATTTTTTGGAAAATTTTCAATTTTCTGGGAAAAAAGTTTTTTATACCTGTAAAAATTATTCGATCTTCATGAGATTCGGCACGGATGTGTAAAATGGGTAAAACCAACATAACCTTGAAAACCAGCTCTTTCGGATTATTAAAAGGGGGAAATTAGGGGATTTTACTCCCCAAAAAAGGTTTTTTTTTACAATTTTCACATTTAAAAATGTAAGAAATCAAATTTTAGTTTACACCATTGAATTTAGCTTGAAAAAACAAACAATTTTGTATGTTTAATCATTGCTCTATGTCTATTCATCACTGAGATATTGAGGGTGATAAACTCAGTACTTTGTTCCAATGTTAATCTTATGGGAAATAAATAGAATCGTACATCTCAGTTTTTTCTGAACATAATTTAATAAAACTTGGTTTATGTGGCTTCATTTAGTTCAGGTTAACTTGAATAAGGCCTGAAATCCCCCATTTTTTGCATTACCATGGCAGCAAATAATACATTGTATTTCTTTCAGGATGAGGAACATAAAACATGCAGGAGGACACAATACATTGTTCCTATGTTATTCTTATGGGAAGAAAATAAAATTCTCTATCCTCCTCATTTTTTTACATATATTGATAATACCCCCGTTGCAGCAGACCTGCATACTCAGCGAATTTCAAATGCAAAACAACATATTTCAATCCAACGTAGCGAGATTTGACATGTTTTTGGGATGTTGTTGTCCTTGTTTTTATGCAGGAGGACATAATACATTGTTCCCATGTTATTCTTATGGGAAGAAAATAAAATTCTCTATCCTCCTTATTTTTTTACATATGTTGATAATACCCACGTTGCAGCAGACCTGCATACTCAGCGAATTTCAAATGCAAAACAACATATTTCAATCCAAATTAGCGAGATTTTACATGTTTTTGAAAGCTCCATAAGAATAACATGGGGAATGAGTATGCAGGGTTGCTGTTACGGGTATATTAAAACTGGGTGGTTTTAATTCAATATTTAGTATATCTGAACTAGAAGAAGCCATTAACCAAGTTTTATCAAGATATGTTGAGAAATAATCGAGATATCGAATTTTTCTTATTTCCCATAAGGTTAACATTGGGACAACGTACTGTGTTTACCACCTTCAATATCTCGGTAACCAATGGACATAGAGCAGTGATTCAAAATACTAAATTGTTTTTTTTTTTAGCTGAATTCTATGGTGCCAACAAATATTCGATTATTTGTATTTTTCTATGTAAAAAACTCAAATAACCCATTTTTGGGGGGGTTTACCCCCCTTTACCCCACTTTCTGGTAGTCCGATCAGGCTGGTTTTCAAACTCGTCCGAATAATTACTACTTTACATGGCTGTGCCAAATTTAATTCAGATTGGACCATTTTTACGGCCGCTATCGTGCTTATAGACATATATATATATTGATAAGATTAGTTTTCATAACAAGTACCCTTTTTATTTTTCAAAAATTATCTTATAGATAAAATAATTTTTATAGATTAGTTTTCATAACAAGTACCCTTTTTATTTTTCAAAAAGTATCTTATAAATAAAATCATTTTTGAAAAATAAAAAGGGTATTTGTTATGAAAACTAATCTTATCACTATATTAGTAGCTCTAATCATCCACAATTACTCTAATATATATATATATATGTTTGGTTGAAATTACCCACATGTTTTAGTATTTTTTCCTTCTCACTTTCTCTCAAACCCCTTCAAAATTACCGAATAGGGGTACTCCACCCTCCTCCTGAACTTTTGCAAAAAAAATCTTTGAGACCTCTGATCAAAATTTAAAATAATGTACTAAAATAAACATCAGCTAATTTTGTCCAAGAGAATGAACCCGGCTTGTCTAATGATTTTTGACCACTAAAAAAAGTTCCTACTTTATGGAAAAATTATCAAAAGATGATTAAACTTAATGATTTTAAACTACTGTAAAAACTGTCTGATGGACAACAGGCCAAACCAGCTTACCGAGTTTCTCTTGTAAATGACAGTATACTCGTCTTGTTTGAAGAAGAGGGTTGAGATTTTGGAAATTTGATTCATTGTCAAATTATTTTGATCTACCTTTTTTCCTGCATATACAGAACCTCCTAGTCCTAATTATAGACATTTATTAAACTGTAAAGTGTTGGAAAATACCAAAACATGTGGGTAATTTCAACCAAACATAGCGAGACATGACTTTTTTTGTATTCTCCATAAAAATAACAGGGAATGAGTAAGCAGGTTTGCTGTTACAGATACGTAGAAGTTGGGTGGTTTTAAGGCAATAATCCAACTAACCCTGACTAGAAGAAGCCACATACCAAGTTTTATCAACATATGTAAAAAAATAATAGTGAGGTTGCTTAGGGTTTTATTTTAAGAACACCGTTACCAGGTGGATAAAAGCACAAAATTTGGCATGAAGGTATCTTAGGGTATACTAATCAATTTTAGCTTAGGAGCCCTCACGAATTTTCAAAAATGTCCATACACGGCACCATTATCCAAAATGGCCATCAAATACAGAAATATATATTGAACAAATTTTATTTATGAATATCCAAGCTAATATTTCCCAAGATATCGATTTGAAACCACCGCCTTACTTGCTGAGTAGTAAGTACTTCGTTCTGATTGGGTATCAATTTTTAGCCGCCATCTTGAATCCGCCATATTGGATACAAGATAGTTTTTTTAATATGAATGTAGTATTGTGACTCATCATTACAGTCTAGATTTTCACACTGATTACAATTATAAAAACCGTTTTTGAAAATATTCATTCGTTAAAAAGATATGCTCATGTAAAAATTCATCACTATACATTTCTTATGGACGTTTCATATTTTTAGCATTTTTTTGGATTATTTTTCTTATATCTCTCATTATAATTAAGGTATGTAGTTAGTTTTAGTCTTAAAAATGCTCGGTGAAATAGCGGCTTTCATTTGAGATATTAATAATCAACATCGGACAAGTGACAGAAGAGCTATAAGCCTCAATGTAACTTAAAAATCAATTTTTCGGAAATTTGTCTTTAATCAAGTATTTATACCTCCGGTTCTAAATAAGGTATTTAGTTAATTTTGGTCATAAAATACGCAGTGATACTTTGGCTTTAGTTTTAAATATTGATACGTTAAATATGTTAGGTTGTAAACAGATTTAAGGCTCATTATGACATAAAGATTGGTAATTTTTTTATTTTACGCTTAATAGTTGATTATATCTCACCCCAAACTAGCCAGAATTAAATGATTGCAGTCTCAAAATAAAGCTAATATTTTACTGAGTCTTTTAAAAGCATTCAGAACTCCATACCTGCCTTCGAACTGGAGATTTCACATAAACAAAAATCTCTGAAATATTTAATTTTACGTGGGTTTTTGAACCACAACTCACCTGAAACTCAATCTATTAAAATAATTTATGACTCAAATGAAAGCCAATAGGCTACAGAATCAATAGGGACCTTTACGATTTTTGAGTCTTCTATGGAACTAGAGAAATCCTTCAAGAACTGTAAAATTATGCAAATAAAACAAATTTATGTTGAGTGAAAGCTCATAGGTCACCTAAACTTTAATCTGATTTTATTGAGAGTTAGTTCAGTTGAAAGCTGATGGTTTACTGAGTGATTTAAGACCAAAATGAACTAAATACCTCATTTAGAACCTGAGATACATATAATTGATTGAAAACAAATTTCCAAAAAATTGATTTTTAAGTTACATTGAGGCTTATAGCTCATCTGTTACTTGTCCAATGTTGATGATTAATATCTCAAATGAAAGCTGTTATTTCACTGAGTATTTTAAGACTTAAACTAACTATATCTATAATAATTACAATGGGAGATATAAGAAAAACAATCCAAAAAAATTCTAAAAATACGAATGTTCCATAAGAAATGTATAGGGATGAATTTTCATTTGAGCATATCTTTTTAACGAATGCATATTCTCAAAAACGGATTTCAGCATTGAAATCAGCGTGAAAATCTAGTTCATAATGATGTGTCACAACACCATCTTTACATTAAAAAAATCATGTTGATATCCAAAATATGGCGGATCCAAGATGGCGGCCGAAAATTATTATCCTGTCAAAATAAAGGATTAACCACCAAACAATGATAGGTGTTGTTTCCAAGTCAATATATAAAAAAAGCATGTAAAAGATGTAGTAAAGTGACTTTTTTTCAAAAATGACCCCATGTTAATTGTAATTTAACATCCCACACACGTATTTTGGTGCCGGGTGTGGAAAGTTCTTAAAATTCAAAAGGGCTCCTAGGCTAAAATTCATTAGTACACCATGAGGTACCTTCACACCAAATTTGATGCTTTTATCCGCCAGGTAACGGTAATTTCACTAAGCCACTTCACTATAAGGAGGATAGAGAATTTTATTTTCTTCCCATAAGAATAACATGGGAACAATGTATTATGGTTTGCTGCCATGATAATGCAAAAGATTTGTCAAAATATAAAAATGGGATTTTAGGCCATAATCAAGTAGACCTGAACTAGACCACATACCAAGTTTTAAGATATGTTAGAAAAAAGCGAGATGTACGATTTTATTAATTTCCCATAAGATTAACATTGGAACTAAGTACTGAGTTTATCACCAACAAAAACTCAGTCTCAGTCTCGGTAATGAATAGACATAGAGCAATGATTAAACATACAAAATGGTTTGTTTTTTCAAGTTAAATTCAATGGCGTAAACCAAAATTGATTTCTTACATTTTTAAATGTGAAAATTGCAAAAAAAACCCATTTTTTGTGGGGTAAAATCCCCTAATTTCCCCCTTTTAATAGTCTGAAAGAGCTGGTTTTCAAGATAATGTTCGTTTTAACCATTTAACATGTCCGTGCCGAATTTCATGAAGATCAAATAATTTTTACGGGCGTTAAAAACTTTTTTCCCAGAAAATTTAAAATTTTGCAAAAAAATTGCCCCTTTTAGTGAAAAAATATATATCTTTCAGATATTTTGAAATAAATCGTTTCAGTTGCATGCCAAGACTTCCCAAAAAAAATTTTCATTGAAATCGGTTTGATATGATGGGGTACAGACGGATTTAAAAAAATCCAAAATTCGAAACATGAAATTTTTAATCTTGTCCACCTTGGGTAAAGCCCCCAAAAAATTTTGTCCACCTCAGCGGTTTTAGGTCCCTGAATACCTGAGGAATGCAATGCCGCATATTATATTTGTGCACCTTATGACATAAAATTTGGCATTTTTTTGGATTTTCAAGTTTTTCCACCTGGGTCAAAGCCCCCAAAATGTTTGTCCACCTAGATGTTTTTGTGATCCCCTCAACTTATATTAGGTAATGGTAAATGTCAAATCCGCGCACCTTATGACGTAAATTTTGACCTTTTTTTTTTGAATTTTTAGTTTGTCCAACTTGGAGAATGCCCCCAGATTGAGGGCTAATAAGCCAATTTTTGACACCCCCCAGGATGCCTCTTCAAAACGGCATAGCTTTTACATGTGCACCTTATTACGTAATTGTCGACCTCCCAGCTCCCGGTCTATTATAGTATCAACTGCGGCACAGCGTCACGATCCAAAGCTGCCGTCTTTCATGAAGTGACTCCGCTCATCGGATGGTTTTTGCTAGGGGTGCCCAGAGTGGGGGGGATAACGGCGCTCAGGGCACCATCAAATAAAATTTTAGGGGGGATTTTTTTAACTATAAAAGAGTACGGAATTTCGTGATCATAATTGAAAATTCAAGCATGTTCATGCTGAAAGATGACCATTACTAATACTATTGACAAATGCATTGTTATTTGAACCATCATTAACTGTGCAATCACACTCAGTATTTTACTGTACACACACAAATATCTACTGAATGCGAAAAAAAGCGGAAATAACTTTGCTCGAAGAGCGATAATCACACGTAATATCGGCCGCGTTGGTCGACTGCAAAATGGTTCAGCCATTGATTCCATCAATAAATATAATCAGAACTGAATAAATAAAGACGCACACATTTTTTTTATAGAAATTAAGAAATAGTTGTTCAAGAAGATCAAGAAATTAACTTTTTTCCGCAGAGTTCAGAGTGGTTCTTCACTCATGCAGTGGTGCGGACACAGCAAACTGTTGTTGTCAAGTTATTGAAAGAGTCGATCATTTCAAGTATCTTGGGGTAATTGTTGATTCAAAACTGAGATGGGAAAATCATGTAAATTTAATTAAATATAAACTCAGAAAAATGATTTTTGTTTTTTATCAGCTGAGACAAATTTTGGACGAAAAAGAACTTAAAATTATTTACTACGCCTATGTTCAATCCTATTTGCAATACGGCTTTATTGCTTGGGGAGGTTGTTTTCAATCTGTTCTTGAGCCATTAAATATTATCCAAAGATCTATTATTAAAGCAGCATTCAAAAAGAAGGCGTCTTCCCGACTCTACAGCTTTTAGAGAGTCTGGGCTTTTATCAGTCAGACAGTTATTCATAAAGAGCTTATTAACGTTTTGTTACAATAATCCACACCTGATAGCAACTCCTGTAACTCACACTTACCGTACCCGTAGCGCGGTGGGCGTGGGCCTGCAGGTTCCTCGAGCAGTTAAATCTATTAACCTGACTAATTCCTTTTACATAGCCAATTTTTACGAAAATTACCTCTAGAAATACGAAGCCTGCAGGTTCTGCTCAGTGCCTACAAGAGGGTCGTGGCGGCCTGGCTGGCGGAGATAGGCCCGGTTATCGCTGAGCCGCTTATCGGCCCAGAATATCCTACGTGACCTTGACACAATTCCACTTTCACAAACAAAAAACCCATGCCTCACGCAGTTTTATAAAATTTAAATTAATATTTATTTTCTCCATTACTTGTATCTTACCTAATCTATGTTACACGTTATCAGCAGCTGTTCAAGAAATAAATCTTAATTACTAAATTTTTTTAACTCTCATTGATTTTACTTCTTGTGGTTTTGAATGTACAATTATTGTTTAGTTTTTTTTGTGTAGTATTAACGCAGCTATGGACTTGAGCTCGCCACACGCACAGGTCTTTGACCCATGTGAGGTTTTTTTAATTTTGTTATTATGACGCTGCTTTTGTATTATTTATGGGAATAAAGAATTATTGATTTGATTTGTTTTCTCACAGTTAAAAATGTTATGGAACTGATTTTGTTGTGATTTTCTAACAATAAACTGAAGTTTTAAAGATGTAATTCATATCTTATTAATGTCCACAAAAATATATTTCGTGAGGTATTTACTAAAATTTAATGTTATGCAAACGAAACTACTTGGTGTTTTATTGATTAAAATTTATAATTGGTTATGTTCATTGTCATTCAAGTAAGAGCCGCAAAAACTGTATATTAAACAATTAATAACACCGTTGCAGCAGACCTGCATACTCAGCGAATTTCAAATGCAAAAGAACATATTTCAGTACATCATAGCAAGATACAACATGTTTTTGTAAGCTCCATAAGAATAACATGGGAAATGAGTATGAAGATTTACTGCAACAGGTCTGTTAAAACTGGGCGGTTTTAATTCAATATTTAGTGGATCTGAACTAGAAAAAGCTATATAACAAGTTTTATCGAGATAAGTGAACAAATAAGGAAGATATAGAATTTTTTTATTTGCCATAAGGATATGGGGAATGAGTATGCAGGTTTGCTGCCACAAAAATTGAAATATTGGGGATTTTAGACTAATATACATTCGATCTCAACTAGTTGAAGCCAAAAACTAAGTTTAATATTAAGATACGTGTTGAGAAATAAGGGAGTCAAGCATGGGCGTAATTTCAGCATTTCGATTGGGGGGGCAAGATCTTCTAGGTCATTGCCTCATCCTGATTTGATTGTATACACCATACACCACCCCCCCTTTGCACTAGCAGTTCGTACTGCAGAATATGGGTTGGTATTACACGGAGGCCACCCTTATACAGCGCGCTGCGGCGGTTATGTTAGGCTGTTAGGTCAGGTTATCATAAATATATTAATAGGACTTTCCTCGTTTCGTTACGAATCGAACGATACCAGATGAGTCATACTTTTGCCCGCCAAATACCCTTGAAATAGGCCAAGGTCAGGTCGTTGATCGGAGCGCACGCATCAGGTCCCGACAGGTGTCAAGGGATTTAGCAGGCGAAAGTATGACTCATCTGGTATCGTTCGTTTCATAACGAAACAAGGAAAGTCCTCCTAACATATTTATGATAACCTAACTTAACATAACCGCCGCTGCGCGCTGAATAAGGGTGGCGTTCGGGTGAAGTCGCTAGTGGCGGTGGCGACTCGATCAACTCAATCCTCACCAACATCGCTGTCTTCTGGGAAGCAGAAAACAAAGACCGCTTATCATAATAATGTCCAATTTGTACAGTAAGTCAATTAAAGTATGTTCTTTCCAATTACAAAGTCATTTTTGGTAATCAATAAAAAAATCTCTAAAAACAGTGGCTCCGTATAATACCAAAGTATCTATGGGGTATATACACTGCCAATGCATATTATTTTCTTTATATCTAACTAGCTTAAGTTAATATCCAACCACGATATCACAACACAATGTGAACTTGTAATCACCATTCACTTCACTCAAAGCCGTAGCCAGAAAAAAAATTCCTCCGCGGTTACAGGAAGTGAAAAAAATAACTTTCTAACCTTTCATTTAAATGTCACTTCGATATTTTCGGGGGGGGGGGGGGTTTGACCCCCTGACCCCCCCATTGGCATGGCCTTGACTTCAGTCAGTAATTGTACTATTTGTAATACTGCCTCACTGCAGTCAAAGCAGGCACACCAACTGTGCTTTATACGACTGGTGATTGACTGTTGCTATACTCTTATCTCTAATGTCCAATGTTGCATTACCCAGGATTTGGCATTTTACTCGCCAACTCCATTGATAATCCTCACTTTTACCCGGTTTTTCGGCACTAATCCCTGCAAAATCCCCCCCATTGAATATTTGTAAAGCAAATCACAATTCAAAAATCCCCGGCTTTACCCGTTTTTTATGTATTTAGGATGCTGAGTAAATCCCCGCAGCTCAAGTCCAAAATCCCCGATTTTACTCGATTTTTCTTAATCATGTTAATTATGTCCCCGAACGGCCGACAAAAAACCCACAAACCGGGCTATTACTCATTTTCTGGTAACACTGCAACGAAATAACTAATACAACCAAACCAAATACATAACACCAACTTTCGTTTGAAAAATAAAATATCTAGAGTTCCAAAAAATCCTTGTACCTCGATCGTCAAAAATCCCCCATTTCACCTATTGTTTAATATCCAAGTTGATGAGTAAATTTCCTCAATCCAAGTCTTAAATCCCCGGTTATACGCGGTTTTTTCTTAATCACTGCCAAAACTCCGCACGGCCTCCAAAATACCCGAAAACCGGGTAAATACCCGGTTTTGGGAACATTGCTAACGAACGGCTGTGTCAGACCGGGGCCACAGACCGTCTGACACTATGTCTTCTGGGCCCGATGTCAGACAGAGTTGCCAGTCCAGTCGACCCATTGTCAACCGCCCTTCAAAATAACTTAACACATGGATTGACTTTATGGAGATTCCATGGATGGTTTACCTAGCAAACTTGAATATATGACGAGTTAAGTGATGGTAATGGTTACCATCAATTCAACCTGATGAAATGGTTAGATAAATAAACAGTACTTTTAACTGTTGCGTATGGTTATGATAATTTATTTTTTGTACTTTTCCCTTATTCGCTGGTTCAAAATTCCTCACAAAACCTTTATCCCGCCCAAAAAATCATGCCCCCCCAAAAATTTTGATGGGCAAATTGTGCCATGTCCCCCCTTCTGGGCACCCCTGGTGAACAGTGTCTTATGACAAGCAACTTACACTGGCTCTGAGCAGCACTACAGAGTTTAGAGGTTGGCCATCCTGGAGCGTTAGTTTGGTGGACGTGTCGTTTGGCGTGGGAGTGGGTTCTCGTCGACCGGCGCGCCATAGTGGATAGCGTGTATGTCTGTATTCGTTCGCTAAACGTATCCTTGCAAATTTGCAATCGGACTTCAAACAAAACTACGCCACCAGCGTACTTTTACGGCATATCGACAAGACTCATATTAATGAAAAATTTATGTTAATAATAATTTAATTTTACAACTTGAAAAAACATGACTCTGGTCAATTTTCGTTATTTATACCTAAAAATTAATTTTAATTTCCAAATTTATGGGGGGGCAAGTGCCCCCCCTTGCCCCCCCCGAATTACACCTATGGAGTCAAGAAATTATAAGTCATCACATTACTGAACAATTCTAAAGAACTCCTTGTGTGCCGGCAATTTACCACTAAACCCACATTTGCCACATTGAGCAATTTGTAAAGGTGCTGGACAAATGCCATAAAAACACGTGTGGCAACCCCTTCATAATATATTACTATTCTAATATATCACTATTAGACCTTAAACAATTTGAAAAGGTTCCACAAGTGCCTGCAAACTCCACCACAACAAAAATTTTGCACTTTGGACGATTTGGCAAGGAACCACGGCACCAGAAAACGCCACTAAAACAAAAAATAGTGTACTTTGAACACTTTTAAGCTCCCAGGGCGCCGCAAACGCTGCAATAACAAGTTACGCACTTGACTCACTTAAAAAGGCTCCACGCCACTCGCCAGCTTTGCCAGCTCCATTTCCCTGCTCATATTTAAACATTAAAAATCAAAATGCCTTAGTATAAATTGATTTTTTATTTTTGCTTGAAAGTGTGCCTCATACAGTTTGCGCCCCTAGGCTCAGGCCGACTGGACCTATTAAGAAATCCCGCCCTGTGTAGAGAGGTGTGTGGGTACTCCACTACTGAGTTTTTTTTCAAGCTGAGTTTACACTACTCAGGTTAACTCAAAAAGTTTTTTTTAATACTTGAAAGTTCGAGTCACTTACGAACTTCACACACATATTTCCACTTCTGCTTGCCGTTAATAAAACAATTTGTGTTTACTTTAATTAAAGAGTATTTTCTCAAAGTATGTGTAGTTTTTTAAATGGCGGTTATGTACAAGTATCATAACTATTATTTCTAGTTTAACACCTTTACCAAAAACCCCTGATCTTACAGACCTTAGGGAAATTTCACTCGTTGATATTGGCAACACTGATGAAGCGTTGGCGCTACCCCTCCCAGTACCTTCTTCCGTCCCCTTTCCCTTGACCTTCGCACAGTTTTCTTCAGTTTGAATGGTCCTCCCGTACTCGACTTCCCAATGTTCAATTACGTGCCGGTCTCAGAGACCGCGGGTTTCAGTCCCCATTAGTGTGTTGTCCATTATTTCTTATGCAGGAGTCTCACAGACCTCGGGTTTCGGTTACTGATTATTTATTTGCTGTCCATTATTTTATATGGGAGTCTCACAGACCGAGGGTTTCGGTTAACGTCCCACAGTGAGGGTTTCAGTATAGGTGTTAAAAACTAGACTCAAAAAAGCTCAAAACTCATGGGTGTTGTGTTAATACCTCTACTTATATATATGTTTTTATTCCCCCCCCCTCCTCTTTATTTTTGTCTCTTTTGTGAATATTGGATTTAAATGACACTGAATAAGTATAATGTTTAGCAGGCTCTTGATATTTGTTGAAATATAATTATTGCTGTCACCAGGAGTTACTGTCTGCTTTATCTTGCTTGTCTAATTCCTGACATAGTCTTTATGAGGCCATTTGTCACTTGGTTATAGATTTGACTAAAACTAGAATGCAAACAAATCAAAATACCAAGTAGAAATGATGAATCAAAATGATATAATCAGTTTAGATATCTTCTAATATTAAACCTTATTATGGTAAATATTTATTTTCATTGACACCATTTTTAGAGTGAAATTTATAATTTATAATACAAAATTATTGTGTTCAACTTAAATTTCAAAGATACATATCTAAATAACATGTGAGGCATGAAATTCAGTAATCCCATAACATATTGGATATCATGTCTTCATACCAAAGAAGTCTATTTCATTTATTGTTTAAGAATCAGAGGAACAAGTTACAAAGGAAACCAACTGCATAGCAACTAGAATGGTTTATTCTCCCAGCAGTAACAGTTTACAGAGAACACAACAATAATAGATTCTTAATCCATAACATTTTCAATAAATTTACATTAAGAGACATCAAGTCTTAGGTGAGAATATTGACAAAATTATTATGTGAAGAACATTTTCACATAAATTCGAAGAGTAATTAACATAAATCAAAAATAAAAATTATGTTTTAATTTAAGTAAACGTGATAAAACCTAAAAGCACAAATTAATACACATGTTTTATGTCAGTTGATAAAGTGGTAGTAAATAGCATTAACAAGGTTCCCACAGGTTTTCCAAAACAAAATTCCAGGATAGTTCCAGGATGTATTCATGATTTTCTGGGACACTCACAAAGAGGACGAAATCATGACTTTTCTGGGTACTCAAGATATCAAAGTCATAAATTCCAGGTAAAAAATATATATTCACTAATCAAGGAAAAATTTTACTACCCTCTACAAAAATTGCTATAAAGGTGATTCTGTGTTTTCTGTCATGCTGAACAACACCTACCAACGGAAGTGCCTCATTTTCAAGATTGTGTCAAAAACATCTGTATTTCCAATCTGTATTTAATCCTGTATTTCCAAATTGTGCCTTATCACAAAAAATCACATTTTGAGTTATGCACATCACTGCATGGATTTGTCTGCTAAAGACGGACCTGGCTGTAACCAAATTTTACCACTGCTATAACAGAATTAATACTGAGTATTTGCTATAAAGTTACAGTTTACAGCTTTTAATGCAATTCAATAAATATTTTGACAAACAAGGTTCAGAATTTCTATTGGTAACCTAACCACCCTCCGTTTTTCAGCTTTTGAAGCATTAAATTAACTTAATTCAAGAAAAAAGAAAATACTTATTCCATTTCTAAAATGTGAAAAGTAAATATAAGTCTTCAAAAAAATTCTCAGAAACAAGGAGAAATCCAGGACAGATGATAAATTTCCAGGACAAAATTGAAATTTCAGGGACAGTGAGGTAAATTCAATTTACAACTCCAGGTTTTCCAGGATGTTCCCTAAAATTCCAGGTTTTCCAAGACGTATGGGAACCCTGAACATAGTTACAAATTTCAAGTAACTTTGTTAATTTAATCAGTAAACCAGACATTACAAGCAAAATTATGCAGTATTACATTATTAAAGAACGATTTATAATCTAAAACAGTTGGAACGGTTGGAAATTATGAATGATATAATTGATTTTTTTATTACAGATGTTTAATAACATTTGACTAAAACAGTCTCACTGATAAATTTAAACATCTCTAATGGACAATCATAAAAACTAGGAAAATAACACGGGCGTTTGATTAATCTACAAATGTAGATTAAATAATCCTAGTACAAAAATTTGTTTGTCACAAATAAAAAAATAAAATCATTTAATCAAAAATATATAAATAATTTATCAAAATATACATGTTGTACTTCAACAAAAATTAATACAAGAATATAAAATCATCAAAGCCTGCTACAATTGGTAACTTTGGATCATGTGAGAGAATGGATTGTTTGGATTAAAGGGATGTACCAATAACGCCCCTTTCACACAAAGCGCTTTTTAAGACTTAAGACTTTATTAAACAATACAAGGCAGAAGGATTGTACAGTTTTTGTCATAAAAACGTGTTTGGCAATTATTTAAATGATAAATAGCCTAATTAACAAATGACTTAGGCTAAAACAATATGTGGGTTGAGTTTAAATCCAATAAATTTAATAAAAATCTACAAGATAAAATAAAAAATGTCAACAATAATAAAATGTTCATGTAAAAATATAAAAATTAACAGAATGTACAGCGAGCAACTGGATATAAAATTCAAAAGTTGATTATTGAATATACCTTTGACATTAATTACGAGGGTGCTTAGCCAAATTATTTAAAGCTTAGGTCAATTTTTGTACAGCTGAAGTATTCATCTATATGGTACAAAGGATTTTTATATAATCCCTCCAGCAAACAAGATTTAAATGATTTCACACTAACATGATAAGATTCCGAGGGTAGCCTGTTAAACATTTTGATACAAACAGAGTAGGATTCCTGAGTTTTCCCGAGCCTAAAAAGTGGTGAGTCTAATTTATTCCTACTTAAATGTGCATGGGTATCACCTCACACAGCTAAAGATCCTAAATTAAGTTTTAAATTCAACAGACATTCAAAAATAAAAAGATTATATAGGCCCTACAGTAAGAATATTTTCACTCTTGAAAATGGTTTGCAATGTGTCCTGTAGCTGGAGTATGTAATAATTCTAATTGTCTTTTTTTGCAATAACAGTACTCTTTTCATATCATGGCCACAACCCCAAAGTAATATACCATAACTTATGATGCTACTGAAAAAGCAAAATAAACATTCTCAAATAAGATTTTGGAATGCAATTTTTAAGTTTACGAAGTAAGTAAAGTTATGTTGAAACAGTTGAAACCCTACTGCATACATTATAAATATGAACACTCCAAGTCAACTTAGCATCTAAGGACATTCCCAATAATTTCACACTCTCATTTAAATGTTCCAAATGTACGAGGGTCGTCCAGAAAGTAAAGCACATTTTGTCCCCACATCTAACCCATTGGTCCTATCTCCGTGACTGATAGTGTAGCCTAAACCTCCACTCCTGGTCTCAATCTGAGCCAAGTCTCGTTGCCGACCGACCACGGATTTCATTCTCACAGCGTTTCAAAATGGCGGCGTCTTTTGAATATCCCGCCAAATGTATTTGACCTAATAATGTTGCTTCTTTAAGTACCTTACCACTTTCAAATACTTTACAGCCTAAAAATTCCCTTAACCTTGAAAAAATTATTCTCGTAAGTCCAGGTAAGGGTTCCACCAGGGATTGTCCGAAAATGTCTTACTTGAGGCGGCAAAGTTCTGTGAACTTGCTGCCGCTGCATGGAGCGGGCGCCGCGGCGGCGCGTCGGCATGGATCAGCAACACCCTAGCCTGCGATTGGATTTATCCTAATCGAGTTATCGTAGGGCCTCATAATGGACTCAGGATCACTTTTTTCTCCTCTACGAACAAATTCAACAGTGAATAAACGTTTTAGGCCGCAAAACAATATTGAAATCACCTCACTCGCATTTGGCGGGATTTCCAGTAGACACCGCCATTTTGAAACGCTGTGAGAATGAAATCCGTGGTCGGTCGGCAACGAGACAGCCCAGATTGAGACCAGAAGTGGAGGTTTAGGCCACACTATCAGTCACTGAGATAGGACCAATGGGTTAGATGTAGGGACAAAACGTGCTTTACTTTCTGGACGACCCTCGTATTTATATGCGGCTCTAGTTGTATGACAAGGTTTGTCCGATTCATACTTGTATGTAGCCACACTGGCACTTTCAAATGATGTGGCAGCATGCACCACGGCAATTTAGTATGATGCACATGCCAAACGGAGACGCAGCAGATCGCATGACTCCTTGTCGTACGACTCGAGCTGCATAAAAACCGCCTCGTGTGAAAGGGGCCTAGTGGCTTGTTGAATCAGGTTCAAGGATCTAATATCAAAATTAATACATACATGGAATTCTTCATCAAACATTCAATGTTTTAATGATTAGGATTAAAAATGATAATATCTAAAATATTGTTTGTACTTGTAAAATATTTAAATTTAGAGGAAACAGCTTTTTAAAATACTAATACCAACAACACCCATAAATTATTCCCACCAAGCTAGAGAAGTAGTAACTAACACACAGGATGCCTACTGAATGGAATCAAAATAAAAAAGATACACTTATATTTTATAAAATATTCTCTTAAGTAACATAGTTTTATTTTCAGAAATTGCACACAGACTGTGACAATTAAATACCTGCTAAATTAAAAATAAAAACATCATCAAACTACCATATTAGTAAGGTCTTTAAAAGATAATACAGGAGATTGATTTGGAATAATAAATTTTACTTTGCAATCATATCATAGAAGCATGAATAAATCAGGTTATAAAAATGTATATAAAATTAGAAAAAGGAAAAGGTAAATTTTGTTTTGAATGTAAATCCCGAGAGGCAAGTTTCGTACATGTAAAGTAATAACCACCGCTATGAAGTAGGAAGTTTCTCTTTACTATTCCAAATGGAGCATACTCTTCCTAGGATTATTACAAATAGAAAGTGGGGGATGGAACAGTAAAAACCAGTCTAAGAGTTGCCTCAGGACCACTAATGTTTCACTAACAATGATAGCTTCGTCTTGCTAGCCTAGTGGTTAGCATCTTGAACTTTGGTTTAAGATATAACAATTTCAATTTCTGGTTTACTCACTGCTCTGTGGGTTAAGACAACTTTTCATACATTAATCCATTATTTTTTACACACAATGCCTCTGGGGTGGGTAGATAAGCAGAATCATATATCTTCCACAATAGCAAAGAATAGGTATGTAAAAATACCACAATATACAGTTTAATTTTATCAAGCAAACTTAATTAACTGAAAACATATCAAACACTTGTCACAGGTCAGTGTCAAACTCTAAAGTTTTTTTTTTATTGCTATATTATTGTACTTTAATGATGAAGTAAAGATATTTATTCGTTTATTCATACTCTGACATAATAGAGACAAAAGTTGGAAGTTAAACCAGAAGCTAAATCAGAAGGATGCAAATGATTTTGAGAAGGAAGAAAAAATTGCATTGTACCTAGTTATTAAAACAGAAATTTAAGGGCTCAAAGTGTGTTCAGTAGGCATCCAGCTAGTTGGGGAGCTAGTTGGAGGCCACCAGCTGGGGACAGTTGGGGGAAACACAGCTGAAGCCCGCGTCCTGGCCACAAGCCCCCACCGCCCGCGGGGCCGGCTTGGCGCAAGAGCTGCACTTCTGGATCTGCAACAACTCAGAAGGATCATTGCATTGTATTGTATTCCAAAGTGGCTGATTGGAATAAGGAGACCCCAGAAAATCTGGCGCCCTGTTTCCACTATTTGGAAATATCATCCAGGCTACCGGAGAGGAAGCATCTGTGAGGTTCATTAAGAAATTTTAAATAATTTCTTATTTTAAAACTGATATTTTTTCAATCATTAAACATGAGCCTCCTCTACATTGATCAGATCTTGCATACCCGGAATTTCCATTTTTGTGGCAGCAAACCTGCATACTCATTCCCCATGTTATTTTTATGGAGATTACATAAACATGTAACATCTCGCTATGTTGGATTGAAATATATTGTTTTCATTTGAAATTCGCTGAGTATGCAGGTCTGCTGCAACGGGGGTATTTCATTTTGTTTCGTGACTGATTAATAACTATGGCAAAGAAAAGCACAACTGAATAATAAGTAAATTCCACCATATAGGAAAATACACCGTACAACAGAACCCGTCGGACGTTTAATGTTGGCATTTTCCATAGTTCGTGACAGTTTATAAAAAGTCACTAGGGTAACGTCCCTTTATGTATAAGGTATATTTGTATATTAAACAATTTTAATTTCCTTTCAAGATATGGTGTGGGGTAAAGTATTTTATAATTGAGTCATTCCAGACAAATCGTATATATTTGGTAATAAAACTTCAAAAACTACTTAATTTCCCTAAGTTAAAATTAATAAAGAGTCTACTTAGAATTGAAGATCATTCGCGAAAAGTTCATTTAAGCGGAATAATGTTTACCATGATCAATGAATGTAGCTATGGCAGATGACTGGAATAATAAGTAAACAACAAAATGGAGATTAAAAACTGGATCATTTGATTTTTTGAAAAAATAAAACATTGTAAAAAGTATATCATCATTAAAAACGGAACAATTCATAAGAAAACAAATACATAAATACATTTAAAATTTAGTAATTATGTAGTTTACTCCATTACAAACCACTTTATGTTGTATCGACTGCTGGTACTGGGATTGTAGTCATTGTAGTATTTGTCGTTCGTTCATTTTTGTTGTGTAATGAGATGAGTTGTATATTTCAAATAGTCTGTGTTGTATTTATTTTTTATTCTTGGATTGGTTAGATTAGTTACTTCATTATTTGGTTTATATGTGTCTTAATGGTTTTCTGCCATTGATTTTAGAAAATAAATTGTTTTGAAACAAAATATCTCCGCAGTGTGTAAGCTTTCCATCTTTATTTTCAATTTGTAACTGTTTGCTTTTTGTTGTAATTGTCTTTTGAAAGTCACTTTAGGCTTGGATAAATAAACCCTCAGTAATGCTCTAAGATATTAGTATAAGTTAGAAAAGTTTTTTCAATGTAGGCTATATTACTGTAATGCTTTTACAAAAGGTCATGAATAAATTTTTATTTATCTTAAAAGTATAAATTTACCTCCTTTTTATAGCATTATTTTACTATCAAGGAAATTATGAACTGTTACAAAAATAAAGCCACAAAGAATGGTAATAAAAATTACACACTACTCTGAAAAGATAGAAAATAAAACTTAAAAGTTTTAAAATAAATCTGTTTACTAAACAATCATGCCATATTTATAAGTAATAGGGATTAATAATTTTTAATTATAAATAAATGTAGGCATACATATATTTTTTCGCAGAGGCAGGTGTTATGTGTCATAATGTTATTATTTTAAACTGTTATTTTTTTTATATGTACGAATTTTTTTTATTATTTTTAATATATACTAGAAATTCATATTTTGATACTTCACAATTCATTATTGGAACATTATATAGGCCTCATGTTACTTTAAAACGTAACAAACTTTTTACATGTTCCAACGTATTACTATAACTTATGTAATAATATAACTGGGAACTGGCCTACCAGTGGTTCACTAAATCTAGAGAACCACCAAACCTCAACCTCAGATAAATTCCTTCCCCCAAACCACTAACGCCCACCATGAAGATGGCGGACAGTTAAAGTTTAGCGTTTACTTGGTGAAGTTAAAATAGTATTTTCTATTACAATTACCTGTTTTGGATATCCAAAAGTGCAGTCAGAGGAACCCTATTATCTGGTGAAAACACTAAGTACTACAGGACCACTTTAAGTTTTCAATATAAACTGATAATTACAGTTAAAGTGGGAGTGCAGCTAACATTTCCTGGTTCAGACCAGATCTGCCAGTGCTTGCCCAAGCCTGTTTGACAGCCTTCAGGTAGTGACTTTGCCTTGTTGTGGTTACCATAGCAACGAAACTATTGTTTGCAAACATTTCTCTGACAGATGTTTTCCTTGTTTGGAAACTGACTATTATATATTTATTTGTTTCATTTTTCATTTACAGAGGTGTTTCATTTTTATTTTACAGATAGAAAAAGTGCCGATAAATATATTATATTAACTTAATGTTGCAAAGTTAATATTAACTTCCTGACATAATATTTGTTTACACTCTTTGTTTACAAACAATTCATAGCAGATTGGCAATATTATTTTTTGAACTTTTAAAATAAGAGTAAAAAACTGTCTCCTTGTGGAAAATGTTCAAAAAACGTGGGTAAGTGTAAGGCAATCTTGTGTAAGGGTATATGCTGTAAGTGGTACCATTTCAAGTGTACTGCACTGACTAATGAAGACTTTAATGAAACACACAAAGGCCATGGAACTATGAAATGGATTTGCGACTCTTGTAATTCTTATGATGTCACCTTAGGAATTGACCAGGAAACAAAAGAGGTAAATGCTGACTTAAGTAAAGAATTTGAAACTCAAAATGAAATAATAAAAACATTAAATGACGGTCTTAATCAAGCAAATGAAGAGATAAGAGAACTGAAAAATCAAAAGGTTATGCTAGAGACACTAGTATTAAAAAAAGAAGAATCTATAATATTACTAGAAAAGAAAATTAATGAACTGAATGCAGTCATTACGAAACCTGTTTGGCAAAAAGTAAAGCCTCAAAATAGTAATGCTCAACTAAATCGGAGTTTTCCTTTATTGCACTCTACACCAAACTCCCAGATTAAGAAAATTGTGTCAAAAAGTATTGAAAAACATCACACAGTTCATGAAGATATTGAAACTAGAAATCGTTTCCAAGTACTAGAAATAAGCGAAGATGTCAAAGAAGATGAAAAAAATACTAATGAACACCCTAAAACAAGCAAAGCTAATAAAAAAATTAAGAAAAGAAAAATGCTAATTTGTGCTGATAGTCACGGTAGTGATTTAGCTTGGCATTTGAATGCAGTTCAAGATACCTGTGAAGCAGTAGGTTTTGTAAGGCCTGGTGGACTTACCAGCCAAATCCTTAATAAAAGAAACATTGACCAGGAAAATCTAGGTGAAGATGATATTCTGGTAGTGATTAGTGGGTCGAATGATGTTGCTAAAAATGAAGCAGAAGAGGTTTTTGAAGCTTCGGAAGACACCCTAAACAAATTAAATTCAAATGCTGTCTTAGTAGACCTACCAATGAGGTATGATTTGGCACACTGGTCATGTGTAAATAAAGAAGTGACAAAAACAAATAAGCGCCTCCTCAAACTTGAAGAAAGTTATCCTAATGTTTCGGTGGTAAAGGCAAGTGATGCACAAAGACACTTACATACACAGCATGGGCAACACCTGAATCAAGATGGCAAAAGGTGGTTATCGAATACTATTGCCGAAAAAGTTACATCATTATCAGCTGATGGAAGAAGTTGTCTCCAGGGAGTAGATGACCAGCCGCCTCCTCCGGGAACTGAGTCTCTGTCGGAAAACTCCACCTCTCCAGGTCAGCCCGGTTATGTGCATCGACAACAACAGACACTAGTAGACCCATAGACATGTGTAAATTAAGTAGGCCACCTAAAGTACATAATTTAAGCAACGTTATTACTAACAGCTCATAAACAAAAAATATTGCAAATAACAATGAAAATATTAGTGTTAAAAATACTGGTAAAAGCTCTGGTAAAATTAACTTAAATTTTCTTCATCAGAACTGTCAAAGCTTGTTTAACGAAACTGGAATTTTAGAAAACGTTTGTAATGAATTAGATTAAGATTTTTTGTGCGTTACAGAACATTGGATGGAAAGTAATGATATTAGCAAATATTCTATTAATGAGTTAAAACATGTTACTAGTTATTGTCGAACAACTAGGAGTCAAGGGGGAACTGCTATATTTACTAGGCATGATCTTTCTTTTATAAAAGTATTGGACGACATTAACAAACTCTCTGTTGAAATGGATTGTGAAATTTCGTGCATTGAAATAGTGAATTTTAAATTATTGTTAGTAACTATTTATCGAAGCCCTATTGGTAATGTTGAAAATTTTTTTAATGTCATGGAGAAATTGCTAAGTCACATTAATCAGTTAAATAAGCCTTCAATCGTATGTGGCGATTTCAATATGAATTTTCTTGGACACGAAAAGGACCCTGCAAACCTTATAAATCTGTTTAACATGTATGGATTAAAAATGACAGTTACGGTGCCTACTCGAGGTTTAAGATGCTTAGATAATGTATTTACTTCTTTAGATGACAATTTTACAATCAATGTAGTTAATAGACATGTTAGTGATCATCTAGCGCAGGTTTTTAAATGTGTTTTGTAAAATGAAACAGGTGACTGGGCTACAGAAGATTTAGAACCCATAAAAAAGATAACTGAGGCAGGAATTAAAGAATTTAAATTCTATTTAGAGAAAGAATGCTGGAAGGATGTATTCATGACAAATGATATTCATAAAAGCTTTAGTACCTTTTTGGATACTTTGAAATATTATTATAGTATATGTTTTGTAACTACTGTAAAAAGGTTTAAAACCAAAACTAATAAAGCACAAATGAAATGTAGTTGGTATAATTTGGAGCTACAAAAACTTAAAGATAGACTAGACATGCTGTATGATTTATCAAAATCTACAAATATTGCTTGGTATAAAGAGGAGTATAGACAAAGCAAAATTAAGTATAGACGTAAGATTAAAGAAGCAAAGAAACAGAAAAATGTTAGCTTTATCAATAATGCAAAAAATAAAACCAAAGCTTTGTGGAGTATTGTAAACAAAAGTAAAAAAGTTAATGTAAATAATAGTGTACATAATTATTTTCTACCAGATGAATTTAATGACTTCTTTATAAACATTGCCAATGATTCAATCATCCAGAACACAATTGGAAATAGTAACTCTGATTTTAACGTATATTTAAGTAACATGATTGTACCTGATAATATTAGCGAATTTTGTTTTAATTTTGTAACAGAGAAGGATATTATGGATGTTGTTCAGCAATTAGCTCCTAAAAAAAGTAAAGATCACTTTGGTTTGACAAACATTCTGATTAAGGAAAGCATTGCAAGTTTCATATCTCCATTGACGGTTCTTATTAATGGTTGTTTAGGGTTAGGAATATTTCCTAATGTTTTAAAAATTACAAAGGCGCATCCTATATATAAGAAAGGTAAAAAAGAGGAAATAGGAAACTATAGACCTGTTGCAATAGTACCAGTATTGTCTAAAATAGTAGAAATAGTTATCGGTAATCAACTAATGCAATACTTAGAATCTAATGGTTTGCTTAAAGAACAATTTGGATTCCGAAAAGGGTTATCAACAACTCAAGCCATTATATCTTTAGTTGATAAGGTATTAGATTGTTATGAAAAAAAGGACTTTGCTGCAAAAGGACTTTCTGTGACTTAAGCAAAGCCTTTGATGAGTGTCACATAAAATACTTATAGAAAATTCAAGGTGATAGTACTCTGATAATTGTGTTACAATTATCAGTGTACTATCACCTTGAATAATCTTCTCCAAGGTAAGCCTGCTATCCCTTCTAGATAATCCTAATGTGACCTAGAGTCCTATACCAATGATCTATACTCATAGAAAAGTTGAAGTATTTAAATATTAAGGGTGTGGCTCTAGATTTATTCAAGTCTTATCTTCAAAGCAGGTTTCAGTACGTAGTTTTAGGGACAAATGTATCTCAGTGTAAACCTGTAACCTGTGGAGTCCCCCAAGGTTCCGTTCTTGGGCCGTTATTGTTTTTAATAGTTGCAAATGACTTGAATGTAAATGTACCGGCAGATATTGTTTTATACACAGATGATACCACGATAATCACTAGGAACTCAGACTATTGTGAACTTATGGACAACTGTGAGTTAAATCAAAGTTTTGTGGAGAACTGGCTCAGAGCAAATAATTTAATTTTAAATAAAGATAAGACAACAACCGTAGTATTTAGCCTTAGAAAGACTCCTGATTTGCCAAATTCAAACCTGCATCCAAAATTTTTAGGCTTAACTTTTGATCCTACCCTTAACTGGCACCATCATATTAATTTGGTAAAAAATAAACTCAGTTCAAGTATATATGCTATTAAACGTTTATGCGGTGAATTAGAACAGAGTGATATCATACAGGCATATTATGGGCTTTTCCACTGCCATCTGTGTTATGGTTTAATAGCTTGGGGATCTTCTCCTCATGCAAAGGAAATATTTACTATGCAAAAAAAGGCTGTTAGAATAATTGCAGGTGTAAATAAATATCATAGTTGTAAGGCTCTTTTTAAACAGTTTAAAAAACTAACTTTGAGTTCTTTATATATGCTACAATGTATGATCTACCTTAGAGCCAATATTGATCAACTAAACTGTAGACGTGATGTTCACAGTTACAACACTCGTTTTTGTAATAATTTAAATACCCCACAGGTAAGATTAGCTAAAACAGACAAAAGCCCTATGTTAATTGCTATTAAGTTATACAACAAGTTACCATTAGATATAAGACAACTTAGTGATAAACACTTCAAATCTAAACTAAACTATTTTTTATGTAAAGAAACATTTTATTCTGTAGATGAGTACACATCAAGACTGTGGACTATGAAGGACTTTAGTTAATATGATACTTTTTACTTATGTAATTGTGACGTGCCAATGTATTTGTATGAAATATTTTCTGGCAGAATAAAGTTCTTATTCTTAACCCTACCCAAAATAGCAGGCTCCAACTGCCAATATTTATTGTGCTTTTTACAGTGTATATAGTGAAAATCGTTTACAAGCTGTGTTATATATGTTTGTCAGTGTGGCAACACTGAAAAGGACAATTTCCAGTAATCAAATTCACTCACTTCCTGGTTGAGAATGGTGTCAGTGACACCGAAATATTCCAATTATGTTTCAATTATCAGTGTACTATCACCTTGAATAATCTTCTTTAAGGTAAGCCTGCTATACCTCCTAAATAATCCTAATGTGACCTAGAGTCCTACACCAATGATCTACAACTTATGTGAGATTTTTTTAGTTTATACTCGACTTGAACTCAAGATTACGAACTTTTGACAATTACTTTACCTGAAAAAGCTGTACTCAAACATCTCTAAAAATTGTTGCTGTTTTCAGTTGCTTAAAAGTATTTAGAAACATTATAAATTTTTAATCCCATGTAAAGAGGACTTGTTCCATACTTTTAAATTGTGAGAAGGATATTGAAATATTACTTCTTTATTAAGTAAGAGGTGAGCTACTGAAAGTGTTATCCTGCCACATACCGGAGCAAGAGGCAATTTGAGGGTAGTCCAAATTTCAAGCAGGTCATGCATGAAGGTGTCCATCATCTGCTGGGAGTGGTGGGGGGTGGGGGCGAGGCGCAACTTCTCCTCTCCGAGCCTCACGGTCGGGTAGTTGATGGCTTGGATATAGTGGCCCTTGTGGCGCAACAGGAGGTCTGACACAGCAGTGCATTTAGCTGGGTCTCCGATCTGGCAAAGAAAATTGCTACAGAACATTTGATATATCATACAAAAATTAATTTCAACTGGTCACCCTGATTATAAAACATTCTCCCCCATATGGTAAAGATTTTTGCATGCAATAATCAATTGCTTCAGTTTTACATGTGATCCACATTATTGAGTTGTGGTGGTTGAACTTCTTTGGAGTACTCAACAGTGTCAATTGAAGGGGTCCCTCCAGTAACGTTGTAAACGACAACTTTTTCAAAATTGAGATTTCTATGCAGTAAGGTTGTAAATGACATCCTGCATCAGTGCAGGGTATTTTTTCGTTGATATCTCTTGTGTTGGCAGCACTACCATAGGTTGAAAACCAAGTGCTGTTGGTCCCACAGTTGCAACAACGTTGTAACTGCCAAAAATTGCATTACCACCGCGCACCGTTCTGTCGCCGTCCCGATGTTAATCGGCTAAATCGTAGTAAAAAACGCCCTGTTAAGTTCGGAAGTTGGACCAGAAATGTACGTAAGCAGAGAAGAAATGCTGGGGAACTGTACATAAATGAAAAGAAGAAACCAAAAGAAACATTGTTGCATAGGCCAAGCCGGCAACAACGTTGCAAACGACTGTCATTTACAACGTTATTGCAATTTTAAAATCACTTTTTTTGTAATAACTTTTTTGTTACGTGCGATAATATTGTAATACTTCATAGTTTGGCTAGTTTTATGATATTACAATTATATATAACAAATAAAACATATTTAAATCATTACATTCCCAATTATATGTTTTTTCCATTTCCTGAAAAATTTACTTTATGTCGCTTACAACGTTACTGGAGGGACCCCTTCAATTGTTTTCTTTATTTTCTGAGCCCTCAGTTTAGTGCTTCCTGTTATATTGCCATAACTACCCTTGACAGACCTTAAGAACCAATAAATTATTCCGTAAATAGAAGTGTGCTAGTACTCAAATATTCACCTTTTTTGAAGTTTACACAATTCGACTTGATGTGTTGTTTAGTAAAATACTAAAAAGTTTGAGTTGAGTACTTACTCCTTTCGTTTACCCAAAATCAGCATGAACAATTGAATTTTAAGGCCGTTTTCCATAAAATTAACCACATATTTACCAACTTCAGTAAAAACTCTATTGTTTTACTCGAAATAAAGAAGTTTTTTTGTGTTATTCATATCAATATATTTACTGTATATCACAATTAATCCTTTCTAAGATTAGAATTTTTTAACACATTCGCTGCGTACCACATACCAGTATGTGGTCCGTGTCGCGACCCGAGAGCGGGCCATATACTGGATTGTGGTTGCACCATTCACAAGGATTCAATTTACTGTGCCCCAGCACTTAGCTCGGGAACGTTGATTCGCTGCCCGCATGTGATTCGGAGTACCTGCTTTTCAGTGGGTGTACTTTTTTATATATACCTGTATGTATATATGTGGTGTATGTATCTATATGTACCCCAGCACACGGGGTACATATAAGTATTTTGCTGTCGCAGTGAATGTGTTCAATACCAAAAAAAGAACGTTGAGACTGATTTAATATTTTTATATTTGAACCTAAAACTTGATTTGCTGCAAACAAGAATATTAGTGCCAATTAAGCTAAGTGAGCCTCATATCAATCTAATATTTCAATCATTTTGGTGAAGTATGGGTTCTCAGCCTGAGTTGTAAGAAATCAGGATAGGATAGGGGAACCAGCAGGCTTACCTGGTGGTTAATACTGCTGAAGAGCACACAAAAAAGCACATATCACAAAAAAATGAATTTTCAAAGCCACTGGCTCCTTTTTTAGATAGTAGGGAGTTCATTGTATAGTAGGAAGGAAGAAGAAGAACAGTTTCCTCCTTCTAGAATCCAAAGAGCACTAACTTGTCTATGATTGTCTATATTACACTACACACACTCCTACAGTGCCTGCTGATAGGATAGGGAGGGGAAAGTTATCTGAGCTTGAGGTTTGGAGGTTTTCTGAATTGTGTCACCCACTGGTGGGCCAGCTCCCATCTTCTAAGTTCAGAGGAAGTAGGTGGAGGGCTTTAAGAATTTTGGTGGTGTAAAAACTGTTAAGTTTTTGTTGTTGTGGCTGGCAGCATGTTGCACAACAGGTTTGTCTTTAAACTGATTTTTTACATCTTGTCTATGCCCATTCATTATTGTTCTCAGGCTGTTTGAAGTTCGGCCTACATACTGAGCGAGGCACATTTGGCACTGGAGTTGATATATGAAGTCAGATGAGTTGCAGGTGTGGTGGCCATAAATTTTGTAGGTTTGGTGGGTTTTAGGACTATTGAATTTGGTGGAAGGGGCGTGTATTTCAAAGGTTTTACATTTACTGTTGTCACAAGGATAAGAGCCACTGGGTTTGGAGATTGGTTTATTAGTATGCAGGTTCGGAATTTTAGTTTTACTGAAATGTCTTCAGGTTGTTGGGTTGCCTAAATGCAGTGGTTGGGGGGATTTAAAAAGATCTTAATGTGAGGTGAAGCCTGAAGAATTTTGTAGCCGTCTATTAAAATTCTGTTCAGAGATCAGAGGCCATGGTGGTAAGTGGTGGTAAGCCTAACTTCTTGGTCATCTGTAGGTTTTTGTTGTGAATACTGTTGTGTGCTCTTCTTGTTCTCTTGGACAGCCTGATAACAAGAATGAATGGGCGTAGACAAGATGTAAAAAATCAGTTTAACACGTTAACTGCCACGCCGACTCGATCGGGTCGATATAGGTAGGTCGGGCGGAGCAATCTGCCGACCCGGTTGGGTCGGCAACCGGAGTAGTGCAGCGTTTGACCGAATCGCCGATAGATGTCTCTGATAGGCAACTAGCGGCACTCCGGGGAACTAATACGACGTAGTACATCCCAAGCCTCCTAGATAGCGTTGCGGCAGTTTTCTAAACCTACTGGAAGTGTCTCAAGCATTCGCGTCAATTTTGCCGATCCGATCGGGTCGGCATCATTTCCTAGCAACATTTTTCATTATTAAAAATTATTTAATGTAGCTAAATGCACCTAATATATCATTGTTCTTGAGTTTATCTTATTTGTTGTGTGCCCAAAAATCGTTTACAAAGCAATTTACTGATATATAGCATTGTTTTTATAGTTCATAATTTTGCTGTGTCGGCCCGATCGGATCGGCATGTCAAATATTCCTAAATAGCATCAAATATTCCTTAAAAAAATGTAATGCCGACCCGATCGGTCACCAATTTTTTTTACATGTATATTAATTTATTTTGTTAAAAGTCATCATAACTAACCTTAAAAAGGACAAAAAACATCACATAACTATAATTTCAACAAAAAATGTGCGTGGCACTACGGTAATCAGCACAAACATATGCGTGGCAGCTAACGTGTTAAAGACTAACCTGTAGTGGCAGCATGCCAGCCACAACAACAAAGACTTTAACATTTGTTACACCACCAAAATTCTTAAAGCCCTCCCCTCTACCTGTAATTCCCCTGGACTTAAAAGATGGGAGCTGGCCCACCAGTGGGTGACAAAATCCAGGAAACCCCAAACCTCAACCTCAGATAACTTTCCCCTCCCTATTCTATCAGCAGGAAGGAGTGTATATAGTGTAATATTGTGTATATAGTGTAATATAGTGTGTAATCATGGACAAGTTAGTGCTCTTTGGATTCTAGAAGGAGGAAACTGTTCTTTTTTCTTAGTATACAATGAACTCCCTACTATCTGAAGAAGGAGCCAGTGGCTTTGAAATTCATTTTGTTTTGGTGTATTATGCTTTTTTGCTTGCTATTAAGCAGTTTTAACCACCAGGTAAGCCTGCTGATTCCCCTATCCCACCCTGATTTCTTAATATTTCAATCAAATATTACTTGAGGTTATAGAGGCATATTAAAGAAGGCCTGATTTTTTGTCACTTCATACGAAAACACATGTTTGCCTTAACTCAGGAACACGTCCAAGTCGAATAACTGACAAAGCATTACATTATATTTGATTCATAGTTATTTTTGATGTGATAGCTATTTAGAAGGATGACTAACTTAAAAAGCATCACCGTGTACTTTATTTGACATTATGGTTGTATAGAAGTATAACTATTAACTCTACTCTTTAAAATATTCAACTCGAAACTCGCCAGTATTTTTTAAAAATTTACTCGACTTTAAAAATCACTACTCGCACACTTCTAACCGAAACTACCCTTGATAGAATTTAAGAAACTCAGGAACACCTCCAAGTTGAATAACTTAAAAAGTATTACATTGTATTTGATTCATGGTTATTTTTGACATGACGGCTATTTAGAAGGATGACTAACTTAAAAAGCATCACAGTGTACTTTTTTTTACGGTTTGGCGATGTAGAAGTATAAATATTACCTCTACTCTTTAAAATATTTGACTAAAAAGAACTCAGAACTCACACATATTTTTTTAAAACTCAAGAGAAAAAACTAATATGTGAACAAATTCGGCCAAAAAACTATGAGAGCCATAACAATGATTATTATCATTACAAAGCCACACTTTATCACAACGAACATAACGCCAATAAATAATATAAACTATGAATACAAATTTGAAGTTGAAAATTGCAAGGTCAGAGCTAAATATACGTGTAAGTTTTCAATTTCCGAATTCTGAGAGATGGTATTTCTAGATAACTGTCGAAATTCATTCTTCTATGAGTTAATAAAATATTGTTGAGGTTATTTTTATGAAAAACTCATGGACAGCTGCGAAAAACGTTAACGCGTATCTGTAGGTCACGGATGAATGGCAGATGTAGCTTTTAGAAACTCACGATCAGCCGCGAAATACGATCGAACGTATTTGCCGATCCCCGATAATCGTCAAATGTAGCCTTGCAAAAGTCGCGGTCGGCCGCAAAAAAAGATTGCGAGTATTTGACGATCGTAAATAAACTAAATGCAACTTTCTGAAACTAGCGATCGGCCGTAAAAAACAGTCGCACGTATATTTACCGACCACAAATGCTACTTGTTTGTGAAACTAGCGAGCAGCCGCACCCCTAATAGAAAGCATGCAGCTCAATGGTGAAATGGTGTATTTTTGGAGCCAGTGGCTTTGAAAATTCATTTTGTTTTGGTGTTTTTATGTTATTTGGACGTGATGGCTATTTAGAAGGATGACTAAGTTAAAAAACATCACAGTGTACTTTTTTTGACGTTATGGCGATGTAGAGGTATAACCAGTGCTTGATTTGTAAAAATTGAGGTACCGGAACTGTAATATACCAGTTTGTATCCAACCCCCCTCCCACACTCCATCATTCTTTCTATCAACAAAATTATTAAGTGACTATATGAATAATTATGTCGATTTTAAAAGTCACACTTTATGTAACACAAATTCTTTAATAAATAAATAAAAACTAATGAAGCATTATCTTACTGAAAAATAAATTGTTTAAGGAAATTTTATAACTTTTTATGTGTACGAATATTCGGGTCTTTTTAGCGTTTTCAACATTTGGCTTAGCTCATACGACTAGACAAAAGTACGCTGATTACAGGCCGAAAGTCCACGCCTAATTTCCGTACATTTTAAGCGATACTTATTTTCGTTTAAATTGATCCGGTCCATTACACGCCGGTCCAAATACTCCGGCTGGTTACACATGATCCTCTCTTATGGCGAATTCTCCGGCCGATCATATGCGATCGTCTTTTGCGGCAAAGTCTCGGGCCGACTACACGCGATCGCGCTGTCTCTTGCGACGAATACACCGGCCGAATACACACAATAGTCTTGTGCGGCAAAGTCTCGGTCCGATTATACAAAATCGTCTCTTGTGACGAATACACTGGCCGAATACACGCAATAGCCTTGTGCGGCAAAGTTTCCGTCCGATTACATGCACTCGTCTCTTGCGACGAATACTCTGGCCGAATACATGCGATTGTCTTATGCGGCAAAGTCTCCGTCCGATTACACGCAATCGTCTCTGTCGACAAATACTCGGCCGATCACAGACGATCCTCCCTCGTGGTAAATCCACCGACCAATTATACGCGATTGTATTTTGCGGCAAATCATTGAACGCGGGCTCCGATTGAATGCGATCGTCTCAAAAAAAAAAATACTCCGGCCCATTACACACGATCGACCCTTTCGGCAGAAAGAGGTCGTTCCGCCGCAAATCAAGCACTGGCTATAACTATTACCTCTACTCTTTAAAATACTCGACTTAGAAACTCACACATATTTTTTAAAAACTTGACTTCAAAAATCTTTACTTGTTGACCTCTAACCGTAACTACACTTGACAGAATTTAAGAATCAATAATTTATTCTATTTGAATTATAGAAAGCAAGCAGCTCAATAGTGAGTTGGTGTCTACTGACTTAAAGAATTTTGAAGCTAAAATGAACACACCAAAACAAACAAAAAAGAGATTTTCTAATATAAAAAACATTCACTGAAAAAATACCTATACTGCCATGTAAAAATCAGTATTTAGTACCTTAAATAATATATTATTTGGCAATACCCCGGGTTGTTTACAATTATTGTAATATTGAATGTTACGTAGAATAAATCATACGACTATGACTATGACTTACTGCCAAGCTAAATGTCTTTCAAGCAATAAAAATATGATCAAGCAGTTTCTTGTCGAAAAAATAAAAAAATACAGAAAGTTAATTCTTAAGGTTTAAAATATCAAATTAAAATATTTAAAGCTTTCATGATTTTGATCCGGGTATAACAAAAAAATTATGACCCAATTAGTACAAAACAAAACTTAACAGCTACTGGAATTTTTCATTTGGGACTAGTCGATCCCTGACAACGAAAGGACTAATTTAAAAAAAGGTTTATGAGAAATTAATAACATACTCGGATAGGGATGATGTGGGAAGGGGAAGGTTCAACTGGGAAGCCATGTTCCAACAGCTTGGTCTTCATGTAAGCAACATTCTCCTGGTGATTAAAGCGCAACTGTCGTCCCTCCGGTCCACGGAGCACGGATATCGCGGCTCGAGCTCCGGACACGACGGTCGGCGGCAGTGATGTGGTGAAGATGAAACCTGCCGCATAACTGCGCACCATGTCAACGAGCTTGCTAGTACTCGCTATATAGCCACCAACATTTCCAATCGCTTTCCCTGAAAACAATATATTATGAAGCCAGTTGTGGTGAGTTGTGTGCACTGGTTTTACAATCTTCTAGACTGATATATAGTCCATCATACCACGTCTGTTTAAACGTAGGATCGAGGTTTTGGCTTGTTGCCATGAGACAATGTTTTTGGAGCCAAAACCATGGCTCCTTGTTTAAACAAACAGTGCATAAGACAGACCATGTCAGTCAAGAAGATAAATTAATAATTTAAATTATAAGCGTTAAAAATTAAACTTACTTTTTTACATACACAGATAAGTAACATCGTCTACATATCAAAAAATAATTCCTGAACTCTCATACAGTTTTTCTCTTTTCTCAGTTCTTATTAGTTTTTTCATTCAGATTTCGACGTGGAAGTTTAGGTTATGATTTCTTATGGAAACAAAAAAAAAAAAACCACTAAGTCAAGGATAAAATATTTACATAGTTTTTATAACAGTACATGGTATGCAGGGCCGCCCCGAGGCTAGTAGGCGCCCAGGGCAAAATTTTAATGTGTGCCCCATTCAAACAACTAATTGGCCTGAATATTATGTTTGTAAAAAAATAAGACAATGGAGTTAAATTACGTACTCCATTGTAATGGAGTTAATATTACAATGGAGTTAAATTGGTGTTATTTTTTACTCATATACTGTTTTGTCGATAGCAACGAATCAGGCAAATAAATATCCATTTTCATTCGTACAAGTCTGCATTAATTTTGTTTTGAATAACCAATTCACTAGTATCATAGCTTAAACACAACTTCGTGTCACAATGATAGAGTAACAATAATAGTGGTACTGTCCTTTTTTTTTAATTTAATCCGTACTCAAATTCATCAGAAAAAACAGAGGAACGTACGTTCTATAATTTTTTTTTAAACCTCAACTGCCCGTACCCAACGTGTATTGTACTCAAATTTATTAGACAAAACAGAGGAACGTACATTCTATCAATTCGTCTGTCAGACAGATATAGCCGTCAAACAATGATCTGGGCCTTATTTCAAAACAGGTTTCATGAGCACTATGAACCACAAGTGAAAAATCCCTAACAAGGGTGTAAAGAAAGTAATGCTATGAAAAATATTGTTAAGAATCACACTAATTACAAAGCCAGTATAATTGATTTACCAACCTCGTATTGAAATCAGGCCCTGGCCCCTGTTTCAAAAAGATGCTTATAGATTAATGATATTGACTTTGATATTTTCAAAACTGTCAATAACTAATATTTTCCATGGTGTTTACTTTAGTTGCTGTTAATGACTTGTTACTAGATGTTTACTTGTAAAGCCCTTTTGAAATGGGGGCCTGGTCTAATGATTCAGTGTAACATTCGCCATCGTAATCATCACAAGCTCTATGCCAAAAGCACTGACAAAATGATTATAGCCTCCTAAAAAAATCCAATAACATACATAGCAAGGGAGCGTCAACCTACACATTTAGTAAAACTCAATACTGTTATGATTTATGAGTCAATGTAATGTAATGACATTATCAAATCCTGGTTTAGACCATTGAATTCAGCTTGCAAAAACAAATAATTTAAAATTTTTATTCATTGCTCTATGTTTATTGGTCACCGATATATTGCTAGTGGTAAACACAGTAGGATATGTTGTCTCAATGTTAATCTTAAGGGAAATAAATAAAATTTATATTTTGCTTCGGAAGTTTTTTTCTTTTTTAATCGGAAGTTTTCTTCGATGTTAGTAGGGGTTTGAATACTTCAATTTCAGAAGGCAATAAGATGATGTTTATTTTCTTGGATTTAAAAAAAGCTTTCGATTCTGTAGATAGAGATAAATTACTGAGTAAGTTAGAATGTATCGGCGTACGGGGGCAATCCCTCAGTTGGTTTAAAAGTTACTTTTCAGACAGATCACAAAAGGTTTGCATTAATGGTGTTTTTAGTGAAGCATTCCCAATCAACTACGGTGTTATTCAAGGCAGCACACTCGGGCCTGTCTTGTTCTTGATCTATATTAATAATATTTCAAAATTGATTTTGAACGGTAAATTTTTTCTTTTTGCAGACGACACGTTGATATGCGTTAAAGGGAAAACTTGGGAAGAGGTGCGATCTAAAGCTCAAGAGGATTTAATGATTTTAAGTAAATGGTTTGATCAAAATGTCCTCTCACTCAATGTTTCCAAAACTAAATTTATGCCCATCTCTCTTAGACCCAATACAGATTATTTTTTAGATAGTATAAAAATCCACAAATGTAATGATTTTGATAATGTAAAGTGTGATTGTGATTCTTTAGAGAAAGTAGATGTTTACAAATATTTGGGGATAGTACTTGACTCTCGCATGAAATGGAACCATCACATACATTTTTTGAAAACTAAAATTAGAAAGTATATTTATGTCTTAGCGAAATTTTGAATGAAAAAGAAGTCAAACAAACATATTATGCCTATATTCAATCTTTACTTTCCTAAGGTATTGTAGCTTGGGGCGGTGCCTTTAAATCGATCCTGGAGCCTTTAAATATCACGCAGAAAGCCATTTTAAAAGTCGCTTTTCAAAAAGATAGGAGGTATCCGTCAATAGCTCTTTTCCATGAGACGGGATGTTTCTCAATCCGCCAACTTTTTATTAAAGATTTGTTGATTATAATTTTTAAACAGTTTAATAATATTTTCTCCTTAATATCACACGACCATTTTACACGCTACTCACAAAATGTTTCTATTAATACTTGACAACTAACTAGAACAATTTTAACAACCAATTCCTTTTACGTTTCAAATGTTTCATACCGAAATATAGTTCAACGATTTCCGCATTTTAATATACTGTATTCGCCATCCTTGTCAAAGTTAAAAACGCAGATAAAAGAGTTTTTATATACGTTAGGAGCGGAGGGCGCCGAAAACATTATCATGACCACTACTTTCTGACCTAGACAATGACTCAATTCCCCCCCCCCCCCCCCTTATCAAGACATTCAACAAAACTCAACCACAAATTAAATAGAATACCACGAGCTGTCGTCCACATCGTACTTTTTCTAATACAATTTTTTCTTCATAATTTTTTACTATTTTTTTACTTTAAAATATAGTCAAGCAATTGTTAAAATAGTGATTGATAACAACTGAGGCCTATGCACAGGCTGTAAAGCCCATGTAGGCCTTTTCCAGTATTGTAAATTATTATTATAAATAAGAATCAAAATAGTTGTGCATGCTATATAGACAGTTTTATAAATCCTATTATTTTGGATATTATGCATGTATTATTTAGTGCTTGATGCATGTGTATACACATTTTATACTGTATGTATTTATTTATTTATTGGAATAAATCAATTTTTCATTTCATTTTCATTTCATTTCAATTTTTCATTTCATTTCATTTCATTTGCTTATTTTTCAAAATATTTGATGAGGTATGTGGCTTCATCTCGTTGAGATCTACTGGATTATTGCCAAAAAAATCTCTCAATTTCACAATTCTGTGGCGGCAAACCTGCATACTCACTTCCCCTGTTATTCTTATAGAGAAAAATTGTTGAACGCTCATTTAGGGATTTACGTTAATTTTACTAATTTATTTAAGCATTTGAAATTGATTGATAATGCAGGTCTGCTGCAACAGAAGTATTCAATTTTAAGAATGTTTTCACAGAAAACATTGTTATGTGGGGTTGACTAACCTAATGTTCCAGAGATGATATCCATCTGGCCCAAAAGACCGTCCCTCTCTCCTACTCCAGCCCCTTCAAAGCCATAGAGACCTACCGCATGCACCTCGTCGACAAAAGTCAAAGCTCCAAACTCATGAGCAACCTGGAAAACAGTTCAAAATGTTAACTAAATAAAAAAAGAAACTTATTCTTGTTTTTAAAAGATAATTAAATTAATTTTATCTAGAGAAATGTTTAGCTTGAATGATGCTTTGATCAGTTAATTTTTATCTACCACTAGATCCTTTGTGGTATTTAGACTCTCCAGACCCCAAAGCTATAGACCACTATCTTTATTATAACTATATTTCCAAAAATCTTTGGAAAAGTAATTTAAAACCAACTTTTGAATTACTAGGAAACAAATCATTTATCTGATGATCAACATGGTTTCCAACCAGGTAAATCCACAATTAATTACTGCAGATATAAAAATCATAGAATCCATAATTGTCTCAATCAATAATAGGAAATGAATTATTGGAATTCATCTTGATTATTTGAAAGCCTATGTGTATCCCATGATAAATTACAAGAAGTTCTTAGTTATTTAAATGTTAGGAGTTAAGAAAATGAACGGTTGAAGTCATACTAAAAAATAGGAAGCAATTTGTAAAAATCCAACATAAATTTAACTATCTAAAAAGTCAATATACATAAATTCAAAATTTAAACTCAAAATTTTCTAACAGTTAAACATAATGTCCTGCAGGGTTCCATTTTTGGTCCCTTATTATTTATTTGTTACTTAAAAGTAGGGATGAGTCGATTCCATTTTCGATTCTCGATTCCACCGATTCTGAGGCTTAGAATCGAAATCGAGAATCGTCGGCCCAAAGTCGATTCCGATTCCTGCGATTCCTAGGTATTTTTCCACCTACACGGACTCGGACAACACTATCCTTAGTCTATTTTGAATAAATGTTATATGCTTTGTTTTATTTCATTCCCATATTCATCCTCCTAAACTGTAAGAAAATGTTAATGATAAAACAATAAAACATATATTTTTATTTCAATATCAACACATTATTGTTGTGGTTGCCGTCAAATCTTACTCTGCGTCAAGTGTACAGCGATCGGCATAGCTGCAGTTACGGCTACGACTTGTGTCAATACTAGATCTGCAAGGTAAGTGAAACTAAACTTTATTTTTATTCGGCAAGAATCAATTATTTATTCTTTTAAAAAGTCTAAATAAACCTACACTTTGTTTGCATAATGCCTTTATAAACTATTTTATGCGAAAAATGAATTTCGTAAGTACGTTAACTTGAACTATTTAGTTCCGCGCAAGATATAGAGAAACTCAACACCAGCAAAACTGTTCAATGTTGCCAGAGATAATTTTCACGAATTCTCGTCTGTTCAGCAGAAATTGAATCAGTGTTACCAGAAATCACCATAAATACGATAATTTAGTCTGTAAATAAGTTCTGTGTATTGTAATTTTACGCAGCGTTATGCCTTATAAAAATATTCAGTCAATACAAATATTTTCAATACTGAGAATAAAAATTAAAGTAACCACACACAACGACCTAAACATACTAGTCCCTAGTCTAAGATACTAGTAGTAAAATCAAACCAAATGAAAACTTTTATTATTGGCACAAGATGAAACCATTACCCTACGAATGCAATGCAACAATATTATGCTTTTAAGTTTTAATAAAAGTCTTGGTAACACTGTCACCACTCATTAGGGAAATTCGGCAGTAAAGTAAGGATATTTTTAAATAGTGCAGTCAGCTTGGGGTAATCTTTCCAAATTGCTGAATCTTTATTGTTTGTTGACTATATTAAATGAGAACTAATTTAACTACTTTCGATGTGGAAATTATTAGAGTGCCGTAATATAATTTTAATTTTTAAATTAATTATTTATTTTTAGACAAGGGGGGTATTTTACTCTATTGTTGACGCGAGGGTAATTTTCTACTAGCATCACGGCCATGGCATCAATGGTATCACTGACCACCAAATAACCTTTGTTTGTTTGTTTAGTTAGTTTCGTTTGCGTGGATTATTCGGTGTGTTTTCAGTTTTCAAATTCTTTCTTCTCTTGGAAAAATGAGTGATTGGAAATTTATGTGTGTGGGGTGCTAATTATTAAGTTAAAGTGAAACTGTATTATTGTTTTGTTTTACTCCTTGAGTTTTGTTGTTTTCTCAGAAATGTTTGATGAAAGTGACTATTTCAGTATGTTGGTCTAACCTCATTTGTAGGCTACTGTGAATGATTTTTTTTATTACTTATTACTTATCTAACAACATAAATATATTTGTTCTTAAACCACTTAAATGTCTTTTGATTATGTTATCCAAGCCTATACTTTAGTTTTAACCACAGTTGATCCACAACCACAACAGTAATTGTCCTAATGTAAACTGAAGGCCTATGTGTATATATCTTGTTACATTTTATAATTTGTTAAGGCTTGAGGCATTGAACTGTAGCCTACATATTTTTAACAAAATGGAAAAAATCTAAGTTATTTGATTAAAATTGGATAAAAAAACGGTTATTAAATAGTTGCAACATTTGTAGCTAAGTTGGGAAAATCTGATAATTTGTTGCTATAGGGCCACTTCTATGATTCATTATTAGGAATCGATGGAATCGGAATCGGGAATTGGGAATCGATTTTCAGGAATCGGTATCGGAATCAGAATCGAAAAAAGTGGAATCGACCCATCCCTACTTAAAAGGGTTTCCAGATGTGCGAGCACATCTCAGGCGCAGTTTGTCTCTATGCTGATGATGCCAACATTACAATTTCAGGGAAGAACCAAGTGTTAAGGCCCAAATCAGTATTATTTTATTTAAAAGGAATGCCAATAAAGTATTCAAATTTCCCTCCTTCCATTCAAACTTCCCTCCACAAGCCAGAGAGAAGAAGATGACCTGGGGCCAATCAGAAGCTAGCTTCCTTCTTCTTTCTTCTCCAATAAAACATGAAACAGAGAGTAGTCCCTGCAACTAGCTCCCTATAAAATGTGTTTTTACTTTCAATTTACTAATTAACAGTCCTTTTTTATAACTTGATAAACCATTTTTTGGTCCATCCTGGCCATATTATACATCATCATCAGACTTTGTAGTGTCCATTTATTCCAATTAGAGGTTACCAGAGTGCTTGTGCAGCATGCATGACATTACATAGTTTAAAGAAATATCTTGTCACATTTTAAAAATCCATTTGGATTTAAGTCATTATTCATCTGTATTATTTGTTGGGCTTGTATTTCAACATCCAACATCAATTTAATTAATTTATTGGTCCTTGCTGTCAATAAAGTAGTATCTTGGCCTTGTCCTGCTTCTTAATAGCCTAGACCTATTACCAATCTTAGCCTATAGTCCAAGTAGGCATAATAAGTGCATTTAGAACCCGATTTATTTGTTTTATATTTCTGAGTACTATTCTTTTTCCATTATTTCCTGATTTCATGTTGAAGAAGCACAAAATAGTATTTCTAAGATAGGCCTAATCTGCTAGCCTACCGTACTCTATGTTCAAAGTCAGAGTTATCAATGTTTCAATCTTGATTTTCATAAAAAAAATTTCTCATTTTATCTGTGCATATTTGCTAAAATAGCCTATTTAGTTTTTCCTAGGCTTCTAAGCCCCTCCAGTGAAAATGACTGAGACTAAATCAATAAAGGAACTCAAGAGCCAACTGCAAGCTACACGCTTTTGCAGGGATAGGGATCCGAAGAAAACAGATAAGATCTACAACTTAAGCTTATAATTAGTTGTAGATACAGCTAATTATGATTCATTCAAACAGCTTCTTCCCTAAAGGGAAATTCGCTACTACTAGAAATAACATGTATGTTTAACAACACAAACTACAATTTTTTGAAAAAGAAAACTAGCTTCAAAATTATTTAGGAAAACAAACTAAATTTTTATTTAATTTGTCAATGATTTCAATTAATTTTTATTTTATTTTAGATGAGCAAAATTTTAAAAGTTTTAAAAAGGTACTGAAAAGTTATCGTTTAACCTTGAGTCCATGCTCATTTGATGAGTTTCTGAATTTAAAAAATCATAATAATAATGATAAGTGACTTTGATTCTACTGTGGTTCATTGAACATGTGAAATTCATTAACAATTCCAGCATGAACTCTGACCGTATAATGAACCTAAACTTTGTACAGAAATAGTTTTAATTATATGGTACTCTTGTATCATACTGTGTACAAATGACAAATAAAAAGATTTTGAATTTGAATTTGTGTTGTGAAGTTTCAATTGTTCAAAGTTTTTTTAAAGAAATTAAATCAAATTCTAGGTTTACTTTTTCAGGGAGTACAAGAAAAAGAGGTATTCTTTGATTGACCCAATTTCAAAGTTGGTTGAATTATAACATTTTGTAAAATAGGCCCTAATATGTTTCTTTAAAACTATAGATTCACACTAGATCACTGGATATTTAGTTTTCTACAGTAAATGTGAAATAATATCAACTATATTAAGGGTGCCTTATTTACAAACTGTTGTGATCGGGACATGGATAGTCAAAAGATGGAGTCTTTCAGTGTCTTTCCAAGCCCTCACAAAAGTAATCTGACGGTAGCTGAAATATGAATCCCTAACCCTGTCCCAGCCTCACACAGCTGCCAGATTAGATAGCTAACATTGTTCACAACAACTTGCTACAAAACAATAATCAGCTGGTTTCATTAGCAAAAAACAATCTGCAACGCAGCCTCAAATGTCTTTAACTATTTTGGTGAAGGCTGTTGTAAGCTACATGAAAATGTGAAACTCAGCTACATAAAAATCTCATTTTTTATCTTACTGACTGATTGATCTTTTATCAATCTTATTCAGTCAAAATTGATTTCTTATTCACTTCACCCATTTGAATAACCTTATCTCTCGAGAGGGCGCACGCGGAGTTTTCCTCCGCACGTGTTTTTGATGTTAAAATAAACAGACATAACGGGTGTCGGCGGTCGTGTCTGGCTCCGTACTTTATGCCCCTCATTCCAGGAATTTCCTAAAGCTATTTATATCCCCCAACCCCCCCTTGGTACCTCGTTATTTGAAATTCAGAATGCCGCCTCAGTTTGCGGAGCCCCCTCTCCCGTTACACAGACACTGATACCTATTTTTAAAATTCATAATAGCAATGGATTTGTAATTATTATTAATTTTTTGGACTTTTCCTTTTGCTTTCGCAAAAAAGAAGCGAAATGAAAAGTCCAAAAATGTAAATAATAATTAATACATATTTTATACTAGAAAATTACTTACTATGTTTAATTGAAATATTACACCTATTAAGTTAATTGAATCGACGATGAAATGTGATTCCTAATGAAGTTTGTCAACATTTAAATACAATATTTCGTTATAAAACAAGTAAAAAGGGTTAAATTTGTGCAATCTAGTGTTGCGGAGTAAAAGTATAGTGAGTCGGTGGCGCAGTTGGTAGCGCACTCGGCCCCGGTTCTGTGGCGGCAGCGTCGCAGGATCGAGCCCCGATGATGCCGCATACTTTTAGCAGTACTGTTCATCCTTGTACTGTACCGGCTCACTCCTTGGGTTTGCTTGATAACTTCCACGCACAGGCCTGAGGCCCATGTGGGGGGGCAAATGCAAGGTAAAAAGAGGCCGCCACCCTCTTTTTAAAAAAAAAAAAACAAAAAACTCCGCATGCGCCCGCTCGTGTTTTGCCGGTGAAGCGCCCCCTCAAGGGTTAAATTATCATTTTATTATTGTAGCAAACCTATACAATTAACCATGTTATCTAATCTATTATTTTTATGGCAGATAGTTGAAATATAAAATCTAATTTTTTTCGTGAATACATGATGATATTTTATATGTTTTACATGGTGCTACAGTTCACTCCTGATTATCCGAGGTCTTCGGGACCAAGGCTACCTCGGATAACACTAACCTCGGATAATACGGAGTTTACGTGTGTATTGAGGTTGGGCTGTAATAAGACCACTTAAAAATGTTATTAGATATAGTATTTACTAATAAATACGACAATGAAAGTCCTTTCGAGTTGCAAATAATAGAATTTTAAATAAAGACACTTGTTTTCCGCATCAATAAGATGCTTAGTAAGCTTAGTAAGAAAATAAAAACATATAGTTTAGCTTAGTGCTGCCTCGTATAACCCGAAGTCTCGGATAACCGGGGCTCGGATAATCGAGAGTATACTGTAGTATGTAATGCCACTATGGCAATCTTTACTCTACTACTTATTAAAAAACTTACTTGACAAAGTTCATCAAGAGGGCAGATAGCACCAGTCATGGAATGGACTGTCTCAAATGCCACAATCTTGGGTACATTCTTGTCCACAGAAGACAAAAGTTCGGCCAGATGGATTGCGTCATTGTGGCGGAAGATGTGCTTTGGTACCCGGCTGTTGCGGATACCCTGGATCATGGATGCATGGTTGCCTTCATCAGAGAAGATATGACACCCTACAAGCATAGGTCTAAGTCATTGCATTGTACCTTACATTACATTTATATTGGAATTTACTGCCAACTGAAAGTTTTGTTACAGTACCACATATATTTTTTAAGTTTTATTTGGCAGTCCTCTAAACTGGTCCATTAGGAGCAGGCGGCCTCTATCTTCAATAAGTAACTTTCTTTTAATGGTTTTATTTTAACAGAGCTTTTTTTTAACCGCCAAGAAGGAATGGAAAATTTAAATCCCTATCCGATTGACACATTAGTAACAGGTCCAAATATGTCTGTTGTAGTTCAGTACATTATTGTTCTATAAACGCCAAAAACAGTCCAGTTGCCAAATAAGAAATTAGCCATGAACCTTAAATTACAGTCTTCTAATAACTCACCTCAACCTTATTTGATTTAAATGATCAGTAGCGATAATTATTTTTCTTCAGCGATTCAAATTTCTTCCATAATTTCAATTTTTGTATAGGTCTGTTGAAGTTTCAACAACCCAAGTCCCACTTATTTTAAACTGCTGATCATATTTAGCATATAATAGTAAGCTTTAACTCAATGTTTAAGGCAAGAATGGCCAATCAGCTAAATTGTTAAAAGCTAAAGTACCCTATTCTAAACCATACAAACCTGGTAAGGCTTTAGCTAAAGTAAACAAGGTTGAATCGTTTGCAACGAAACAGGAGGTAAACAAAAGGGCGGCATCTTTCTGGTGCCATTGGGCCAGATCTTGCTCGAGTTTCTCTATGAGCACAGAGTTGCCAGAAATGTTGCGAGTACCCCCGGCCCCAGCTCCGTAGATCTCCACAGCATCTCTGGGACATAAACAAACCTCATTGAGAATTGTGAGTGCTCAAAGTTTCAAGTTTGAGCCGAGGATTGTCTTAACTTAAGATTTACTTTAAACTTGAAAATTTCAAATCAAGTTCAAAATTCATTCGCTGGTATTTACTGGGGGTGAACAGTCGGAGTATAGCAACACTGTGAAAAACCCAAAAGGCTGTTTTCCTGGCTATTGAATGTAATAGTATAGACACTGGGCAATCTTGGTACCACAGATACCTAAAAATTATTGGTACCAAAAATCTACTCACTCAATTACTTTTATTAAAACTACAGATTGACGCCCCTATACCAGCGTCAAGTACCTATGTTCAAGTTTCAAATGTTTTTGGCCAAATGTTATGCAATACTGTATTTTAAATTAATAATTATTTACTTTAACTTATTTTTGGAAAAATGTATTTACTTGCTTCTCATTAAGGCAGATTTCCATTCATGTTCCTTACAAGGTGGGTCATTCAGAAAGTAAAGAACAGTATCTCACTACATCTAGCCCTGTTATCCTATCTCCACGACTAATAGTGTGGCTTAAACCTCCACTCCTGGTCTCATTTTGAACCAAGTCTTGTTGCCGACCGATTTTACATTTAGCTCTTACAGCGTTCCGAAAAGGTGGTGTCTACTGAAAAATTCTGCCAAGAGGATTTGACCTGATAATGTTGCTTGTATTAGTTCCTTGTTCCTTACGATTTGAAAACACTTTCCTATCTAAAAGGATTTTGTTCAGGAAAGGGACAGAATTAAGCTAGCTTACCTGAAGAAATAATTTTCAAGTCAGCACAGAGAAACACTAAGATGCACACATTGTTTTTCACTGATATTTCGTCCCTTTAGGGGACTTCTTCAGAGAGAAGATACTGTTACTTCAAAGAGATACTGATCATGTTACAGACTCCAGAAATCCCCCCAACCTAAATATTAGATAAGCCTAACCTATACCCAACCCTACCATAACCTTACATCAGCTAGCTTTAAAATAGTGCATTTTGGACAAAAACAGTGATTTTAAAAAAGTGAATATACATTAAAAACATTATTTTTGCATTTTATATAGTCAAATTAACACAGTGTCCAAAGATCTTTCAGGTGCAATAGTTGGCAACAGTGGCAGTGGACAGTTGTAGTTTATTTCCTTAAAAAAATATGTTCCTTAAAATTTCTCGGATGTTCGTTTCCAGGTCCATGGATCACTGGTTGCCTACCTGACTGCTTGCTTGACAATAGGATGACAGGACATGCCAAGATAGTCGTTGGCACACCAGACAGTGATATAGGCTTCTCACCCCAGCTGTACTCAAGGGCTGAGGGGAAAGCAGTCTCTTCTCTTTGAAGAAGTCCCCTAGAGGGACGAAATATCAGTGAAAAACAATGTGTGCATCTTAGTGTTTCTCTGTGCTGACTTGAAAATTATTTCTTCAGGTAAGCTAGCTGAATTCTGACCCTTTCCTGAACAAAATCATTTTTAGCCCATGGATTTTCACCAAAAATATTTACCTATCTAAAAAATACCCTCAACCTTAACTTTTTAAGGTTGTCAAGTGAAGCTGGATAAGACTTATACAGGATTTGTCCGAAAATATCTGACTCTAGGCGGCAAAGTTATGTGAAGTTGCAGCTGTTGTATAGGGGTAGGTTTAGCGTTGTCATTGATGAGGAATACCCTTGGTTGAGGGGAGGTTTCCAGATCACTGGTTTTGTATGGCATGTCAAAACCAATTTATTATTTTTTTCTCTAGGTATAAATTCAACAAGGAGTAAACTTTTTAGGACTCACAACACAAAACACTATTGCAAATCTCTTCATTCATATTCAGCGGGTTACAACAGACACCACCATTTTAAGACACTGTAAGAAGGACTAAGGGGCATAATTTTTTACGTTAAGATGGTCAGTTGGACCTTCCAAGATTATTGGAGATCCTTCGGAAATTGTACCCTGTTTCTACCCCTAAAAAGTCCTCTAAAGTTGAACTTTCATTAAATTTTATATTTTCCTCGTGGTTTTTATTTTTGGCAAATTTATTTTTTTGCCAAAGATACCGAATTTTTTGACCCAGAGATAGTCAGTTTATCCGTTCAGGTTTATCAGAGTTCATTCGCCAATTTTACTCCGTTTCAACCCCTAGTAATTCCTCTAAAGTTGAACTTTAATTAAATTTTTGATTTCCCTCGTGGTTCATAAATTTTTTGCTGATCTATTCTTAGGCTGTTAGATTGAATTTTCGACAAGGGATTAGTCGGTGTCACCATCCATCTATACCCAAAATTATTTGCCACTTTTGACCTCTTTCAACTCCTAAATCAGGCAAATGAATTAATCAAACTAAGTACTTTTGAAATATTTGGAAATTTTATTTTCAATCTAATACTTTTTCCTTACCCCCCCCCCCCCGACCATACCAATTTTTTCCCCTTTAAATAAATAACCCAGCCTCACAACAAACAACCCCCATCATCAAGTACCCCCCCTCCTCTCCCACCGGTAGAACAAAATACTTCGTGCTGAGAACTAAAAGAGTTTGATCAACTTTCTCTTGTATTTTTCAATAACCAATCCAACCCCCCTCCAAGGGCCTTTGACCCTTCAGGTTTATCAAAGCTCATTTGTCAATTGTATCCCCTTTCAAACCCCTTTTGAAATTTTCCTAACCCCCAGGTTCACCGACCCCATCTCAACAAAAGTAACCCCATCCCCTCCACCATAAACCACCCACCAACTACCACCTCTACCAACTACCACCCTCCCCCAACTTTCAACCCTAGCCTAACACTACAATGATAAATTTTGCTGAGGATTTGCAAAGAGTTTATTAGTACTGAATTGAGATATTTTCAATACATTCCCCCTCCTTAGGAGCAAAATCCCACAAGGGGGCCTAGGGGCGGAGCCCCCTGCGAGAGGAAGGCAAGTCTGTTGTATACAGTGGACCAATCAAATTAACCGAAGTCTCCACAAGGTACCAAATAAACTAGACGTATATTAGCTCTAGATGTAATATTAGCTAGCTTAGTTTCCAATATCTAATAAATACTAGTTTGGAGAAATTATAATTAATGAAAAGCAATAAAAACCGTTATTTTTGATAACTTCCTTGATGTTAGATTTAACTAAATCATAATTGACTAACCTAATATGCTGCCTGGAATTTTAGCTGAAAAAGCCTGTAGAATGAATGAATAAATATTCTTACGGGAAACTGAAAATAAGTAATGTTCCTAAATTACATGTATTGCCTACCTGACTGCTTGCTTGACAATAGGATGACAGGACATGCCAAGATAGTCGTTGGCACACCAGACAGTGATAGGCTTCTCACCCCAGCTGTACTCAAGGGCTGAGGGAAACTCCAAAGCCAGCCGAGCCACCTTCTTGAACACCCTGTATGAGTGATCACGCTTCTTACGCATGATCTGCTCATGGAAGAAGTCTTCATAGGGGAAAGCACTGTCTGTAAAAAGGAGAACAAAATTTCAGTGAACAATAGACACAGCTTTTTCTGTTTTGGTTTGAAAATACAAAATGAAAGTAAAAAAAAACAAACAAAAAAACAGAGTTGAACCATTTGGGAATGCTGGTAACGAGTAGCAGCATTCCCAAAAAAGCATATGAATCATGCTTTAAAAGGTTTTACAATAGCAATTTAGCAAAAGGTTTTACATTAGCAAATTTTTTTATTTTTTCATTTGTTTTAAATAAATAAGTTCCTCCAACTTGATTTAGTGTTATAAAATATTTTATTCCATTAAATTAACAACAGTTATTTAATCAACAAAAAAATTATGGCTAATAATTATCTATTTAACACCTATACCGAAACCCTCACTGTGAAACGTTAACCGAAACCCTTGGTCCAGGTGGGAGTCTGTGAGACTCCCATATAAAATAATGGATGGCAAATAAATAGTCAGTAACCGAAACCCTCGGTCTGTGAGACTCCCGCATAAGAAACAATGGAAAACAGACAAACGGGAACCGAAATCCATGGTCTCTGAGACCGGCACGTAATTAAAAATCGGGAAGTTGAGTACAGAAGGACCATTCAAACTGGGAAAAAACCATGCGAAGGTCAAGGGGAAGGGGAGGGAGGAAGGTATTGAGAGGGGTAGCACCACCGCTTCAGCAGTGTTGCCAATATCAACAAGTGAAATTTCCCTGAGGTCTGTAAGACTGGGGGTTTCAGTATAAGTGTTAATTATAACATTATTTTTTAAATATCCAATTTCTCTACTTCAATGTTTTTTTTTTTTAATTTTTCAATCATTAAGTTTTGTATTTTTAACACCTTCACTGCGTCGCGAGTAACCGGTTTACAACACCATCCATTGCCTAGAATGTGGTGGCTGAAATTGATGGCCATTTCCTGGGTGCGTTTTGCGTAACTCGGTCATTTGTAATGCGATCACTATAAATGTTATATCTCCAAATTTGTAATGTTTCAGAGAATAACACTTTATTTTTAAATCTACGCAAGTAATGGGTAACTGCACTGTGGTTAATTTTGTAACACTAAATTTAGTTTATCTTGGTTGTTTCTTTTCCGTAAAACGAAATATATACACATTTTGTTGACACTTTTGTCACATAAATAAGTTTTTAGCATTTCTCATATAATTTACTATTGAATCCATCAATTGTTTTATCTAGTAACAAATATGGTTATTAGTTTTTTCATGTTTTCTTTGTGGGATGACATTGGAAACAAATCCTGAGCTGCAGTATGATAAACAAGGTCGTCTTATTTTGTATGTTGGTGACCAGGTTGCTCTATCTTCATCTTCAGCTGATAAATCAAGCAGGAAGTAAGGTCTGTATGATGACAGATACTATACTGGTTGCCTACTGGCATACACTCTTTGGGATTCATCCTTGATCTATTACCCTATAGAGTAAAAATAGTAAAAATATAGCCACAATTGGCAGTGTCAGTAATAAGTACCCTCCGACTGGCCAAGATACATTTTAGTCCAAGCTGAAAGTTACAGACGAGCTGCATCCTTTCAGCCTGTCTTTGATGACACGATTTATTCACATTTTGTGTGAGGGAACCCGATACCTCTACTAACCTTGGGCAGCACTCAGCAACTCAATACTCAATTATTCACGTTTTCTGCCTTGCATTCACCCCGACTAAGAGACCAACTTTAATCATACTTAAAATTCATTAGTATTAGTTCATCATATCTTGTAATAGTTAATTTTCAAGGTTGACTATACCGCAGATGGCTGATGTAGTTCTTATTCAAATTTCAAAGTTTAGATTGCAAAATATTCCTAATACAAAGTTATGTAATATATCCAATTAACGGGTAAGATTATTAATATGAGAATAACTAAGTAGACAGTTTTCCTCTTATTATTGAAAATTCCATTTAAAATCAAATGTTCAGCTAAGCAAATCAAAGAAGAGCTATCAAGGTAAATATTAGATAAAAACTCTAGCTACAGTACTACAGCAATTAGAGAGAATGGTAAATGGTGGAAAGACCTTTCCCAACATCAATGTTACCACTGAGTGCTGAATCAGTTATGTAAGACAGCACATTCAACTTTTAGTTTAAAAACAACCATTTATACTTGAATCTTTCACTATACAATATGATCTGTGGTATTGTTGTATGTTATTATGTTGAAATTATCTCTCTTGACTTAGACTTCATAATTTCAAAATCATCTTAAAAATTACCTTGCCACTGCTCACCTCTTTATCCTTTGTCCTTTTAGTTAAATGACAGGATTGCCTGTTTATTTCTACCAAGATCTTAGATGGGCAAACACAAAATAATTTGTTTGTATGTGCTGAAGTATAAACAGATGACCTCAATAAGTTGACAAACATGCTCAATACAATTACTTATTTTATTGTGTATGTATCATTGGATGGTTCAGACCTTTTTAATTGGGTTGAGGGTTGAGGGACTCTTCCTGGGATGTGTAAAGGAAATTTGCTGTAAGTTAATTTTGAATTGTTAAAACAAATATATTTGTTTGTATTCTCCAATGCTTTGGTTTTTGGTTAAATTAAACTTTTCAAGACTGTATGAAAAACTGAATTAAAAGCCAATGACGATGTATGAGAAATGTTCCTTCACGGTTAAATGGTTTAAAGATTAACAATTGCATTTTGCCCCAAATCACTTTAAATCATCAAGCATTGAAAATACTTCAAACCATTTACTGACCAAACAACTGATGCAAAACAGAGTTTTTTTAGTTTCACATTTTAGTATAGAGTACACTACACAAAATCCAGTCTACACTCTTAAAAACATTTAGTCTGCTACAGAATTATTTAATCAACACAGCTGACTGATTTTTTGTGTAGTGCATGCCACACTACATTTGTAGCAAAGAAATCCCAGTCCCAGTTTAATTTAAAATGTTTTTTGTGATGACTTCAATAATGTTTATTTCTACCATGAAGTTATAAAAAGTAATAAATCAAACAACCGATATAAAAATAGAGAGGTAGATTGTCATAATGATTTCCCACTTTGATTTTTAAGTACCCAATTTGATCAGTACTCCTTCTTTGTTATATTAAATAGTTCGCAGATTTCTTTTGAAAATAATCAAATAATACCTAAATTGCACCAAGCTTTAGCTTCAATTGCAGGTTACTCCAGGTAAGACCATTTTTAACAAGATTATATAGAGAATCCTGAACCACATAATTAGCATGCAAAAGCGTAAGCTAGGCCCACCACCTTTGTCCTGCTGAGAAGCTTTTTGAGGAGACTTTGCCATATCATCCTGAGGCTGCTTCTCCTTTCCTGCCAACACAACATACTGAACATGAATATCTAAATGCTAATTAGTTTAAACTGTCTTTTCAAAACGGCCACAAGAGAAATATTTTATTTTTAACAAGAGTTGATTTATACACCATAATTAAGTAGAATTTGGTTAGGTAAAAATTAATCATTTTAGTAACAGTTCAAGCTCTTTTATAGCTGGATTACTTGCCAGCTTTCCAAAAGGGGGATATTTGAGGCAACATGCTGTAAGGCAATATTTCTCAACCCGTGCGTGCACATACAACTAACGGTATGCAAAGGACTTCCTGATGGGATGCCTTTTGAAAAGGCCTTTTTGGTAGAAAAATAAGTAGTAAAAAATTCTAATATTAGGCTTCCGAATGACAGTTGTTGCATCGACACAGTACTGCGTTATGGCACAGTCGCACATAACAGATCTCGCAACATTGATATTTGTTTATAGGTTACACTGTCAGTATTTATACAACAACCAAAGCAATACTCAATACCCATACCCATTCTCGTATGGGTTGTTGGCCATGATATGTCAATTTTGAACTAGGTTTAGAAAAAGAACATTTATTACAAAAGCCCTTTCCGAGCAGTATACCAGATATAATGGTTCTCAATGACAATACTTGTCTGAATTATTTTATTATTGAACATGAGACACTCAACGAAGGCGACAAGACGACAAATTTTTTTTCTGACGAGGGGGCTATGGGGACTATGAATGGCCCACAATGACTATGTAAAAGTGGGGAATATAGGTATATTTATTTGGCCTTTTCTATAGAGAATCCAATACCTACCAATCATTCGTCAACTCTGACCTAAAATTTATACATTTAAAGTTATTACAGTACACCTCGGATTATCCGGACCCCACATTATCCGGATCCCGGATTATCCGGACCGGTCCATCCGAGAAATTAAAAAATTTAAATCACGGCAAAAAAAAGTGATTTTAGCGAGTTCAAGAGTGAAAGGCGCCTTCTAAAAGGAAACTGCAAATGCAATACATTACTGTACGCATTTGGAATCACAATAATTGAAGGAGTCGCATCGCCAGAACAGTACCATTGACTATGAATAGTCAATGACAGTACACTACAGTATTTCCGTGAACGTAGTCTTTTGGTTTGCTACTTGGGGCGCTAGCAGTAATCAACAAGCTTAGCCTACGGCAATTTTGCGAGCTAGTTTATTGCTGTCACTTTAAGTGTTTGCAGTTGTGAAATCTTTGTGTGAACTGATATTTAATTTCAAAATGGATGGTTGTATAAGGAAAAAAATGGTTTCAACTTGAGAACAGAAAATAAATGCTGTCAAAAAACTTGACGCAAAAGAATCAAGTAAACAATTAGCTAAGGAACTGGGTGTTGGGACAAGTACGGTGATAGGAAGAATCGAGAGCAGTTGGGACAAGTACGGTGACAGGAAGAATCGAGAGCAGTTAGAAAAATGGTACTTATGCGGAACAAGCTTGAAAAAATAACATGTTGTACAGTCTTGATGCGCAGTTTGCACCATCAATTTAGCAGGGGCTAAGGTACGTGATCGCTATTTAGGCGATATTGTAATGACCTCGGATTATCCGGATTTTTCGTTATCCGGACCGGTGTTCCGCCACATTAATCCGGATAATCCGAGGTGTACTGTATTTTAAAATAAATTTGTTGAGTTATTTTCTTAAAAAGTACTAGTTTATTGGCATTTAAATACAATTTCATGGTATCTATGTTTACTCATAAGTACTATGTAACTTTCTTTGAGGATGAGGAAACAGCTCTATAGTGAAATAATTTGACCAATGCTCCTGTGATGAAAATGAACAAACCTATGGCAAACTAAAAACAGATGACTTCAGAAGTAAAAACTTTAAAAACAAAGCTGAAGTTTTTTACACAATTAGCATGACCAGCACTCAGCCTGACCTCAACTAAAGTATACTGAGGCATACAGCTTATAGTATGTGTGGTTAGCGTAAAAACCTTGCACTTTTTGATACAGCTTAGCCACTTGGTATGTGTATAGAAGACACCAGTAGAAGTATTTTTGTCCGAAGAACCAACCTTGAATTCGTGTAGAACACCCCCATATCAGCCATTAAAGATGGCCGCCATTACATTCATAAATTGCTGTATAACTCCGGTAGGCCTAATAGTATTCCGATCTTGATAAACTTCTTTTTGTTTGAAAAATAATTTCAAAATAAAACTTTTTTGTATTTAACATTTTTTTTATAAAGTTAATAGTTTTCATTGTATATTTGAAAAACAAAATTTTCTATTTAATTCCATGGGAAAGTCTAATTCCTCAATAAAATGTGTTTTGAGGGATTGAACAAGGCTATAGCTAAATATAGTATGTTCTCTAGGTTGAAACACTACCTACTAGTATGTTCTCTAGGTATACTCACAGAAATGCTACTGCAATTGGTCAACTACTATCAGAATAATGGTCTCAAAAAGATATATGCACAGGCCGTTTTCCGAGCTAGCCTAGATTTTTTTTTATATTTCATGGAGTAAAAAACTATTATTGAGGTAAAACCTGAACAAAAACGAAGAAAAATAACTAAACGACCAAGAAAAATCGATCATAATCGTATAATTCTATGTTTTGATCCATTTTGAAGGTCCAAAAGAAGTCACCCAGCGACCAAAATCGCGTGAATAAAAATAAAACACGTTAGGTAAATATTGGAAAGTGGAAGGATAAGATCAGGAAGGAACATAGAAAAGCTGGATTACCCTATATTTAAAAAACTAAGAGGCCAAGACCTGGAAAATTGCCCCCAAAAGAATGAGTAGAATGACGTTTTAAGCACCACATTTGGATAACTTTTAGCAAAATGACATATTGCGTTATGTGACAACATTACGTTTTTGTACTTTTATATGAAAAAAATTGTTTTATTTTCAATTTTGTTTTCGTTTATGTTGGTATTCCTACACTCCCCAATGTTTTCTTACAAGCAGAAGAGCAGTCCGTCAGAGAACGTTTCAAATGCCAGTCATTTAGAACATTTTAACCCCAAAAAAACACGTAAAATGTTTTTAAATGCTTAATGAAAAGTAAAAATTTAATATAAGGCTACATTATGATATTATGAATAGGGAATTAAAAAATTATGCATGATTATAAGTTCTAACCTTGAAAAAACCGCAAATTTTAGAATTCAACTTTCAACGCTTGATTACTTGAAATTAGGTTTTTGTCGCTTAGAACGTTTTACGGGGGGCCCCTTCAATTAAAGCATATACTATTTTCTAGAGACTGACTGTTGTATTTAACCACAACGGGCTCTGAAGCTAGTAGATGAATATTTCGAAATTGACCATAAATTGATCTAATAATGATTTATAGTCATTTTTGGCATTGTGTAAACACAGCTGGATTGTTCAGATGCTGCAAATAGATTTTTGCTGTTGGGCTGTCCTTCTGCTGGCATTGTGAAAATGGGCCTTAAGTGCTAAGGTAGCAAGTTATGAAACCAAAATAGAGGACCTAGAGAGAAATGAAGAGAAGCAAATGTTTAAGCTCAATGATTTGCTTCAGCAACTAGTCGTAATTCAAGGTCAACTAGAGAAGGAAAAACAATCAAAATTAGAATCACAGATCATTTTCGAGGAAAATGATGAAAAACTTTGCCAAGTGGCTAATGAAAACACTGACGAAAAGCACTCCATCAATACTGCCTCAATAGGTGCCTTACTCCTACCAAAAGCACCTGATACCCCCAAAGCGGCAGATGATGGCTTCACTCAGGTGAAGTCTAAGTCTGATACATGATGCAATTTTTTTATTTTTCTTTCACTAAAATTTGTATTTGTATGCTCTTCAACTAAGGGTAACTTACCATTTAAAATTTGTAGTTTAGGGATGGGGGTGAAGGAGGGTTGATAATGGGGTCGAAAATTTCATGTTACCCCCTCAGTGATATACGTTTCTGACAAACTGAATAATAAAATTTGCTTTAATTTTTGAATGAACAAAAAGCAACTTTAAAACAAACCCCCAAAAAAACATAAAATAAAATGTACCAATAAATGTGTGTGTATAATGTATGTGTGTGTTTAAATGTATGTTTTAAATACATTTAATTTTATTGACATATTGTTGAATGAGATGATGAGATTTTGAGATGTCTGCTCACTGAAACCTATAAATGTTTCAAGCTTTTTTAAATGGGCCTTAGATCAATGATTTTATATGAGCACATAAGGTTGGTTGGAATTGGAAAATCAACACTGATATAAAGAGAGATGCATGGAAGCCAGGACTTAAATATTTGAGGAAGGAATAGTACATTTTCTGCAAATCTCAAAACTTAAGAAATAATTATTTCAGAAACTATATCCCTATTAAATTTGGATAGTTAATTTCCCAACTCCGTTAGGTTTTCTGTCAGTAAAAACACAATTTGGTGGAAATCGATAAAAAACCAAACCCTGTAAACCAACCATGTTCCACGAGCCAAAGTTTAAAAGGTTAGCTGCTTATCTGTCAACTGACAGGTTGCAGCTTTTGTAAGACCTAGGATACCTTTATCTCGGAAATAATACAACCCCAATCAACCAAAATCCATTTTTTTAATTACAATGAAATAATGCAGCTTTTAATCTTACCAGCAGCAGTTTTATCTGGAAATTCAATAACATCTCCTTGCAGCTCTTGACTCGCCTCCTTGATCACTGGGGTGTTAACCTCAGCAAGGAAGGGACATTTGGTGGCAAGTCCCTCGGTGTTGTGAGCGACATTCTCGCTGGAGGTGATGGTGGCTGCCAGACGTGACACCACCGGGCAATGGCTCCCTAAGTTCTTCAACAAGGAAAGTCCGTAGTTCCGGACATACGTGGAGGGCAAACGGCTCAAAAAGGGACAAGGCATTTTCATTTAGTTATTACCTTAATAATGAACTAAATGAATGTCTGGAAAAAAAGAAAAAATGTTTAAGTTAAAATATTTTAGATAGCCTACGGTAACTTAGGTTAAAAAACTTACAGTTGAACTAACATTTACTGTCATATGTTTTTAGCTACCGTATCTATATTTTTTATATTCTTTCCTGGAAAGAAAATATTCATTAGCCTATTACTGATTTGTTTATCTTTCATTTCACTTAAAATAATACAATGCCTTCTTATCTTTCTGAGCGGTCTACTTCACAGAAGAGAGCATATACAGCCTAACTTTGCTTTGAAAAATATTTCAAATAAGAAAGACAAAATTATATGATGTACAACATTAAGTCCAGCCCAATCATTTTAGGAAACCTAAAAGACAATCTCTTTCTTCCATTCAAGGTTTTTAAATTTCAAATTTGTTTCATTAGCTACTTTTTCAACCTGATGGTTATAAATTGTGTCTTACTTTTTGTTTTAAATCATCCCTAATTTGTAAAACCCCCTTGAGATCGATTCTGAGTCAATAATTTCAAGCATCAACCAATTTTTAAAATTCACAAATATTGCCCAAAAATATTACAACAATTTGAAATTAAGAAGCTCAAAATAAGATATACCACAACAGTATATTTCAGCTCAACATTAAAAAAAGACGGGTCAAAAGACCAAACTTTCCTAACGAATTTACTGAATAACTGCTCATCACTGAAATTGTAACAGGGAGCCCAGCAGTTTCAGTGTCTTAAAAAGTAGAAAAGTAGGAATTTGTTGCTAAAAAGTAGGTCTTTTTTACATAAAAGTAAGGTGAATACCCCGTTGCAGCAAACCTGCACACTCAGCGATTTTCAAATGCAAAAGAATATACATCAATCCTACATAGGATTTGACATGTTTTGTAAGCTTTGTAAGAATCATGGGGAATGAGTATGCAGGTTTGCTGCGACAGGTATGTCAAAACTGGGTGGTTTTAATTCAATATTTAGTACATCTGAACTAGATGGAGCCATATACCAAGTTTTATCAAGATAAGGAACAAGGAAGATATAGCATTTTTTTATTTCCCATAAGGATAACATAGGGGATGAGTAAGCAGGCTTGCTGCCACAAAAAGAGACATATAGGGGATTGTAGACTAATATACATTAGATGTCATGTAGATGACTTACAACAACTTACAACTTATCCTCTTCACCGCCACTGTCCTCAAGACTGGGAGTAGGCCATGGTATTTAAGGAAAAAAAGAGAAGAAAATAAAATGTCATGAGCCAAAGACTCGGGTCAGGTTAGGTTAGGTGGTGGTATGCTGTTAGGTCAAGGAATTCCGAGAGCTTGTAAAAAGGATGGTTTATTAGGAACTGCTTTAAGAGGTGCTTAAACTTTGGTGTGCCTTATTTTAATTTTATAACATCTGGGAGAGCATTAGATAGTTAGTAGCCTGTGTAAATTGGATGGTCTTGAGATTTCTTAAGCCTGTTGTATGGAAGGTTATAGTCATCCTTTCTTCTTGTGCTGTAGTTATGAAAAGAGCTTCTGGTTGAATCTATTGGTGTTATTTGTCTGGCAAAGATGATTGTTTCATAAATGTAAAGAGAGATGACAGTTAATATTTTATCTTGCTTAAAGAATGGTTTACAATTTGTCTCAGGTGGAAGGTTGTTGATTATTCTGAAGGTTGGTTTTCTTTTGAAGTATCAATATTTGATCTATAAGAGAAATAGGGGCTACACCCCAAGCTACAATACCAAACCTAACGTGAGAAGCAAAGAGAGAATGATATGCTGTAAGTGCTACATCTTTTCCTGCAATTTCTTTAATCCTTTTTATTCCAAAAACTGCTGTTGATAAAGTTTTTATTAGGTTTTCAACTTGATTTCTCCAGGTAAGGTTTTGATCTACTGTGACTCCTAGAAATTTAGTGTGGTCTATTGTTTTATACTTAGGATTGTCGTTATCTTGTACTATTGCATTTCTGGTGTAGAAGTTTATGAGTGAGCTTTTTGAGTGATTGATATCTAACTTCAGGTTATTTAGAGCTGATTCAGTCTGGTCTGTAGTTATGGTTATTTATTCTCTCTTGCATTTCTTGTGAAGCGTGGTATCGTCAGCGAACATAAGACAATTAGAGTATATTGGTAAATTTTTAGGCAGATCGTTGATATAAATTAGGAAAAACAAAGGTCCTAATATGGATCCTTGCGGAACCCCGTTCTTCATGTTTTGTGTTGTTGATCTGACTGCATGATTCCATCCATTCAGTTGATATTTAACTTCTACTATTTGTTGCTTATTAGACAAATAACTTCTTATCCAATTTGAAGCGTGATTTTTTATTCCTATACCTATTTTCTAACTTATTCATGAGAACATTCCAATCCAGGTAGTCAAATGCTTTTCTTAAGTCTAAAAATATGGCTGAAACCTTGTTATACTGCTCCCAGTTTTGAGTAATAAACGTTAAGAGATCTGATAAAGCTGTATTTATGGACCTGTCACTTCTAAAGCCGTGTTGATGTAGGTGAAGTTTGTTATATTTTGTCAGGTAATCTGTAATCTGTAAATAAATGGCCTTTTCTAAATATTTAGAAGTTGTGGGTAGCATAGCTATTGGACGATAATTTTTGACATTGTCTTTCTGAAGTTTTTTATATATCGGGTGGATTAAAGATATTTTCATTTTTTGGGGTACTGAGCTTTTGAGAATAGAACAATAATTTATTATGCCTAAAAGTGGCACAAGAATTTCTTCTTTGCAATAATGCAATAAGTTTTCCGGGATTCCATCTACACCTGAGGATGTTTGGTGTTTTATTAATTTAAAAATTTTCACGAGCATGTCCTTTGTTATAGGTTTAAAAGCTGTCAATGATTCATTATCCATGTTGTTATTGTTGTTGGGTGTCAAAGTTGGCCTATTTTGTGATTTCCTCAGGTTTATAAAGAAGTCGTTAAAATAGTCAGCTATGATTTTTGGGTCATTTTCGGTTTTATTGTCAATCTTGAGGCTAATATTTTTTCCTAACGAGCCAGTTTTGTTCCTTTCTTCATTTATAATTTTCCAGGTTACTTTTGTTTTATTTGTAGCAGATGATATTCAGTTATCTGCCACAGTAGATGAAGCCACAAATTAAGTTTTATTAAGATATGTTGAGAAATAAGCGAGATATAGAATTTTACTTTTTTCTTATAAGTTTAACATTGGGACAACGTACTGTGTTTACCACTTTCAATATCTCGGTAACCAATGGACATAGAGCCTTGATTTAAAAAACCAAATTGTTTGTTTTTTTGAGCTGAATCCAATGGTGCTGTCAAAAATTATTTTAATTTTTCAATGTAAACTCAAAAACCCCATTTTTGGGGGGGTTTATTTATCTTTACCCTCCCTTCTGATGGTAAAATTGAAAATTCAATGAAAGTTTAACTTTTGAGGGGTTGACAGGGGGTAAAATTGATGGATGGCCTCTCTTAAACCTCTGTAGCTGTTAGATTAGTTTTCTGCAAAGTGGTTAAATTGATACAAGTCTTTTACATGAATTTAGTAATACGTAAATTTCCTAAAACTGTTTTATCTTAAGTTCGTGTCTCTGTCAATAAAAACTTGACCACACTTTTAACCATTTTTTAAAATTAATATAGCCTAGTAAGTTAATCTTTTCTAGTATGAACATAATAAACATGACAAGGAGGCCTGTCATGGACCTAACTGATCCTGATCATGATCCCTTAACCCGCGAGGACTGACATACATGTCTAAAAGACGTTAGTAGTTTTTTCGATAAAAATTATATTTTTTGGGTGTCGTCAGGGCTGGCCGTCACTATACCTCTCGTATGTCTTTCCAGGAACATCATGACTCACTCCCTGTCATTCTCTAACCCTTACAGTCAGTCCAATGAAAGTTTCTTTAGTGGTCTAATGTTTTCGGCCGTGAGTCACGTAATGCTTCATGTTAAATATAAATATTTTGTGTGCACATATTTCTTATATAAAATATTCAAAACACTAATGTACAATACTTTTGTGGAGTTTTTGTCAGTATAAACACATCATTGTACAACATACATACCTTTTTAACGCAATAACAATTATTATTGAAGTACCTACTGCAATTCAAAATATATATTTTTTTATATTATTTAAATATTTTGTATGCACATATATAAAGTAGTCACAAATCGAATGTAAAAGACTTTAGTTGAGGTTTTGTGTAAATAAACTCATAATTTTTCAATATACTAACTTCTATATAAAACCTGGTCCAAAAGACCGTGAGTCAGTCATCGCGTTTTCAAATCGAGGTCAGTTCTGCCGGGTTGAAACAATATTGGATGGTAGGCCTACTGTAATACGCATTTAACCCTTAAATAGCCAAATCAAATGTTCTGGACATGGGGGGACTGAATTCTAAGAGATAGGCTTAGCTGTTGATGTATAATTGTTAAAAATGATGCTCACCTGCAACTAACATATTGTGCTATGCAGTGAAGAGCCAAATGGTTTTTACTAAACTAAATTTTTCCATCTAGTTACCATGGTGCAACTAGAGTTACCTGGTAAATGTCTGGGTTTTAAAGCAAATTCACAGGGTATTTTATTGCCGCACATACTATTAAGAGGCCAATCGAATCACCAGAATACCACAACATAGGCAGTTATTTGCCCAACATGCATTTATTGTTATACAGGCCGAATATGACAGGCCTGATAACTTGCCCAAAGGTGCAACTTGCCATAATGTAAATCATTTGTTATATTGAACTTACTTTATATTTTGTAAATAATTTGTTAAAGTACAGTCTGAATTTATATTTTTTTTATTCTTACCAATCATCTTAGTTTGAGTAATTTAACATGAGCGCAAATGGCGTAGCTCTAGCCAAAACAGTCATAAGGTAAAAAAAATATATTTAAAGGTTTCTCAAAGTTATTGTGCTTGTAAGTTAAGCTCATTCAAAATTAGGTGTTGGGACTCATGAAAAGGGGTATGGTAATTTGAATTATGAACAATCGACTGACTACTTTCCACTGATAATTTGAAACTTCTCCCGTGATTGAGGGGGGAAGCTACTACCAAATGCGGTTTAGTCTTCGCGGGAGTAACTTTATCAGCCTAGGACATCCCTAGGTAGAACAGATTATGGTAAGAAAATATGACAATAGGTCTACTTGAAACCAACAGCGGAACAAAATGATTTGACAAGGTAAAAGATATGACAAGTTTTCAAAGAGTGGAAATTTTCAATTTACAATAATCATCATCACCTGAGTTTTCATGCTTTGTCCATATGTAGGTTACTGAAAAAACATAAGGTCTACCATGCCACAGGCCTATCACTTAACCCTCGAGGGGGTGCATGCGGAGAATTCTTAAGCGTGCAAGTTTTTTTGTGAATTAAAAGTAGCTGTTGGGTGTTGGCGGCAATGTAAACGTTAATACTTCACAGCATCATTTCCGGAAACCAATTGGCATATTTTCGTCCACCTACCTTTCTTATCGTCTTCTTATCTTGGATTTAATCAGGTACGGTCAGAGTGTGGATGTATTCTCTGCGTATGCCCTATATCGTGAGTTGTTTGAGCAGAGTTCAGTTCCTCCTGCTCCCTTTTAAGTCAAATTTACTATTTGGTTATAGACCTAAATACTATTAGTATTCATAATAGCCTATGCTTGTTGCGTGTTTTTTTATACTTAGGGTAATTGTATTTGATCTTTTGGGCGAAGGAAGACTTTGATCATTGCCAGATAGCCTAGAAAAGGAAGTAACTGAAGAAGTAAAACCCGTGAATTGCTGGATAGCCCAGAAAATGAAGTAACTGAAGAAGTAAAACCAAGTGGAGATTTGTTGGGCCAAATGTTTTATTTTAATTTTAAAATATATGCCTCATTACATGTGATTATTGCTGTGAAATATTCTGAAAACGCCCGCTTCAGTAATTTGTGTGTGGAACTCATCTCGGCATGCGCCCTCTTCTGTGATAAAATCAAGTCAAAAAGTTGTAAACAATCATATAACTTTTAAAAATGTAACAATTTAAAAATTATTTTTAACACCTTTTAAGAGAATGATAAATTAGGTTTTGGCATTGAACTTGGATTAAAAAATTATGTTTTGCTCATTTTAAAATTAGATTTGAACAATGTGAAACTAACCTCCGCGCACCCTTTCTCAATAAAAACCTATGTGCCCCTTCGAAGGTTAAGACTGCCATTAGTGCAAGATTTATAGAAAAAATGTCTATGAATTATATTATCTGTGATTTAAATCTGAAATAACTAAGTAGCCTATAAGAATAACAGTGGTTTAATAAGAATAAATGAATTATTTTTACATATCACCTTGACAAACGGGAACTGAAGTTATGCTACAGGAATGTCTTCATTCTTATTGAGAAAGAGGTTATTGAGGTTATAGAAATTTAATCAAGAATTTGTAGCAGACGACACTTTATCAGTAGAACCAACATGAACGAAAAATATCTGTGTTAGTTAAAATCGATGAATGTATGTATAGTCATAGATTATAAATGTATAGTAAAAAATTTAATATTTCTCTCAAATGATATATTTCATATACAGGGTGTCTTGCAACCCTATGAACAAACATACATATTCGTAGACTCACCGTCATAAGCAAAACAAAACAAAAAAAATTGAACAATTGGATTGCTTATGACGGTGAGTCTACAAATTTGATACAGCAATTCCTTGATAGCCTTTTCACCATTAAACATACATAGCATTATTCCTTGGGTCAAGACAAACACATTTCATCATTAGTCCAGTGAAAATAGGTTTTAATAAGGAAAAAAAGCAAGCAGAAATGTTTTTTGCTGGAAAATGTGCACCAAGACGTCCTGAGTCAAAACCCAAGTTTTCTACTTCGGGTCAGGTGAGCTAACTCCGCCATCTTGGAAAATGGCGGCCATGTTTGAAACACTTTTATCGACATAAAATCCACAAAAGTTTTCCGATTTCAACAAAATTTGGTAGGGATGTGTAAAATTGGGTATTATATTAGAAAAAAGCGCATACATGTTATTTTTTTACTATTTTAATGGTTTTTTGCAACTTTTTTGTAAAAAAACCATGTTTTTTCGTTTTTTTAAAAAGTTATGAGGTTAACTGTTAATCTATGGATATTTCTGAAAATTACGTAAAAACGAACAATTTGGTATATTCAACTTGTATTTTACTGTTTTTACTTTTTATATAATCAAAAAATAAGATATTTTTATGCAATTTTTTAAAAAGTGCTAAAAAATTAAAATCATCCAAATTTAGTTTTTTTGTGGTAGAAAATGTTCATTGAGGGGTTCTGAGTAAAAAACCAAGTTTTCTACTTCCGGTCAGGTAAGCTAAATCCGCCATCTTGAAAAATGGCGGATATATTTGATTTACTTAAATCATAAAATCCACAAAAGTCATCCGATTGTGATAAAATTCGCTAGGGATGTGTATAACTATGGCCACTAGTAACACTAAAGGAATAACAAGCATATTTTATTATTTTATATTTTTTTATAATTTTTACGAAAAAATTAGGTTTTTTAAATTTTTATTTAGAAATTAACACCAAACATAAAACCCATGGATGTTTTTGAAAATAACATAAAATTAAAAACAATTTGGTATATTCAACCTTTACTATGCTGTTTTTAGTTTTTAAATAACACAAAAAATATAAATTTTAAAGTGTCTTTTTAAAAACAATGTTAAAAAATAAAAAATTTGCAAATTAACGTTTATGTGGTAGAAAATATTCGCAAAGGTGTTCTAAGTCAAAAACCAAGTTTTCTTCCTCCGGCCAGGTGAGCTAAATCCGCCATCTTGAAAAATAGCAGATATGTTTTATTTACTTAAATCATCATAAAATCCACAAAAGTCATCCGATTGTGATAAAATTCGGTAGAGATGTGTATAACTATGGCCACTACGTAATACTAAAGGAATACCAAGCATATTTTATCATTTTATATGTTTTTTTATAATTGTTATGAAAACAATAGGTTTTTACATTTTTATTTCGAAATTAACACCAAACATAAAAATCATGGATGTTTTTGAAAAGTACATAAAATTACAAACAATTTGGTATATTCAACCTTTACTATGCTGTTTTTAGTTTTTAAATAACACAAAAAATTTAAATTTTAAAGTGTCTTCATAAAAAAATGTTAAAAAATAAAAAGTTTGCAAATTAACGTTTATGTGGTAGAAAATATTCGCAAGGGTTGATTTACTTAAATCATCATTAAATCCTCAAAAGTCATCCGATTGTGATAAAATTCGGTAGGGATGTGTATAACTATGGCCACTACGTAATAATAAAGGAATAACAAGTATATTTCATCATTTTTATGTTTTTTTTATAATTTTTATGAAAAAATAGGTTTGATTTACTTAAATCAAATAAATCCGCCATTTTTCAAGAAAAATATAAATTTTAAAGTATCTTTATTAAAAAAATGTTAACAAATAAAAAGTTTGCAAATTAACGTTTAATAAACGTATCATAATACGTGGTAAAAAATATTTGCGAAGGGGTTTTAAGTCAAAAATCAAGTTTTCTACTTCCGGTCAGGTGAGCTAAATCCGCCATCTTGAAAAATGGCGGATTTATTTGATTTAAGTAAATCAAACCTATTTTTTCATAAAAATTATAAAAAACATAAAAATGATGAAATATACTTGTTATTCCTTTATTATTACGTAGTGGCCATAGTTATACACATCCCTACCGAATTTTATCACAATCGGATGACTTTTGTGGATTTAATGATGATTTAAGTAAATCAACCCTTGCGAATATTTTCTACCACATAAACGTTAATTTGCAAACTTTTTATTTTTTAACATTTTTTTATGAAGACACTTTAAAATTTAAATTTTTTGTGTTATTTAAAAACTAAAAACAGCATAGTAAAGGTTGAATATACCAAATTGTTTGTAATTCTATGTACTTTTCAAAAACATCCATGGTTTTTATGTTTGGTGTTAATTTCGAAATAAAAATGTAAAAAAACCTATTTTTCCATAAAAATTATAAAAAAACATAAAAAATAATGAATCATTCTTGTTATTCCTTTAGTATTACGTAGTGGCCATAGTTATACACATCCCTAGCGAATTTTATCACAATCGGATGACTTTTGTGGATTTTATGATTTAAGTAAATCAAACATATCTGCCATTTTTCAAGATGGCGGATTTAGCTCTCCTGACCGGAAGTAGAAAACTTGGGTTTTGACTCAGAACCACTCAATGAACATTTTCTACCACAAAAAATTAAATTTGGATTATTTTAATTTTTTTGCACTTTTTAAAACATTGCATAAAATATCTTATTTTTTGATTATATAAAAAGTAAAAACAGTAAAATACAAGTTGAATATACCAAATTGTTCGTAATTTTACGCACTTTTCAGAAATATCCATATATTAACAGTTAACATCATAACCTTTTTAAAATTAAAAAAAACATGTTTTTTTTACATAAAAGTTGCAAAAAAACCATTAAAATAGTAAAAAATAAAATGTATGCGCTTGTTTTCTAATAGAATACTCAATTTTACACATACCTACCAAATTTTGTCGAAATCGGATAACTTTTGTGGATTTTATGTCGATAAAAGTATTTCAAACATTTTTCAAGAAAAATATAAATTTTAAAGTATCTTTATTAAAAAAATGTTAACAAATAAAAAGTTTGCAAATTAACGTTTAATAAACGTATCATAATACGTGGTAAAAAATATTTGCGAAGGGGTTTTAAGTCAAAAATCAAGTTTTCTACTTCCGGTCAGGTGAGCTATTCCTTTAGTATTACGTAGTGGCCATAGTTATACACATCCCTAGCGAATTTTATCACAATCGGATGACTTTTGTGGATTTTATGATTTAAGTAAATCAAACATATCTGCCATTTTTCAAGATGGCGGATTTAGCTCTCCTGATCGGAAGTAGAAAACTTGGGTTTTGACTCAGAACCACTCAATGAACATTTTCTACCACAAAAAATTAAATTTGGATTATTTTAATTTTTTTGCACTTTTTAAAACATTGCATAAAATATCTTATTTTTTGATTATATAAAAAGTAAAAACAGTAAAATACAAGTTGAATATACCAAATTGTTCGTAATTTTACGCACTTTTCAGAAATATCCATATATTAACAGTTAACATCATAACCTTTTTAAAATTAAAAAAACATGTTTTTTTACATAAAAGTTGCAAAAAAACCATTAAAATAGTAAAAAATAAAATGTATGCGCTTGTTTTCTAATAGAATACTCAATTTTACACATACCTACCAAATTTTGTCGAAATCGGATAACTTTTGTGGATTTTATGTCGATAAAAGTATTTCAAACATGGCTGCCATTTTCCAAGATGGCGGAGTAAGCTCACCTGACCCGAAGTAGAAAACTTGGGTTTTGACTCAGGACGTCTTGGTGCACATTTTCCAGCAAAAACATTTTTGCTTGCATTTTTTCCTTTTTAGTGTGTTTTTTCGCCTATCTTCACTGGACTACATAGGAACATGGGTCTCTGGTGCCTAGTTTTCCGTCTGTCTGTCTGTATGTGTTTTTTACAAACAAATTCATAACTCCTGAACGGTTTGAGTTACAGCGTTGAGATTTTGCAAAAATGTTAATCTTATTAGGATCTATCATCATTTAAAATTATACCAAAATATCATTAACCGTTTCAAAATGGCGGCCATTTAAATTTTTTGATGCAAAATTTCACGAAAACCGTTAATGTAAACAAAAGATTGCAAGGTACATAAAAGTAAGTCAATTTTATGTAGTTTTCAGTGATACCTTATTTGTTAAGATTGGATAAAGATTTACTGAGAAATTAGTTTTTTCGTAATCCATGACCACCTCTCCCCACATAAACAATGTTAAAATACAGGGTATTAAAAATCAAACTTTAACGGCTTATATCCACTTAACTATTGAGTTTAGGAAAAAATGTCAAAGAATAATAAGTTCTTAAAATTAAGCGTAGAAACTAAATACGCCATAAAATACAGGGTGTTCCATAAGAAAAATCAAAGTTGTCCGCCATATTGGAAAATGGCGGCCATTTACAAGAAAATGGAATTCATATTTTTAAATGTCTTAGAAAAGTAGGTGAAGTCCCCCCTTTAAAGTTATCTCTAAATCCAATAGTTTCTGAGATACCAATGGTGGCACAGTTAAGTTGGACACCCCTTAATTTTAACATTGTTTAAATGGAGAAAAGTGGTCAAGCACCACGAAAAAATTTAATTTCTCAGTAAATATTTATCCAATCTTAACAAATGAGATATAGTTGAAAACTACATAAAATGGAATTACTTTTAAGTATCTTGCAATTTTTTATTTAAATTAACGGTTTTCGTGAAATTTGGCATCAAATAATTTAAATGGCCGCCATTTTGAAACGGTTAATGATATTTTGGTATAATATTAAACGATGTTAGATACTAAGAAGATAAACATTTTTGCAAAATCTCAACGCTGTACCTCAAACCGTTTAGGAGTTATGAATTTGTTTGTAAAAAACACATACAGACAGACAGACGCAAAACTAGGCACCAGAGACCCATGTTCCTACGGTGAAATGTGTCTTGACCCAAGGATTAATGCTATGTATGTTTGTTCATAGGGTTGCAAGACACCCTGTAGAATATTTTATTAAGTTCAGTGGTATGATTAGTGATTATACATTTTGTTCAGTTAAGTATATTAAATACTTGCAAAAAATACATTTACTTAAAAAAACCAAATACTAAAAAGGTTGGTACCAAATACCAAATACCAAATAATTCTTATTCTTAGAATAATAATTATTAATTAGTAAAATAAAGTACGTAACTTTTATGAAAACTTATATGATTCTCTAGTTAATTTCTCTCATGTTTATTAATAATGAATGGTGAAATATACAGGCTGTTTGATAAGTACTCCGTTTTAATTCGACATAGCTCACTGACTATTTGGACTAGCTAAACACGTTACCAGACACAAAAGAAAGGTAATTTTACAGGATTTAATTGAAACAGTGGATCAATGTCGCGATCATTAAAAACCTTAATTTTTAGCCGAAGCGCATATATAGGTGTTCTTTCTATTACAATAAAGGTATATGCTGCCTAATGCATAAATTTCTTATTGGCTTTATCATTTAAAAAATGGCTGTGAAATGTGACACTTCGTTCTATTGTAGCTAAAAACCTAAGGTAAAACATTTAATCTATCACTAGCATACATGATATTAAGAAGATCATGTTCTTTTGTCCCTTAAATAAACATTGCAAGATTAAACGATAAGTTTAGCAGCGGCCCAAAACATCCTTTTTACTTCCGAGGAATCTTGAATTCCTCGATATGCCATTCAAATATTTGAAGGAAAAAAGTTCTTTTAAATCCTAGAAACCACAATTAATTAAGTGCAAAAACCTAGCTTTACTGGACGACTACGGTCGTTGAGATTAATTGTGAACAATCCGCGACAGACACTGATTTTAATTTGAACTATGAAACTTACAACAAAAATCAAGTGCACATTCAGCAAAAATTTAACTGTCGTACAATTAAAAACCTTAGTTTTAGTTTTGCTTTCTGTTAATGCTGTTTGCGGCTTAAAATACCGACAACTTAAACTGCAATTAAAAATTTAAATTGAGTACTTACATATCAAACACTCTGTACTTTTGAGTGTATTATTTACAAGAATATTCAAAACAGTAATTCCAAATCCCTTAGAAATTAAATGAGCACGCAGTTAATGTGTGAGGGTTTTTTCGAAGGTGGAATAGAATATTTTTTACCGCACGCGAAAAAACGAACTCTAACGGGAAAATACCTACTCGACACATCGGTCAGGTTTTTAATGAGGGTCAGTTATTATGGCCCCACAAGGTTCGAGTCCAGCTCGACACACGGTCACTGTAGCCTCGGATCCAGTCCCTCCGCTGACCGTGGCTACCGTTCCGTGGCTTAGCACATTGACTAAGTCGATAACCTAGATTGGCAATTGAAATGTTGAAACATATACTTAAAGGCTAACTATAATTATAGTTTTGTTACATTAAACGGTTATTACGGTCTTCAAAATAAATACCACACACGTCACACAAAAATAATATTTATTGTTGTTTGTAAATTTATTGTAGTTGTCATAAAAATTATCACAATTATTGGCTTGTTTTACCGTTCGCAAGTATAAGTTCGGTAAAACTTTGCGAAAACGTAAGGCCGTGAAAGATGATGTCCCACGTATTATACAGGCCACGATGATCGTAATAATGTACATTATTGTACATATGGACAATTAATTAACAATAGCCATTGATTTCGTATGTTTTATTAACTACATCATAATGCTTTTCCTGATCTATCATTACACCTAATATCCTTACAAATCCATCCAGGCAATAGAATACCTATCTCTGATAAGTTATACTGCACGGTAAGTGGAAGTGAAACAGAGTAAGCATGCGACATCTGTGGTCGCGCCGCGCCGCGCCGGCGCCGTCGACCGTGAGTCGAGTTGGACTACCCCGATCGGAGACCCAAGTAATTAGGGTTACCACATATTTTTCAGGCCAACCCAGGACTGTTAGAACAAACATATCCCCCGACCCTCAATAACACTGCCGGAGATAGTAAAATAAGTTAAATTATTGTGAAGGTTTTTTTACTTATTGTTTATATTAAATTTGTATCAGATAAGCCAGTTCCAACCTAAATCACAACATTATTCTCACTTTTCTAGGCAGACGACAGAGGTCAGTATAGTATAGAGGTCAAGTTTGCTATTGCTGTTGTCACACTCCCAGAGGGTCGCCAACTTTAGTTTTTATGCTACATTTACCTCGTCGATCTCCTTATAACTCTAAAACCAAAACCTATAAATTTGTCACAACTCCCGTTGAAATGTTGCATGATTTCACGTAAATCTTGAGAAAAAGTTTACTTTTTTGCAAAACATTATGAAACTCCCGGACAAGAAGCAGCCCTGATGGACCGACACCAGATAAAGCCCTCAAAATCCGGACTGTCCAGGGAAAGACAAGACGTCTGGTAACCCTATACGTAACCGCTGTGTCGACTTGGACTACTGGTTTTGAGAGTCTTCTGACCGCTATGTCGAGTTGGTTTACGCCCACTTGACGCGGCCGTGTGAGTTGGTGGTCCGTCGTGTACAATGACGACAGATCGCCATCTCGGGGTGTAGAAGGTGGCGATATGACGGGGTGGCACCTTGACGACAATGACGAATTTGTATTTATATGAGGAGGCGACTGTCGCTAAGGCTAGGTGGCGATATGACGGGGTGGCACCTTGACGGCAATGGTGAATTTGTGTTTACATGAGGTGGCGATCTCTCGCTAAGGCTAGGTGGCGACTTGTCGGGGTAGCAACTAGATGTCCACGCGTTCCCGCCCACTACACCACAGATTGAATCACAACAGTAAATAATCTTTATCATCCAACATAACTCAACCCGTTATCGGGTTCAAACATAATTAACTGACATCGTCATGACCAATTTTAAATACTCGCATCACAGATGATGCAGGGCTAGAAATATTTCCGTTGCGATTTTATTTTTAGAGCACCGTTCCATATATTTAGTATAAAGAGTGTTTTTATCTTTATCTCTTAAACTTATCCGAAAGGCAAAAACAACCAAAACTTAATCGTCGTACAAAAGTATGTTAGAGCAATAGACTTTAAATCACTTTATGAGTTTTCGCATAGTTGAACTTTGAAAACATGTCGTATTAATTTCAACCTTAGTATTTGTATCTCGGACCGATAAAACCTATTTAAGTTCAAAGGACCAGGACTCTGTTTTTAAATAAATTAAAAATATGTAATATTTGTTTCTTTGAAGCTTGATTTACGACGAAATTGGAGAGGACCAAAAAGACGCAGCAATTTCTTGATCAATAACATACAATTTTAATGTTTCCTTGTACAATAAGCTGAGAAAGCTTTATGAATTTACAATACAATCATACTAAAATTGGCAGAAGTAAGTTCAGAAACTTAAAATATTCTCAGCTAATTGTTTTATGGCGTTAATAAAATTTTAAATTCAGGACAAAGATTAAATGTTCCAAGAGATTTTGAGATTTGAAGAATTTTGAGATACTCTTTTGGACTCTTTGAGAGTCTTTGACGTCTTTAACATCCTGCTGACAAGAAAAAAATAGGCACATTGTAAATGAATCGATAGGTGTTTACCGTATACTTAAGTTTCGAATCTACGGATATGTTTTGCTTGAATGTCAGTGCGCCAGCTCAGCGTCGCGGAATGACTCGGCACACTCAGTCATGACTTGCAGATCAGGCGATCAGGTTACAAACACATCAGTCCACGTGACCTGCATTAGCAGGAAGGGCAATGCCGGCCTCGGGGCAGGGCGACAGGGGCGGCCGTCCAGGGCCTCGCGCTTCTGATAGGGGTTTTCTGTGGTTTAAAAAATAGATAACAACTAAATAATAAAAATTCCAATAAAACGGAACAGAAATGTTTATTAAAGCATGAGAATGACTTCATGTAATATTGAAACAATTTAAAAATGAGGCGAAACGGAAAGGCAAATACGATCTTCGCCTGTTAGGCTATTTGATAAAGATGTGTACTGTTTGCGTGCGGCGAGGCCTACAGAAAATAATATGATGTGAACGAACTACTGGAATACAGTCCTCACTAGTTACCGAGGGCAAGTAGTAGTGAATTGATATTCATTTAGTTCCATCCGTTTTATGCGGAAAGGTTATTTTCATTTTTATTTTATCAGCCCCTCCTGTAGCTGTTAAACCGCGAGATGTTTAAACTCTGGATAAATCACAGTAAAGCCGCTCGTGAACGAAACGGGACCCACCTTGATGCTTTTGTTTTAACGTTAAAAACATTTCAAAACTAATAAATTTTTTGGTGTCTTTTTCTTACTTTTTATTCAAAATATATTCATGTAAGCTTAGGGCTAGTATTTTTTTTCAAAATTTGTATTGTAAAGTGAAAAGCTTTGAATGAATTTTGGAGTGTGTTTATACATTACAGATGACATAACATTGTATTAGTTTTCTTTAAAACGTGCAAATTTCCAAGAGTGTGTATTATTTAAAAGAAAATAATCACAAATTCCAATAATTTTCCAATCATAATTTTTAGTAATGGTTTGTAAAGTAGAGAGATGGTAGAGTAAAAAGTATGGTAAGAGATGGTAGTGGTTAAGGTAGAGTAATGGTGGTTGGTTGTAGAGATGGTGTGTAATGGTTCTTCATCACGCTTCACAAAAAGTTCAGTGTATTTCTTTTAAATATTGATACCAGCGGGCGGCAAATTTGGTTTTGCCCCCCCCCTGACAAATTTCCAAGTTCAGGCCCTGCTATTAGTCACCTTATTTGGTCAAAACAAAAGTGAAAAAACTAAAGCATTAGCTTTTTGTGAATTTAAACATAAAATACAGCTATGTACTGAAAACGTCAACGAACATCTGCTTTAGAATAGCACTTGGAGTAATGGAAAAGTTCTAATGCAATATTGCAACCGGAAGTTCTCTTGCACAACTTAAAATAATATCATCTTAGCCTCAGAATTGCTTGTATACAATTAATAATATAAGGTCTTATTTTAACAATACTTAATTATTGAGATCCAAAACCGATTTCAAACCCGAAGGCCCATCATCAGTTGGGATCTAGGTCGACAAAAACTTCAATATTTGCAATCCACTCGTAGGGTTTCGTTGAATATAAAATGACTCTGGCATTGAACACTTTACATAAATTATACATGGATTTGACACATAAATTAGGATTAAAAAAACATGGTTTCAAAAAACTGGGTTAACCTCACTTTCACCGGGGGAACTCGTTGCGTATAGTGTTTTTGTAAAGTGTTCAATGCCAGAAACCAAAACGAAAACCCTTCGAGTCAGTGGCGTATATAGAAATTATTTTCGGGGGGGCAGGGCCGGATTTTGCCTCCCATGTGCCCAAAGCATTTCGCCGCCCCTCCTCAAAACGTGACAATTTGCCAGACCTAATCATAGGCATAATTAGGGGGGAGGGAGGCACTTGCTCTGCCCAATAATTTGGAATTATAGTTTATTAGCTAAACCTGATTTTTTTAAAGATTACAAACACAAATATTTGTATTTGTTTACATGTCTGCTGATGCCAGCTAGCAAAAGGCCCCACAAAATAAAATTATACAAATATTATGGTGTTTTTCAATGTTTAAATTTGATAACATCCAATATTAACCAGTCGATAACAAGAGTGATTGATTTATTTTTTTAGCCAAAAAATCTCTCGGTCGCATTGCCGCGGTCTGATACTCTCTTGATTGTTTTGTCGCGATCATCTCTCGGCCAGTTCGTGGCTACCAAAGCTTAATTGAGTCGATCAATTCCAAAACTCGTTATGTCCAAAACATGAAATTTTTCAGGAAATGAAAAAAAAACATCTTATAACATTAAGATTTGTAGTATAAAATTGATTCTTTTTCCTTATTTTTCTATATTTTTTTATTTACTTGTTACTCCTAATCCTAAAAATATTAAGGTTTCAGTTTATTTACAAATTAATAATATATTTTGGACATAACGTGATTTGGAACTGTAAATGGGAGTTAACGAGTTTTGGAACTTTTGCCTATTTACACCTAGTGAAATTGATTTTGGAAGTTTGGGACTAGGGTTACATAAAGAGAGTAAGTTAATTTAAAAAACTCTTACTATTCAAATATTATAAAATGAGTTTGGACTTAATTACTCATTATAAAAATTATTTTCATTACCAAAGTCCAAAATTTTTATATTTTACACTCCCAAAACAAAAAAAGAGGAAGTTAATTAAAAATATCTTATTAAAGATTACAAAATAAAATAAGTTTAGACTTAATTACACATTATAAAAACTACTTAATTTCATTGCCAAAGTCCTAATTTTTTTGCAATAAAATACTTGACGAAGGTCTAGTCAAGAATGCAGAGCTAACTTTAAAACAGTCTCTTGGACACAGCAAGGTTGAACGGAAGATGAATATCAGGTGCACCAACCCAAAATCAGTTGTTATTAAAATTCAGCTCCCCAAATATTATAAAACTAATACTAATTTCAGTTGTAAGACTGATTTTTCCATGTTAAACTGATTAGTCTGATTTATTTTGGACAAAACGACTATTGGAACTGAATCACCATATGAAAAGTGAAGTTCAATAGGACTTAACGAGTTTTGGTCCAGTAACTGTAAGGTGGAGGACATAACGGATTATGGAACAGTTTTAGACAAGGACTTGACGAGTTCTGGAACTGTACCTGGTTTTCAAAGTGATTTTTAAATAGGAAATAACGACTTTAGGAACTGTTAGACCTCTGAAATGTATTACCATGGCAACCAGCTATCAAATAGTGCAAAAACCCAAAAATTTGTTTTTGTGGACATAACGAGTTTTGGAATTGACCGACTCAATTATAGCCTTCTTTTTATCTCGGCCGTTTCGTAGTCAAGAGTCGGCCGCTTGTATCGTGGCCGTCAAATCTCTGTAAATCCTTTGCAGGGTGTCTACCAGTCGACAATTTGAGAATACCCCTGTTGGAGTAGACCTGCATACTCAGCGAGTTTCAAATGCTTGAATAAAAAAATTACAGGCCATCAAAAATAAAAGAATAAATTCCACCACCACTTCATAAATTTGAACGAATGGTGTTCTACGTGTCTGGGGTCTCATAACAAAAAGCTATGATGGTCCCGGGCTTAGATCATACCACGAGCCCTACGGCAATAGCTTCTTTCCTATAGGAGAAATTCGGTAAAAGTCGGGGATAAATAATGAATCCAAACATTTGGTCGGGAATTTTGATGCTTGAGTTTAAACGAAACTGAAAATGGCCGTTTTTACCGTTAGTATCATCATCGTGGCCGGCAAATCTCTCGATCGAATCACAACAAACAATTTTTTTCGGTAATATTGTGGCCGGAAATCAGTCATTTACCTCGCGGCTAGAAAATCTGTCGGCCATTTTGTGACCGGATGATCGCTCGCTCGTTTCGCGGCCAGCAAATCTCTCGGAAGCATCGCAGCCGAAAAATCTCGGAATCCCCGTCACATTATGGCCATCAAGCATGTCTCCCCGTGGCCTTCATATCTCTCGTCGTATTTTGGCCAGAAAATCGCTCGATCGTCCCGCAGTCGAAAAATTACTTCCTCGTTTTGCGGCCGGTAAATTGCCTGCTTGTATCACCACTGGCAAATCTCTTGGTCGCATTGCGTCCGACAAGGCTCTCGCTCTTTTCGCGGCTGACGTATATAATTGCCATATCATGGTAGAAAAACCGGTCGTTTTTACAGCAGATGGCACGCAAGTATCTCGTTCGTTTCGAGGCCGACAAATACCTCGTTTTTGCAGCCGGCAAATCATGGTTGTGTTACAAAACAAACAAATCTGTCGGATATGTAGCGATCGGCAAATTCCCACGGTCACCTCGCGGCAATAAAAACTAACGGTTATATCGTAGCCGGTAATCTCGGTTGTATCATAGAGGACATAATCATTAAATCTTGGTGGTATCGCAGCCGCGTTAAACCCCTCGGCTGTAAATCTGTCGGTAAATCTGTCGGACATTTCGCGGCCGTCATTTCGCAAATATTGTTAACAAAACTCATAACGCCCTTCCCGCTTCCACCTTCTTATGATCCGATTCCACCATTACCCCGAATAACGAACGACTCAGCGCCAGCGCCCAGGCCAAAAAAATAAGCTTTTGCACCCCACTCGCCTTGAGTACATCGACTGCCGCCCTTCCGCGTAGTGACGCATTAGGTAAAATAATAGTGTAGTCTGATATAACAAAACTATATCAGGTGGAAGATACAGGATAAGGTCATTGCAAATCCATGTTTGTGTCTAAATTAATGAACTATCGATATTCTGCTTGCTGCTGATAATATCTTGCAAATAATTTATCTAAATAATTCACGCTACGGTATTTAATTCCCTATTTTTTTCTTTTACCCTTTTAATTTCGGGGGGGGGGGCCCGGGCCCCCTGGGCCCCCCCTTATATACGCCACTGCTTCGAGTGGATGCAAATATTGAAGTTTGGTCGACCTAGATCCCAACTGATGATGGACCTTCGGGTTCGAAATCGATTTTGGATCTCAATATTAGGATTGTTAAGGTGAGACCTTACATTGTTAATTTAAAATATTACCCATGGAATTTTGTAATTAAGTGTGTAAAGGACCTGTCATGCAAGAAAGCGGCATGATTAGTAAGAGTTTTTTTTTATCAAAGTTAACTTTTGACAAAAAGAAAGATTTGTTTCATATTGCGTTCAGAACTTACCAAATCGGTCCAGGTAAATACAAAAGATCTAAACCAACTAGAATAAATGTAAACGTATAATTGTAAATGTTTAATCAAATAAAATGTTACATAGTATAAAAAGGCGAAATGGAAACAGCAGGGAAGTCCAGAATTTTAAATGCTAACATGTAAAATTGTACTTTTCATTGGAAAGATATTTTTCTCCTGATTACAAAAATACCACACATGTGATATTTTCCTTTTCAAATGTAGTTTTAATCGGAGAAAATATATTTTTTATAAATGATAAGGGGTTATAATGCACTGTATTTAGCATAAAATGAAAAATATAAATACAACTGATTTGTACTAAACAGCTGATTGATTCGAAACAGCTGATTGGCAGCAAAAAGCTGTTTTACGGTCAAATAAGTATCTTCATTTAAAACAACTGATTTATTTGTAAATTATCTTTTTACTGTTAATCAGCTGTTTCTAGTCAATCTGCTGTTAATATTAATCAGCTAATCCCCTTTTCCTTATTTTTATATTATGAATCCAGTTCATCAAAGCCCATCATCATGTACAGTAATTCATTAACATTAACATACATTTAATTTAAAATATTTAATGGATTATAATGTATTGAACTCATAACAACAATAAATAAAATGGGAACAGCTGATATAGCCTATACGATACTACGCCAGTTAAAAATAGATTTAGAACAACCACAACGAGGCGATTTGATAGGTTGAAGAAAGTGTAAACAAACATAACGTGATAACAATAGTGATTTTAATGTATACAAAATTTTAATGAGTTTATTAGTAATTCTTTGGCCAACTAAGACGAAGTCTATATTATATACAACCGCTTGTGTAAGAGATCCGTGCATTGCTCCGAAAGACACAACTCCGACACAAAATACGTTTTATAAAGGGATAATTCCGAAATTCACTGTTCCTATAGACATATCTCTGACACTTTCGGAACAGTGCATTTCGGAGTTATGACTGTCATAGCAGTGCCTTTCGGAGTTATGACTTTCGGAACAGTGTATTTCGGAGTTATGGCTTCCGGAGCAGTGCCATTTTGGAGTTGTGACTTTCCGAGTTGTGATTTCCTGTGTTTTGTCTGTTTAGAATGTTACAGAAACTTTTATTACTTAAAAACCAGTCTAATAATACTTCTGTAATCTTTACTTCAGTAAATAACTAAATAGCTGGCAATCCCTTAAACTAGCAGGTAATCATTCGATCATGGTTAGCCTCCTGGATTGATGATAGAATGATATAAAATTCTAGGTTACTAATCTTAACGCTCTCAAACCAAATATAACTTTAGAACAACTTGTTTTGGGACTGTTTTGGGAACAACTTGTTGGCCGATTCAAAATCCAAAATAAAAATCCAAAACGAAGTCTTGCGTTTTTCTTTACGAAACATGATTGCACACACACACACACACACACACACACACACACACACACACACACACACACACACACACACACACACACACACACACACACACACACACACACACACACACACACACACACACACACACGCACACACACACACACACACACGCACGCACGCACGCACGCACACACGCACACGCACACGCACACACCATTGGACGATTCCTATTTACACTGTAAGTTAATTGGGTAATAAGTTTCATTGGGTAATACGAATCACATAGTTATCAAAAATGACTCTTCAGAACTCATCTAGATTTAAAAAGGTAGCATGTTGTTAAAAAAAAGTCTATGCGTCCTCCACTGAAACGGGATTTTAATGCTAATGAAATTTATATAACTGAGTTCATAATAATAACGGTATAATCCACTTTAATTTAGTGAAAGTATCATGAATAAATCAAGTCTAATTCACATTAAAAGTAAATATCACATACGTTGTTTAAACAGTTATTTTAGAGGTTGCTGTAGGTTTGCGTATCACCAAATAGAAACTTCGTTAAGTTTAAAATGTACCTATAATCATAATTATAGTAAAAACTCCAACGGATCTATCAAACAATTTGAACCAGTCTGTTACGGTGCCATATCCTGGTGCCACTGGTGACACGGTGAAATATGTATTTAAATATTTATAAGTAAATTTAATTGCAAAAGATCTGTTAATTATTAATATTAACTAAAATTATAATGTCATGTGGGTACTTTTAAATATAAAGGGAGCAACTAGATCTACTATAAAATATCCTAATAGTAAAAAATGTAAAGTGTTCGATTCAGAGACGACTTTTCGCCCCAGACGTTTGCGTTTCTCCCTGTGATTGGCAACATTGAGGGTTTCAGAAGGCAAATCAGTGATGCGAACATGGGTTTAACTCTAAAATTCCCTCATATGAGACGTATTGTAAGAAGTTATGATTATTGAATATTAATATTTGTAAGTCCCTTGCAATATTCACACACACACGCACACGCACACGCACACACACACACACAAAGAATAAGACCTCTTTACTTATTTTCGTATCTTAAAAGTAGTACCTACCTCATCAATAAATCTATATTTTTCCCTACAATTTGTTGGAATGATAAAAAAATATACAAGCGATTGAGAAGTAATGCATAAATTTGCCTAAGCGTAATTAAATAATATACTTTTTATGAAATAATTCAGTAGCTTAGGCATTTACAAAAATTAATTAATACTGAAACATAGTTTTTAGTGGTCGTGGTCGTATAACAGTTTGAATCAATTCAAAATGAATTTTGACAAATTATCTACCTCCACGTAATCTATACTATATAAAAGGAGAAGGGGTTTTCTAACGGACAGCATATCTCCAAAACAGTAGGACCTGCAAAGCCGAAATTTGGCATATGTCCTCCCCTAGGGTCCTAGATGCGTTCTAAGAAACGGTTTTACAAAACTTCTTAGGGTTACGTCCTACGGTAATTAAAGGTTTCAATGTTAAACTATAGGGAAGCTTATGAATTTGTCATGGCAACCTCATGAAGTAGGGACAGTATGATGAATAAGATACCAAATTCAGGGAAGTTTTTCCTTTTTCCATGGTGAAACCTGTTTGATCATCTAGTAAAGTATAGATCCAGCCTGTTCTTCAACGTCTTGTGTTATTGAAAACAAAACTTTTTAATTTTTAAAAACTTCCCACGCAAACTTCGCGCCCTTTTCAATGTTGCCAGCCCACTAGTTAATTTTAAAAATATTCGTTGGTACGCTTACCACCCTTGGTACGCTTTAACAATAATGAACCATATATGGTTATAGATATCTCCATTACTAGAGACAACTACAATTAAACACACTTATCATGCAATTTTCAATTTTATGCAGTTCTGTATTATTGGAAAAAAATGAAACTGAATACTTAACAATTTGTGAAGACATACAATAATACAAGATAGGCATAGTAAGTTATTAATTCTTAATATAATTAATTGAAATTAAGTACTAATATTTCTGTAATATTTAAGGTACGAGAAGTATTTATAATTGAGAAAAGTACACTTTTATTTTATAAAGTAGTCACGTTGTGCTAATGCATAATGCATATACTTTAGCGTAACTTGCAAAACGACGGGCCGCGCACTCCGGGTTGAACATTGACGCTCTGCCCAACCTGATTTTCTGAGAAAACTAGACCAGCTAGAAAAAACCGTGAAATACAGAGCTTAAAGTTAATTTCATTATCCACAATATTCGTGCAGATGAAACTTACCTGACCGAAAATAAAAAGTAATAGCCGACAAACTTTTTCATGTCTCAAAGATGTGATTACTTGAAGTGTGTTGTTTTAATTCCAAATCATTCCCAAGATTCCCACCAGAAAGCAGCATTTGATGGTTGAGTTTAATCATATGAAACTATAAACCGAACTAGTGGTGTTTTTGACATATGGGGACCTCAAATCGAAAAGTTATTATGGTCTCGGGCTTACCATGAGACCTTCGGTAACAGCTTCTTACCTATAGGGGGAATTCGCTTAAATACTTTTTTAGTGAACCGTTCTCTAATACATTACAATTTGATATGTATTTTTTTAGTTGTTTGGGCGTGTTGCTAGCCTAACTGTTAGCGTCTTATTGGACTTCAGTTCAAGAGGTCGCGGGTTCGATTCCGCTTACACAAATTTGAGGGGTTTGGACCACTTTCCCTTAAAAGCGTTTGTGTATCTCTTTTGTAAAATGACGTTGACGTAGATACAGCCAAAAAAGGTATGTGTAAAACTATAATTCAGTTTTTGTTTTTACATTGGCCTTAGCACGTCGTTTTACCATGTACTGTATTATTTTGCCCATATAATAGTCTGGGTATGAGTGATTATTATATTCTCATAAACTCATTTATTGAAAGTTTTTGAAGTGATATTGAACTAGAAATTATAAAAATATACGTGTTACTATGTTACTACTACTATGTTATATATATAGAATTAGAGGAAAGCCTTTCCTCTACTTTCCTTACAGAAGTTTAAGTTATAGGGAAGAAAAAACCCAACCCCGATCTCATCTAAAGTTCCCAAGGGAAGAAAATATACCGTCCCAAACTGCAAATCCATTTCGTCCATGCACTGTTTTCGTCGTCACTGTTTACTAACTGTGCTATACTGTAAACAAATTTTAATTCTTTCAATAAACTATTTTTGATACCTCCCGTCAATTATCTCTGTTTATTAGGAACACTGAAAATTCTCTGATTGCTGATTGGATTTGATTGTAGGTATGCAGTGGCGTAGATAGACTTTGGTTAAGGGGGGGGACATAACCGGGGGGTCTGGGGGGTATGGAATTTTGAAAATTTTAACTCTAAAACTAGCTTTTTATGCAATCTAGAGGCATAGTGGAACTCATACTATACGGAATAATTGATGCAGACACGTGGTCGCCGCGCGCACACCGGAAGCGGGCATTGGCTCGTTCTCCAAAAGAACGAGCTGAACACAGGGGGAGTGGTTTGTGGTTTGATGTCATAACGATCTTACATTTGCTTTATTCTTTTTTGTATGTATACGTTTTTATTTCATTCTCATAATTTTGTTAATTTGCTTTCCCGTATATGTATACTATATAGTTTTGGTGTTTTTATTAAAAATACCATCTGTCATATATTTTACTTGGGCTTGAAGAAATTACTTTTTATTTCATCTTATAATAAAATCACTAGATAACAAATGAATACAGGAATGTGCATCAGTCCACTTCACTCCATTCTCTGCTAGCACTGATCACTGAAATATTGTTTCAGCATAGTTACAACAAATAAATCTCATAGTTTTTTCACGCCACTAGTATCACCTTCACTCTCACTTTTTCGTTTTGGAGCGAAAAACGCCGTCAGTTTGCACTGTTTCGACACCACAACATATTGTAGTCACGTCGCGTCGCGTCGCGTCGGCGTCGCTGCGAATTACGCAAGGTCACAGAACCAACTGACCGAGTCATAAACGCATCCTATACGTCAAAGTGAGATCAGATGCGTTAGTTCCGGTGTTGGCCGTTAGAGGGAATATAGGTAGTGGGTGAATCTAGTATTATTATTGGCTACTTCAGTTCAAACGAGAAATAATGTAGGCCTGTAGGCATATAGCCTACAGTTTCACTCATTTTGATATTAATTTTTTTACATACTGGTAGGGCCAAGGGGGGGATATATCCCCCTTATCCCCCCCCCCGTACCTACGCCACTGTAGGTATGAACAGTATGTTAGGTTCAGTTTATTGTTGATAACGAAGGGGCGAGGTTAGCCAAATTTGGGGAGGAGGGGTTAGCCAAATTTTGGGGGGAGGGTGCCTTGAGGCTTGGGAGGGATGGCGACCCCTGTAAGTGAATAATTTAGAAAGTCTGCATGTGATGGCGAAGCGCATAATTTGTCATGTATGCAGAGAAGGTAGACATCTGTAGCAATAAGGAAAACGTTGATTTGTAAACATACATAAATGAAATGTGATAGGAAGAACTCATTCCTACCTCATGCAAAATTCTTCGTCGGTGGCTGGTGAGACTGGATCAATAGCGTCGAAATTACTAATATTAACTGAGGAATTGGGTCATATGTCTATAGTCGAAGATTTCAAATAAACATTAATTGCATGAATGGGTGGAATAGACGATAAGCTGGTTTAAATTGTCTATTGAAGCGTTACATGTCATGTAGTGATTCGCTTTTATTATATTGGATTAATTTTAATTCCATGTAATATTGCTCACTCCAAAGTTTTAAAATTTTATAAAAATCCTACACAAGAAATTCCAGGTTATTGATCAATTTTCAAGTAAACTCATCGATTAAAAAAAAAATAAAGGTAAGGGAAATGTATCTAAATAAAATTAACAGATATTATTGGAGTATGCTAGCAAACGGACTATTTGAACAGGAGTTTGATGTTCCAGTTTGAGCATACAATACTTTATAAGTGAAGTGACCTAGCACCCTCAAAAATTAAGACCTAAATCCGCCTATGCTCCAGGTAAAAAAGCTCGATGTTCGAGTCAATTCGTGCGTTTTTCTCGTCGATTACGCACGGCCGCCTCTTACGGCAAAATTCCTCCGACCTATTACAATCAATTCATTGTCTTTTGCGGCAAAGTTCCTACCACAAATTACACGTGGTAGTATTTTACGGTGAAGTTTCTGCCGCCGAAAACACGATATCGTCTTTTGCGGCAAAGCTACTGAAGTAAAAAAACTCGAGAAGTCGAAGATAAGGGAGGTGCCGCGACGTCAGCCCGCGGCGCCCCTCCTCGAAATCAGTCATTTAATATATCTAAATAAAAAATCACTTTACACAAGCAAAATTGTAAACACAAATTATATCTCAAAATTCTTACCAGTTTTAGCGAATTTCCCCTATTGGGGAAAAAGTTGTTGCCTAGAACTCATGGTAAGACCTAAGCCTGAGTCCATGATACTTTTCGTTTTGGGTCCCCAAGAAGCAAAAAAAAAACATTCGTTCATTTTCATAAATACATATATTTATTTGTGGTATGTGTTGTGTGTGTGTGTGTGTGTGTGTGTGTGTGTGTGTGTGTGTGTGTGTGTGTGTGTATTTGCGTGTCTTTAAGCAGAATAACTCACGTAAAATGGTCCAATCTTAATGAAATTTGACATGGACGTGTAAAGAAGTAATTATTCGGGCGAGTTCGTAAAACAGCCAATCGGACCAACGGAAGGAATAAACCCCCCAAAATGGGGTTTTGAGTTTTTTACATATAAAAATATACAATTTTTGCTAGTACCATCGAATTCAGCTCGAAAAAACAAACAATTTATTATTTTGAATCATTGCTCTATGTCCGTTGGTTACCGAGATATTAAAAGTGGTAAACACAGAATGTTGACCCAATGTTAACCTTATGGAAAATAAGTGAAATTCTATATCTCGTTTATTTCTCAACACATCTTAATAAAACGTGGTTTGTGGCTTCATCTAGATGAGATCTAATGCATATTAGTATAAAATCTCCAATATTTCCATTTTCGTGGCATCAAACCAACCAGCGTGCTCATTCTCATGTTATTCTTATGGAGCTTACAAAAACATGTCAAATCTCGCTTTTTTGGATTGAAATATGTTCTATTGCATTTTAAATTCGCTGAGTATGCAGGACTGATGTAATAGGGATATCTAAATTTATTATTAGAATAATTTATGCATTTTCAATATTAATCTAGAATACGTTCTTAACATATGTTTGTTCAACCATAGGTACCTAGTTAAAGTGTTTGTTTCCGTTAGCTGCCTTCCAAACTGTAGGAAACTCTTGCCCTCCAAATATCATAAATATTACCCAGATATTTTACTTTTCATTTTTGTTTAAAAAATAAATAAAAAATTTAATTATATTCTGTAGTCCAATTACTCCGATGCATGTATCTGCAAATTAATTTGCTACATGTAATGTTGACGACGATGTCTGCGTCTAGAGCGATTTTCATTGCATTAGAATACAGTAAATATTAACAAAAATTAGAAAATCACAAACCTGGTTGGAAGCGCGGCTCAGTAGAAGCGGCGTTGAGGCAGTAGGCCTAGACCTGACTGACTATAATACCTTGACTTCTGTTCTCTCTAACTTTCTCCCACCAATTGCGTCATTATCCTTGACTTCGCTCTTATTATGTGATTTGCTGATTTGGCCGACGGGCAAACTTGCAAACCGGGACAATATAATCCAGGTAGTTTCATTTATCCGGTCGATTGCGACTTTCATAAGAGATGTGATCAAATAATTATCAACCATGTAGTGGAAAACATCACAATTCTACACGGGAAGCTCACCGTATAGGATAATATCACTGTATAATATAATCAAACATGTACAAAATATTATATTTGAGCTGGACTTGAAATTTAAAGTTTTAATTTTAGTGGTTTCATAATATGCTATTAGTATACAAATTTCCAGAAAACAAAAATATTTTTTTCGTGCACAAAAAATTTATTTTTCGTCAAGATTTAAAAAAATATTATACTTTAAATTAAACTGTAAAACAATTGCCATGAAGGCTTCTCTACAATTATTATTTGCTTCATGAGGATTTATTCAAGAATTATAATTCGAGGATTACCCTTACTTACTGTACTTTCATATTTTTTTAGTCTTACATGAATGGCGAATGGCATTATTTGCAGGATATACGACAGTATTCGTTCTGTTTGAATTTATATCATTCTCATTAAAAAGCTCCCACTATTTAAATTTATTAACCAAATATTTCTATCCAAAACCATGGGTGGATTTTAGGTCATAATTTGTAGGTGTGCCAACTCACCTTACCCATTAAGTATTGTATCCTCAAATTAAAAAATTAAACCACAATTTAAATGGCCCGCTTTAAAGTATTTTCCGAGTATTTATTTTAACAACAACCCTGTTGCAATTTATGTAATAGCTTATTCAAAGCTATGTTACAAAGTTCCCTCTTTTCTGCTAAACAATCCACAAAGAATAAGGGGGTAATAGGCACCCCCTGCCCTGGCACTCCTATAAATTCACTCATGTCTAAAACGATAAGTCATTGAACTAACGAGAACAAACTTTGTATATAAATTAAATTAAAACCTATTTTGATTACTTATTGGCGATGTAGTAGGTATTATAAAAGTTGATTGTTTTTGTTGGTTCCTTTTAAATGGAATAATATTTAGGCCTAACACAGTTATTTTTATGAGTATTTTTTATCGCTGTTGAATTATTTTTAATTATTAACATAAGTCAAGCATTACATTATGTTACTTGAGATGGCGACCTATTCAGGTGGGTATTTTAAGCCAAGATATGAATGAGAGATGAGTGGAGGATGGCACGATCGTGCTGTTTTGTTATTGGCTAAGGCAAGACTGTTAGTAATATTATTGTCAAACTATTGATCAACTTTTTTTGTTTTTATCTTAGTTAAATATCGATGGAATCATAAAAGTAACGCTTATTCTTTTTCACCTTGCCGGTTCATTCGAATACACATATAAAGCAACGGCAACTGCATGTGAGCACGCGCCTGAGCCCGACGGTTATTGAAACGGAACTAGGGTTGAAGCGAGACCATGTGTTGCCGGAGGGGTAGCGGATTTGTACCCCCCGGATTTGTACCCCCCACAAAAAACGCTACGTCATTTTGACGTCACAGGAGGCGGGGCCTAAATCGCTCGAGAAACAGCCCGCGACTGGAAATGTACCCCCCAATACATTATTAAATCATCAACACCTAATTGGTTTCAAATTAAATTATTTTCCTTAAGTCTGACCCCGGAATTGTACCCCCCGGATTTGTACCCCCCGTCGCCAAATGCTAAAGTCCTACCCCGGATTTGTACCCCCCGGATTTGTACCCCCCGTCGCCCAATGCTAAAGTCCTACCCCGGATTTGTACCCCCCGGATTTGTACCCCCCGTCGCCAAATGCTTAAGTCCTACCCCGGATTTGTACCCCCCGGATTTGTACCCCCCGTCGTCCAATGCTAAAGTCCTACCCCGGTTTTGTACCCCCTGTACTCAAATCTATTCTGACCGACCATGGAAATACACCCTACAGTCCTTTATTGGTTGAGTTAATACGATTAATTCCTAACGGTGAGTGAAATTTCAAGTAAAATAGCTGACTGGAATAAATATTGCAAGCGAAGCTTCGACATTAATCTAGTGTAATGAGTAAAATGAAAACACTCCTTTACTTCTTAACAGTTTATCATTTGTTGAAATTGGATTGTATATATAAAACATTTGTTGAGCTGTTCTACAAAAATATTTTGCAAATTTATTTCTGATACCGTTCGACAACACTGAAATTAACTTTTTTCCAAGATAAATTAATTAACACCTAATATTATCTCATTATATAACTCAAATTTAAGCTTTATTTGTTTTTTGTTTCCTCAAGATTGGGAGTTTATTGCTCTATAAATTGTGATTTTTAATCTGATTTTTTTTTCTTTTATAACTAGAGGATTACTGATAGGGTTAAAAAGCTTAACTTAAATCACTGGTTTCATATCATAATAATTTTAAGTTCATGTTTTACAATATTACAAATGTTATGAATGAGTTAATAGAAACTAATTACTGTCAAGACTATAGTCCTATGACACGAAACCACTCGTAAAATAAATGGTTTTTCCCTAAACAAAGTAACCGCAAACACAAAATTTAATGGCACTTAATTTTTGCATGAAATTATTTAAGACTAGGTTCTAATGTTGGCCGACCCGGTTACATCTAAAACAATTTAGTTTCAATCAAATAATTTATCATGACGTTTTTTTTAGAGAAATATGTTGCTCTAGTTCCCACTAAGACCTTGATTGTTTGTCTGCAAAATATTTATTAAAGATTGAATTAGATAAAATATTTTCCCAGCGATTCAATGTACCGAGGTCAAATTTAGAGATATAATCCCCTAAAACGAATAAAGTGTGTCAATCGAACAGAGCAAACACTTTTCTTTTATTTAAATTTAATATTTGTGATATATATATATATATATATATATATAACGGATAATTATAAAAAAGTTATATATAATTGAAAACAATTTAACTATTCATAAGCATCACAAATTACAAATATGCACTTTTATTAATTACTCCTTTAATGATCAGCAGCTGTTCAAATAAACATGTCATGAGTTTTGATATAAACGATATCTTTATATAAGATTGGACCCGTCTTAATAACCCCTTGGACTCTGGGAAGGAACCCGATTGAGCCTAGGACGAAATAGATGGCTTAAGAACCTTATCCGTGAAATTTTACATATTTATACCAAGTTTCATGGCAAACAGTCCAACGGAATATGAGTCCATAAACGTGAAACATTTATAATCAAACTAACAAATTTTTATGGATTTAGATATTCAAAACAACCTTTTATCCAATACTTTCATCGCGTATTATTGACATATTTTCTAGCCCACCTAATGATGAAGAAGACTACACAATATAATACTAATAATAATACTAATAATAATAAGACATAATTGTAGAATAATAGGTGATAATTAAATGAACAGCCGTTGATTTACGAGAACTAATTAAAAAAGTCAACAACAACTATGAATATTCACCCGGTATATTTCCATAGTCGGTCAAAATGGATTTGAGCACAGGGGGTACAAATCCGGGGGGTACAAATCCGGGGTAGGACTTGAGGATTTGGCCACGGGGGGTACAAATCCGGGGGGTACAATTCCGGGGTCGGTCTTAAGAAGCCAGGTTTAATTGGATTCTTATCAATGATGCAACTGTTCAGCCAACCGTGAAATGTCAGTTGATTAAAATACATAATAATTTATCCCTCCTAAAAGTTCGTGGCCGGAATTGTACCCCCCGTCCTGTGACGTCAAAATGACGTAGCGTTTTTTCTGGGGGGTACAAATCCGGGGGGTACAATTCCGGCGACCCTTGCCGGACAGTGGCTATCCCCACCCTTCCACCAGTAGGTCTCAACAGCGATTGATATTTTTGAAGGATAGAAAAAACATTTGGAGCTAAATAAAAATAATGCTAAAGAAAGAGTGTCATGTACTCTTCACTGGCATAATCAAGAAATCATAGTTTTATTCTTTGTTTGAAATTCATTGTTGGTGGAGGTGAAAATCATGTTTTGTGATTTTTGCGAACATTGACCATCACTGATTGGTAAAATCAAGTTTCACAAATAAACAGGTTTATTTTTCCTTATCGGTGATGGCAAATGCCCACAAAAATCAAAACCAAAACATATATTTATTGATTATAATAAACTTCAAAATAGTGACATGTACTTAGAAAGTCCTAAACACAATTAGCTAAAACAATTAAAAAAATGTATAAATTAGGCCTATGTAAAACCGTCGGTGTGAATCTCAAAATAAAAATTGTCATATTTGTGACTAAAAGTCAACTACTATAAGATTCGCTTTCTAAATTAGAGGAGCAATACATGCATAAATATGTATTTTTTGTCTTCTATAACCGTGTGTGTCCACATTTTACACGACACTTTTATTATTTAATCTTCGCCAGGTTTGATTCTCAGAACGAATTTCTCACAAAAACCATGTTAGTGCGTTGATAAACTGTATCAACCTGCCCCCAAAGAGACGAAACAACTTGCCTCCACTGACCACGTGCTGTAAAAACTAATATAACCTATTAAATAAAGGGTGATTTTTTAGTGGTGCGATTTCTAAAACAAAATAAAACGATGAAAAATACCCTGTATTGACATAAAAATGCATTTATTTTAACCACAGTTTTATGACATTTGTGTTTCAAAATGATTTCTGGCATATGGGCTCCATTGCGTTCCCATAGAAAGCCCAATCTAGCTGGGGGCGTATTCCGTCAATAACTCGACGAAAGTTGGCTTCCAAGTCATTTAGAGTCTGTGGCTTGTCAGCATAGACTTGAGGCTTGACATATCCCAACAGAAAGTAGACATAGCCGCATAACTAGAAATGAGCCTCATCATTGAAAATAATCTTGCTTGTGAAAGCTAGGTTACGTGCTATCTTACTTTGAGCTCATTCAACGAAATCAAGACGCTTGTGATAGTCAAATCGTTTCAATTCTTGCACCAACTGAATCTTGTAAGGATATAGGCCTAGATCCTTCCGTAAAATCGTCCATAGAGTTGATGGACAGATCGCTAATTGCTGTGCACGGTGACGAATCGACACATTTATTTGGAACCTCTTCAACACTATGCGCAACAGCACCAACGGCATCTTCGGTCCTTACTGTGAGGCGTCTCTGTGATGATTATTGTCAACTAGAGTGTGGGTAGTGCGGAACCGATTCATCAAAGCTCGAATACCTGACTCTGATGGTCGATAATGAGGTCCGTAAATCGGACGAAGTGCACGGCAAGTTGCCCGAACTGAACTACGGTTTTCAAAATAAATTTGCACAATTCGCAAACGTTCCTCTTTTGTAAGACTATTCATAGTTACTATGAAAACAGAATAAGCACTAGACTATACAAATATTAAAATGACATAAGATAATAAACAAAAATCAGCTGTTTGATTTTAATTTGATTGTTGTGTTTAGCAATGATGCCAACTTAAAAACCATACAACTAAAAAAACACCCTTTATATAAGTTGACCTGGGTAATTGAAAACTATATGAATTTACTAATTAACAAATGCTGAATACGAGGAGTCCGTATTTGAGTGTTCGTGCATACAGTAAAGAAGTTTATGTTATAATAGTCTGATGTCAAACACTGATGTTGTTCGGCAGTGGTTAAATCCCTTAATCAACAGTCACCCCCCTTCGGGAAATTACGATTCAAATAAGTTTTTGTTATAAACATACAGGCTTTAAATGCTTCCGAGGACAATAAGGATGTTTGTCTTGCTACTTGATCAAGACACTGATTCTCAGAGCTCTGCGGTAAATTATTGCGTTTTTAACAGCCTCATCACACCATTTGTCCATGTAATAATATTTTAAGTCTGAAAGTTTGTGAGTTTATTTATTTGTGGCTATATCACGTCTAAACTACTGCAATGATAAACTCATATTTGGATGGGAGGTATAGATAACACTCTCGAACAACATATAGGCCTAGGCATATTCCCGATTCTAAAACACCTTCGAGCTATGCTCTGTGAAATTTTAAAGCTCTTTAAAGCTCTCACATTATAATATGCATTGATTTTATTTTGTTTTTTTTACCATTGTCGACCATTGTAAATTTATCTTTCCTACATATCCCTTACGAAGAACGGGTACAGCAGCTATATAAACACAACAGATACTCTCACATATGGGTTTATAAAATATATGGGGAACGGGATATGTAAGTTTTGGATGGATCAACTTGCATTTATTTATGAAAAATTATGTAGTAAATCAGAGTTCATTTATATTGCAAATCCCATTTGATATTTAAATTGATTAGGACATACGCGCTACTCAGCTGCTGCAGTTTTTAACTAAACATGTACGTTAATTTTAACACAAATGCATCAGATTTTCAGCCCTTTTCTTTATAATTGTGCCCTTAGAGAAAATATTAAAGACAAACTAATATTATTCCTCGAATTTTCTCACAGAATCCTTTCATTCTAGTATGGGGTCGATGGGTGTCCGACTTATGGCATTTCAAATTTCTGGGTAATTTGGGCTTTATATATATATTTAAAATAAAAATAGAATCAACATGCAGATGTGTCTTTTATCCGAGACAACAAAATAATGTCATTTGTGCCAACAGTGTGAGTAGTGTAAAAGTGGGGCTGCTGGCCCACTTTGCATAAATTGGCATAATGCCAGCTGGTGGAAGTGACGTCACAGGCTGTGACGTAGCTGTGCTGTTGGTATTTAAAGTTTAAATGTCCGGTGTTAGTGGGTATTTAAATTTTAAATGACCGGAAATGGGTCAAGGTCGGCTGGGGATGTTTTTAAAAAAGATCTTGCATTTTCGGGAAATCCGAAAATGCAAGATTTTTTTATTATTTTTACAAACTGTTTCTTGATTGTTGTTTTGTTGATTTTCATTTCTATTAAAATACCATGTTAAAAATGGAATCGACAAGTTAACAAGAAAATATCCTACTACAAAGTATCCGAATAAAGATGCAATTATATAAACATAAACTTTAAAAAGTAGCGAATGTTCTTCCTCTTTATCTGTTAGCATTTACTGAACAAGGTAACCAAAATTGTAACCACATAAAAATGAAATTAGGCAAATAACAAATTTTGACGGGTTCACAAAAACCAACTTGTAAAGTAGTGAATTTCTTTCTTCCTCCATTGTTGAATTTTTTAGTCGAAACCTATTAATGATAACATTATTGCTTGCGCATCAGAACTAACAGTTGATGAAATTTCATTTACTTGTAGACTTGTAGTAGTTTCATTTGTAGTAGGTAATTGTTCGCAAGTTTGTGTAGATGTAGAAGAAACAGTATTATCTTGAAGCTCAGAGTCCATGAGTACTCGGGTGAAGAGCTGGAGCTCTAATGACGTGTGGTAGCCGCTGTCCTACTCCGTGTCGGCAGTTGTTGGTGGTGGGGGGTCATTAGGTTCATGCAAAGAAATTTGGATGGAATCATAATCTTTTGGAGGAAGTACTAAAATTTGTTGTACAGGATTTGCATCAATAGGAAATCTTTGCGTTTCAAAGCAAAGTCCATCTTTAATAAAATAAACATATAAAACAGAACTCATCTTTATTTAGATGTTTACTCTGCGAGACCTACCAGCAAACTGATGTGTCGGTGGCGGTGCTGTGACCTCCCTTGAAATGACATGTGCAGCATGGAACATCTGCCGCACACCTGCCTTCCCCTACTACCATAAGAGACACCTCGCGATGTTTTGGATACGTAGTGTTAGTCGTACTGTAGGTGTTGTAGTGTGAACATGTCAGTATTAAACACTCGTTCTTAACATTTGGCTTTAAAATATTTGCAATAAAATATCGTTTTAAAACACTTATTTAACTTTGTACAAGTTACAATATTTTTAAAGATGCTACTTTATTATATTGCCTTGATACTTCTAAATATATTTAGTTGAAGAAATGCAAATTAAACTACAGTTGCGATTAAATATAAACTTGGTTTAAATGTTAAAAATGTAAAATTGGTTTCTGTGTTATACATTTTACACAGTTGGTTGAATAATAAAATGTTACCGAAGCTTTTTGTTTGTCTCATTATTTTGCCTAATTTAAGTACCCACATGATAGGGTTTGGAAACATATAAAGTAAAATATAAGATGTAAAAAAAATTTTTTTTAAGTTTTTGCGTTATAACTTCTAAACCGTTAGTTTTATTTAAAAATGTTACTGAACCTTTTTGTTTGTCTTTTCATTCTGCGTATTTTGAGTACCCACATAATAGGGTTTGGAAACATAGAGTAAAATATGATGTAAAAATATTTATTTTAGTTTTTGTGTTATAACTTCTATACCGTTGGTTTTATTGAAAAATGTTACTAGACCTTTTTTGTTTGTCTTTTGATTCCTTGTAATTTGAGTACCCATACGATAGGGTTTTAAGCAACTTTGTAACCCCCCCGACCCCCCCCCCCCCAACAAAACGGAGAACCCCCCGAGGCCCCCCAACAAAACAGAGAACCAACCCCCCCCAAGCCCAACCCCAACCCTAACCCCAACCCCAACCCCAACCCCAACTCCAACCCCAACCCCAACCCCAACCCTAACCCTAACCTCATTTAGTCACCAAGGGCCTAATTGATAAGAAAAACCTACTAATGGATTTTCCGTATTGACTGTTTGTTGAAATTACATAATTATTTTTAGTTTTTGTAACATTAATAAACTAGATTTATATTTATGATACAATTAAAATATGTATAATGTTTATTTTATTATGTATTACAACCGACTTAAAACATAATAGTCCTTAAGTAAAACACGGTTATTTATTAATAATATATGAATTTAGTTTCAAACTTATATTAAAATTGTTTTAAAACAAGTTTCAACCTACATTAATACAGAACAGATGTTAAGTTTACTAAGATCATTTAAATTTTAAAACAAGTTAAAAATGATTTTATATCGTACTGATATTGTTTTTATATAGTTTTAATACCAAATTAAACTTGTTTCAAAGCAATATTAAAATCGTTTTTTATCATTTTTTTTAGTGTCGATAGTATGACTTTAAATAATGTCTAGCAACTATGAAAATTTCAAAGTTTCGATTTCAAGTATTGTATAATGTTTATTTCATTATGTATTACAACCGACTTAAAACAATAGTCCTAAGTAAAACATGGTTACTCATTTTAGTGAAAAAATAAACTTACAAGAATCCGGGTGTGATGGCGGGCTGGCGGTGTTCACCACGGCTTCTAGTCGACTGATGACCGGGCCCGTCCTCGATTTGGTGCGGTAGCACAAGCTTGTGAAAGCGGCGCAAGGTTGTGAAAACGGCACAAGGTTGTGAAAGCGGAGGCCAGACGAGGTTGCGAGAGCGGAGGCCAGACCCGGCCAAAGTAGGCTACCGGCCCCCGGCAGGGAGACACGTTGACCTTCTAGTCAGGGCTGCCGCCTTGAGCTGGCTTATATAACCCAACGCGGAACGTGTCACTTTAGCATTACGGTAGAGGTGTAACTCGTGCGCTTACGTGCAGGGTTATGCTTAACGTAATGTTCGCCATGGTGTGTGGGTGGGCTTATGTTCAGCACACACCGCGTTCGACTATTGTGGGAGAGGCGCCCTTCTATAATAGTTGACCGCAATGGCAATCCAACTACCTTTCCATTTCCTGCGTGGTTTAATTGTCAGGGTTAATATTATGGCCAGGTGTGTGAGATGGCTTACGTCATGATCACACTGTAACTGTAATATTACGTTAGGGGTAATATTATGGCGAGGTGTGTGAGATGGCTTACGTCATGATCACACCGTAACTGTAATATTACATAGTATAAGATAGAATAGGGGGAACGTTAGGTAGGGGTTAAGATATGATAGGGCGGTGAGGTGTGTGAGATGGCTTACGTCATGATCACACCGTAACCGTAGCATGGTAGCATTTAAGGGGTAGCATAAGATATAATAAAGTAGTATAGAATAAGGTAGGGACCCCACGCTTCCCCCCCTTTTTTATAATTTTTAAATGACCTTGACCTACTTTCGGTTGACCTACTTTCGGACTTAGAAATTTTAAATGACCTACTTTTCAGACTTAGATATTTTGTAAAAGTTTTAAATAACCTTAAAACTTTAGTTTTTGCGTTGTATCTTTTATTGAATTATTATTTGTTATTTTTTTAAAACATTTGGGCTTTTATAAATGCCTTAATCCCTGCTGACTAACAAGAGGTCCACGTACCTCTAAGTCCCAAAGGGTGAGTTTATTTTTTTGCGTTGGTTTGATCAAATTATTATTGATATTTGTTACTCTTAAAATTGGGTTTTTGTTAAAGCCTCAACCCTTGGTGACTAACAAGGGGCCCACGTACCTCTAAGTCCCATAGGGTGAGTCAATAGAATTGGGGTTGGGGTTGGGGTTGGGGTTTCGGGGGGGGGTTCTCCGTTATGTTGGGGGGGGGGTCGGAAGGGTTCTTGGTTTTGTTGGGGGGGGGGGGTAGGGGGGGTTACAAAGTTGCTTAAAACCCTATCGTGTGGGTTCTCAAATTACGCGGAATCAAAAGACAAACAAAAAAGGTCTAGTAACATTTTTCAATAAAACCAACGGTATAGACGTTATAACACAAAAACTAAATAATTATCTTTTTTACATCATATTTTACTTTATATGTTTCCAAACCCTACCATGTGAGTACTCAAAATACACGAAATGAAAAGACAAACAAAAAAGTCCGTAACATTTTTTAATAAAACCAACGGTATAAATGTTATTAAGCAAAAACTGACAAATTTTATTTTACACCATCACTGAGCCAGCTTTCTACTCCTGGTGACCTTGCACGCTTCCGCTTGGAACCTGTTGGCAATAAAAGTCGTTGACCTTGTTGCGTCAGCTGACACACCAGGTGGTCAAGTCCTTGATTGCTTCACACACTCTACACTCAACAACTCATTCTCTGCTTTGCCACCAACCTAACAACTCCTACTTCAATATTAACCGCTCCGAGTACTTTACCATTTGGTACAACTATTTCTCCCACCTACAACTGCTGGGGTATACAATTCTTCAATCTAATAACAATCATGATTGGTATGATGTAACATCTACTATTGTTCAAAATCCTTTCCAACGAGTTAAAAACAACATCCTTACAGGCATCAAAATCACCACTGAACCACCTCTTTCACCTCTTTCACCACAATTACCCCAGCAGAAACAATCACTAAAAAGACTAAGACCTAACACCAAATATCTAATCTTCAAACAAGAGTCTAATATTTTCTACTTATACAATGAAGAAAAAACCAAAATTTATATTATTACTCTTCCTAAAAAACTTTCAATTCCTTTACATCCCAAATACCTTGAAATTATAAAACAAGGTGGCAAAATTAAAATAAATTTGACAGATTAAAAACCCTTTTTTCTTCCCCTTCTCCAAAGTCCACCCTGGTAGCAAAAAACGGCCCTTCTAAGGGCCAACATAAGACTTTCAAATTTGGGTTTTCGCTAAAGCCTCAACCCCTGGGGACTAACAAAGGGTCCACGTACCTCTAAGTCCCAAATGGTTGGGGGAGGACCTTGAGGTCAAGGTTGACCTTGACCTTAACCTTGACCCAATTTTGAACAAACCCCCCCCCAGGGTTAATTAGGTCGCCATAGGAGGCCATCGCCTTGGGCTCACTGTATATATATAAGGTGTGCTTTAGTCTTGTGGTTATATTTGCCATGGAATCCCTCATGATCTTTGGTGCTGTGCACAACTTTCTTGAAGCCAGGAGAGTACTATTGTACATAAAAACGTTTCATAGAAATCTGAATTGTATTAGAGGAGTACTTGAAGCTGTTAAAGCAGACGGTACTAAAATCTGTTGCAATTCGGATTCTATGGATTACGAAATACTCGAAACATGGGTCCTTTATTATATACAGTTTTGTTCTAAAATCTATATCAAAGTTGATACAGACTAAGAGGGTTTTCTAGGAGGAAAGAAAAGAATAGATACCAACAAAAAATGTTGGTAGCTATTCTATTCATTCTTCCGCTAAGATTTAAATGACCTTGACCTACTTATGGACTTAGAATTTTTCGCTAAGTTACAATTGACCTTCAAAATAAGTAGGTCAAGGTCATTTAACATTAAGCGGAAAAAAGAGAGGAACAGTGTTATCAATTAACACTGTTCCTCTCTTTTTTCCTAAAAGGGCAGGGGGGGAGAAGTTCCGTTAATGTCCACTTTTATGTGGCAGAATCATATCCATCATCATCTGATTCGTTTTCAAAGTTGATGTAATTTACATCAACCCAAAGATAATGGTATCCTTGTTCGAAAGCCATAGTATCAATATATGTTTCCACTGTTGAAAACCAATTTGGATCTACTAAAGGGTCGATTGTAACCAATAAAGTTTCTAATGATAAATTTACCCATCTCCCCCCAGTAACATTAATTGCAAAAAAACATTCTGAGGAACATGGATTAAATTTATCATAAACTGAACATGTTGTTCAGCAGTGCAATAAACATTGTAGAACATTCGGAAACGTTCCATGGTGGTCAGTGAGGGAAGTATTGTCTTTTCATATAATCCACGGTTTATATATACATTTCCCCCACTATAAAGTTTTAAAAGTGGGTCAAGGTCATCTGAAGATACCCTATGAACGGGGAACAGAGCAGTAAGTGGTTAAACCACAAACTGCTCTGTTCCTCGCACCTATTTAATTTCTTGTATTGATATGTGTTTATAAGCACATACAATTAATTTCATATTTTGACAGGGGGAAAATACCGCAGATATGGCAATATTCTTGTGGTATCGGTGTGTTCAATTTGTATCCGATTATTCCAGCTCTATGTTCTAATGTTCGATAAAATATCCGTCCAGGGGGTACCAATGGCAGCATCTAAAAAATAAAAAATAAAATATTAATTTAAAATAATTTATTGAAATGGCATATTGTAAATGGGAAAACAATGCATCTAATGAAAACCTACCATATGACACAGGACGCAACATTTGCCATACCCTCGCATATCATACCAAATTTTGGTCTTATAAACACAACGTCGTTTGTGCTCACAAATTAGCTCTCGTTGTAAGAGCTGTGGCAGCGGCTCGGACACCTCTCTGATATGCCGGAGCATGGGGTTGTCAGAGCAGATCCGCTGCAAATACAACTCCTGCAAGGAGCTCATGGTTATGGTCTGGCTATGCAGACCTCGCAGCCTTAAATACACACCAATGACCTTAGTGGCCATGGTAATCCGTTAGTAAACTTAGATGAATATTTTTCAGAGTTGATAATTAATTGACCTTGAAAAGTGGAGGGGGTAAGTGGGTGGGGGGTTGTTATAAGAGCAGGGATAACAGAATAATCTTTACTTTCTCAGGATCCAGTGACATGGCAAGTACTTCTTCGTCATCCAGTTCTAGATCTTCCTCATCAACATCATCATCATCTGTTGTTTCTAATGTTAAAAAAATCTCCTTCTCCAAAAAATCTCCTTCTCCAAAAAGATCTTCTCCAAACAAAATTTCAGAAAAACTCAAAAAAACTACAAAGATTAAGGAAATCTTGTTTCAAAAGAGAACAATGTACGCATATATAAAAAAAGGGAGCAAACAAAGGTGAAAGGTGTGCAAAATTGTGTAGTGTAAATGAAAAATTGTGTAGTCTGCATAAAAAACGTGAACCTTCCAAAAAAGTCAAAATTGAACCTTCCAAAAGTGAACCGTCAGAAAAAACTGTAAATTATAAAAGAATTAGAATCAACAGATTGAAATTAAATCACAAATATGTTTTTGTAAAAATGATCAGTAATAAGGATGTTGTTGTTAGCTATTGTGATGAACTCTACATTCTCAAATTGCCAGTAAATCTTCAAATTCTAAATATCAGTAATATTCTTTATTATTTAGTAAGAAAATCTCCATCTGATAAAAGTTAAATGGTTAAAGTAAACACAAGTGAAAAAGACAAAAAAATAGGAGCGGGGGAATATACCGTTTTGTGATTCCAAAAGATTTACTTAGCGGTCTATTCCCCCGCTCATAGGGTATTTTTTGGTGACCTGGACCTATATTCAGACTTAGAAATTATTGCAAAAACCAAAAAGGAGCGGGGGAATAGACCACTTTGTAATTCCAAAAGAATTACTTCGTGGTCTATTCCTCCGTTCATAGGGTATTTTTTGGTGACTTTGACCTACTGTCTGACTTAGAAATTTCCGCTAACTCTCCTGTTGACCTTGAAAATAAGTATGTCAAGGTCATTCAATAATTAAAAAAGGGATGGGGGTGTACGGTTTTACAGAACCGTACACCCCCGGAAACCTAACAAAAGAAAAGCTAATTTGCAATACAACTTACATAAAAATGACCTTGGGACTTAGAAAATTTTGCTAACTCTTTTGTTGACCTTGAAAATAAGTAGGTCAAGGTCATTCGATAATTAAAAAGAAAATGGGGGTGTACGGTTTTACAGAACCCTACACCCCCGGAAACCTAACAGAAGAAAAGCTAATTTACAATACAACCTGCCTAGAGTTTAACAGTTAATAAAAATAAAAAAAGTAAAAAAATTAAGTTAAGAAAGAAAAAATAAGTAAAAAGTAAAATTAAGTAAAAAATAGCTAGACAGGCCAAGCTGCACATCATGATTACGGTGTGATCATGACGTAAGCCATCTCACACACCTCACCATAAGCGCACAACGCTAAGCTAAAACGAAAAAATGTTATTCTGAAAAAGCAAGTTGCTCAAATAAATTTAGAAAAATGTTATACAAATATGTTTTTTATTTCCTAACACTAAAGGAGCCAGCGACTCACCATAAGGCGCAGTACAACTGAGGTCTAGCGAAACTCCGGAGGTAGGCGAACTACCCATCCAGCACGTATAGAGGTTGTAAGTGACCCGGTTTGATGGCCGTAATCACCACAAAAGCGGGAGCCGGTTTACCATAAATTAATTGGTTACCCAGTACTCCAAAAGAAGGAAGGAAAAAAGGAAAGGGAATTGAAAGGTGTCCCTAACTAAAAGGAGTACAAGACAAGAGAGGGAATGCCCTCAACAAGCTTGTTGGAAAAAGGAAGTTGGAATAAAAAGGTATTAAAAACATATCATAAACATTCTTAAAATGTTACTTTTATCACTTTAAACTCAAACGCTCCAGGCAAAATATATTGTAAGTAAAAGAAACATTTTAAATTAATACTAACTATTAAACCACGAAATTAAAAACAAACTACAAACCCTAGGGTATCTACAAGCACAAACAACTACTATGCCTTAAAATTAATCAGTCCTACGTCAAGATGCTATTATACAAATAACACCAAGATATTTTCACTAAACAGTAAAAATGATAAAATGTTCAGGGCGCCTTCTGAAGATGTTACCACCTCACTGTCTAGCGAGCAACTGATGCCGAAACACAAGTGCGGACTCCCTTTTGTCAACTCGGCTCGAGGTCATCCCCTCTCCTTGCTTACCCCCTCCAAAACCACAGGAGCCTTGCTGCGGGTTTAGTTTCCATCATTCTTTCGCCACTGTTCCAAAAGGCAACAACATTTCTTTCTTTACTTTACTTTACATTGAACTTGTAAAAGTTTTAAGTGTTGAAACTTCCCAACAATCAATATTTTAGGACTTAGAAAAAATTTCAAAGCCATCATTATTTCACCACTGTTCCAACAAGCAACAACACTTCTTTCTTTATTTTACTTTACATTGGACTTGTAAAAATTTTAAGTGTTAAAACTTCCCAATAATTAATATTTAGGACTTAGAAAATTTTTCAAACATTTGCTTAATATTTTAGGACTTAGAAAATTTTTCAAACCTATCATTCTTTTGCCACTGTTCCAACAGGCAACAATACTTCTTTCTATATTTTACTTTACATTGGACTTGTAAAAAGTTTAAGTGTTAAAACTTCCCAATAATTAATACTTTAGGACTTAGAAAATTTTCAAACATTTGCTTCAACATTTATTTTACAATATCAAGTTTCTTTTAGAATGCCTCCAACAGACAACAATTTTCCTGCTGGACTTGCAATCTTATTAAAAATATATAAATTGGTTGAGCCAGAAGATTTAACGGATGAAGAAAGTATTTTTGAAAATAGTTTGATAGAATATTTGGACAACACCGATGATAATCATGGTTACAAAGAATAATATGTATTTTTTAAAACTTACATTATTTAACCTTGGCACTTAGATTTTCTTAAAACTTACATTATTTGACCTTGACACTTAGATTTTTTAAAACTTGCATTATTTGACCTTGACACTTAGATTTTTTTTAAACTTGCATCATTTGACCTTGACACTTAGATTTTTTAAACTTACATTAGATGATCTTAATACTTAGATGTTTTTGAAATATAAGAAATGTAACTGTTATTTACAGTTTTTGTGTTTAATACAGAAAAAAGTGGTGGGGGTAATGTTATAAATAGGGGTAGTTTTAGAGTGGTTTTTTTATTACGGCAATCTTTGTGGAGAGCACACCTACGTCATGTATTACTGCATCAGTTGCGAAGAATCTTTTGAAGATGAAATTTTACTAAACATACATCAAGAAGTTTACCATAACAACAAAACAAACCAAGAAACAAAGAACAATGCAGAAAACAAAGAAGAAGAAGATTTGGAAGATTTAGATCAAATGCTGGCTACCCATCAACAACAACTAAATTCAAGACTAAGTCTTATTCAGTACGCACCCGGACCATCTTTGGATGTGGAATTACACGCCCGAGCTTTACCAGGTAGTGTAGTAACTCATTTTAAGATTGACAATGCTCAATTGCAACTTGCACAATTTATACCAAAAGCAAAAACATTAGTAACAGAAACATTGAACAATGAACTAAGAAGATTAAATTTTATAAAGTTTGGAATATTATTAGATACTGTATTTACAAATGTTCAAAATGAAACATTACCAAGAGGATTTTTAACTAAAAACAAAACCATCATGTTTGCATCGGATATAAACTCAATTGTGGATAAATGTTTTGACGAACTTTTAACAAAATTGCAAGAACACGGAGGAAGAGGTTCAGGAAGGAGTTTGTTAAGTATAACAGGGCTAGATATTAGAGTTCATAAACATGGATATGGAATAAGAGGTAGTAGTCATATTGAATTGCCAAAGAAGATTCAAAGCACCAAATCTTGTGTTAATGTTCATAATAAAGATGCTGAATGTTTCAAGTATGCAATGCTTGCAAAATATGTTAAAGATCATGTGGAACGACCGAGTAGAGCATATGATGAGGTTGGCATAAGTTCAATTTTCAAGGCATGACTTATCCTGTTCCAATCCAGACATATTAAAATTTGAAATGAAAAATCCTTTTGCATCAGTAAACATATTTGGTTTAGAATTATCCAACAATGTCCACCCCTTACGTATAACACCCACTGAACGTAGAGATCATACTGATGTATTATTAATAACCAAAGGTGATATTTCACATTATGTATATATTAAAGATTTTGAAGCTCTAGTTTGCAAACAGTTATCAAAACGTAAAGAAAGAAAAACCACTTGTAAAAGATATTTCTGTTTTGTAAACAAACCTTTAAAAAGAGGAGGTTCAGAATGGTTGACGGAACACCAAAGATTATGGAATGGAAAATATGAAGTAAGAATTAAATTACCACACCCTAGCAGATCACAAGTAAAATTTGACATAGTTATCCAACAATACAGAATTCCCGTTGTAGTGTATGCAGATTTTGAATCTTCATTGCTTCCACTTGAACAAGAAGAAGGAGAGGAAATTACAAGCAGAACAAAGTTTCAACTTCACAAACCAAACAGCTACTGTTTAATAGTAAAATCCACTCTGCCTGAAGAACATCTCGAAGAATATGGTTTGTCATCTACACCAAAGATTTATCGTGGTGAAGAAGCAGCTCGATACTTTGTTGATGATTTATACGACATCGCTGGGAAAGTGGAAGCAATGTATAGCAATGTAGTTCCTATGTCACCTATGACACCGGAAGAACTTTATCTTTATGATTCGGCAATAACATGCTATTTGTGTAACAATCAATTTACAGAAACTAAAGTTAAAGTTCACGACCATGACCATCTGACAGGAGCCTACAGAGGTGCAGCTTGCAACGGATGTAACATCAACTATAAACTACCATCTTTTATTCCTGTGGTATTCACAATCTTAGCGGATACGATGGACATTTTATCATTCCTGAATTAGCAAGAGACAACGGTGAAATAGACGTTTTGGCACAAACTATGGAAAAATTTATAAGCTTTTCAATAAAGGTGGGCAAAATTAAACTTAGATTTGTAGATTCTTTTAGATTTATGCCTTCTAGTCTTATGAAACTATCTGAAAATTTAAGAAGACAAAATTTAATAGAAACAAGCAAAATTGTACCTGCAGAAAAAATGGATTTGGTTCTTCGGAAAGGAGTCTTCCCGTATGAGTACATCGATGGACTACATAAATTTCAAGAAACATCACTTCCTCCACCAGAAGCATTCAAAAGGAATTTTACGGATTTGGAAATTTCACCTGAAGACTATCAACACGCATGCAGAATTTGGGACGAATTGGAAATGAACACGTTCGGAGATTATTCTGATTTTTATAAGAAACTCGATGTGACCCTTCTTTGCGATGTAATGGAAGAATTTAGAAACACCTGTTTTGAAGCCTACGGATTAGACCCTCTTCATTCTTATACTTCTCCAGGACTAGCTTGGTAAGCTATGCTGAAAGAAACGAAGTGCAAACTTCAATTATCAACAGATATTGACATGGTGTTAATGATCGAATCGGGCGTTAGAGGTGGATTAACCCAAAGTGTTACTAGACATGTTAAAGCTAACAACTAATATCTTCCAGACTAAGATGAAGAAAAACCATCAGTGTTCTTGGGATATTTCGATGCCAACAATTTATACGGATGGGCCATGTCTAATCCACTTCCTTTTGGACTTTGAATGGGTTAATCCAGACTCTATTGGTGATTTTTCACAAATTTCAAAAGACGGAGACTCCGAAAACATAGCGGACTGTGATTTTGAATATCTAGAACACTTGCATGATCTTCATTACGATCTTCCGCTCCTTGCAAAAACATAAGTTTCACCAATTGGCAAATATCCAAAATTAATGATGACTCTTGAAAATAAACAAAGATACGTAGCTCATTTTTGGGTTGTTCAACAAGCACTCCAATTGGGTTTACGTATAACCAAAATTCATAGAGTTTTAAAATTTTCCTAATCGTGCTGGTTAAAACCGTACATTGATTCAAACGCCAGAAGAAGAGCAGCTGCAACATCAACATTTCAAAAGGACTTTTATTAAATTAATGAATAATGCGATATTTGGCAAAACATTGGAAAACACAAAAATGTTAAATCAGTTACAGATCCGATAAAACTAGAAAAACTTGTACAAAAACCAAACTTTGGATCATCCGTTATTATCAATGAAAACCTTGTGACAGTATCTATGAAGAAGACAAGCGTGAAAATGGATCGTCCGTTGTACGTTGGAATGTCAATCTTGGATATTTCCAAAACTCACATGTACGATTTCCACTACAACAAAATGGTCGCCTTCTATGGTAGGGATAACATCGGAATCGCCTACATGGACACGGACGCTTTCATCTATTGGATTCTTACTGAAGATATGTATTTGGATCTTCGAACATTTGTTTACAACGATGAATTTGATTTTAGTGACTATCCAAAAGATCATTTAAATCATGACAATGATCGAAACAAAAAGAAACTTGGAAAATTTAAAGACGAAGCAAATGGAATTTTACTGGAAGAACTTATTGCACTAATGTCAAAATTGTATTCATTACAATTGCATAAAGAAGAAAACAATGTTATTGAAAAAGCTAAGGGTGTAAAAAGTTTGTATCTTAAGCAGAATGTAAATTTCGAACACTACAAGCAATGCTTATTTGAAGAAACGACTATAACTGCAAAATTCAACACCATCAGAAGTTTCAACCATCAACTGTACAGCGTAACAGAAGTGAAAAAAGCACTCTGCTCCAATGATGACAAACGGCACATTCTTCCAGACAAAATTCACACTTTACCATTCGGCCACTATTCTCTCAATCCTATCGATGAGTAAAAAAGGGGGAAATCACAGCGCAAAATTCACACTACCATTCGGCCACTATTCTCTCAATCCTATCGATGAGTAAAAAAAGGGGAAATCACAGCATGCTCGCTGTGATTTCCCCTTTTTTAAATATGTTGAAATGACCTTGAACTATAAAAGCGGATGCAAAAAAAGAAGCATTCAATACTAACTTGACTGTGTTAGTAAAAACATCATGACAGAGTTAAAGGAGAAGGTTGTTAATGAACTTCGTAAACCTGCAAGAATAAAGTTCCCACAAAGAAACACTGTTGTAAAAGGAATAAATGATTTATATCAAGCAGATTTAATTGAAATGCAACCGCATAGTAAAATAAATAAAGGATTTAAATACATACTTACGATTATTAATTGTTTTACTGAAGTTGCAGATGCTTTGCCATTAAAAGACAAAACCGGTAACAGCATAACAAAAGCTATGGAAGTAGCTATAAAAAGAGATAAAAATAAAATTAAACATTTACAAACTGATGATGGAAAATAATTTTTTAATAAACCTTTTGCCCTGTTAATGAAAAAACATAAAATAAATTATTATTCCACAAATTCTGAGAAAAAGGCAGCTATAACTGAAAGATTTAATAGAACTTTAAAAGGTGCAATGTATAAAATGTTTTCGAAAAGAGGTTCTTACGTATGGGTTGATATTTTACCAAAATTAATAAGCGAGTACAACAACTAGTTTCATAGAACTATTGGTATGGCACCTAACAAAGTGAATAAGAAAAACGCTAAACTAGTTCTACAACGAATTAAAAAGAATACACAGCCAAAAGCGGAACAAAGAAAACCAAGAAAATTTAATGTAAATGATAAAGTTCGAATTAGTAAATACAAAGGAGTGTTTACTAAAAAATACCTGCCCAATTGGACAAACGAAGATTTTACAGTGTATAAAGTACAACCTACTGTACCGGAAACTTATATTTTAAAAGATAACAAAGGAAATTTGTTACAAGGCGGTTTTTACGGACATGAATTGTTAAAGTCAACTGTAGGCGATGTCTATCTTGTTGAAAAGGTGTTGCAAAGGAAAAAAGACCAAGTTAAAGTACGTTGGTTGGGGTTTGATATAAATGAAGATTCGTGGATACATATAAAAGATTTTATTTAGTTTTAAATCAACTTATTTACTCTTCTGCCTTTGAAAAAGATGGAGATTGTTCACCATAAAGATAAATTTAATATTAATAACATTGATGATTTAACCGTAGATAACGTTAAAATCTACAATGGTAAACACGGCAGTTTAATTCCAAACACTGTACGATGTATAGTAAGCGGTCCTTCAAACTCTGGCAAGACTAACGTTGTGTTTAACTTAATCACAAACACAAAAGGATTGCGATTTAATAACCTATATATTTTTTCAAAGTCCTTACATCAACCAAAGTATCAACTGTTGGAAAAGATCCTGACTGATGTGCCTGATGTTAACTATTACAAATTAAACGCTAGTGACAGTGTTATGCAACCAGACCAGGCTAAGCCATATTCTGTATTTGTATTTGATGATGTATCTAGTGAAAATCATGATACTATTAGAAACTATTTTGCCATGGGGAGACATAATAATATTGATAGCATATATATCGGACAAACATATAGCAAAATTCCAAAACAACTAATTAGAGACAATGCAAATATTTTAGTTCTATTCAAACAAGACGATACAAACCTAAAACACATATACAACGATCATGTGAATGCTGATATGACATTTGAAAAATTCAAAGGGCTTTGTGGAAAAGCTTGGGCGGAAAAATACGGATTTTTGGTAATTATGAAAGATAAAGCTATAACAGATGGCCGTTACCGCATAGTTTTTGATAAATTTGTTTTACTACGTTAATTGACAACATTATTGTACAAATCTTCATGGTGTAAACATGGTTAATCAGGAAAAGCTATTAAAAAAATAAAATCACTTAGTGATTCTATTAGACATAAAAACAGAGCATTAAGATTAGGAATAAGTGAAAGAGAGACATTTCTGGAATCGACATTTAAACCTATTACTGAACCATTTAAACAATTGGGACAAAATGTTAAAACTACAACATTTAATTTTTCCGGAGATGCTATTTTACCCATTTCAAAATTTGAACAAAAAGAAGAATATGAAGGTGATACAAGTTTTACGCAACAAGGAGAAAAAACTGAAGAAAAAAGCGAACAAGGTGAAAAAACGGATGTTTTAACAGAAAAAAAGGTCTTTCTACAAGCGATGAACAACAAGAAGAAGAAAAGTCTATTTATCCGTCCAACTTGAGCAAATTGGGCTCGGATATTGCGTATAAAGGGCCGCTCGAAAGACAATTTGTAATGAAAATGTTACATTCTGCACAACCAACTCGAAAGTATCATACGTTTGGTGCTAGGATAGCAGAAAATGGCCTAATGATTGGAGATAGCAAGCTTGATGTAGACGAACATGACAATAATATTATAAATAATAAACTATACAAGGGTACAAAAGGATTGTTTGAACTTATTTTTAAACCGAAACCTAATAAATATACTAAAAAGGATTTAAACATTTTTAAACAAATATTGGTGGATACAAATGCGCATAAGAAAAATTATTCTAAAAATTTCAATGTTCATAGAAATACATCAGAAACATATAAAACTATTATTGCTAAACTTTTCCCACCAAAAAGAAGGGATCCCATAAAAAGGAAATCATTATCTTCTGCTGAAATAAATATTTTACATAAAAGGAGAAAAACAAATCAACCAAGTTTATAAGGAAAAGGATTATTGAAAACCTTGTATGATACCAATATAATATACTACAACGATATAAACAAATTGTTGGCAGAATGAAGTTGATATATGAAGCTAAACAAGCCGGACATAGCGGTTTAGAAAACGAATGGGTAGCTTTGGTCGGCGAACTGCGAAATCGAGCAATCGAGGAGTAATTGCATAAAATATGAGTATATATATATAATACAAGTATAACCGATTAAACATTCAGTATAACCATGAGTGTGGATAAGTTTGGACGGTATTCCGAAACTGGAAGCAAATCAGGATCTTATGGTAAAAGAGGTGGTTTACCACTAACATCCGATGGAGATTATGATATAAGTAACAAACGTTTAAAGTTTGTAAATGATCCAAAAGATGATAATGATGCAGTAAATTTCAAAACTTTAAAAAGTGAAACATTACCTAGTTTAAAGCTTCAAAATGAAGTGTATAACGCTAATTTTTATATAATTGTAAATCTTCCAAAACCAATAGATAAAAATGATTCGGTAAATAAAGAATATTTAATGTGGTACATAAACCAAACCTTAAGATATGATCCTAGGAGTAATAATAAAGTATATGATACAAAAGATCTTAGAATAGCCAATATAGCAGATCCTGTTAATGATCAAGACTCAGCTACCAAAAAGTATTTACATTCAGTCATCCCTGAAAAAAACAGATAAATTTTCCCTTTACAACTTTGTAATACACGATATTGGAGACCCTAAAGATATGAAAGATGCGGTAAACCTTCAATATCTTACAGATCATTGTATTACACATGATATTCATACGATATCATGTGTAATACAATGTTCAACATTCAATGCAACAATGTTCAATCATGTGCAACTTTGATGTTGCAACAATTGGACAAGTTCCTGTATTAAAGGAATATAAAGTAGGTAGTTGACAAGCTTTTGATTGCAAAGGGAAACCACTATCCAATGTTGCAAAAGGAATGGCAGACATTGATGCAGTTACAGTAAAACAAATGCGTAAGAGCTCAATGGCTTATTATAATCTTTTCCTAAGGAAATATTTTTATAAAAAGTTTTTTATTGTGAAAACATGCGATTGACTAGCTTAGATGACCCTATTGATATTACTGATTCTGTTAATGTAAATTACATTGTAAGACTCTTAAGTGTAGTGTTATATGATGTTTATAACACAATAAACCCCATAAAATCTGATCAAAAACTACATTGGGTTAACAAAATGCTATGGAAAATTATTTTTTAAATTAGGAAACTTTAGAATTAAGACCTTCTGAAAATGATGATGAAGAAGATACAATCCTATCGCAAAACTGGAGAACAGTTATTTACCCATAAACAAAAATACTTATACATGTTTATTATAAATAAACAATGTCAAAGGATAAGTGCATCATTCATTATAAAGCATTTATAAAATAAACAAGTACTGTATTGACATTTCTTTTCACTATAAAAGACCATGTTGAAAGTTCAACGCATCAGTCATAATCGACACGTTATAAAGAGGGGAAGAGGAATAGCATCAACAGCACTTTCTCTTATTACTAAGCCGGTTGGAGCTATAGTTAATAAGGCTATCGATTTATTACCTGTAGAACTACATTTACCCTGAGGTTATCAATATTGTGGTCCTGGAACAAAATTGAAAAAAAGACTTGCTAGAGGAGATCTTGGGATAAATAAACTTGATCAAGCCTGCAAACAACACGATATAGCATATTCAAAGTTTGCAGATACTAAAAATAGATAAATAGCGGATAGAGCACTTGCTGAAAAAGCTTGGCAAAGAGTAACGTCCAGTGACGCTAGTATCGGTGAAAAAGCAGCAGCTTTAGCGGTATCGGCAGCAATGAAGGGTAAAACGATGTTTGGAGGTGGAAAGAAGACAAGAGGTGGAAAAAGGAGGAGAAAACCTGCAAAGAAACGTGGAGGAAATATAAGAAGAAAACGACGATCCACCGCAGGTAAAAATAAAAAGAATCAAACAATATGGTCAATGATAAAAAAGGAGGAGGATTATACCTAAGACCGTATCGTGTGTATTAAACAGAAAAAACAATTACTAATTCCAAATAAAGGATTAACAGATAAAGAATTAATTACTTATGTTTCTTGTTTAAAAATTCCATATTTTAGAGGAGTGCTTATGAAAGATGCATTACCTGTTAAAATTTAGAAAAATGAAGCCGGAATAGTAAATTTAGATAATAGTAAAGGATCAGGCACTCATTGGGTATGTTATAAGAAACTAGGATCAACTATTTACTACTTTGATAGTTTTGGTAATCTTCCGCCACCAAAAGAACTACAATATTACTTTAAAACAGCGAAAAATGTACTTTACAATTATAAAAGAGTGCAACCTGATGATACGGTAATCTGTGGACGTTTAGATTTTTTAGCAAAAAGCGTTAGTCAACTTTAAGATGTCTTCCTATACAGTATCATTAACTGGAACGTCATCTACTTTGCGAAGTGTTATTTTTCCTGCGTTACGTTTAGAAAAAGATAAATTATGGGAAGTCGCATTATTAGATATAACAACCTATAATTCTATTGCCAACGTTACTGAAAATGTTAATAACAAAATACATTATTACAAAACAAAAGATAAAGATACAAACAAATACTTAGATATACAAGTATTTAGTTTACCCACTGGAGCATATGAAATTGATGATATAAATGAAGCGATACAAAATCATATGGGAAAAGATAATATAACAATAAAAGGAAATAACAATACTATGAAAGCTGAAATCAAATCTAAATTTTATTTAGATTTTAGCAAAGAACATTCAATTGGTAGTTTATTAGGGTTTTCTAAAACAACAAAAATTTTAGAACCTAATATTAACCATACAGGTGATACAACTGTAACAATAATGAAAGTTAACAGTATAGATGTTACTTGTAATATTATACAAGGATCTTATAGAGATGGAGAAAATATTCATATATTGCACACAATCTATCCAACGGTCGCTCCAGGTGTTAAAATTGTGGAAAAGCCACAAAACCTAGCGTACCTACTGTTAAACACCAGTTTTATTTCAGACATTGTGGTGAACATACTAGATCAAGACGGAAATCATATTGATTTTAGAGAGGAACCTATAACTATACGAATACATATAAAATCATCTGCATAGCAATGGGGTTATCATTTAAAAAGAAAGAGCTGACTGGTAAACAAGTCAGTAGCACGTCAGCTATAGAAGGATTAACAAGTGATAACATTCGTTTTCTAGAAGAAATTGGATTAAAACTTATTGATAATGGAAATATTGGATATAGCGCAGGGTCCGACATTCGACGAAACCTTATGGGAAAAGGAATATCATACGCACAACCCTTACGCTTCGTCAAAATTAAATAATAATGATGAAATTAGAATTCCCATACAACAACAAGATATTTATACTCTTCCATATGAAAGTTATTTGTATATCGAAGGAAGAGTAACAAAAAAGGATGGAACCACTGCAAGTACTGTTCCGTTCATGAATAACCCCATGGCATATTTGTTTGATGAAATAAGATACGAAATTTCCGGAGTTACAGTAGATTCAACAAAAAAGTTGGGAATTACAAGTACATTAAAAGGATTAGCATCTTTAATGCCGAGTCAAAAAATATGCTTGCCGCCGCATGATGGGTAGCACCCGATTCAAGTACAATCACTCCAAAACGTTCAGGCAATTTTGACTTTTACATTCCTTTAAGATTACTTTTAGGCTTGCCGAAGATTACCGAAAAATAATAATAAGCGTAAAACAAGAATTAGTTTTGTTAAGATCATCAAACGACAAAGATATTATTATGGCGCCTGATGGAACAACGGAAGCTAATTTAGAATGGAAAATGCAATTAGACAAGATTGTTTGGAGAGTACCGCATGTACGGTTAAACGATCAAAATAGAATTTTATTATTAAGAACTTTAAAATCAGATCGTGATATCGTAATACCATTTAGAAGTTGGAAGTTTCATGAATATCCGGTTTTACCGGAAACACAACGTCATACATGGACTGTAAAAACTTCTACTCATTTGGAAAAGGCAAGATATGTAATATTTGGATTACAAACAAAAAGAAGAAATGAAATAACTAAACATGCTGGTGAATTTGATCATTGCAAACTTACAAATTTTAAGGTGTTTCTAAACTCGCAATTCTTTCCATACGACAACTTCAACATAAACTTTACAAAAGAGAGGTTTAGCGTTTCGTACGATATGTACGCAAGATTCCAAAATTCATATTATGGAAAAACTAACACACCTTTATTAACGCCAAACCAATTCAAATCTACCTATCCGATTGTTGTAGTTGATTGTTCCAAACAAAATGAATTTGTAAAATCTTCTAGTGTAGATATAAAAATAGAAATGGAATTTGAACAAAATGTACCCAAAGATACATCTGCTTATTGTTTAATTTTACATGATAAAATTGTTACATATACACCTTTAACCGGTATTTTAAAAGCAGTTTAGTAAAAATGAAAAGAAAAAAATTACCCCCACCACTCGGTTATAAAAGCAGGAGCGGGAACGCAAATTGTTTAGTTGGCTGTCTACAGTTGTATGGGTAACATCGTCTACAGCATTATAAACAAAATGAGTTCTTTATCAGTTGTACAAGGCGTTTCCGAAACAGCACCTTTATTGGAAAATGATGATGATAAACATTTTGAAGAAAATGTTGTAAAGGAAATTGATGAGTTTTTAAAGTTTGGAAAACAAAATAAAAAGTTGGGAAATAATAAAACAAACGTAAGAAAGAAAAGAAAACTTGAAGAAAATATTCCACCAAACATTTTAACTGAAGTTTTCCTTCGCATCTTTTATCCTATTTCATCTTGCATGAGTAAAAGTGTGTAGACAGGATTGGTAAAATCATTAGACTACTCTTCCGCAGTAATACTGAGCCATGGTACAAAGATGGTTTTATTTTCAGAAAATGCTTGGGATTCCTTTTTAAAACATCTACATCTTATTGAATGTTATTTAGCCAACAGTTTCTTTGGAAGAAAAACTAACATTCGACTTTTGGATTGTGACAATGAAATTGACATTATTAAACATCGTGGTCAACAACAAGTAAGAATTAGAGACTCGACACAATTTGAAAATGAAATTCTACTAACACGTGAATAATTCTACATTTTAAACCATGCAACATCACCTATTACCAGGTATATGAAACAATTAGTATTTTCAAGCTCTGTTATTAAGGAATATCTGTAGATGCATGCGAAAAACAACCTGACAGCACTTTACAATACGGACCAATAGATACATCCATCTTTAATAGAATACCTCACGAGGTGGAAATGTGGAGGCAGTTGAGAAACTTTGAACCTTTTACTGAAATTGCAACGGAAGCTACAGAAGAAGAAACCAACAACAACAATACAGAAGAATAAACTCTGCTAGTTTAAAAAACTACAATGTAACTTAACAAAAGAATAAACCGTGGGGTAGGCCTACTGGGGACGGTGCCCACGTTAAACATACACCAACGCGCCTACAACTGTACGGCCTGGTTTATATATCTAACCTACCGTGGTGTGGAAAACAGTTGATCAGCAGACACCGTGATGAGCAGACTGGATGGAGAAAAGGCAGCAAAACCTTGTGTAATTGAATTTCAAGCATTTCGCGGAAACGATGATAGATTTATCATAAAATAATTGGTAATTTTAGATTTGCTCACACAAGTAGCGTACCCGTTCTTATTTGAAGCACCGTGTTCTGTCCATGAACTAAAGTCAAAAGCTAAAATCACAAACAGATGGCTAACAAATAATTTTCATCATATCTATTGGTTTGAAGGTTTTCTACCGTACAACAATGTACACAAAAGTATGTTTCATTTTTGCAAACAATTTACACACATATATACCAGAGGATTGGAAAAAAATAATTGGATACGACAGTACACGAACAAAGAAGTTTTAAACATAAAAGTGGACAAAACCTTTCACTTTGATGCTAGAAATATTTGTGTTTCTACAATAGCTCCGAAACACAACCAATCTCAATGCACATTACAAAACGCATATCACTTGGCTGCTTATTTACAACAAACGGAAGAATGTAGTGGGGGTTCCGAAGGTTATATAAACGAGGAGGCAACACACCCAACTCCATATCACTCTAACTCCATACTCCGAACAGACAACATCTCCAGTGAAGGATGGCATCACAACAGTTTCTCCAATGTTTAGTTGAACAATTCAACTTGCATTCAAAATCAAGTACTCTAATTATCAAGAAATGTTGAGAACTAAAAGAACAGAAACATTATATTGTTGATGAAATGAAGAAAGTTGATACAACGCATGGAGTCGCAGTCGTCGCATCTTTATGCGATGCACCATTTACACCAAGTGATGAACCAAAGTTTCAAGCATATCTTCCAAAACGATTCGTCCAGTTGCTGCAAAATGAAGATCTGCGGGAAATTCAGCCAGGATCATTATATTTGGTGTCACACGGAATGAGCGGAAACAACTCTATGGAACTTACTCTGCACATCGCACAAAAGCAACATTGTAAATATTGTATTGTAAAAAATGTTTTAAATGAAAAGATAAAAAACAACATATCAGTATATGTTTATTATATACTGATATGTTGTATTTTTTTAAAGCTCAAACGGATGACCTTGAACTTTTAATCGATAGTATTATTCGATAGTTTTATTCGATGGTTTTATCGGATACTTTACATAAATACGGAACCTTAACGTTGAGAGGCTCAGTTCTGTTTAAGACAAGCTACAACCAACATGTCATCCAACAGAAATAATCTAATATTTTTAACTTATTGTTGCAAAGAAAAATGTTTTAGAATACCTGAAGATCAAGCTGACGGAAAAGCTTGTACAAAATGTAATTCGTTTTGCTACTGTAAATGTAGTTGCAAAACATATCAAAAGAACCGGTTGGATAAACTAGAAGAATTGCAACATCGACTCGATCTATTGTGGCAGCGATTAAATTCAAAGTGATTAAACAAACGCCTGCCATTTTTTATCCCCACCATTACCCCCACCATCAGAGGTACCCGCAGCACCGGCTTTGCAATAATCATTCCTGCTACACCTCTAGTCGAGTTAACAACTCTAGTCATGTCTCTCAACATTCGCGGGATTCACTACAACACTATCAATCTTACAACCTACAAGGATTTGGAAATTTTTAGTGAAGAACTAAAACAACTTATAACCACTGGGTTCGGCTTTTCTTTGGAACTTTATGCAACAAACAATCAAAACGAAAAAATGTGTTTTTGCCAACTTACAACAACAACAAGAATAATGAAAATAAACAAGAAATTTCAGCACCGACAACAACCTACTTTTCAAATTTGGGAGCAAACTTTTCAAACTTAATGTAAAATAATACTTTTGTAAAAAAAAGAAAATATCCCCAGCCGACCTTGACCCATTTCCGGTCATTTAAAATTTAAATACCCACCAACACCGGACATTTAAACTTTAAATACCAACAGCATCGCTACGTCACAGCCTGTGATGTCACTTCCGCCAGCTGTCATTATGCTAATTTATGCAAAGTGGGCCAGCAGCCCCACTTTTACACTACTAGTGTGTTTAATGTCAATAATTTATACTGAGTGTCTAGGTTTTAAAGTTTATTTTTTCGGATAATGAAGTGGTACAGAAACGTCTTGTAAGAACACGAAACACGTGAGATCGGCTCACAAACTACAAGAGTCCATAGTGATCGCAGCACTTCGTGGTGGCTCGTTTATTTAAGGCCCAAATAACCCTCTTATCTTATTGCTGATTAAATAAAATATTTTCTGTTAATTTGCCACTATGATTTTTTATTCACCACCATGCTGAATGTCAACATTTGTATGAGGAAGAGTTCTTTTCGTTTTTGTGCTCTAGCGCCTAGACTAGAGGTAAATTGGAAATTGGAGCGCATAGACTAGTCTAGGTCATCAAACAAAGCAAGGCTGGTAGGCTACATTTCAAGAGTAAAGAGAGATGATATATTGGAAATTGGAGGTCACTCTCAGTATAGTATTAAATCCTAAACAAATTACGTGTACAGAGAGTTTTTTTTACCTGGAAGCAGTCAGGATAAAGAGGAATATCTTAGACAATGAACTTCTTTTGTTTGAAGTAAAAATCATTTGTCTGTTATTCATCTTGAAATGCTTTTGTTTACTATCCAAAACCAATAAGCAAATTTACAAAATGGCTTAGTGTAATGTTTCAGAATATTTATTTATTGTTCATAATTAACTGTATGGAACAGATTCTAAATAAATGTTTGTAAAACACAAAAGGGCTTAGATTATTATGTTCGTTTTTGTTAAACCAAACGTCAAACCTTGACAAGGTGTAACACCTGATCATACGACAAAAAAGATGTTCGTTGTCAAAGATATTCTACCTCGTCTTGACCGCTAGTAAAAAAAATCCAACAGTACTTCCTTCGCCCCAAAAATGGCCTCTGATGAAACAACATTGTTTTATCAGCAGACGATCTACAAAAAATGAGTAGACGAAAGTTTCGAAACTCTGCGCGTGTCTTTCATTATAATTAAAAGTACCTAATGGACCGACCCTTACTCGATATTGTTTCATGTTAACCAGTTCATCAAAGTAATATAAAACATTGCGGTGTCATCTTGTTAGTAAATACACTTTTTTTATTACTCCGTGCAATCTTCATCCCACCCGCTGTACAGAAGGCTAAAGCTATAGTTTACAAACAGTTGTGGTGATCACAATTTGTTTGCTTTTTCGTTGTTTATTTAGTTATCGTTGCTATTTGACCCGGGGTTAATTTTTTTCAACCATAAATCAAATCAAAATCAAATCAAATCAAAATCACTTTATTGACAAAACATAAAGATTTGTAATGGCGTCAGGGTACACTAGTGTTCGTGGAGGTTTTCCTTCCATTTCAGGAACTCTTCCAAAGAGTAAAAAGGGTTTCTTGTCAACCAGCTGGTGAGGGCGGTCTTCAGTTTTTTCCTGTTTGTTTTCTGACATCCTCTGGAAGAACATTGCAGAACTTCCTTCCACTGTAAGACGGTGTTTTCTCGTACAGCGCGCTGTGATGATGTGGTAACTGGGACCTGGAAGCATGCCTGGTGTTATGGCAGTGGATGTCTGCAGGGCCTGATTATGAGGTATGGCGCTCCTAGGCTTGAGTTGATTTGGCGCCCCCCTCCCCTCCACCCCCCCCCATTCTGCCCCTATATCGCCAGATATATCGTATATACTATAAAGGCCCGGCGACAGAATTTTCGGGCCCCTGTGCAATCTACAACCCCGGGCCCTGAGACCTGGCGACCTTTTTTACCTGTTTTGTATGTTTTTGGGCCCTTTTTTAGCCGCTCAGGGCCCTTTTTAGCGAATTTCATTAGAAATAAGCTATTACCGTCGTTTTTACAGAATGGACAAAAATATCCGTTCTGGGTAACCTCAGCAATCATGTTTATTTTTATATCAATTGATACCTTTTTATGTCCACTTTCTGGATATCAAGTGAGTTTATCGCGGAAATGCATTTTTACCTCCAAAAATCACAATTTGTTTTAAAATTTAACATGGGCTTATATGGGGAATATAATTTTCATTTTTTAGTGTCTGTTAGCACGATAACTCTCGTAAAAATCGTCCGATGGTGACAAAATAATTTTGTACACACATGTAAAACTAGGTTCTCTTGGATGAGTTCGTAAACCGGCTAGATCGACACATCCAAAGTGGGGTAAAGGCTACTTTTACTCCCCAAAAATGGGTTTTTTGGCTTTTTCAAATTGAAAAATTAAAGTAATCAAATTGTTGTCACCATTGGATTCAGCTTGAAAAAAAAAACAATTTGGTATCATGAGTCGTTGCTTTAAGTCCACAGGTCTCCAAGTCCAACGTTTTTTTGCCATCTTTTTTAGTATCAGGGCAGCAGAATGTTGTCCAACGAAACCTGCGGAGTTTTTCAGAGTTTATCAAAAGTACTTTTAAGAGGATTTTGTATTTGTATAAAAAAATAACAATGTTGCCTATTTATTCAAAAGATATATACATTTTTTTAATTAAACTTATTTATTAGTATTTTTGACAATGACTATGCAAAACAAACTATTGCATTTTATTTTAATACATGAATTTATCACTTTTTATATGTTTTTTCTAATACGGTAACTGTTTAGTTATTGTTTTTATTGGAAATTCACTGAGTACGCAGGATAGCTGCAAGGGGGGTATTGGTGTTTCCGGGGCCTCTGCGAGCCCGGGCCCCTATGCATTTGCCCCCCCCCCCCCCTTTCGCCGGCCCTGATAATATATACAATGAAATTACGAATTTGATTTCTCCAGAACTAATAGCTTGAATACCCCCGTTGCAGCAGACCTGCATACTCAGCGAATTTCAAGTGCAAAACAACATATTTCAATCCAACATAGCGAGATTTGACATGTTTTTGTAAGCTCCATAAGAATAACATGGGGAATGAGTATGCAGGTTTGCTGCTACAGGTATGTTTAAACTGGTTGGTTTTAATTCAATATTTAGTAGATCTGAACTAGAAGAAGCCATTTACCAAGTTTTATCAAGATATGTTGAGAAATAAGCGAAATATAGAATTTTACTTATTTCCCATAAGGTTAACATTGAGACAACGTACTGTAGACAATAGACAATAGACAATAGACAAAGACTTTATTTATAATAATATGTGCAAACATGTTTACATTCCAAGAGCTCACAGAGCTCGCGCGGAAATAAGCTATGAAGATAATATATTTTAGAATAGGTTGTCGGCCAGTCTATTTACATCACTCAAAAACTTTTATTAGAGCTTTAACATTAAGCATAAAAATAAATATAAATAAATAACAACAAGTAAAGATGGATAATAAATAATTAATAATCAACTGTCAATAAATTTCTTTAAAACATAACAAGTTTAAAACAAATTTAACAAGTTGAGATTGGATTGAGAGCATTTAATTAGAACAAGAAATAAATTAATACTAAGGCATGTTAATTTCACTGTTAACGATTGCATTTTTTATTTTCATCTTAAATCTAGGTTTCCCCTCATTTAAAATATTATTTCCAAAATAGGCTACTATCATGTTAAAAATATTTTTCCCTAGATAACAGAATTGTTTCCTAGATAACTCTTTTCGAAATCTGGGAGTTAATATGGTAACAAACTGCGATGCACGTGTAGCAGCATTGAATTGTTTTAGAGAATAATTGTTAAAAAATTTATACACATGCATTATACAAGACATTAAATATAATTGATCAAAAGTTAAATAATTATTCTCTGAAAATAGATGAGACATGCGTTCAGATTTTTTTATAAAATGAATTGTCCTAATTGCAAACCTTTGAATCATTATGATTGGTTTTAATACAGTAGGATAAGTTCCGCCATAATGAATAATACCATATCTGACCGTGCTCTCAAACCAAGATGTATAGAGATATTTTAAATGTTCCTTCCTTAAAAAACTTCTCATATAATACAAAGCATAGTTAATTTTTTTAAGTTTTTTTCCTAAGTATTCTACATGCTTATTCCACTTTAATTGACTGTCGATGTAAACTCCTAGATATTTAACAGATTCAACAAATTCAATACTTTCACATTCACATTCATACAAGCATTGATGGGTATGGCAGACCAAATTAAATTCAGTAGTGAGTTCTTTAACATCATTGGAAGAACCAGAGAACAAGATACATTTTGTCTTTGAATTATTTATTAAAAGCCTGTTGGATACCAGCCAATTTGATATTATTTTTAGATCGCTGCTTATTTTAGCTTTAAGGGCATGGCGGTTAACATCAGAACAAACAATTGCAGTATCATCTGCATAGGCAAAGATGGAAGAACTTAATTGACAACTTAACAAATCATTAATATAAATTAGGAAAAACAACGGCCCTGCCACCCCACCTTGCGCCACCCCATACTTTATGTGCCGCAACTCGCTATGTACATTATTTATTTTAACAGCTTGCCTTCTGTCTCTACAAAAAGATTCTAATAACTTAAATGCAAGACCACCAACTCCATATCCCTTAATTTTCTTCAGTAATATGTCAATGTCAACCAGATCAAATGCCTTTTTAAAATCTAAATATACAGCCAAGGTGCATCTACTTTGATCAACTAAGGAGGCAAGTTCACTTATGTGCTGTTCAATAGCTAAATCAGTACCACGGTTCGGTAAAAACCCAAATTGTTTTGGTGAAAAAATATTTTGATTAAAAAAATATTTTAAAAGTTCTTCTTTAATAAATACCTCAAAAATTTTAGCAAGAGTGCTTATCAAAGAGATGGGGCGATATGAGGAGACCAACATATCGTCACCTGACTTTAAAACGGGTACAACTACTGCATCCTTAAAACTTGCAGGAAATACGCCCTGTTTCAAAGACTTGTCGTAAATAACTGTAAGGACTGGCGCCAATATATCAATATTATTTTTTATAGTTATTACACTAATACCGTCTAAACCACAGCTTTTTTTACTTTTCATACCAGCAACAATTCTACACACATCACTAATGTTGATGGTAAACTTATCAAAATAAATATTACTGTCTAAGTAATTATCTTTAAACATGTCACATCCAAAAGCTTCATATCTCATATCATTTACTATATTTACAAAATAATCATTAAAATAACTACTTACAATTTCTTCATTACCATTTACTGGGACAATTGCATTATTAATATTAATATTTTTTAATACATGTTTTCTTTTTTTCATTATTTCCCTGACGACAGACCAGTACTTTTTGCTATCACCTTTATTATTTTCAATAATAGAAGAATAATACTGAATTTTTGCATCTCTGATACTTTTTGTTACTAACCTTGACAATCTACAGTATTCTGTCTTAATATTTTGATCCCCCCTATTTTTTGAAAAAACCTTAAATACACTATTTTTCCTATGAATTAGTGAGACTAGCGCATCAGTAACCCATGGACTACGTTTTTTATTTTTGCTATTAATCTTCTTTAATCTATAAGATGAGTCTAGACATTTATTGTAAATACTATAAAAACTATTGACACACTCGTTTACATCTTCAGCAAGGTATATTTCACTCCAATCAGATGTAAGTAGCTGTCTGCGCATTAAATTTTCATCAACAACTCTATAAAAAAGATCAGGATTATTTTTAACTACCTTATGACTGAAAGTGTGCACATATAATTCAGCTCTTACAGCAAAATGATCTGTAATATTTAATTTTATAACATCACACTCAATATGTATGTTCTTAGAATTCCTAACTAAAATATGGTCGAGACAGCTTACGGAGTTATTAAAAATTCTTGTTGGGGAAGTAATAAAATTTGTAAATCCATAAGCTGAAATTAAACTTAAATAATTCTGACTAGACCCTGTATTTTTTAATGTACATATATTTAAATCCCCTATGATGAGAGTTGGGTCTGAGGATTTCTGTAATATATTTTCAAAATCTGTTTTAAATTCGTTAAAGGTAAATTTACAACATCTATAAATGGCATATAGTGATATTTTGTAGTAAAGTTTATCTTCACTGACAACTTTGAATGAAACATGCACAATCTCAGCAGTGGGCAGTAGTATTGGCTGATAAGTGTGTTGCAGTCCAGAGGTCAGATACACAGCAACGCCTCCAGCTTGGTTGTCCGGCCTGGGTTGAATCACCATGTTATAACCTGGCAGTTGGTACTGGTCCTCTTCTCCAAGTTTAATCCAGATTTCGGTCAATATTATTATTTCAAATGGTTTTTGTTGACTTTGTAAATAAATGTAGAACTCATCAAAATGTTTCCTTAAACTTCTGATATTTAAATGAAAAATGCTTAAATTATTTCTATTAGTATTTTTAGTTACTGACATACAGACAGACATACAGTTATGCCAATAATCCAAAACAGTTGCTTTAGCCTTCCAGTGTTTTCATGATTTTTTCCAGCTCCGAGTCAGACTTTATCCATACTGCTTTGTCGTCTGGGGAGTCAGATTTTCTGGCAAAAATCTTACCCTCTTTGACCCACACGTACTTGAAACCTTTTATCTTCAATTGCTTCGCCTTATATAATAGTTCTTTATTACGTGGGGTAAGATGTTCGTTAACATAAATAAATGTTTCAGGGACTGATTTTTTTATCTGTGTAGATTTAATACTAAGCTGTTTTGCCTTTTTCAGAAAACTATCTCTTTTTTGTCTGTTCGAGAACTGTACGATAATAGGTTTAATTCCAGATTTTCTTTGAAAGTACATTTAACCTACAAAATAACTGAATTATGATCAGTGCGCAGACAAAAATCATCACAAATACAATAAATAAGTCTGTTCTAATCAGTAACATGTTCAAGGGCCGCTGCCTGTGACACTTATTCAACTGACACTCTCGCAACTTACACCCCCACTGCTCTTCTTTCCTACTTTTGACTTCTGCCACATCTAACTCAGATATCGACTCATCGGAACAGTCTTCGTTAAATTTTTAAGAGTATTATTTTATATTTAGTAGCTCCTCAGCTTACTATAATATTTTACCAGAACCAAATGGAGGAAAACAAAGACACTCACATCCCGACCTCACATGGGCTAAGGCTGGGAGTATCTTTATTTGATTACATTATTTTTATACATTTTCATTATTTCGTTGTTTTTGTACATGGCAACTGATGAGGCCCTCATACTCATAATGTAATTTTTTTCCACTAAAAAAGATATTTTATTGAGTTGTTAGTTTTTCTGGCCAGGTAACCTGCATAGAACACGTTTTTCAGTCAGAAATAAGTTATTCCCAGACTTAGAAGGAAATCCTCGGAGCCGTAATCGAGATAATTGTGCAATCAATCATGATCAAGCAAGCAATAAAGCAAACATTGCTCAGTACAGTAAGACTATAGGACGTATCTTTAGGTTTGATAAAAAAACATGCTAAGCAGGCCGCATTTACGCAAAAGGGGGCGCGGGACATTAGTTTTATTTTTTAATTCGTTTAAAAATATAGAAACAATATTTATTTTCCATCCAGTGGCGCCCCTGGATGGCTGGCGCCCTAGGCTACAGCCTAGTCAGCCTAGTGGTTAATCAGGCCCTGGATGTCTGGACTCCTTTAGAAGAGGTTTTCCATCCACATAGAGAATCACTTCCTTGATGAATAGCGCAACGACTGTCAGTATGTTAAGTTCTGTAGTTGGCAGCACTGCTGTCAGGAGGTAAAACGTGCAGTATATGTGCTCCTCGGTTTTTCATAATATTTATATGGAAAACACAAGTAAATTCAATTTTCGAGTGTGTAGACGATAAAACGGGGGCTCAGTGCTGTCAAGTGATACATCAGTGATCGTTATTTTTGTTTACGAAGTGTTTATTCAGTGATTGACCCGACCACGGAGGTCGACAGTGGACAGGTTTCGTGAGGTCGTTATCAGTACTTGTACTGACCTCAATTAGTCAGTTAGTCACTGACTGGTCACTGTGGTGAACGTGCGTCGAGTTTATATGGACGGTAATAAGAAAATATCGGAGTTTTTCACGCCATCAAGATCGGTGAAACGTCGCAAAAATAATAGTTGCTGTTACCATGCCGGCTAACAGCAAGGTAGGTGACACGATGAGTTAATGGCGGACATAACTAAAACGTTGTCCGTCTTGTTGGACTCTAAATTAGCATCTTTAGCGACGAAGGATGATGTGCGAGGTTTATCAGAGGACATTCATGATTTGTAAGTTAAATATTCATCACTTCAAAAAGACGTTGCGAAATTAAAGGAGCGGGAGATGGCTGGTCTGAGCAAATTAGATGATCTAGAAAATCGGTCCAGAAGAAATAACTTAATCTTTCGGGGCTTAAAGTTTACTCAACAAACTGATTGTCGTAAGCTTGTCAAAGATTTTTGTGTCGGAATGTTCGGCTGTAATGAAAACATGTGGGTAAACCGCGCGCACCCTCTCGGGAAGGATTTGGTTATTGCGCATTTGCCAGACGGTTGTGATGTAAATCATATAATGAAAAACACTAAAAACTTAAAAGGAACGGGTTATTTTGTAAACAGAGACTACACAAGTGCTGTAAGAGTTGTGAGGGGAAAACTGATGGCGGTTCGAAAGGAAGTACAGCGGCTAGCGGGTGGACGACGGATGACGCTCACGTTCGATCATCTTTACATAGAAAACCAACGTTTCACTTGGAGGAGTGGAAAATTGATGGCTGGAGAAGAGGATGGGTGTACCAAGCTGAAGGAGTTGCTGAATGTCAACATCACCGAGTTCGTCCGCAGCCTGGAGAGCGAGGAGTCAGACGCCGGACCACCGAGGACGAGGGCGACGGGACACCAGAGTAAGGACAGCACCGTGGGGGCGCCGGCGACAGCAGACGGCGAGTGAGGAGTCAGCGATCGCATCAGTCAGCGCATACAACCGGACAATGGTGACAATAATTTTAAGTTAGTAGCATTTAATGTACACGGATTACACTGAAAAAACTCTATGGTAATAGGAATATGTAAGATGGGTAAAATCAACCAAACACTACGGTCACTATTTGACCAACCAAACTACAGTTGTTTTTACCCATAACTTAAGGTTGAATTTTTTATGGTAGTAATAACTGTAATAAAGTACCTGTTACCTTAGTATGGTTATTTTAGTTTACCATATCAGTTCCCTAAGGCAATGGTTACCTTACTTAAGGTTACCTTTAAGGTTGATTTTACCTATTTTGAGGTTAAGTTATGGTTTCAATTACCTTACATACTATTACATATTTTGGCATGTTTAGCCATAAAAGGAATGATTTAACTGTCAAAACTCGTCAAAAAATTAATAAATTTATAAATAAATATATAATATTAGCCTTACATTTGATTTTCATGAATAAAAAATATGGCGACTCCGCTGGGATTCGAACCCTGGAACTCTCACTCTATCGACCCTGCGCCTACATCCTAACCTAACCTAGCCTACGCCTTTAACCACTCGGCCAATTCGACTTGTGGGTGACACGGCATAACTTGGGATGTAAAACTGATTGGGAACGCTGTTACTCTTAATCAAGGATATTAGTGGTTTTACTGTCCAGTCAATAATATAACCCACGGGTACTAGAAAAAAATCATTAACTATGGTATTCATAATCAAACCTGAAATAATTGAACTTAGAGTGTTAAACGTGTTTCGTTATTACAAGTTTAAAGTGGTCAATACTGTAACTTACAAATAAATAAAGTACGGTAGTTATATTCACTGAGCTCTAATCTGGAGTCGCCAGTCTGTGTTTAAAAAACGTGCCGCTGACTCCGCTGTGTTTTTAATTGTTTTGTTGGTGGGACAGTGATAATACAGTAGAGCGCCGATAATCCGAAGTAATTGGGGACAAGGGGTGTTCGGATAACTGAATATTCGGATAATCGAACATGAAAAAACAAAATTTAAAAATTATATATGTAATGTAAATTTTACTAGTAAAAAGGCTAAAAAATGATCAAACAAAAATTATTCTTATAATTTTATTATGAAATCGATCAGAATACATGGGTATAAATTTTTAAAGAACAATTTATCACACATAGATACAGTACACTGTATACTTATTATTTAGAAAAAAAGTCCAATATTTGTGTTTGGTTTAGCCCTGACACTTTTTTTGGCGCGCAAATTTGGATTGCTTGAGAATCATGTTCAAAATATGAATTTACGGCGTTCGGTTAACCGACGGTTCGGATGACCGACGTTCGGATAATCGGCGCTCTACTGTATTCATAATTTAAGTCAATGTTAATTTTGAGAGATTTCCTTTTCAGTTCTATTATCATTGTTTTAAAGTACATTACAAGTTAAAACCAGGTGTCAAACGTAACTTTTAAATCTTTGGTGATGTTTTTATGAGAAGTAACTATTTTTTTAAGTGGTTTAGAGAAAAAGGGCTAAATGTCATTAAAAATAAATTTGGTTATTTAATAATTATGGTATAATTCCGTCGCATTGTGTGGAACGAAATCGTTGCTACAAACGTGAATCATAAAACACGATTGCAACACTGAAAAGAGTCACTTTCGCTCCTAGTGATGAATTGAATAGGTACTACTAATGAATCAATAATGAAATTTATTATAAACCATTTAAAGTCTTCGTAATTAATTTTTCAAGCTTAAAGTAGTCTATACTTGAACGTACAAATAAAGTAGTAATTACTATATTACTTTCCATTAATATCATGGAATTTGTAAAAACAACCTTAAGTGTTTGGTTATCAATACCACAATTTCATTCTACAGTAGTCATTACCTTATTACGGTACTTATTACCTTATTAAATTAACTTTAAGGAATGTGTAAAAACAACCGTAACTTTGTGGTAACATGTACAGATATTTCATTGTTATTGTACAAATAACTTTAGTGAGGTTGAAAATAAGGTTTACCTTAAAAATATTGTAAAATCAACCATAGAGTTTTTTCCGTGTAAGAGATAAAAAAGTAAAGGATGTATGTTTAGTTAATTATTTAGAAAGTTTTGATATTTTTATTTTGCTGGAAGCATTTTTTACCGAAAAAGAGGAAAACTTGGTTATAAAGAACTTTTCCAAATTTAGAATTTTGTTTAAACCAGCAGTAAAAGAAGGTATATTTGGTAGAGCAAGTGGCGGTATGGTTATTGGCGTAAATTTAGAATCAAAGTTTGTAAATAAATTAGCTTTGGAGCAAAATGAAAGTTTAATTTATGTTACTATGACGTTAGATGAGACATTTATTTACATTTTGCCAGTATACATAAATTGTAATTTTTGGGAAGAAAGAGATTTCTACCTAAACAATCATGTGTCAACAAATACAGATAAACAATTTTTATTAATAGGTGATTGTAACGTTAGGATTGGAGATAAACAGATTATAGATGAAAATGTGATTAATGGGTTAGATTGTATAACAGAAAATCGAAAGTCAAAGGATGTTGTGCTTAATACACATGGAAAGAGGTATTTGGATTTTTGTGCTAAGTGCCTGCCTCAAAATACGCCAAATTACATGTTGTATTTAGAGACGGGGGAGGAAAAGTTACATTGGTTTACAGTAAACTCCATTTTAATTACATTTTGAAGTGTTTGAAAATGCCAGATTTCCGACTGCCAAACATTTTAGCCAAGGAAATAATAAAAAAAAGGTGTATTGGTATAAAAATTGGATTCAAACAGTGCAGAGTTACTCGGTTACGTTATCGGCAGATTGGGATGATTGGGATGGGGAGCTGTTTGTTTTGTTGGATAAGATGCGAGATAAGGAAAGGCAACAATGCATTCGGGCCGCGCGGGCGAGCCAATATCATAAAATATACGGAAGTCTGAACTTGGAGCTGGGTAGTAATTCGTACTTTAAGGAAAATTTAGAAATAAATTTAATTAGGTGGATTTTTAAATGTAGGGGGAATTTGTTAAGGCTCAATTGTGTACCTTGGTTTGAAGGTCAAAATCAGTTATGTTCACTTTGTAACAAAAACGAAATAGAGGATGTTTGTCATTTTATAGCCACGTGTCCGGTAATTATGCATATTCGTTGTAAATGGTTTAATTCGGGGGAATTATCTAGGGAAATTTTGGATTCTTATCTTAATGGTAGGGACTGGTTGCGGCTGGCAAAATTTGTTCAGGAGGCATGGCAGTACAGGTGGACCCTTATTCAAGAGTTTAATTTCTAAAAATTTTGAAGAGCAAGCTGTGTATGTCAGGTTAAGGTAGAAGGTAGATTTTAGGTAAACATATTAAATGTAGGTAGCACTTAGTTAAGATTTTTTTCTTGTTAGTTCTGCCAACCAAGGGTGACGGCCTGTGGCCAATCCCAACAAATGCGAGTAAAATGTTAAGTTCTGTAAAAGATTGCCTGCAGCTTTCTCTTGAATCTAATCCTTTGATAATTCGTATGGCTCTTTTCTGAAGAAGAAGGATCCGTTGTAGGTTTCCAGCTGTGGTTCCTCCCCAGGCTCCAAGGCCATATGTCAAGTGAGACTCAAATAGGGCATGGTATACGGTCTTTGTGGTGGCTTCATCACTTGAGTGTTTTATTCTCCTCAGGACATAGAGACTGGTGTTGAGTTTGTTGGAGAGCGTGTCAATGTGATGATTCCACGATATTTGCCCGTCAATTGTTACGCCAAGGAACTTGGTGTAATCTTCAACTTCCACATCGGGCATTGTTTCTAAGTCGTCCTGTCTATTGCCAAATGTTGATTGTTTTGTTTTGTTGGTGTTTACCGCTAGGTCGTTGTTGTGACGGAATTGATATGCCATATTGAGTGCAATAAATGAGTTCGCACTGACAAGTCTTCTGGAGTCTTTGCTGCAATTAGCAGGGTCGTGTCGTCAGCATACATCAAGGGTGAGCGATGGGCTTCCAGGTGTTGGGGCAGGTCATTTGACAGGAGGATAAAAAGTACAGGGCCTAGAACAGATCCCTGTGGCACTCCTCTGTTAATCGTCATTGGTTTTGATGTTACATTTTGGGTCGTTGTAAACTACTTTTTCAATCACTTTGGAAAACGTTGGTACAAGTGATATAGGCCTGTAGTTTTTAATTTCTAATTTGGAGCTACTTTTGTGCTTGGGGTAGATCTTTGACATTTTTAAGCCACTTGGAAAACGTCCTTGTGTTAACGAGAGATTTGTGATTTTGACAAGTGGTTTAATTAGGGCATTGCTACAATGTTTTGACATTTTGGCTGATATTTCATCCGCACCTGCAGATGTTTTGGGTTTGAGGGTGTTTATGATGTTCCTTATTTCATTTTCATCGGTTGGGAGTATATAGAGGAGATCATTTGGTGTGGGGGGCAAAGCTTGTATTTTTCCATTCCTCGGTGGATTTGTGCTCAATGCAGGGTCTGCTGTGCTATGTTGCTGAAATATTCATTAAAAATATTGGCAATTTTATTTGGGTTATTGACTTTAATTCCATATAATTCAAGTGTTGGTTGTGAGATTTTGGGTAAGTTATTTCTTTTTTCATTGTTTATGACCTGCTAGACAGCCTTTGATTTATTTTCAGCCCTTTCAATGTGGTCTGATGATACTTTACGTCTAAGCATTTTGAGCTGTAGATCATATTCAGTTTTCACTTTTACCATGGCACGCTTATAATTTTCATTGCCAGTCAGGTTGTACCTATTGAGGAGTGCCAGAAACTCAGTTTTAAGAGAAAAAGCTCTATTATCTGTGAAGTATTTTGGTTTGTGTTTCCTTTTGGGTCGTAATTTCTTTGCTGGGCAGGCAATATCCATTGCCGTTTTGATGGTGTGGAGAAAGCTGCTGTACGCTTGGTCTACACATTGTGTGTTTGTTACCTCATCCCAACTATGGTTTTCAAGGATTTCCTTGAGGTTATCAAGGGTTCATTTATTTAGTATTCTGCATACATTATTTTGATTTAATATTTGGGGTTTGCCGACTTGTGCTGTGGTTAGTTGTGCTGTATGGTCAGAAATTCCTGTACTTATAACTTTTGCTGATAGTTATTCTTTTTCCAAGTTTGAGCACACACAGTCAATTGATGTCTGCGATGTTGGTGTTATTCTTGTTGGAGGGAGTGAGAGTCTTGTGATGTTGTGGCGAGCAAGTGTGTCATTTAACTTTTTTGTCTTGGAGTCAGGTTTTAAGCTGCCCACGTTTATGTTACCAACAATGATGATAGAGTGATTTTCCGCATTTGTTTTTTCGATTGTTGCCGAGAGGATAGTGAGGGCCTCATCCAGTTGGTTCACTGGTGGCGGTCTGTAAATTCCTATTACATACAGTTGTTGCTTTTTCAGTTTTACTCTTACGGCCGCAATCTCACATACCAGTTCTTTACATAGATCTTTTATATCTATGGTATCTGTGTTTTCCTCCAGTTCATTGCCCACATAGATAGCAACACCCCCTTTGGTATGGTCAGCACGGTTGTAATGTGATTTCAGTGTGTATTTGGGTATGGGAGTGTTGATAATGTATTCTTCTTTTTTACCATGCTCTGTTAGGACAAGTGTATGTGGTTTTATTTCATCTAGCAGGTGTGTTAATATGTCTATTTTTTTTTATTAGTTAGCACTTCAGTGTTTTGGTGCAGGATGTTTAGTTGTGTTTTATTCCTAGGCTGCCTTTGGTTCTGGGTGAGGCAATCTTTCGCTATATATCTTCTCTTTCACTCCCCGGCGCGACAGTAAAAAATGGTCCGGTATATTGATAAGTTTGATATGTTTGTTTTGTCTTTCTTCTCTGTGTAGAAGCTCTTATTAGGAGCTCTTATTACTCTTATTAGTAGAAGCCTAATGTTTCTATAAAACTCTAGATGATTTTTTTACAAAGTCTTCTATGCTCCCCTACTTGGCGTATTTTCGCTGTGCATGGTGGTTCCTTTTTTGCTACGGTATTACTCGTCTCTCTGAAGATATTCCATGAAGTAGAAGGTACACCATTTTCTTTTCTATTGTGGATTAGATTCTGTTTTGGGTTTTCTGACACTAATGTTTGGTTTCCTTTGCAAGCGCTGTGGTATTTAGCAACTAGGAGTGATGTGCTAAAGGCATTTGTTCTTACATTGTAGTGATTAGGTGCTGGTTTAGTTTGCTTTGCAATGGTTTGGTCCAGTTTTTGAGATTTATTTTTTGGTTCACTTTAATTTTCTTCTCTTACTTCTAAACTTGTATCGAGGTTGCGCTTGGTAGCATTGAAAAAGGTATTTAGAAAAGCTTTAGTTATAAGTTCTTGGTTCTTAAGTTTTGGGTTTGACATTTCATAATCAGCCTTTAGTTTATTTATCTTTTGGTCTTTTTCCTCTAGCATTGTCACAAGATTTTGGTTAGCTAGGAGGAGATCGCTGTTTTCCTTTTTGAGTGTCTTGATTTCCGTTTCCTTATTTATCAATTCAACATGAGCTTCTTCAGTCATACCTTTCAATTCAGAGTTGGTTTGGAGGAGATGGTTTATTTGGGCTGCATATGCTGCTCTCTCTTCGCAACTACCTCTTTAATGAGTTCATTTTTTTATGACTTCTCATTTTCCATTTTCTCAGTTATATAATCCAGTTCTTGTTTAAGGTCAACTTTCTCCTGATTTAATTTTTCAACTATGGATTCTAATGTCTTTACTTTATCTTCAAGCTCTAGTTCATTTACTGATTTTTCTGATTGAATTTCATGCAATCTTTGTTTGAGCGCATTATTTTCTGATAATAGTGCTGTCCCTATATCTCTGCTGCTAACGTAAGAGAGGTTTCATGGTCTAGGCTCTCTTCAGATGATAGGTGTTGGATCTTCGATTGTATTTCGTCAATCTTTGAGGAGGATTCATTTAATTCACAATTTATGCATTTCCAGGTGTTTATTACTTTATCTGTCAGGTTCTTGAATTTTTGATCCGTCCAGTTTAAGCATCTGGAGTGGTACCATTTTCTACAGGATCCAGTGCACACAATTCCTTTGTACCTTACACCGATTCCACAGATACCACAAGGATATTTGGACATTGTCTGGGTGTCAATATGTAAAAAATTACAAGCCCGCAAAACCCGCATAGAACAAGTTTTTGAGAAAAAATTAGCTGTTTCCAAAATTTCAAGGAAATCATCGGAGCCGTTTTTAAGATGATTGTGCAGGCATGCACTTAAACAAACATTGCTTACATAAGAGTATAGAATAAACCATTAAACGAGAGTCGTTAACCATTTAATTCAGCTGTTCCACTTTTTCATAGTAGCTAATAAAGAGTTTATTTTTAAACTTATATTTTTGTTGTTTAAATAAAAACTAATTTACAGGGTTGGAAAAATCCAGAAAACAGTTCAGTATAGTATCCTATATACAGGGTGTTTTTTTCCAAATTTGCTTCTTAATTTATTCAAAAAATAAAATAAATGTTAGTGTTCTGATATCTGTAAACGTAGGCCTATACTAAGGCAGGGGGAAGTAAATTTCACATGAAAGTTTCATCCCCCCAACAACCCCTTCTCACCCCAACGCCTAACTTCAAATGGAAACATGTCCTTTGTGTCATATCATATTAAAGAGAATAAAAAAGAAAAATTTTGGTGAAAGCAAGATTAAAACCACTTCATGCGTTCTTGAGATAATACAATAATTAGAACGTCAAAGAAAGTGTGTTTTTACTATTGTAACCTCTGTTAGATCTTTACAAGGGTAACAATCCCGTTTGAAATTTTAAAGTTAGGGTCGGGGATGAGAAGGGGCTTGAAGAGGGTGTAAAATTTTATCATGAAAATTGTCTGCCCCAATGGAGACATTTGTTTCCCTCAACCAGAATATCAGAATATCTGTTACTTTTTCATTAAAAAGTTCTAACAGAGGTTACAATTGCAAAAACACACTTTCTTTGACATTTTAGTTATTGTACTATCTCAAAAACGCATGAAGCGATCATAATAATTTTTCTTTCACCAAAATTTTTCCTTCTTTATACGGTACTCTTTTATGTGATATGACACAAAGGGTAGTATGTTGCCATCTGAAATTTTTAAGTTAAGGGTGAGAAGGAGGTTATTGGGGGATGAAACTTTCATGTTAAATTTACTTCCTCCTACGTTTCCAGCAAACAGAACACTAACATTTATTTTAGTTTTTGAATAAATTAAGAAGCAATTTTTGAAAAAAAAAACACCCTATTTTAATACGCAGTTGACAGATTGAGTTCTCCGTGACTACTGAACCGATCATCAAGATTTATGTGTTTAAAGTACCCAGTGGACCAAGCCTTGCTCGATATTATTTCATATTTACGAGTTCATCCAATTACTATACAATATTACAGTGTAATAAAATTATTGATAAATACAAACCTTTTTATTGCTCCATGCAATCTTTATCCCACATACTGTATTTTTCCAAGATGGCAGTAGATTGAAATCAGCTGTTGTTTGTTTACACTTTACACAACTTTCACTTTCCGTGTTTCGTGTTTGTTTAGCTTTGGAAATTTCTGTCCTAGATTTTTGCCCGTGGGGAATTCTGTGGGGATTTGAGTAATGTGGGGATTTTAGTGGGGATATTTATTATTTTGAGGAAGGTGTTGGCAGAATTGCATTCAAACACAGGTCATAGAGTAATAATGAACTTCGTAAAGAGTTGGCACTTCCATGTTAACTCGGTGGTAAGGGAACAGCAGCGCTATGTGATAAAAGTGCTACGAACTAAAAAGATCGATGCGATATATCGATGGTCGTCGATGCGACATATCGATCGTCGTCGTCTGCTTTGTTTATATTTTCGTTTTCTTGTTTTGTTTGCTAGACTTTCAATTTTAATGACTTTACCGATTTGTTTAGATTAACTACGTTTGCCGCTAGTGCAAATTGTTTCGCGAAATACTGTACTGAGTGATTCTTATTGTGATTAAAGCGATTGATAGAAAATAAATACGTAGATGTTTACATAAAAGCACTTAATAAAATTAACTAAGTTAATTTTTATTAAGTGGAATAAAATATCCATTTTTATTTATTTTCTATCAATCGCTTTAAGCACAATAAGAATCACTTAGTACAGTATTTCGCGAAACAACTTACACTAGAACAACTTTCTGCAAACGTACTTTAGGTATTTTCCCACACTCAAATTAATTCCAACTTCATATTAAACTTCATTTCAATATAGTATATGTAAGAGTAGGGTAGACATTTCCTATATTTTTAAGTTGGCAACTCTGGAGTATAAATGTGGGGATTTTTTGTGTCCATGGGTGGGGATTTCTCAAAATTTCATCTGGACACACTGGTTTACTGGTTTAGCTTTGAAGTTCAGAGTTCAGAGTTCAGAAATTCAAATCATACACTCATCGACCTGTCGTGTTACAATTGATTACTGCGTAACAGACTCTAACATCATAGATTACACAAACCCTAAAATGATCATAAAAAACGGTAATAACTTCACAGCAAATTAGTTGTGAGTAGAACCATTTAAAAATATAAAGTGTATTTGACATTTTACTGTCTTTAGAGGTTAGGCCTGTTATGGTATTTTAACATCATTCACTTGTTGATATTTTAAAAATCATTTAAGTACTTCTGTAGTTGAATATAATACGAGCTTACTTCCATACAGTGGCGTATATAAGGGGGGGCCCAGGGGGCCCGGGCCCCCCCCGAAATTAAAGGGCAAAAGAAAAATTAGGTAAATAAACAGTGTGAATTATTTAGGTAAATTATATGCAAGATCTTATCAACGGCAAGCAAAATATAGAGAATTCATTGATTTCGAGCAATAATGATTTGCAATTACTTAATCCGGTATCTTTCACTTAGGACTCCCAAACAAGCTCTACTAACATCGGCAGATAGTATGGGACCAGAATAACGTAATTCACCACTCTGGTTCCTGTATCTCCTTACATTGAGGAATTACAGCCATTTAAAGTCATGCCAACGGGTCGCGATAAAAGATGTCAGTCACTCCAACTTTGAACTCAATTTTCAAAATAATAAGAGTGCGCTACAAGAAGACATTAACATCGGCAGATAGTATAGGACCAGAACTATCGTAATTCACCACTCTGGTTTCTGTATCTGCTTACATTTAGGAACTACAGCCATTTAAAGTCATGTAGAGGGGGGGTTCAAACTTTGTGTGACATGCCGAGCTATCAGAAGTTTTTGAAATGATTCGAAATGGCTGTAATTCTTAAATGTAAGGAGATACAGGAACCAGAGTGGTGAATTGCGTTAGTTCTGGTCCTATACTACCTGCCGATGTTGATGTGTTCTGAAATAAAAAAATTGAGTTCAAAGTTTGGGTTATTGACCTATTGTACCGCGAACCATCGGCATGACTTTAAATTGCTGTATGTAAGGAGATACAGGAACCAGAGTGGTGAATTACGTTAGTCCTGGTCCTATACTATCTGCAGATGTTAATGTATTCTTGTAATGCAGTCTCGTTTAAAAAAATTGAGTTTAAAGTTGGGTTATTGACCTCTTTTACCGCGACCCGTCGGTATGACTTTAAATGGCTGCAATTCCTAAATTTAAGGAGATACAGGAACCAGAATGGTGAATTACGTTAGTCCTTGTCCTATACTATCTGCTGATGTTAATGTATTCTTGTAAAAAAAATTGGATTCAAAGTTAGGTTATTGACCTCTTGTTCTGCGACCCGTCGGCATGACTTTAAATAAAATAAATAAATAAATAATAGTGTTAATGGTTGTATTTATAGAGGAACCAGAGTGGTGAATGACATTAGTTCTGGTCCTACACTTTGAAGCTTTTTCTCTTCACACAAGACCTTGATGATAAATTTAAAACATACAAATAATAATTTGTATAGTAAATGTTCAAAGATCTTTAGTTTGTCTCGACATTATAGATAGAGTAGACGTCAGCTTTAATTTAAATTTTAAGAACTAAAATTGTTAAAAACTAACCATTCTGCTTAAAAAAATTCCAATTTTTTCCATTACCCCCCAAGCCCCCCCAGTTTTGGCCCCTCCCAAAAATAATCTCTATATACGCCACTGCTTCCACAAGTCTATACCCCTTTACTTCACTTATTTAACCTTAGTTTAACTTCAGGTACGAAAATTTAAATTCCCAGTGCATTTAAATTAGCTAAAGTTTTTTCCTCTTCACAAATCTGGTGATTTTACAGATGTTAACAACTTCCGCCAATATCTTTGCTTAGGGTCTTTTCTAAAATGTTGGAGCGTATAGTTAAAGATCACTTAGTTTCATACCTTCATTTTAATAATATTTTGAGTATTAATGAGTATGGATTCCTAAGAGACAAAAATATCTCTGATGCTTTGTATGATTTGAGTAAAGAAATTAATGAAAAACTTTCAGATAATAAGCGTTGTAAGCTAATTTTTTTAGACTTGAAAAAAGCCTTTGATTCTGTAGACAGATCAAAATTACTAATCAAACTCAAAAATATAGGAATTGGTGGTGATGTGTTTGTTTGGTTTCAAAGTTATTTATTGGAAATATTGCAAAGTGTAACAATTAATGGAATTACCAGTGACGCATGGCCTGTAAATTACGGGGTTATTCAGGGCAGTACATTGGGGCCTGTCCTTTTTCTTATTTAGGCTATATAAATAATTTAGAAAAGTTGACATTGAATGGTAGACCCTTTTTATTTGCTGATGATAGGGCTACTGTAAATTTCGAAAGCGACTCAAATTGGAATGAAGTTCGCTCAGCCGCAACTTCTGATTTATCATTGCTTAAAAAGTGGTTTGACCAGAATTCTCTCTCTAAACACATCCAAAACTAAATTCATGCCTATTTCCTTAAAAGATGCAACTGATTTCTATTTACCAAATTTAGTTATCCATTCTTGTGGCAACCCCAATAATAATGACTGTTTGTGTAATACTATTGATAAAGTAACTTTTTATAAATATCTTGGAGTTGTGTTTGACAACCGTATGAAGTGGACAAATCATATTGAATTTTTAACCTCTACCTAAACTTAGAAAATATGTTTTCGTTTTCAGGGAATTAAGAGATATTCTCGATGATAACAAAATAAAATTAGCATACTATGCATATGTTCAATCTTTGTTATCCTTTGGAATAATTTTATGGGGCGGGGCGTTTTCATCTGTTCTTCAACCCCTTGTTATCCTTTAAAAACTGATTATTAAAGTTGCATTGAACAAAGGCTTTCACTACCCGACAGAGTCACTTTTTCAAGATGTTTCCTTGCTTAGCATTAGACAGTTGTTCATAAAAAATCTATTAACTTTCATTTATAAATATCAAGGAACAATTTTTACCAACGTTACTCATCCATATATGGGTCATTCTCATATAAAGAGGTAATTTAAGCAATAAAATCAAAAATAAATAAATGAAAAATATATTAAAGTACAGGCTGTAGTTTGTTTTCAAACACCTTTAAGAAACTATTTTCAAAGCAGCAGTGCTGAATTTTTTTATTTTCTATTTTTTCTCAATTTTTTAATGCATCAAGACTCATCATGATCAATGGTTAAAAAATATAAAAAATAAAAATAAATACTTCAATGAACCATATAAACGTATTTAAAATGTAATGAGGGTCTTAACTATTACAATGGATACTTGATTTAAAATGGTAAAATGACTTTAATTTCATAAATTTGGCTCAAAGGTTAAAATTATAAGTCTTACAACTATCAAAAACTCAATTAGTCCGTGAAAAAATTACTTAAAAAGAACATTTTTCACGAAATTTTACAAGACGTCTTCAAGTGTTAAACTGGGTATTTTAATATTTTTTTATTTAATTATTAATTGGTATATTTTAACTAAATTCACGGCGACCGAAATGACGTAGCGGCGACCGAAATGATGTGGTGGCGACCGAAATGACGCAGCCACGATCAAAATGAACTTTAAAGGGTTTTATCGTTTAAGAAATATGTGGTCTCTATTAAAATTAAACAATTTGTGATTTGGCAGAACATTTATTTTCCAAACATTATAGGAATATGAAGTAATAACCTAAAAATAACAGATGGAAAGAACCAGTTTAAAAAAAAGTGTGTTTTACAAAAATAAATTAAATATCTGCTTTAGTTTTATTATAATTTTGTAAGTTAGTAATAATATTCTGTTAGAAATATTAAGGTAAATGTGGTAAAGCAATGTTATGACTGTTTTTCAATGTAAATTCGTCAACTCGGTCATCAAAATCATATTCGGTAGGCCGACCGAAATGACGACTTCCGAATTGACGATTTCACTTTTTTGGCTCTGTCGTTTTCAGAACAAGCTACCTAGATTGTTTTCATTTCTAGGTTATGTTACACCATTCAATAGCTTTTGATTGATATTGGTAGTGTAATTGTTTCTATGATTATATAAAAGTAATACTGGAGACCGAATTGATTTACAATTAAGGTACTGCAAGTTTCTTAACTTGTTTTGGTGATATATCTATTTTAAAACTGGTTTTTAATTCACGAAATGATAAGGGAACTCACGTTGCACCATTTTCAACACTACCTCAGTCGTCTGGGATCATGGAAGACGGGAGCTGGTCTTTGTGTGGGAGTTTTAAAAACTCACGTTCGGACGCCGTGTATTTTTAGGACAGCAGATTCAATTCAATTATTAATATTGAAATGAAACTTTTTCTTTTGATACTGTTATTAATTAATAAATTTATGTTAAAACAGACATATTGACCTGGAATATAAAATATATCTAGTTATTTTATTCATTTTTACAGGCATGTAAGTTTGATTGATGTAGGTTGGGACGGCGACCGAATTGATGAATGGGATTAGGGAAGGCATTTTTTGGCAACAATTTGATATTCACAAACAAAGAATTATATGGGTTGAATAAATAAACATACACATATTTTGGGTAAATATTTTATTTCAACAACGTTATTTAAAAAATGCATTTTTTAACCTAAGGACTTAAATTATCTCTTTATGTGAGAATGACCCATATTACCCGTTATTCACAAAATATTGGCATCTCTACAATTCAGTTGACAAAAACTTATTCCACGACTAACTCTTCTTATATATCTTGCATTTTGTATCGTAATCTGATGTCCAATCCTCAATTGAATAATATTTTTTATTCTCCCTCAATCTTTTCATTTAAAAAGCATGCCAATGAATGGTTATTGCAGTTAGTGATTTCTAATTCAGAGCTCATTATCACAGCAGCTTACAAGCGGACCTGACCCTACTAACTTTCCACTGCACTTCCACTGAACTTCCACTGCTCTTGACCCTTGATCCCCTCCCCCCTCCCCACCAACTGATAGGTTACAATGCTGAAATCGTCCTTCTCCGCAATACAAATAGCAAGACCTCCTCCATTCTGCGCATGCCCAAACCCTTCTGTACAACCCTTTTTTTCTTCTTATAAAATATAATACCAATATATATATATTCAAATAACAGTAACATACACATAGCACATAAAATCATAGGCTTTCTTATAGCGACTAAGCCTATGCACAGGCAATCTGCCCATGTAGGCTTATTTCCATTAGGCCTATTTTATTTTTGTTATTAGTTGTCAGAAAAGGTGTATAATAAATCATTTAATATTTGTATTACATACAGTAATCTTCTAGAAATAAATACAAATTTTGAATTGTAGATGGTCATTTTGGGTATGTAACTACTTTTTACTCGGCCAATTTTGGCCTATTTTGATCAATGCGACTGATTAATTGGTTGTGATTGGCAGGAAATGGCCGATACTGATGATTCTTATGAGAAAGATGGAGATCAGGCCGACATATCTTACTGTTTGTATTTCAGTAGAGTTCTGATATTCCGAACTTCACTATTCCAAAAGTCCATTTCAATCACATTTCATCATAAAAAATTGTTTGCTTAATTCTCTGGGGGGGGGGGGTTACCAGATGTTCTGGTTTTCCCCGGACAGTCCAGGGATTGAGGCTTTTGTCTGGTGTGCGGTGTGGGGCCGCTAGCTACTTGTCCGGGGTTTTCATGACTTAGCAGGAATAGGCCCTATAAATTTTTCTGCCAAATTTACGATGAATAACTCAAAATTTCAATTGGAATTGTGAGTCTAAATTTCAGTTTGTGGAGTTTTTTGTTAACGGCATGGTAAATTTAGCATTAAAAGCACAAGTAGGCAACCCTGCAGTTAGAAAACAGCTTTTTAATAAACTGCGCAATCAGGAAAGGTGCACTGTAAAAAATTTGAGTGTGATTTTAACACGAAATAGTGTGCTAAGTTGATTGTGTTAGAATTTAACACAAGCGCGTGTAAATTCGGATAATAGTTGCACGCCGTCGTTGTGTTGGAATAAGAACGTGTTGATTCCATAAATTCAACACCCATATTGTGTGTTAAAACTGCAGTGTGTCATTTTGACCAAAGCCTGTGTTAAATTTCTGACGCCGCATCGGTTGCCCGCCCCGGCGATCTTGTTTGTTTGTGTCTCAGCAGAATAAAATGTTCACGAAGAAAGAAGGAAATTACTTTTTCTTCAGCATTCTTTTTAAATTTAAGATGGGAAGTTTTACAGTGAGAGAGGATAGTGTTCTCGTAATAGCTCACGATGAAAATTTGGAAATTCGGCGTTAAGGGTAGGCCGGTAGGCCTACTTAGAGACATAGGAGGCGAGAATGATGACTTAAAGTACACTGAAAATATTTTAACGCGCAATATAACACCATAACACATAGGGTATATTACAGTTAAGTGGGTGGAAAAGCCAATTTCCAATTTGGAAGATTGGGGACTCCCAAGTTTCCAAATTCCAAATCCTAAAACCTCTCATCCTCGTTTTTACGATATTTATAAGTGCGTGATATACTACTATGTGCACAATTTGTCTTAAGCGTCGATAGCTCAACGGTATAGAATGCGACTTTCATCTGGGAGGCCGGGGTTCGAGACCCGCTACACCTAGTACTTTTTGCTAACTTTAACACAAAAGTTGTGTCGATTCAGCACATCAGTGTGTTGAAATATCAACACTGTCTTTCTGTGTTAGCTACTAACACAACCTATTGTGTTAAAAAGTAACACAGTTTAAGGTGTTGTTTCTGACACAGGGGAGGTGGTGTCAATATAACACATAGTTTGTGTGGACCTGCTGTGACTAAAGGACTGTGTTGATTTTGTGTTGATTTGACACACAAATTGTTTACAGTGTGTGTCTGCGGAAAATGTTCTTTTAAAGTTCTTGTCCCGGCTGAGTGAAAACACATAAACTTATACAAAAGATCAAATTATTTAACAGGCCTATAAATTTAAGACTAGCGTTTTTATTCATGCTAGCTAATATCTTTCTAATGTTTTATACAAATTAATTATATATATGTATATACAGTGCTTGATTTGTGGCGGAACGGCGTTCCGGGACCTCTTTCTGCCGCAAGAGTCGATCTTGTAAATCGTAATCGGTCGGAGTATTTTTAGTAAGAAACGATCGCGTGCAATCGGACGGATAATTTGCCGTAAAATGCAATCACGTACAATCGGCCGAAGGATTTCGCCACGAGAGAGGATCGTGTGTAATCGGGGAGTATTTGTCGTACAAGAGACAATCGCGTGTAATCGGCTGGAGAATTTGCCGCCAATGACGATCGCGTATGAACGGCCGGGGAATTTTGACGCTAAAGACGATCGCGTAAGATCGGCCGGAGAATTTGCCGCAAAAGACGATCGCGTATGAACGGCCGGAGAATTTTGACGCTAAAGACGATCGCGTAAGGCCCATGTTATACGGGCAGCAAAAGCGCGGCAGCTTTTACGTCGCGTCGACGTCAAGCCAGCGGGATAATGGACTTGCGTGGTGTGCAACTATATGAGCGTTTTAGCTGCCGCGTCTTGCCCGGTAAACTCAGCGTCGACGTGTTTTACGCGTCCGGACCGGTAAACAGGCAGCAAAGACGCGGCAGCAATGACGCGAGTCGGTGTTATACGGGCAGCTTTGCCGTGGCAGATCTGCTTCCTCCCCCCCACCAGACACTGACCCAGCGCACTCACGTGGGAAAGTTCGCATACTCCAGTTGTTTACTAGTGTTTTTGTGACCTTCACCAAGTTTTGTGTTAATACAGTAGTTATGTTTGACACAGAGAAGTTTATATTTTGGAGGTCGAAATTCGACCACCGCTGTATGATACGAAATTAAAGGAATATTCAAACAAACAAGTTAAAGCCAGCTGCTGGATTGAGGTTGGAAAAGCCATGTATGAAAACTGGGACGAGATGAGCAGCGACGATCAAGATAAAGCAGGTATGTTTATCACTTTATGGTCAGATTATAGCTCGTTAATTATGGCTATAGGCCTATACAGTTCCCCGCTTTTTTTTCTGCGGGGCGTTTTTCCCGCTCGTGTAACAGCTCCACCCACCGAGCGTGTGCGTCGGCGACGCGACGTTATTGATGCTCGTATAACTGCTCCGTTTTTTATGTCCAGCGTCAGCGTTCTTTACGTCGCGTTTTAGCTGCCCGTATAACATGGGCCTAAGATCGGCCGGAGAATTTGCCGCAAAAGACGATCGCGTATAATCGGCCGGAGTATTTTTCGGAAGAGACCATCGCGTGTACTCGACCGAACTTTCACTGAAATTACGCGCGGAGTTTCGGCCTGAAATTAGCGCACTTTTGTGTAGTCTTGAGCTAAGCCGAATGTTGAAAACGCTAAAAAGACCCGATACTCGCACAAGGCATCATAAAAAAATCTAGAAATTCTTTAGACTATTTATTTTTTGGTAAAATAATGCTTTGTTAGTTTTTAATCTACTTATTCAAAAATTTGAGTTGGATAAAATGAGGCTTTTTAAATCGACCTAATTATTCATATAGACAAATAATACTTTGTTGAAGGGAAGAATGATAAGGGGGGGGGGGTTATGTACAAACTGGCAATTACAGTTCTGGTACCTCAATTTTTAAAAATCAAGCACTGTGTATATATATATATATATATGTATATATATATATATATATCGGGTGTCCCATAATAGTCCCCCCCCTAACTTTTTCCTATATTTTTTCAAATATCAATTCCACACAACCCCCAAACATTATGGGGTAGTTAATACTTCATTTTGAGGGGGTACCCAATTTTGGCCGCCATCTTGGATACGCCATATTGGATCCAAAATCATTTTTTCAAATGTGAAAGTGGTGTTGTGACCCATTATTTCGATCTAGATTTTTTCACTGATTACAATGCCGCAATCCGTTTTTTAATATCTCAATTGGTTCTCAAGATATGACTGCTTTTAATAAATTTATTTTTAACCAATTTTAACATTACAAATTGATAAAATAGGCCCATAACCAAAAAATAATGCTAGATAGTGACGAATAACCACCATCAGTCATTGTTGAGCGATTTAAACTTAACTTTCACCAATGGAAATTTTTTAGCCGCCATCTTGGATCCGCCATTTTGAAATAAGGTAAGTTATTTCAAATATGAAGTTGGTATTGTGACCCATCATTTCGAACAAGTCTTTTACGCCGAATTTAAAGCCGCAACCCGTTTTTAATTTTAGTGTTTAGTTTTAAAGATACTTTTCATTTTTCTAATAAAAATCTCAAAAAATATGAATTTCTCAAAAACTGCGTTTTATAGCTAAAAACGGGTTGCGGCATTGAATTCGGCATGAAAAACTAGTTTGAAATGATGGGTCACGATACCAACTTCATATTTGAAATAACATACCTCATTACAAAATGGCGGATCCAAGATGGCGGCCAAAAAATTTAGATTGGTGAAAGTTAAGTGTAAATCGCTCAACAATGACTGATAGTGGTTATTCGTCACCATCTAGCATTATTTTGTGGTTATGGGCCTATTTGATCAACTTGTAATGTTTGAATTGGTTAAAAATAAATTAATTAAAAGTACTCATATCTTGAGAACCAATTGAGATATCAAAAAACGGATTGCGGCATTGTAATCAGTGAAGAAACTTAGTTCGGAATAATGGGTCACAACACCACTTTTACATTTGAAAAAATTATTTTGGATTCAATGTGGCGGATCCAAGATGGCGGCCAAAATTGGGTACCCTCTCAAAATGAAGCATTAACTACCCAATAATGTTTGGGGGGGGGGTGGAATTGACATTTGAAAAAATATAGGAAAAAGTTAGGGGGGGGGACTATTATGGGACACCCGATATACAGTGTGTCCAACTTAACTGTGCCACCATTGCTATCTCAGAAACTATTGGATTTAGAGAAAACTTTAAATGGGGGACTTCACCTATTTTTTTAAGACATTTAAAAATATGAATTCCATTTTCTTCTAAATGGCCGCCATTGATTTTTCTTACGGAACACCCTGTATTTTATGGTGTATTTGGATCCTACGCTTAATTTTAAGAACTTTTTATTCTTTGACATTTTTTCCTAAACTCAATGGTTAAGGAGATATAAGCAGGTAAAGTTTGATTTTTCCCCATAAGAAATGCATTGCGTTATTGTTGGTATTCTGTATATCAATAACGGTTGGGTTAATTAGAACATACCAGAGAACAAAAGTGCTTTAAAATGTGAATTTAGTTTAGATTCAATCATATAAGTAGTTTTTAGTCGAGATTCACTCATGGAAATGAATAATTTTGAATATTTTTATACTCCATAAGGATTGCATGGGATGACACAGTTAAAATGGACACAATGCATTTCAAATGGGGAAACATAAACTTTAACTGCTTATATCTCCTTAACCATTGGGTTTAGGAAAAAATGTCAAAGAGTAAAAAATTCTTAAAATTAAGGGTAGAATCCAAATATGCCATAAAATACAGGGTGTTCCATAAGAAAAATCAAAGTTATCTGCCATATTGGAAAATGGCAGCCATTTAGAAGAAAATGGAATTCATATTTTTAAATGTCTTAAAAAAGTAGGTGAAGTCCCCCATTTAAAGTTTTCTCTAGATCCAATAGTTTCTGAGATAGCAATGGTGGCACAGTTAAGTTGGACACCCTGTATATATATATATATATATATATATATATACATATGTGCAGCACAACGTGTTTTCTGTTGGGCGACAGCTTGACAAGCGTGTGCCTGTGGCTGGCACGCTCTCTCGCTTGTGGTAGTCGATGTCCGGTAACCATGTCACTGGCATCTTGCGCCCCCCTCGTTGCAGGATCACTTATTTTAAAATCTGCGGTTGACTCTTGTTTAACCCTCGAGCGGGCGCAAGCGGAGTTTTCCTCCGCACGTGTTTATTTATGAAAATAAACAAGGATAATGGGTGTAGGCAGTCGTGTCCGGCTTTGTACTTCACAAGCCTCATTCTAGGAAGCCCCTAAACCTATTTATAGGTACCTTTCCACACCCCCTTGGTACCTTATTATTTCAATTCAGTGATGCCGTGTCAGTTTGCGGAGTGCCTTCTCCCATAACACAGACAGTGATTCCTATCTGAATCGGTCCATGCAGAAAGGGCTTCAGTCACAAAAACATAATTTTCGGAAAACAAAAAAAATAACCTGTTCAGATACACACTGTTAAAAAAATATGAAAAAATATATTTGGATTTATAGACATTAGGCACTTGTTATAGAGTAAAAAAGTAAATGTACCTCAATGCTCAACTCCAAAAAAAAAAAAATTATTTTTTTAAGATTGAAGCCCTTTTTGCACAAAATTGTATATAAACCCCTTAATTGTATGTTTTTACTGTCAAATTTTTTAAATCTGGTTCTATAAACATTAGACACTTGTTATAGGGTAAAAACAACATGTACTTGAATGCTCAACTCCAAAAAAATTATTTTTTTTTACTGACTGAAGCCCTTTTTGCACAAAATTGTATATAAACCTTTTAATTTTATGCTTTAACACAAACACATTAGACACTTGTTATAGGGTAAAAACAACATGTACCTTAATGCTCAAGTCCAAATTTTTTTTCACTGACAAGCGCATTTTGCAGAAAGATTTTATATTTACCCTTTAGTTTATGTTTTTACTGTCTAAATTTCTTTTTTTACTCAATATAAATTATTTCTTATTGAGACCACTTAATTATTTCTTGATTAAATTCGGAATATTCACAGCTGAATTGACAATAACAGCTGATGCTATATTAATGATTCCCAGCAAAAAGGACTTCAGTCACCGAATGAAGACCTTTTTGCAGTCGACTGAAGTCTTTTTTGCACAGAGTCTGCAAAAATGCCCTACTGTTTAAAGCATAAGGGGGCATGGGACTGAAGTCTTTCTTGCACCAAAACATCCGGCTACATTTACAGATATGTTTTCCATAGATAACTCAATTTAAAAAAAAAGTGACTGAAGCTTTTTGCATGGACCGATTCATCCTATACTGAACAATTAATTGTATCAACGATGAAATGTCAACATTTAAATACAATATTTAAAGTGATAACTATTCTATGGGCCTAATAGAAAATTACTTTGTTCAATTGAATTATTGCACCTGTTAAGTTGAACAATTAATTGTATCTAATTGTAATTGTATTATTGCGGAGTAAAACTCCGCATGCGCCCCACTGCCGTTTTACTGGTGAAGCGCCCGCTCAAGGGTTAAATCAGGGTTGCGAATAAGGGAAAACAAAATCAGACGCTATTCCTGTGTGAAGTTCAATAATTTTGCTGAGTAATCACCACCAGTTATTTTTCAGTCATTGGTGTTTACATAATTTTTAAAGACCTAAAATTGTTGACTGTCACCTGGAGTCTGCTATTTAGAAGATATAAGGTAAGTGCACCTAAAGCTGACACTTAAAATTTAATTCATTGAAAATAAATTAGTAGAATATTTTAGGAACCTTAGGTTGTTCACTTTTCTTTATAAGGTCATGCTGAACAGTTTTGTAGCTGTTCAGCAGCCTGTTGTTATTTTGCTTTTGGGGGGAATTTTCTCTGGGCATGTTGCAAGTCCTTCCTGAATATACTCTTAGCTTGATCAAAGTGTTAAAGAGGTAATGTAATTTTTCATAAGGTCTTAGCTATGTATTTCATGAATAAGCTAAGCAAGCTTCATATTATCTTCAGGGCCGGCTCTACCATATAGGCGAACTAGGCGACCGCCTAGGGCGCCAGGGCCTGAGGGGCGCGAAAGGGGCTCTGGATGGTCGCGTTTGTAAAAATAGCAGGGTGCAAAAATAAAATAATAAACATGAACGCTAATTCTGGGTTTAAATTATGAGGTTATAATAATTCAGGAATAGCTTCACATGCTCTGATCGTGTAATTACTCTTTAAATCACTTCAAAACTTATCACCAGAGGTGGAAACCCCCCTAAAAACCTGCCTTTTAATCGACTGCTTATAACAATAAACAGCACCCATCATTATATGTTCTCTTGGCGCCCTCGTCATTATGTAGTTTGAGTTTATACTTTTAGCCAAACGCCAAATATACTTGAGTCAGGCCGGTTTTTTACACCAAAATTAACAACAGAATACAGATCAACATGGGGGAAATCTCCATGTTAGCAATAAGGCACTTCTTGTCAAAGGAACATGTTTTTGTTTTTACAGCTTTGTTCACAATAATTTTTGCCAAAGTGTTTAGTTGTTGAATTAAATTTTGCATTATTTTTGTTATTTTGTTCAAAATCATACCGTATTAAACAGCGCCTTTAAGTATCTAAACCAGGTATATAAAATACTTATTTTGACTTTTTTTCTAAGAATCAACTCCATCTAAATAAAATCTATCGATCCTCATTTTATGAGTATAATTGGCCAAATAGCTTCATAATCCTTTGAATTCCTGATGTGCAGTCGATCACTTATTATTATTATTAATAAAATTAAGTAAAAACATACGACTGAAAATTAACAGCTATGGCAGTTGTAGGGAATTATTTAAAAGACTTTGCTTTCGCTGGCTACTGTACAAGATATCATGTGTGAAATAACATATGGTAATAATTTGTTTATAGTTCTGATTTATTGCAAATAATGAATTAGCAAAATTTTAGGAACCCATCTTTGTATTAAAATTATTAGAAATAAAACAGGTTTTATAAACACTTGTCAATACGAACCTTATTTCAGGGAAATTAAAACAACTAATTACGATTAGTTGAAAATATGGCCCTATTTTGAAAATATGGCGACCAACTGCAGGACTTTTGATGACAAGTTTACCGACCCTGTTTTGTTTAAATTTAAAAGCTTTTTTGAATTTTGTTTTGAATTAACTCAGATTTGAATACGTCAGAAATATCAAAACTGAAGAGATCTAGAACTGCTACAAGAAGAGCCTTTACTTTGCCAGTGAAAAAAGTCGAAGATCATTTAAAAGAAGAAACAGTCGATCTGATTCACGTATCTGCACAACTTGAAGTCTTAAATACACAATTTTCGTCTCTCAATGAAATGAATTCATCTATATATGATAAATTGCTAGAATATGAAGAAACGAGAGATGAAGAAATAGATGAAGAGCTTCAAGGACAGAGCAAATATTCAATAAAGTATCACACTATTTGCAAGAAAGTAGATCAAATAAGAAATAATGAGAAAATGAGTCGAGAGGCTAGAACTGAATCTACTGAAAGAAGTGCTTGTTCTGGATCAGGGTCATGAAATAAATAAATAAATAAATAAATAAATTTTGAAATAAATAAATAAATAAATTTTTATTGTAGAAACAATTGAGATAATCAATTATTTTACAATAGTCATGTTACAGATACAATATTACAGATATTACAAATCCGCTTTACATTGAAAAGCCGATTTGGAAGGGACGATCTACTAAAAGAATATTACATGAGGCAGATGTTGTCTTTGACAATTCACAACGTCACGAGTCCAGCGAAGCCACCTTTGTCAGTTTTGTATGACAAGATACAGTCTCGCCTAAGAAATCTTAACACACTTGGTGTAACATCCGAACACTGTGCCTCCCTGCTGTTCCCAATGGTGACATCTAGTCTGCCGGAAGACATTCTACAACTTTGGCAGCGAACGACGAATCACAATTCGAACAGTCATGAAAATTCGTCACAAGAAGTTTTAGAAAATCTATTAACCTTTCTGAAGAACGAAGTTGAGGGAAAGCAGAAGGTTTCGTTAGCATTGGAAGGGTTTGGTGTTTCCAGTTACAAACTGAATGTGAAGTACCGCCCAAACTCCTACCAAGATTCTGATGGATCTACTAACAAAACAAATAAAGGTTGTGAGCAAAATAAAAAACGAAAACCTTTTGATAAACAGCCTTCAGCAGCAGCTCTTACGACGACGACGCATGTTTCAGATTCCCTTACATGTGTATTTTGCGAAAAAAATCACAGATCACAAGACTGTCTGAAAGCTCTGGATATGACACTCCAACAAAGGAAAGAAATTTTGAAGAAAAAAGGAGCGTGTTTTAAATGCTTAAAATGTCGACATATGAGCAACTCCTGTAAGACTTTAATAAAATGCGCAGTATGTTTACGAAAGCATTATCCGATTATGTGTGAAGAACCACATAACAAAAACAATCGTTCCTTTAATAACACTGAAAATTCAGTAGAAAAGAAGCCTACTACTGAAAATAATCCAAGCCAGGCATTGCTCTCAAACATAAGTAAGACGCCCGTGGTTTACTTAAGCACTCTTGTTGTGAAACTTGTCATGGGAAACCAGGAACACTCAGTACGTGCGCTGATTGACTCTGGAAGCCAAAAGAGCTACATTTTGAAATCGTGTGCAACTGATTTAAAACTAAATTACTGGGTAAAACTCTGACAAGTCAAGAACTGTTTGGAGGACAAAAAACGAGTTTAAGATCCCATGGAATCTATTCTGTTAATCTTAAGTCCTCATCTGATGGGTTTGAAGAAGAGTTCAAAGTGTTGGATACAACTCGTATTTGTGGGTTCATACCTAAAGTAACTGATATGAAAATATGTGAATCATTGAAAACAAAAGGGGTGATTTTATCAGACTTTAGTGAATCCCCAGAACAAGTCCCTGATATTCAGATACTTCTAGGAGCTGACAGTTGGCCTAAGTTGATTACATCTGAGTATGTAAAAATAAGCAGTGAAGTGGCAGCCATGAAGACAAAACTAGGATGGATACTTATTGGTGAATCCAACACAGACAGTGAAAATAAATCGAAGTATCCCATACTGTTGACACTTACCAATCATGAACTTCGTCAAGGAAGTAAAACACTGGTATGAAACAAAGTCACAGTGAAAAAAATGGTCAAGCTGCTGAGGCATTTGGAATAAACATTAAACAAATGGTAGTAAGATATTGTGGAGAACTTCCTCGAAATAAATGCCAGCTTACACTAAAGAACAACGAATCCGCTAAAACAAAGCTGATCCCTACCACCAAAAAGCATAAATATGTTGTGAAGAACGAGAAAGAAGAGTACACCAAGAGAAACAAATTGTTGAAGAGGTGAACCATAGACTACGCATTCATATAATGTCCAGAACTTTGATGAGCTAGACGATGTGTTCATTGATTTAAATCGATACAAAAATGAAGAGGAGAGTTGTAATATTCAACAAGAAAAGTTTAAGTTCAAAGCTCCGTTTATTCCACTAGTGGGGAGCGTTAAATGATGTAGGTTAAAGAGCGGTCTTGAGGAGAATTGAGACCGCACTGTGCTTTAAGGAATGTGATTCTCGTTAATAATAGATATTAATTAGTAAATTGTTTCGCAAAATTTAGGGAGAACGAAACAATTTAGGTGGGGAGTGTGTTAGGAATTATTTAAAAGACTTTGCTTTCGTTGGCTACTGTACAAGATATCATGTGTGAAATAACATATGGTAATAATTTGTTTATAGTTCTGATTTATTGTAAATAATGAATCAGCAAAATTTTAGGAACCCATCTTTGTATTAAAATTATTAGAAATAAAACAGGTTTTATAAACACTTGTCAATACGAACCTTATTTCAGGGAAATTAAAATAACTAATTACGATTAATTCCCCCTATTTTGAAAAGCAGTATTTTTGTTCGATCTCGTTTTTATTTGGAGGGGACGCTGGACAATACTCTCGCCTAGGGCGGCAAAAACTCTTGAGCCGGCCCTGATTATCTTTTCCATTACAATGTAATTAAACTACTAATTTTTCATTCAGATACTGTGTCCTGATATTAAAGACTAGAATATCAGGTTTAGTTCCAATTCTTGAGCTCAGCCCCTAAACCTGACACTTACGTGGAGCACCCAGGGGTGCCCATCCCCCCCCAAGCCTCATGGCGCCCTCCCCCCAAATTTTTCTAACCACTCCCTCCCCAAAATGTTGACATCCCTCCTCAAAAATTTTTCCAACACCCCCCTTCTTCTTTATTAACTATAAACTGAACCTAACACGGTTTATAATTCCAATAGATCTAATCAGTTATCATTCAGAGAATTTGTGGTGTTTGAATTAAACAGAGATAATTGTATTTTTTCCCTTGAAATTTTGGATGAGATCGGGATGGTATCTTACTTTTCAAAAACTAAAAAACCTGTTTTCTAATTATTTACAGGGTGGAGGGGGGTGCAAGTACTAAGTACTCATAGAGTATTTCGAGCCGAGTATACACTACTCAACTCGACTTTTCGTTAGGGCCTACTCCCGCCGTTTACCATTAATAGGTAAGTGCGGTCGAATTTTAAGATCATTTTTCACACAGTTCATCGATCTTTCTTTGCCATCAGTGAAATATCATTTGTTTAACTAGAATTATTTAAGATTTCTTTTGAGTTATTAAGAATAGTGAATTTATATCACTTTATTTCCTGTTATTTAAGGTTTTATCTCATTCTTTTTCTTTACGAACGATTTTTTTCTTTTAGCAACTTTAGCAAAGTATCTTAAAACTCATTTTATATAAGAGATTACAAGATTGCAAATGTACCTTACAGAATAACTTAAAGCAAATATTTCAATCCAATATTGAGGTAGGCCAAGATAGCATATTAAAGAAAGAAAGAAATGTTTATTTTCCAACCATTATTCCAACCAATATCATCTCACAAACCTTATTTGGAAAACATGCCATCTTATCAGGTACTGATGGCACTTACATATCACAACACAAATATCAGTCGCAGTCCCTTAATTATCACTTATACCCGGTGGCTCCTGTGGCGAATGTCCTTATCATCTTTACATTCCAATCTTGTGGCTGGAACTTATAGTTAGCACCAACGTATTACTTAATCTTAAATATACTTTTTTCATCTTTTAACATACTACTACTACTATAACTACAGCTACTACTTCACTATTTTAATTATTTCTTGAATATTGTCTATAGTAAACAGCCATTCTTTTAAACAAAATGAAAATGTTTTGAGGTTATTACTATTTTTTATATTAAAAGGTAAATCATTGAAACATTTTGGACCCAGATATACAAAAGATTTTTCAAAAAAGGCTCTATTGATTTTTGGTCGCCTATACGCTCCTAAAGTATAATTTTGAGTATCATACTCATGTCGATATCTAAGTTCATTGCCCAATTGCCCACTTTTTTGATAAAAAATATTGAAAACCTTAAACACAAACAGATGTTGTAATGGAAGAATTTTCAGTTCTCTAAACAACGGAATCGATGCATCTCGTCTTCTCTTAAATAAAATAGCCCGAATTAACTGTTTTTGTGTTTTTTCCAATTTACCTATAATGTTTTGAAAAGTGTTCCCCCAACAATGAATTGCATATTATATTCGAGAGTGAACCAAAGCAAAATACAGAGATCTTAACAGTTCCTTATCACACATATTTCTTAAATAGTAAAATGATCTGATACCTCTCCTTAATTGATTGTTTACAAAAGTTATATGTGGTTTCCATGAGAGCTTTTCACCAACGTGGATCCCCAAATACTTAAAAGATTTTACTTTTTCTAATGTTTGGCAGTTACAGGAAAAATTATTATTACAAGCAAAATCGTGATAAACTATATCTCTTTCAAAGCTAAATTATTTCAATCAGAATTAATATATTTTGTCTTTGTTATGTTAATTTTCATGCAATTTTTATGGCACCAAACTTTTAAAACAGCCAAATCATGATTGATGGATTCCCAAACAATTAATTTATCTGAGTTAGAATAACTAAACGCCACGTCATTGGCAAAAGCTGTAATTTTCCCTATAAACGGCTGTTTTAACAAATCATTTATAAAAATAAAAAATAAGGTCCCGGACATAACCGATCCTTGTGGGACCCCCTTTTGAATAATTTTAGGTTCATTAAGCACGTTCTTAAATTTAGCAATTTGTTCCCGGCCATTTAAAAAACTTTCAAACCATTTCAGCGCAACCCCCGCTCGCAAAGATGGCATGAATTTTAGATTTTGATAGCGTATAATTTCAATTGAAAAACAGGGAGGACCAGTAAGCCTAAACAAGTTATTAAGCTAGGATTGGAGGATACAGCAAATAAGGAATTACGTAGTGGGTTTATAAAACGTTTTGGTAATTGATTTTGTATTATTCATTTGTATACTGCTTTTACTCTTAGTTCAGGAATACCTTTAAGCTGAACTACCTTAAAAAATTAGATCGTGTTTGATTTATAGGCTGATAATAATTTTAACATGACATTTATTTGTAAATTCAATGACAGTTACATTCTAACCTTAAAAAAGCTCAACTCAAAAGAAGCTCGAAACCCGCGAGTTTTTTTTAACCTTACTGGTTTAAAAAATCACTACTCGCACACCCCTATTCTTAATTTAATGTAGCTTTATATAATGTATAACACACTTATTATGATTTATACTACGAAATAACTTCGGAAACGTTTACCAAATGAATTTAAGTGAAAATAGCAGTTACTAATACAAAGGCTACAATGAGAAAAATAATAAATAATAAAGCAACCTAGTAATAATAAAGCAAAAATAGTAGATAATAAAGCAGTCTGCTATGTCCAAAGTAAAAAATAAAAACACAATTTGAGTTTTAAACATTCAAACTTCAAAGTATTAGAGAACAGTTCACTAAAATATCTGAGTCACTAAAAATATGACCAAAATTTTAAAACTGTAGGCCTATATGAATGCAGTTTGATATCCACAAAGCGAAATGCTAAATTCTCTCACCAAAAAATCTCAGTTTTCTATTATTACTTTTAAACTGTATACCCGTTAGAACTATTTCTGAATTTACCCATGGAAAGTAATTCTGCGTCCAAAACAAATCCTGAATTATTTTAGAATGGAATCAATGGCAGAACCATTTTTTAGCCGATCGTCGTCGCGTCCGAGCAAAAATTAAATCCGCCGTTTTCCGCGTTCGACAGACACACGCATATGTATACTTTGTGCCATTGCACAATATAATAATAGTTCAACAATATTTGATAATATTACTTGCAATGGTCATATGAGCATACTCAAATTTTCAATCATTATGATCACATAATTTCATACTTTTTAAGTTAAAAAAATCCCCCCCAAAATTTCTTCTGATGGCGCCCTGAGCTCCATATCCCCCCCATTCTGGGCACCCCTGGGAGCACCTGTATTACTGTGTTGTTGAATCTAATCTGACACTCTTTTTTTAATTTTGATCATTTATATTGGTGGCTACATTCAATAAGTTTTTTTCATCAAATCATGTTCTTAAATAATCGAGTTGAAAAATATTCTCTATAACAGTGACATGGGATTTGAGTATGCAGGTTTCTTGTCATAGGAATTCTAAAATTGCCTATTTTCACGCATAACCATTCAAACTCCTGTACTCAATAAGAAGCCACATACCAAGTTTTTTAAGCTATGTTGAGAAATAAGTGAATCATAAAATTTTATTTATATCCCATAAGTTTAACACAGTAATAGTGTCTTGCATATTGCGGAAATTTTAATTATATTAAATTAATTAACAATTTTTAGCAATTTCATTTTGTCTCAGATTTTAAAAGAAAAATGGTAGTTTAAAAGATAAAATACTAAAACATCTCACCAATATAAATTATTGTACAAATAAGAGGTTACGGTTCCTTAAGGGCCAGCTTTAAGTTCCTTGTCAAATTTGAGTGCCAGCTTTAGGTACCGTACCTTGTAAAGATATGAGATATGATTAAATATGTAAAAATCACAAACAGACACACAGACGGAAAACTAAGCACTTTTGGACCTCTGTAAAGGTATTAAATAAATCTCGTTTATATTTTCCTACTCTTAAAATACTTAAAAGTTGTATAGACTTTGATGAGTTTTAAAATATACAGGGTGTCCGGAAAATATGGTAAAATATTTTAGTATATGATAGTACAGGTAAAAATAAGAAAAAAAGTTCATATAAACTTATGTCCAAAAGTGCTTCGTTTTCCGTCTGTGTGTCTGTTTGTGATTTTTACATATTTAATCATATCTCACGAACCTCTGAACGTATAAACTTCAAACTTGGTACATGGATGACCACTATTAAGACCTATTTTTGTAAGAAGTATCAAATTTCTACTTTGTACCATTTCAAAATGGCAACTGATTTTTGTTTTCAAAGCTAAATATCTTAAAAACCGTAAATTTTAGAAAAATTATACAAGAGACAAAAAAGTTGTGAAATTTAAACCAATTAACGCTGATATTAAGATGATCATGATCGGACAACTAATAACGGAGAAATATTAACTTTTCTGAATAAAAACATGGTCCTTTAGAACAAACTGTCAGAAATTTCCATGTTTTTATTCGGAAAAATTAAAATTTCTCCATTATTAGTAGTCCGATCATCATAATCTTAATATCAGCGTTAATTGTATTAAATTTCACAACTTTTTTGCCTCTTGTATAACTTTTCTAAAATTTACAGTTTTTAAGATATTTAGCTTTTAAAACAAAAATCAGTCGCCATTTTGAATTGGTACAAAGTAGAAATTTAATACTTCTTACAAAAATAGGTCTTATAGTGGTCATCCATGTACCAAGTTTAAAGTTTATACGTTAAGAGGTTCGTGAGATATGATTAAATATGTAAAAATCACAAACAGACACACAGACGGAAAACTAAGCACTTTTGGACCTATGTTTATACGAACTTTTTTTCTTATTTTTACCTGTACTATCATATACTAAAATATTTTACCATAATTTCCGGACACCCTGTATTTTAAGGAATGTTTACCGATAAAACTTTTGCCATACAATTCTTTTTCATGGTTCAATACATATAATGAAGTGTCAGGTCAAGGTGCCTTTACCTTAGCTATTTTTTTTTTATATTAAGGTGGCATTATGATGACCCAAATTAAAATCTAAAGAGATAAATCCCATTAGAAGAACATGATCAGAAGTGTACAATAGGATTAGGAAGAACAGCCGACTTGACATTACCTTCACAGAACAGCGCGGGGGAGGAAAGACGATGGCTATGTTGGGAAGGTAACATATTCTTGGTTATTCAGTTCAAACACTCCCTGTATGCCTCTGTAATTTGAAATATAAAATAATGAGTAAAACCTTTATAATAGGCTAACAATCTTTTTTCACTCTTTATTTTGCTGCTTTTTTAAGCGACTGGCGATGTGTTGTTTGACTGCACCTCAAACTGTCCTGGATTGGCCTCAGAAATATCTTGTAACTCTATTTATTGAGGATCACAAAACATGTAGCCTAGCCTAATTGCTGTAGGCTTGGTTGTATATCACATTGTGTTTCTTTGAATTAAATCCTGAACTACTAAAGAGATTAAAAGCATGAAAAAAGTAAACAAACCTAAAATATTTTAGAGAATTTCAGCTTTTATAAATTAAAGTTAAAATTAACTACCATACCGTACCAGTATTGCATTAATTGGGGTTAATCCAAAAACTAATATAAAATAGACTAATGTAAGTTAATCAAGGACATTCATACAGCTTTTATGGGATTTATTGACGATCACATTGCATAATCGTGACCGTAAATAAGTGACAATCATCATCTTTTTTGACCAAAAATTAAGACTTTTTAAGTTTCCTTTCGGCTGCAAATGACGATCACTATGCTTCAATGCTTTAAATTAGTCAGAAACAACGAGTTTCTACATTAGGCATCTTATAGACTGGGTCAAAACGGGACAGTGTTCAACCTCATCAGAACTGAAAATACTAGTCTGGACCATTCAGTGATTTAGTAGAACCTTGATTAGACGACTCTTAAGGGGTTTCAGAAAACAGTCACTGGGTTTCAGAAAACAGTCACTTCTTATCGAGGGTCTCTTCTTACTGAAGGTCGTGATATCAAGGCTGCTTTGGCTAACAGTCACGTTATCAAGGCTACTAGAGTCTCTAGAAACCCTATATAATAAGTGTATTTTTGAGCAGCCCTCTCCAAAAAGTTGGTTACCTACTGTACATGTTTAGTTTGAATTAGTGTTATTCTTTTCTTGTATTTACCAAAATTTTTTTTCCATTTGAAATTAGCCGAGTATGCAGGTCTTCTGCAACGGGGTATTTTATTGTTAAATGATTACCTACAACATTAGAAAATAAAAACTAAGATTCAATCGCATATTTGAAGGCCTTGATCTAAGAGGTAAAAAAAGTATTGTTTTTTGAATTTGTGTTAATCTTGATCCCTAATAATAAAAGTCTTTGCTTTTAGGTTTAAAATTTCAAGCATAATTGCTAGTAGGCCTACTGTGAGGAGGAATTAGAGAAAAATCCTCAAAAGTGGTTTCTTTTGATCGCCAATAAAAAATCATTTGATAAGTGAGAAGAACCAGCTATTTTAAAAATAATGGATATGCAACAGTCAGGCGAAGTTTCTACATTTGATTGTGTAGAGAATTTTTTTGGAGTGTATTTACTATACAGTTTGCATCCCAAATATAAAGGGAGAACTTATATTGGATATACAGTGGACCCCAACAGACGAATAGTTCAACATAACAAAGGGGCTCATTCAGGTGGGGCCAGACGGACCAACAACCGAGGACCTTGGTGAGGCTCTCTAGTGTATGGTTACTTTTAAATGGTAAATATTAACTATTAGTTGTTTACTTTTTTTGTGAGGTTTAAGCCACATTTATCACATCACATGTTTTTAGGGATTGTTTCAATGTGTCTAAAGAACTTCTTAATAAGCGTGATACATGTTGTTGTATTCTCTGGATGTAAATAAAAAAAGTCTTACAATACATAAAAAATAAAAATATATTTATTAATTTTTGATTTATTCTTTCGTTTGGTATTTTAAGTCCATAATCTCTTCAGTTTCTTCAGTACTAATTCATACGAAAATTTCATGCAACACAGCTGTATTTCTTAAAATAATGCCAGTTGTTGGGAAAGCCATATTATTTCTTGTATTTGGTTGTTAAAACCATCAAATTAAGTTTTAAACCCATTTTGGGCTAATTTGATGTTAATCAATGACTCAAACCAGAACTTTTTGAACTTTGTAGTGTACTCCATTTACTATAGTGATGGACGCTGATGCTGCCTGCAAATCTAAAAACATTGTTCATTAAAATCTGCATGTACTGGAGCTGGTTTGTTTTGATCTGAAGCTAAAATGACCATTTTAATGGATGTTGTAAAAATTGAGTAATTGTTTCTAATGAATTTTTTGCGTTGTTTAGCTTTAATTCAATTGTTTGACATAGAATGTTGACAATTTTCCTTTCTAAATTAGTTTTAAAACAAAATTTAAAAATGACGTCATCTCAGCATCTACCTCCCGCCCTTGGACATAATTCTACTGTCATTTCCATTCTGGACCATTCCCCCTATTTTCAGATGACCCAATTAATGGATGGCCCCTTATGTATTTTAGCGAATTTCCCCTATAGGGAAGAAGCTATTACCGTAGGTCTCATGGCAAGATCTAAGCCCGAGACCATGATAACTTTTCGTTTTGGGGCCACCAGAAGCAAAAAACACCATTCGTTCACATTTTAGCGAATTACCGTAGGTCTCATGGTAAGACCTAAGCCCAAGACCATAATAACTTTTCGTTTTGGGGCCTCCAGAAGCAAAAAACATCATTCGTTCAAATTTCTAGATATATATATACAGGGTGAGTCTCTACTGACTACATTAATTTTAACAGTTGATTCTACTCATCAAATGGAACACAAAAATGTATATAACCCCTTATCTGACTTGAACCGTTTAGGTGTAATGGCGTATTTTGTGATTTTTTAAAATTACACGACTTTGTACTATTAGTTCGACAGTAAAACCCAAACCAATGTATTTATGAGATATAAATTAATATCATTGGAAAGAGGATTAAATTCCCTACAAATTAAACACAGTATCAAAGTAATAACTCCTTATAAAACGTTTATGAAATTACATTAAAGTTGAAAATTGTAGTTTTCAGAATTTTTCCTTTAAACTTCAAGGCTCAATTAAAGCAGTTAAATGTGCCGTTTTCTTATGTCCAATTACATAAAAAGCTTCCTTATTTATTTATGTTTAAAATGATGTGAACATATTTAGGGGTCATAAGGGGAAAAATTTGAGAATTTCTTTAAAATGTTGTTAAGGTACATTATCAGGATTGTCATCATCACTCTGTATTGGCTCTAAACACCAAATTTATTACTGTTTATTTGTCTCTTATTTCTTTACCAGCTGAATCTGTTGACTAAATCAGCTGACTGGGAATTAATTGCAATAGTAATAATCAGCTGATTTTTAATTGTTTTATTGTAAAACTGTTTATTCATGTTCTTTTCAATTGTCGCTACAGGTGAAACGTAACTGATGCCGTTATCATTATATCAATGTTGTTTTGAGTTGTTATGTCGTTTACAAATGAAGAATAGGTGGATATTATTGTGGTTTACGGGTTCTGTAACTACAATGCAGCGGAATGCTGTCGCGAGTACCGTCGCCGCCGCGCCGCTATCCAAACAGAAGGCTTCTGAATGAACGCAGGGGTCGTAAGTGTAAAAAATGTTGGAGTTTCATAAGAACGTTGTTAGTGTACATCATTATTATTCATCTTATTGGTTCTAAACACCAGACAAATTGCAGTAAATCTGTCCTTTCACAGCTGAATCTGTCAACTAAATTAGCAGATTGGGGATTCCAATAATTGTGAAAAGCAGATGTTATGTGAAAAATACAAACATCACTTATAATTTAAATATACTGTTTATATCTCATCCGTCAACCGGTTTTATCATTTCAGGAGATTTTCAAAGTATACACCGTTTACCCTGATACACATGCAAAATATCTTCCTGAATTCCCTCACAGACGCCATTAAGTTCAGTTCATCAAGTATAAGTTCACAAGCTGTCAAAATCCTGTTCCTTAACTCTTCTACATTTCGAACTGGTATGCGAAAAACTTGTAATGAGGTGCCCCCAAACATAGTAGTCAAGGGGTATGAGGTCTGGTGAACACGGAGAACAAGCGATTGTTCCTCATCTTCCAATCCACATGTCTAATGTATCACTGATGTGCTGACGGACATCAACACTGAAGTGTGGGAGTGCTTCGTCTCCTTGGAAGATAATGCGCTGACGAAAATCCAAGTCTTCAAGGAGCAACGGTGATGTTTCAGCAAGTAAGTCCAGGTACTAAATGCCATTTAAGGCTGTTCGAAGGTCCTATAAGCCAGCTTACAAAGAGTCCGATCCAGACATTTAATTTCAACCTTACATGATTAGAAGATTCGTGTACCAAGAACAGCGATGAACATTAACAAAGGTGCGTCCATTGAGATGCCTTCTGTTTGGATAGTGGCGGCGACGGTTCTTGCGACGGCATTCCGCTGAATTATAGTCACAGAACCCGTAAACCACAATAATGTCCACCTAGTCTTCATTTGTAAACGACATGACAACTCGAAACAACGATATTTATCATTAATGGCAACAGTTACGTTTTACTTGTAGTGAACATTTGAAAAGAACATGAATAAACAGTTTTACAATAAAACAATTAAAAATCAGCTGATTATTACTATTTTTATTCCCAATCAGCTGATTTACTCAACAGATTCAGCTGGCAAAGAAATAAGAGACAAATAAACAGTAATAAATTTGGTGTTTAGAGCCAATACCGAGTGATGATGACAATCCTGATAATGTACCTTAACAACATTTTTTTTTAAATTCTCAAATTTCTCCCCTTATGACCCCTTAATATTTATACATCATTTTAAACATAAATAAATAAGGAAGTTTTTTATGTAATTGGACATAAGAAAACGACACATTTAACTGCTTTAATTGAGCCTTGAAGTTTAAAGGAAAAATTCTGAAAACTACAATTTTCAACTTTATTGTTATTTCATAAACGTTTTATAAGGAGTTACTACTTTGGTAATATGTTTAATTTGAAGGGAATTTAATCCTCTTTCCAATGATATTAATTTATATCTCATAAATACATTGTTTTGGTTTTTACCGTCGAACTAATAGTACAAAGTCGTGTAATTTTAAAAAATCACAAAATACGCCATTACACCTAAACGGTTCAAGTCAGATAAGGGGTTATATACATTTTTGTGTTCCATTTGATAAGTAGAATCAACTGTTAAAATTAATGTAGTCAGTAGAGACTCACCCTGTATATATATATATATATATATATATATATATATATATATATATATATAACCATTTTGCGAGCGCTATCGTGCTTACAGACACACACACATATATATATTGATAAGATTAGTTTTCATAACAAGTACCCTTTTTTTATTTAAAAAATTATTTTATTTTTAAATAAAAAAAAGGGTACTTGTTATGAAAACTAATCTTATCACTATATTAGTAGCCCTAATCATCCACAATTACTCTAATATATATATATATGTGTCTGTAAGCACGATAGCGCTCACAAAAATGGTCCGCTCGGAATGAAATTTGGCACAGGTGTGTAAAGTAGTAATTATTCGGACGAGACGAGTTCGTGAACCAGCCCGATCGGACCTCCGGAAGGGGGGGGTAAAGTGGGGTAAACCCCCCCAAAAATGGGTTTTTCGAGTTTTTTATGTAGAAAGATAAAATTTATCGAATTTTGGTTAGCACCATTGAAGTCAGCTCGAAAAAACAAACAATTTAGTATTTTGAATCATTGCTCTATGTCCATTGGTTACTGAGATACTGAAAGTGGTAAACACAGTACGTTGTCTCAATGTTAACCTTATGGGAAATAAGTAAAATTCTATATCTCGCTTATTTCTCAACATATCTTAATGAAACTTGGTTTGTGGCTTCATATAGATGAGATCTAATGTATTTTAGTATTAAATCCCGGATATTACCGTTTTTATGGCAGCAAACCTGCATACTCATTCCCCATGTTATCCTTATAGGAAATAAAAAAATGCAATATCTTCCTTATTTCTTAACATATCTTGATAAAACTTGGTGTATGGCTTCTTCTAGTTCAGATCTACTAAACATTGAATTAAAACCACCCAGTTTTAAAATACCTGTTGCAGCAAACCTGCATACTCATTCCCCATGTTATTCTTATGGAGCTTAAAAAACGTGTCAAATCTCGCTATGTTGGATTGAAACATGTACTTTGCAATTGAAATTCGCTGAGTATGCAGGTCTGCTGCAACGGGGGTATTTATATCTATCTATCTATCTATCTATCTATCTATCTACATATATATGTGTCTGTAAGCACAATAGCGGCCGTAAATATGGTCCGATCTTAATGAAATTTGGTACAGACATGTAAAGTGGTAATCAATTGGACGAGTTCGTAAACCAGCCCGATCGGATCATCGGAAGGGGGAGTAAAGGGGGATAAACCCCCCCAAAAATGGGTTTTTTGAGTTTTTTACATAGAAAAATAACATTAATCAAATTTTTGTTGGCACCATTGAATTCAGCTCAAAAAAAACAAACAATTTAGTATCTTGAATCATTGCTCTATCTCCATTGGTTACCGAGATATTGAAAGTGGTAAACACAGTACGTTGTCCCTATGTTAACCTTATGGGGAATAAGTAAAATTCTATATCTTGCTTATTTCTCAACATATCTTAATAAAACTTGGTTTGTAGCTTCATCTAGATGAGGTCTAATGTATTTTAGTCTAAAACCCCCGAAATTTCCATTTTTGTGGCAGCAAACCTGCATAATCATTCCCCATGTTATCCTTATGGGAAATTAAAAAAATTCGATGTCTTCCTTATTTTTTAACATTTCTTGATAAAACTTGGTATATGGCTTCTTATAGTCAAGATCTACTAAATAATGAATTAAAACCAACCAGTTTTAACACACCTGTTGCAGCAAACCTGCATACTCATTCCCCATGTTATTCTTATGGAGATAACAAAAACATGTCAAATTTCGCTATGTTGCATTGAATTATGTTCTTTTGCATTTGAAATTCACTGAGTATGCAGGTCTGCTGCAACGGGTGTATTTTATTAATTGAAAGTATACATTTTACAGAATCAAATGCATAAATTGCCTATGGTATGTTTTTATAGCATTGAAATAGGAAGTGTGGGTGTGCAAGTGCCTTCTCCTCTTTTACATTTATGTATCTTCTCGAAGGTTAAGCCTAACAATCATCATGGTTACTTTTCGGGGTAAAATTACATTATGATTTGTTTCAGGGAAATGGTGTTAATCGTTCATGGATTCCCCAACGATATTTCAGCTTTAAGGGTAAGTTATCAGACACTGATCTTCAGTATTCCTAAAGGGAGGGAAGATGACTGCTTGTTTTCTATGCCTCATTTTCCAAAATGTTCTGTTTCTGATTCCTATATCACTCTAAATATGTTTTTAGTTTTTAAATTTCAAAGCAACATTAATATTTTAATCTGTTTGGGAATAATTTATGGCACTTTTTTACCACTTTATATGCAACTAATAATAATTTTGGACTGTCTTCAATTCAGGGCCGGCTCTACCATATAGGCGAACTAGGCGACCGCCTAGGGCGCCAGGGCCTGAGGGGCGCCAAAGGGGGTGCTGAGCGGCCCCGTTTTTACATAAAAGGAAGGCGCAAATAAAACACTTTTATTTTGAAAAGGAAAATCATGAAAGTAGCCTAAACTTCAATTTATATTTAGATTTTAATAAATTATGAGTTTATAATTTGGGAATAGCTTGCGGGAACATCCTCTGCTTGTTACTTTTTTAAACACTTTAAAACTATAAACTTATCTCCAACAGTGGAAAATCCTACCCTTCCAAACTTATGATTATACCAATACTAAGCATGCGACATTCTCTGCTCTGTAGGCGCCCTCGCCGTTATACGGTAGTTTAGGTTTCTTTTTATCTTGACAGCAAAATTTTAAGACTATACTGCAGTCCACCATATTATTCCCTATGCAGGCAAATGATATGTTTTTGTTTAGTAAATTATTGATCTTAATAGTTTGCCTAAAAGTGTTTTAATTGTTTGAGTTTTATATCAATTTTATTATTTTTGTTTGATAAACGGTCGAAATCATTCCTTATTCATATCTCTAGGTAAGTTCCTATACTCAGAAAAAAATTATCATTAAATTTTATTCCCCAAAAAATCAACTCCATCTCAATTCTATAAAGCCTCATTTTATGAGCACAATTTTTCAAATGGTATCGTGTCTATTGAACACTCGATGTGCCGACTCCAATTGAATGAAGTTGGACTTTCAGTAAAAACGTAGGAGCCGGAAATTGACGATTAATTATAACAGTATTCTTGACTTATTTCGTTTTTATTACAAGGGTTGTCCACAGGGGAGGGTCATGACGCAAACTGCGTCATTGAAATTTCTGGGGGGGGGGGGTGAAAAATAGTACTTTTTCGCCAGCCTGGGGGGGGCATCATAAAACAATTAAAAAACGTGAATTTGAGAAATTCAATTTCAATATTAAATTAAAACCCATATTTCTAGAACTATGGATATATGCGTATAAACGTAGTGTAGGCTCTGGGCAGTGACAATGTAAGTTTGGCGATGTTAAGTTACTGGTTGCTATGGTAACGAGACTCGCGCGGTGGCGCGATGTACTCATAGTTCGGAGAATTTCGGCGCATGCGTTCACAGTGTGAACTTCACACTCCCACCCCTTCGATCTTGTGTCAGTTGCAGTTGTCACTGTCTGTCAGTTGTTGTTGTTACTGGTTAGTTCTTGCTATCCGATACACCTGACACCTGCGTGTTTTGTAACTTTTGAGTATCATAGATGTTTTAACATATTTAGTTTGTGGTTTACGTCTACTGTATTTTATTGTAAGATGTAATCACGGTGAAGTGCATCGGGCTTTATCACCATACATTTGTATTTTGCTAATAGTTCAGTTATTTAAAATGCCTAAAAAACAAAAACTATTAAAATGTAAGTGTTGGGAACCTTTGTGTAACGCTAAAGTGTGCCACGATAAGTGGACAGAGCACTGCAGAAAGAAACATGTCTACAAAACTAAGAATGGCTTGAATATAAATTTTTAAATAATCGAGGAAAAGGAAATGGGCGAGTCCACTTGGAAACCCTTGATAGGAAAAACTAATAAAGAATAATATATACATATATAGTGAACATTGTTTGTTAACAATAAACCAATGTTTATGTATACAATGAATTTATCTTCCGAATCCTAATATCTCAGATGTGGGGAGGGGGTTGGTCGCAGTTAAGGGGGAGGGTTAGTCATTGGCCCAGGGGGGTGGGTGAGTCATTGCCTCAGGGGGGGTGGGCACCTCTGTTTATTATGTTAATAACATGGAAACCCGTGAGGTTCAATGTCAAATATTAAATTTTTACTCCCAAATTCCTTTTATTACCTATACGACTTACACCATTAGACTTTTTCGAGCGATGTGACTTGCCCAAATCATGTTTTTAGTCAGAAATAAGCTACAGCATTTCATAATTTGAAGATTTGAAGGAAATATTCAAAGCAGGTTTTTATTTTAGATAATTGTACTATCAAGCATAAAAAGTCAAATATCACACAGAAGAGTATACACGTATGATGACACCATACCGATGTAAATAAATAAATACTTTTAAATCGATGGATGACACTGACAGTGTATGTAAAGTGTGATTTGTCTTAAAATTCACTGGTTTAAATGTTTTTGTCGCTACCAGGAATTGCTATCTAATTAATAAAAAAAAAAAAACTGCCCTGATGATGCCCCTGAGTGAATTGGGCGAATTTATAGTTCACATTTCAAAAAATTGGATTGCTTAAGACGGAGAGGTTTTTCATTAATCATTGGTTTAAACCATTTATTTACATCGATGGTTTAACCTCTAACAAAATTTTCCAGTTTCAAGTGTTTGCTTGGGGATACCAAAATTACACAGATTCACTTTCCTTCCATTACAATAAATATTTACTTTTAAACAAGAAAATTCGAGTTTCAGAAACCATTGCTTTGAAATTGTACTGAACTGTACCATGAACTGTTTCATTACATAGTGTATCGAAATAAGTCTATTCTTGGCTGTTTAGTGTTTTATCTTTAAATTAAGTAAAATTGATAGAGGAATATGCACTGATCAACCCCTCTACTCCATTGACCCCAAGCAACTCACATGCACACTTTATTCTATCAAGGCGGTTTTACCGTGGTAGTAGATACTAATCAATTCAAACGATTTAAGTTCCCAAAAATTACATATAAAGTAATAAATAATGAAGTAAAATAAATTTCATCTTAAGATGTATTAACTAACTAATCCTTCAAATGTCATAATAGGACCTTGATTTACAGTACACCTCGGATTATCCGGATTAATGTGGCGGTCCGCCACATTAATCCGGATAATTAATCCGTGGTGGTCCACCGATCCGGATAACAAAAAATCTGGATAATCCGAGGTCATTACAATATTGCCTAAATAGCGATCGCGTACCTTAGCCCCTGCTAAATTGATGTTGCAAACATCAAGACTGTACAGCACATTAGCCTAACAGATTTTACGGGGGTTTAATTTTGAAACAAATTTTAGAACTAAACTTCATTACCAATTACCAATCATACAAATATAATGTTAACTTTTACTGTACTTACAGTTTAGGTTTGGAATAAAATGCCAGATTAAAATATTTAATTCATTGAGATTAAATAATCATAACGACAAATAACTCAAACTTTAAATAATTATGACGAAAGTTAAAGTAACTCAAAACTTATCACAGTAACTCTTCTTAAGAAATAACCTAACACATCAAATTACAGCAAAGAACTAACTCGCAAAATTGCCGTAGGCCTCGCCTTTGTTGATTGCTGCTACCGCCCCATGTAGCAATCCAAAAAAACCACGTTCTCAAAAAATGCCGTAATGTACTGTTCAGGCAAAGTGATTCCTTCAATTATTGTGATTTAAAATGCTTACAGTAATGTATTACATTTCCATTTTACTATTAGAAGGCACATTTTTCCCGTAAACTCGCTAAAATCGTGATTTTGCCATGATTTTAATTTTTAATTTCTCAGATCGCCCGGTCCGGATAATCCGGGATCTGGATAATGTGGGGTCCAGATAATCCGAGGTGTTCTGTATAACTTTATTTACACTTCATAGCAATTATAATAATAATATGCCAATATCTCTTGAGAAACGTGACAAAGAATTAGGCGAAAAAAATTGTAATTCATCTACGATACTATTATACAAGTCTCTTCTCAATTCGTTTGTACACAAGTACTTATAAAAAATTAACCACACAAGAAAGTAAAAATAATAGAACCCTTTTAAGGTCGACGGCCGTAATAGGCCCCCGCGGTAAAAAGTACGTTCAAGGCCGGTGGCCGTAATAGGCCCCAGTGACAAAAACTACGTTCGCGGCCGACGGCCGTAATAGGCACCCGTCCACTTTTCTCTGTTTACTGGCTGGTTGTATTTTTCAAAGGCCACTAAACTTGATATTCCCTTGTAGAGGGACATCTGGGCTTCATGAATTGTGAGGAAGTTTCCTCGAGCACTAGACCTTACAAGGGTTGGTAAGGGTTCTAAGTGAAATTGTCCGGGTATTCAGTCACTTACATTTATTCACACAATTCAAATTATATATACACAATATACACGATCCTATCACTGGTTTGTGGTCTTGACGTGGACTCCGGGAACCAGCTCACCGCGTCCGTAGATGGATCAATCTAGTCGCTTCTGTGATGTCCCGGGGGGTTATTGCCACGCCGTCGAGCTCCTCCTCCTGTGTATCACACAGTGAGCTCAGATCCCTGGCTTGCGCTCTCCTTATGAAGACGATTCTGGCCCCACGGCCCAGAACTTAGCCCAGCGGATCCTCGTACCCCACGCTACGGTACTTGCAGAGAAGACCTCCTGGCGGCGCGCTCGCTCAGAAGATAGCTGTGGGACGGTCTAATCGGGTCACTGCCCAAACGTATACTGACGATAGTAACTTACTAATCGCCCTATATACCAAACAAAACTGGAGGGGGGAAACTACATGAAGTCGTTTCCCCCACTCCTTAACTACGACTCACAAACCAGTTAACTGCTGGGGGCTCAGCACGCCCATCCAGCGTGCCGGGGGCTCAACACGCCCATCCAGCCTTCCGCGGGCTCAACACGCCCATGCGGGGTGTCGGGGGCTCAACACGCCCATCCGACGTACCGGGGGCTCAACACGCCCGTCCGGTCTTCCGCGGGCTCACCACGCCCATGCGGGTGCTGGGGGCTCAGCACGCCCGTCCAGCGTACCGGGGGCTCAACACGCCCGTCCGGTCTTCCGCGGGCTCAGCACGCCCATGCGGGGTGTCGGGGGCTCAACACGCCCATCCGACGTACCGGGGGCTCAACACGCCCGTCCGGTCTTCCGCGGGCTCACCACGCCCATGCGGGTGCTGGGGGCTCAGCACGCCCGTCCGGTCTTCCGCGGGCTCATCACGCCCATGCGGGTGCTGGGGGCTCAGCACGCCCGTCCAGCGTACCGGGGGCTCAACACGCCCTTCCGGCCTTCCGCGGGCTCACCACGCCCATGCGGGTGCTGGGGGCTCAGCACGCCCGTCCAGCGTACCGGGGGCTCAACACGCCCTTCCGGCCTTTCGCGGGCTCAGCACGCCCATGCGGGGTGTCGGGGGCTCAACACGCCCATTCGACGTACCGGGGGCTCAACACGCCCGTCCGGTCTTCCGCGGGCTCACCACGCCCATGCGGGTGCTGGGGGCTCAGCACGCCCGTCCAGCGTACCGGGGGCTCAACACGCCCTCCCGGCCTTCCGCGGGCTCACCACGCCCATGCGGGTGCTGGGGGCTCAGCACGCCCGTCCAGCGTACCGGGGGCTCAACACGCCCGTCCGGTCATCCGCGGGCTCAGCACGCCCATGCGGGGTGTCGGGGGCTCAACACGCCCATCCGACGTACCGGGGGCTCAACACGCCCGTCCGGTCTTCCGCGGGCTCACCACGCCCATGCGGGTGCTGGGGGCTCAGCACGCCCGTCCAGCGTACCGGGGGCTCAACACGCCCGTCCGGTCTTCCGCGGGCTCACCTCGCCCATGCGGGTGCTGGGGGCTCAGCACGCCCGTCCAGCGTACCGGGGGCTCAACACGCCCTTCCGGCCTTCCGCGGGCTCAGCACGCCCATGCGGGGTGTCGGGGGCTCAACACGCCCATCCGACGTACCGGGGGCTCAACACGCCCGTCCGGTCTTCCGCCGGCTCAACACGCCCATGCGGGGTGTCGAGGGCTCAACACGCCCGTCCGGTCTTCCGCGGGCTCACCACGCCCATGCGGGTGCTGGGGGCTCAGCACGCCCGTCCAGCGTACCGGGGGCTCACCACGCCCTTCCGGTCTTCCGCGGGCTCAGCACGCCCATGCGGGGTGTCGGGGGCTCAACACGCCCATCCGACGTACCGGGGACTCAACACGCCCGTCCGGTCATCCGCGGGCTCACCACGCCCATGCGGGTGCTGGGGGCTCAGCACGCCCGTCCAGCGTACCGGGGGCTCAACACGCCCGTCCGGTCTTCCGCGGGCTCACCACGCCCATGCGGGTGCTGGGGGCTCAGCACGCCCGTCCAGCGTACCGGGGGCTCAACACGCCCTTCCGGTCTTCCGCGGGCTCATCACGCCCATGCGGGGTGTCGGGGGCTCAACACGCCCATCCGGCGTACCGGGGGCTCAACACGCCCGTCCGGTCTTCCGCGGGCTCACCACGCCCATGCGGGTGCTGGGGGCTCAGCACGCCCGTCCAGCGTACCGGGGGCTCACCACGCCCTTCCGGTCTTCCGCGGGCTCAGCACGCCCATGCGGGGTGTCGGGGGCTCAACACGCCCATCCGACGTACCGGGGACTCAACACGCCCGTCCGGTCATCCGCGGGCTCACCACGCCCATGCGGGTGCTGGGGGCTCAGCACGCCCGTCCAGCGTACCGGGGGCTCACCACGCCCTTCCGGTCTTCCGCGGGCTCAGCACGCCCATGCGGGGTGTCGGGGGCTCAACACGCCCGTCCGACGGTGCTGGGGGCTCAACACGCCCATCCAGCTCACCGGGGGCTCAACACGCCCATCCGGTGGGTCGGGCCGCTAGGGCCCAACTGCCTTCCTGGTCCCCAAAGTCCGCCTTATATGCCCGCCGTCCCCACCGTTGGGCACCATGATGCTCCATCCTCCCCTCCCGTGAGTACCATGAGGTACTCGGGTACCTGGTGCTCGGGTACCGTCGGGTGTCTGGGTACCCCAGGGTGTTACGGCACCAAAGAGTGCCTGGGCACCGTGAGGTGCTTGGGTACTGTGAGGTGTTGGGGTGCTCAGGGGCGCTCGGGTACCATGGGTGTTCGGATACCCGGGGATACCCAGGAGCAGTTGGGCGCTCGGGTACCGTAAGGTGTTTGGTATCCTGGGGGCTCTGGGTTCCCTTTCCCCTGAATGTTAATTTAGAAAGAGAGTAGGTTATTTTGACGGTTTTACTTGATTGAACCCCTAAACTTGGTTGATGTGGAAATTCCTTTGGGGGTGTAAAAACACTTCATTACAGAATAATGGCAAATACTGCCGTTTTAGCCTAAATTTCCTAGTTGTCTGTATAGATTTTCATGTCATGATCGTCTGCTGGCCATGTGATGATTTTGTTGCTGTTTAATTTTCGTGATTTGTTGGTTATGTGATGAGGTTATTGTTTTAATCGACCAAATATCATTTATTAAATGAGTTTTGTGTGCTTGACTTGTGTTTTCAATGAAGAATGAACAAAAGAAGTCGAGATAAATGACCTGTAAGCGAAATCACCCTCCTGTATGCAAATAACATGGCGTATGCCATTTAGGCCTAAAACAGCGAAGTGTCAATTTTTACACTATCCCTTATAGTTCTGTTATTAATTAAGGTAGGTACTTCAAAATTGGCATACTTCCTGTGAATAAGTTTTACTTTATGATTATAAATGGCTTTTGGATGTAAAACAAAGTTATATATTTTTTATATGCCGTCAAAGTGGAAAAATATAAATTAGCTCATTAAAATTTTCTTATATATATCCGTAAACAAAATTTCTTTTTGATAATTTCATAATATATTCTAATGCATTTTAAAGCCCATTTAATTAGGAAAAAATTAAAAAAAGAATTATGAATATCTGATAAAAATTGTGGAAATTATAGCCCTTTAACTAAAACTATGCACAGCACATAAAAAATGGCTTGGCCTTTTTCGCAAGTACCACAGTTTGGGAGCTGGCCTTTTTCGCAAGTACCACAGTTTGGGAGCTGGCCTTAAAAGGGTTAAGTGATTACTAGCAGCCCGCGTCACGTCGTGACTTAAAAACAACTTGGTAAAATAGACTTTAGATTCATGTTGAATATGTATGGAGTTTTGCAGCGTAAAATATCTTTTAATGAGAAAGTGTATGAAATTAAGTGATTTTTTTAAATTTTCTAAACAAATTTTTCATGAATAACTGGAATAAAAAATTGCCAATTGAAATTCTCATCGGTAGAAACATTAAAAAAACTTATTACTTTAAACTAAGGGTAAGAAATTCCTCACAGAATTTGAGAAATTTATTTATTATATCTGCTTTAAAAGTGTCTATATATACCTTCTACACTTGGAAATTTCGACAGTGCAACAACAACAACAACAACAACATTCATTTTGCACAAAAAGGGGTTTAGTTTACATAGATCTTCATTGCTTGGCACATCTTCACGTCTCTGTTTTAGAGTTTACTTTTTAAAAGTATTGAATCTTTCTGTTAATTCTACACAATATCTACGCATAATTTTCTTGCATTTATCTTTATTAGGTCTTAACTTCAACTATTAAGAAAATGGACAAACCACTGATCTACTGATGAACTAATCTCTAAATAACATTTATAAAATAGCCATTTGCCGTAAAAACAAATTAATCCACGCTCATAATGGTCAATGAATTAAATTTTCAAATTGACCCGCTTTTTGATTCGCATATTAAACGCATATTTGGCAAATTTTTACCTAAGCAAGTAACATAACTTTCTGTGAAATGCCTTCATTAAGTAGGCATATTGTTATTGGTACATTTTAAAATCGAGTAAATTAGGCAGGCTAACCGTTAACACTTCAACATCGTTCGCATTTCAAGTACATTTTCAAAATACAGGTTTTAAACCTTGAATTTTTTTGGTTAATATCCAACTAAATATTGATATTTTAAACTCTAAACGTTGAAACTTGCATCAATGTGTTGAAACATGTATCAATGTGTATTCAAAGTTAATTGTTTGTTAGAAAATCCCATCTCTAGAGCACCTCCTGAGTTACTTATGTTCCTTTTTCATGTTTCATTTTTAAGAAAAGAAATACATCAAATTAAGATGATTACAGACTGTTGGTCTTAATTAATACTCTTCCTTATTTTCTGTTGCCTTCAAAACATCAATATTTTAAGAAATCAAAATCATAATGCGTGGATGGATGTTAAATGACTTTTGCTAGCCGTGCATTCTGTGGTATATCTCTGGAACTATTTTAAATCTGGATCGTCTGTTTTTTACAAATTTGAATTGGAAAAAGTTCACATATTCTAACACAGATAGTAGCACTTTCGCTGAAATTTCAAAAGCCTCCTGTGCGAAGGCCTTTTATGTGATATTTTCCAAACCAACAAAAGGAACATCTAGAAAATCATAGCTTTAATTTGATACCAAATTTGTATATACAAATATATTTTAGGGGTCGATTTTCTCTGTACAAAATCCCAGAAATTCTTTTGATTTACTTAATTTTTAATCTTCTATATTTAGAAGATTAAAAATTAAGTAAAAACACAAAAAAACTTAAATGTTTCAGTAATTTGATTTTTTATGGTATAATATAATTTTTTTCTCTAGCCGTGATAGCAACGTACCCTTTAACTGAACTAGAAAGTGGGGGGGGGGGGGGGCGCCAAACGATACTTTCGCCTAGGGCGCCTAAAACTCTTGAGCCGGCCCTGCTTCTATTTCCTTTTTTTGATAAGGGATTAATTTTTTCAATTTTTATGTTTTATACATTTTGTTTTTTAAAATCTTCAATCGGCCTATATTTTTGGAACCTTGATTGAGATTGACTTCCTTGAAACTCAATCTCAATCTCTTATCCTTTAGTGGTCAAATTTGTAAATTTTTACACTATATTTTATTTGAAATTCATTGTTGGTGATGGTGATTTTATATTTTGATTAGGATTTTTGCGGACGTTTGCCATCACTGATTAGTAAAAAACAAGTTTCACGACGTTTCGGGATCTGGAATCTGATCCCGTCTTCAGGTGGAAGAAAACCTAGAACATAACAAGATTAGTAACACATAGCCAGGGAAACCTGGACAAAAACACAGCTAAAACAGAGAACTGTAAAAGCAGTCACGAAAACAATAAGCTGAAAAGAAAAACAATACACAAAATAACACAGGAACCACAAGTATCAAGAATCACCAGACAGGAGAGAGCACGTCCACACCCAATCAGAGCTGAGCTGAGACTGGTGGGAAGGAAGCAAAAGGCGGCGGCAACGGAAATGGCGGCGCCCCAGCCAACCAAATCACGGCACGCTACCGGTGGCGAAAACCTGAAACAGAGACATGTGATATGCAAATTCCGTGTGTCTGTTTGTGTTTTTTAGTTAATTTTTAACCTGATTTTGCCCCTTGGCCTTGCTACGGGTTAACATGTTATGAGAATTTTGAACAGAATTGTTAGTAATCACCCTATTTGCTGACACTTTATTTTCCCTGTCTTTCAATTCTTTGTTTAATATTGGTAGCCATACTGGCCTTATTTCAAGTGAAGATTGACTGATTGGTTGGTCTGCTAATTTTATGTATGAAGCTTCAATTAGTTTTCTTTTGAAAAAATGAGGTTCGCGGTGTACTATTTTTGCTTCGTCAAAATTCATCTGGTGATTTTCAGACCAGCAGTGTTGAGCAATTTTTCATTTATCCACTAAGCCCTTCCTCGTGTTATCTTTGTGTTCTTTGATTCTAACATTTAAAGGTCTTTTTGTCTCGCCATAATACGGCCTAGAGCAACTATTGCAGTTTATTCTGTAAACACAGTTTTTTGATCCCTGAGTGCCATTTTTTGGTTTGGTTTTTACGAGACATTGCCTAAGAGTGTTTTGTGTCCTAAACGCGGTTCTAACTTTGAACTTCCTAGCAACTCTTCTAATTTTTTCCGATAATCCCGAAACGTCGTGAAACTTGTTTTTTACTAATCAGTGATGGCAAATGTCCGCAAAAATCCTAATCAAAATACTATATTTTATGTTCAAGGCTTGCTCTAAATACCTCCCCCTACTGCTTATCTCTCGATGCTCATTTCTAAGCTCTTAACATATTATTTTCAAGGGAATCATGTAATTTACGATATCATCCGGTTTGCCTTAAAAGTATATGTAATTTGTAGTTTGAATGGGCTTGGCAACACCCCAAAAGATCTAGAAGATTGAGAGATGTCCATAGGAAGAAGCCAAGAGAAAAGCAATTTGACTACTGTATAAGAATTTTACTAGAGATGCTGAGGATGGGGCCATGGAACAAATTACCTCTAACCGTGCGATGGCTGGCGGAAGATTACTACAGAGAGTTTCAAGTGGGTAAATCTGATAACAATCAATAAAAACCTTATAAAATTTTCCATATTATATCTCCGTATTGTATCTGTATTGTATTTACCGTGCAGTGATCGGCAAAGAGTAACTTTCTAGCCAAGAGTAAGGCACAGAAAACAGATGTTTCTGTGTAGTATGATGTAAATTTATTTTAATTAATTCTATAAGTTTTCTTGCATTGAATGGCTTTAAGGGAGAAAGTATGTGTCACTTTACTGATACTGTTTGTTTTCTCCGCGGTGCAAATTTGAGGCCATTTTTTTTGTACATAATTTTAAAACCCTCGTCACATGGTTTTAAAATTGGTTGTAATCCATCAAAATGGACCTTCAAGGTCTGTCTACAAGTTTTTTGCCATATTTTTCCATTACATAATGATGTATGTCATGTAATTGTTTAGTTTTGTTTGATTTCTTAATAATCAGAAGAGATTATTTTTATTCTGCCAAAAAGCAAGATTGGTAGGCCTGTAAATATGAAGCTAGAAAGTAATATGTCATGGATCCAAGGTCAAGGTGACGAATGAAAGAAGCTTCCTTGTTGGCCAGTTCTAGATCAATCACCGGTGAGTTTAGACGCATGTCAAATACGTCCACTCTTAACCAATCTATTTTAATGTGTAAATACTAGGGGTGTGCGAATAGTGATTTTTGAACTCGAGCCGAGCTTTTTCAAAAGTTTTCAAGCTCGAGCTTTTTCGAGCCGAGCTTTTTAATGGCCACCAAATTATGAAGCTTGATTTTAATTTTAAAAGATACAATAGACTAATGTTTGCATACCTTAAGTGAATGCCAGCTCAAAACTAGAAAACTTATCTTCAAAAGAAGTTAATGATCTGATAGGTTCATCAGTATTTTGTATTATATTACGTGAAATTGATCAAACTGGCTCAAAAATAATTTATGTAGAAAAAAAAAAATTTAAACTCTACATTTTTAACCCTGCAGTGGTGACGCACGGTCTCTCAGACCGATCCGATTTCCAGTCGTAGTTCAAAAGTTTACCGATAGGTTGTGTTCGCTGCCACTTGAGTTATGTAACAAGCACCCTTCAGTGTGCCTCCACGTGCCGGGGCGTAATTTTGAGGTTAGGTGGTAGTGCGCAGCAGTGTTCAACGGTCCACCGCACCGGCGTCACCGAAAGTGTAAGTGGTCTGGTGCACCGACGTCACCATACACGTTTTGAACATTGTAATTTTCGGTGTGGTGCACCGACGTCACCATACTCTTGTTCTAGCAAGAGTGGTTTTGGGTCTGTTGGTCCGCTGTCTTATTTAAGGACTACTGAATCTTAAACTGAATCTTGCTTATTTCTCAACATATCTTAATAAAACTTGGTTTGTGGCTTCATCTAGATGAGATCTAATGTATTGTAGTCTAAAACCCCCGAAATTTCCATTTTTGAGGCAGCAAACCTGCATAATCATTCCCCATGTTATCCTTATGGGAAATAAAAAAATTCTATATCTTCCTTATTTTTTAACATTTCTTGATAAAACTTGGTACATGGCTTCTTCTAGTCAAGATCTACTAAATAATGAATTAAAACCAACCAGTTTTAACATACCTGTTGCAGCTAACCTGCATACTCATCCCCCATGTTATTCTTATGGAGATTACAAAACATGACAAATTTCGCTATGTTGGATTGAATTATGTTCTTTTGCACTTGAAATTCGCTTAGTATGCAGGTCTGCTGCAACGGGTGTATTAGTGCTTAATATGACAAACAAAATGACACCACCCGCATGTCTGTAAAAATTCAGGTTCAGAAGTTATGGGGGTTTAAGTGTTAAAAAATTCATGTTTTTCAAATTTCACAAAATCTGCAACTTCTAAAGATAATATACTTGCAACCATTAAATTTGACTTAAAAAACCAAATAATTCAGTATTTTGAATCATTAGTTTACGTCAACTGGTTGCGGAGATAATTGATATTTCAGTTTGGCGGTAAACGCAGTATGTTGTCCAATGTTATTCTTATGGAAAATATTTAAAAACTGATATTTTCATTATTTACTAACCGAATTTGATATAATTTGGTATGCATTTGTGTGATGATTTTTTACTTCACTTAATAAGTTTTCTGGTTTTAAATGACTTTAAGGGAGAAAGTATGTGTCGTTTCCTGATACCGTTTATTTATAAATCAAATGCAACCAAAATGAAACTTGTACGATATACCGTTAAAGAGATAAGCCGTGATAAAACAATATACTTTATTGCTGTATTTTGGTAGTTCCAAGGTCAACTAAATATAGCTCCGATTTCCGTGAATGGAGATAATATTTCTTGTTACCTGTCAATGTCCTTTCCTTATCACTAGGGAATATTTTTTATTTGTTTTTTTCTTGGGAGAGAAATGCTCTTCGGGTTTACGGTGTCCAAAAATAGACCGCAATAATTATCTTTCCGATAAGAACTCTCTCATCAAAAGCTCGGCTCGAGTGTCGAGCTTTTTTGAAAAAAGTCGAGCCGAATTCTGAAAAGCTCGACCGGTCGAATACTCGCACACCCCTAGTAAATACATAAAAATACACATGCAAAAACACTGCATGCAAGTTTTTTTGTTTTTTTGCATGTGTTAAAATGCATATCTAGTTCCAAATAATTTCAAAATTGCATATTGACATAAAGACTTAATCACAGTGATATGAACCACTAACCAAGGGATACATAAAAGTAACAGTTATAATCTGAGTCGATTAATAAAGTGTGAGTGCAAAAACAGTGGGTCTTATAGAACCTTGACTACTCTGCCATCTGGTGAAATAGCTTGTCCCTTTAACAGCGACCGCACAACCTCAAGGAAAACACTCAAGACGTTTAATATGTAAACTTTTATACATGTTTTGATTTAATGTAATGATTTTGGATATTCTTACTAACAAGTTCTTATCTCCACTTTTAATGGCTTCTATTAACAAATCCTTGTTGATGTTGCAGGCAGACAAATGTCCTCCGATGCACATGCCGGTCACGATGGGGCCGGTTCGTTCCAAGAAGGTGGAGGGCAGCACTGTCAATGAGACCGATGGGGAAGCTGGTTCCTCCGTCTGCTTCCTGTGTGCTGAGGCTGTTTCTGTTCAAGATCATGTGCGGTGTGTCGCTCCTGGCTGTTCACTCTACAGCCATCTCCTTTGCCTCGCTTCACATTTTATTGGAAACTGTTCTCAATATTTTTTACCTGTCGAGGGATATTGTCCCAAATGCAACTCTTACTTACTGTGGGGTGATATCATTCGGAAGAAGAAGGTCTGCATGAGAGATATCTCGTGATATAGGTGCAGTAGACCCTCTCCTAACAGACCCCACTTTGACCGTCGATTGGTATAAATCTCTGCTCGGGTAAAGTAAACTGACCCAGCTTTGGAACCAGTTCAGATCATTCGACCTTTTATAGGAATCATGGCATTTCTGTTCACATACCTGGTAAATCCTCAACTTAATCAAGTGTTTTTAGGTTTTGTGTTTTTATTATTTACTACATATTGCATGATATCAGTTGAAAATAGGTTTTTTTTTTGGTTTTGAGGACTGAGTAGGACTACTTCTAGTTATTTTGATATTACAGTTCCAAACCAGGTGACACACCTGAACATAAATTATGTTTTACGATCCAGCATTCTTCAAAGTTTACACTCTGTTTAACGAGACAACTTCCTTCATAATAACCTTTCAAAGTCAACAAATACCTAAATTTAATATCTTGAAAGAAGAAAACCAGTATAATGTCAGTAATGTCGACCAAATACAATCCCAGTGCGGCAAAATTAACAGAGGGCAATTAAATTGCAGAGCAAATCGCCTTTCTTCATCACTCGTTTTGGAAAATGTGCTGCTCAGTATGCACACAGTGTGGTGCAGATATTGGGCAAGGTCTCCCCTCCAAGAGCTGTTTGACTCTTGAAACTTTGATTTGAAAGTTAAGGGGGCATTTAAAACTTACCCCATACAAAGATTATTTGTACAGATCAATTATGTATATGTTATTCATGTATTGTGTAATACAACCATGATAAGTTTGCAGTTTTATTAAGGAAATGTGACCTCTCACTTATTCAAGGGATATCCCTTATACAGTATAAGTTTATGCAGACATGGCCCAGGCCATCCGTAAGCCCAGTGCTAAAATTAATATTAGCCACACCATTTGAACCATAGAGTAATAATGAACTTCGTAAAGAGTTGGCACTTCCATGTTAACTCGGTAGTAAGGGATCAGTAGCGCTGTCTGATTAAAGTGCTACGAACTAAACGATCGATGCGATATATCGATAGTCGTCGATGCGATATATCGATCGTCGTCAATGCAATATATCGATTGTCGTCGTATGCTTTGTTTATATTTTCGTTTTCTTGTGTTGTTTGCTAGACTTTCAATTTTAATGACTTTACCGATTTGTTTAGATTAAATTGATTAAGTATGTTTGCCGCTAGTGCAAGTTGTTTCACGAAATACTGTACTGAGTGATTCATATTGTGCTTAAAGCGATTGGTAGAAAATAAATTCTTAGATGTTTACATAAAAGCACTTAATAAAAATTAATTTAGTTAATTTTTACTAAGTGCTTTTATATAAACATCTAAGTATTTATTTTCTAACAATAGCTTTAAGTACAATATGAATCACGCAGTACAGTATTTCGCGAAACAACTTACACTAGTGGCAAATGTACTTTTGGTATTTTTCCCACACTCAAATTAATTCCAACTCGTTTTGGTTGTGTACACGTCGTGACAGAAAATCTGGGGAAACGGAATAGAAAGTTAGCAGATCGTTATCGTGGTTTTCATTGGCTGATTCAGTGAAGAAGAAGAAAACCATGTTTTTACAACGACATCTAACTAAAGTGCTTTGAACTAACCCGCTCCAATAAGCTTACCACTTGGCTCCATTTAAGTGTCAGACCGGTGATTTGAACCGACCTATAATATATGTTATGTGATTTATGAAATATTAATATACTGTTCATTTTCACTGTTGTAATAGCGGTTATTTTTGAAATAAATAGTAATAATAACTATTTCGACTATTTTTTACCCTAAAAACATGTTTGTTTAGAAGAAGCACAGTGATATCTGTTAGTAGGTAACCCCAGGTTCCCATGAATGAAAAAAATTAGTGGCAGGTAACATTGACGATAAGTACCCCAAAATGGCGCTCTGCAGCCCAAGAGCTAATGAACTACTGCCTCTAACTAATTAACTTTTCCGCCTATCATGTTAGTGTCTGTGAAATAGGTGTGGAGAGGAAGCAGGGTGTCTACTGATATTACTGGGTGTCTACCAGTCGGAAATTCGGGAAAATGTCGGGGATTTTGTAAGGTCGGGAATAGTCGGGAAAAAGTAATGAATTTCATCATTTGGTCGGGAAATTCGAATTTGGCTTTAAAACAAAACGAAATAGCGGTTTTCTTCGTTATTGTCATCGTCTCGGCCGGCAAATCTCGAACGAATTGCGGCAGACAAATTTTTAGCTATATCACGACCCGAAAATCTGTCGCTTATTCCGCTGCCGCAAGTTTCTCAGTCCTAATACAGCTGTAAAAACGCTCGCTCGTTTCGCGGCCGACAAGTCTCTCGCACTTTACGCGGCCGACAAGTCTCTCGCTCTTTACGTGGCTGACAAGTCTCGCTCTTTACGCGGCCGACAAGACACGCTCTTTACGCGGCCGTCAAGTCTCTCGCTCTTTACGTGGCCAACGTGATTCTACGGTCTGTACTCGGAGTCTCTCGCTCTTTACGCGGCCGACAAGTTTCGCTCTTTACGCGGCCGACAAGTCTCGCTCTTTACGCGGCCGACATGTCTCTAGCTCTTTACGCGGCCGACAAGTCTCTCGCTCTTTACGCGGCCGACAAGTCTCGCTCTTTGCATGGCCGACAAGACTCGCTCTTTACGCGGCCGTCAAGTCTCTCGCTCTTTACGTGGCCGACGAGTCTCTACGGTCTGTACTCGGAGTCTCTCGCTCTTTACGCGGCTGACAAGTCTCGCTCTTTACGCGGCCGACAAGTTTCGCTCTTTACGCGGCCGACAAGTCTCGCTCTTTACGCGGCTGACAAGTCTGGCTTTTTACGCGGCCGACAAGTTTCGCTCTTTACGCGGCCGATAAGTCTCGCTCTTTACGCGGCCGACAAGTCTCTCGCTCTTTACGCGGCCGTCAAGTCTCTCGCTAGTATTGCTACCTTAAAATCGTGTGCTCTTTTCGTGGCTATCACATCACATCTGTTGGCCACATGAAGGCCAGAATATCCATAACCCGGCCGGCAAATTCTTCGGTCGTTTCGGAGTCAGCAAACGTCTCGGTCACATTGGGGCCGTCAGATATCTCGCTCTCTTTGCGGCCGCAAATCTGTTGCTCTTTTCACGGCCATCACATCTTTCGCTTTTATTGCGGCCGGAAATCTTTCGCTTGCTTTGCGGCTGGCAAATCTCTTGGTCGCACCTCGGCCGATGACTTCATCCCTCTTTTCGCGAGCGCTAGACCTCTCGGTCGTATTGCGGCCAGAAAATCGCTCACTCATTTTGGGACCAAAACATTTTTCGGTCGTCTTGTGGTAAATTTTTTGCTCTTTTCGTGGCCGTCACATCTCTCGGTCGTATTGCGATAAGAAAATCGCTCGATCTTTTCACGGACCGAATATCTATCATTTATACCGTGGCCGGCAAGATTTTCGGTCTCGTTGCGATCGGAAATCTTTCGCTTGTTTTACGGCTGGCAAATATCTTGGTCGCATCGCGGCCGATGAGAACCTTACTCATTTCGCGGCCATTAGATCTCGGTCATATTGCGGCCGGAAAGTCGCTCACTCGTTTAAGGAATGAAACATTTTTCGGTCGATTCGCAGCAGACGAGTTCCTTGTTTTTTTTTTTTTTGTGGCCGTTACATCTCCGGGTTGTATTGCGACAAGAAAATCGCTATTTTTTTTCAAAGCCAGAGATATTTTAATTTACAACATGGCTGGCAAATCTTTTGGACTTATTGCGGCCGGAAATCTTTGTTTTTCGGTTGTCGGGTGTCCGATTGTTTCTTGATCGTATTATGTCGCTTACTCTTTTCATAGCCGTTACATGATTCGGTCGTATTGCAGCCGGCAAATCTCTCTGTCGCATCGTGGCTGTCAAATCTCGGTCGTTTACACCACGGCCGGAGAATCTCTTGGTCACAATGCGGCCGGAAAATCGGTCATTCTTTCCGCAGCCGGAAATTTCGGTCGCATTACGGCAGAAAATCTATTGGACTTATCGCGGTCATCTTGCTCATCTTTTGGCGATCTTTCCCTTGCATTGTAGCCATCTAAATGTATTTATTTACAAATATCGTTCTCAATATTCGTTATAGGAGGCAATGGTCATGTTTCCTATGGTCGGGAATTTTTTTTAAATTTTCGGGAAAAGTCGGGAAAAAGTCGGGAATTTCATATATGAAATTTGGTAGACACCCTGTATTAGAAATACTGGAATTTTATTTTCATACCGGCAATACTGGAATTACACTTTAATTTCAAATTATGTACTTGAATTTTATGAAATGACTAATACAGTTTGTCAGTGATTTGATACAAATGGATATAAAAAGATTGATAAGTTCAAGTTTGATAAGTCATAACTCCGAATGGCAGTGCTCATTACTCCAAAATGCACCCGTCCGAAAGTGTTGGAGACATGCCTGTTTGAAAAGTGCCGTTCGGAGTTATGTATGTCGGAGAAGTGCCATTCGGAGTTATGACTTTCAAAACTATGTATTTTGGAACTATGCCTTTACAAAAATGTATTTTTTGTGCGGATGCCAGCATTGCTCCGAAAGTCATATCTCCGAAAGGCATATCTGCAAAAACGTTTTCATCATACTGACACAGAAACATCGATTTTCAGTTCCTTTTTGTTGACTCGAAAGTCACCCATTGCCATCCTAGGCCGGAAAAACATTTATTCAACCTAGGCTGGATAAAACGGAAGTAAACAATCAGCTGTTTTGCAGCAAACCGACGTTTACTGCTTGTTTATTGCTTACTTTTTAGAGGAATGTAGTTGCAGCACTGCATCCATAGCAAATGTTTGTTCTGTTTGTTATAGGTTAGGTTTGAAGGATTGAGAAACGTATGTCTATGCAAGGACAAGGTTATGATTGAAAATATGTTTTTTTTCTGCGTAGTATGATGAAAAATATCGTACATTACACGGCCAGGAAGGTTTGCAGTACTCGCCTGAAAATCCTGCACTCGCTTTCACTCGTGCGGGAACTATCATGCTCGTCTGGCAAAACAGTACTTCCCGGCCTAGTAACGTAAAATACTATTTCGGAACATTGCTATTTCCGAGATATGCTTTCGTAGCCAGTGCTTTTTCGGAGATGTGATTTTCTAGGAGTGTATTTCCATGGGTTTCAAGCGATTGCTTTAATCAATCTTTCAGTCTGGAAGATTCGTTCAGTTTTGTAGTTCTTTGTTCTTATTTTATGTGATTGACATACTTTTGACACGATAATATCAATACGTAGATTCTTTATTGATAATTGAAAGAAACACATTTTTTGAGACAACAGTAATTTTAATTTTACAAAAGTTCTTATAATCTAACAGTAAATGTAATAATAGAATTTCAATAAAGATAATGCAGAATTTTAACAAAATAATACAAAGTTCTAAGGTAATCCATGTAATTATAAGATAAAATACCATACATTCTTGGTATCAATTCACCATTAAATGAAGGTAAATATGAGTAACTACACGGGAAATTTAGTGAAATATCAAAGGAAGTACATTTCTTGGCAGCACTGACTGAATGAATCATTGACCTCAGATCTCCCAGTAGGAATGTGTTAAAACTTCATCAAAATTAAAGCCTCTTAAAATCTCCTAATTTATCCAAATTTTAACATTTTATCCTAGTAAAATTAGTGTAAATAATGTATTTTAAAACCAGTAAAACTGCTATAAATCTAATAAATTTATTCAAATTTAACTAAATCAGTCTCTTTATCACCAAAAGTTTTATTTCAGTAATAATCAAATTTAAATATCACAACAACCTCACAATGCTGGGGCTGGCAAAGATCTCCAAGAATGGGTCTGAGGTAGCTCTGCCGCTGAATGACACCAGCCCATTTTATGCCCTGCCGATCACGTCGTACAAGGTTTCACCACTGAATGTAATAACGGTGAAGGTACTGATATCAAAGCAGGGGACCGGATGGACCGTGTATGAGTACATCCTGACGCCAGTAGCATGGATGGGGTTCACCAGCTCAGTGGCGAGCTCGGTTATCGTGGCAAAGTCGGAGACAATGGTGAGGACCGTTTCCGGGGTGCAGCTGGAGGATTGTAACCCAAGGGCTACTCGGATGGGCAGGCTCCCACGAAAGCAGAGAGGTCTGCGTTTTCTACAGAGTGTGCGGAGGAGATGGCGGGTCTCCGCATGGTGGAGGATCTGAGAGGATCGTGTCTGTTTTACTGCAGTCCGTCTCATGGAGGGGTCCTGCTGACACAGGTGGCGGCGGAGTGATACGTCGTAACGAATCCAACCCCTGACCTGAAATTGTCCTGTCCTAATTATTATTTACCTTTACCATTTGATCGGCCAGGGGCGTTAGAAGTAACAAAAAAGTGTGATTATTTTTTATCCGACAGGGAGGTAGAATTCATTTCCAGGCAGTATCCTTGTTTTTCGGGTGCAGAAGATCCCTCTGTAGTTCATTTACTGCCTGCGGGATGGACCTCTTTGTCTAATGTAACTTTTGATCCTTTTCTGTCCGATTCTAGGCCTTATTTTCAAAATTTTACATGTATTTTAAATTCAGATTGGATAGTGTCACCCTCGTTTATGGTCCACCAGAATATTCCGCCATCTTTCTTTGACACTGTGGCATTGCCGGAGTCATGGTAGGATGTTCAAGATGTAACTTCTTTGAAATATATCGTAATTTTTGTACGGTGGGCAGGGTTATCAATTCTTTTGGGGTGTATCGGGTTAAAATTGTATTTGTTTACTGTCAGGATGCAATTGTTAAAGGCAAATTAGGGTTTTGCATTTAGGGATGGAAGGGATTGGATTTTCAGTTCGGGACGGGATGGGATGGGATATTTTTTTCCCTCTTAAATTCGGGACGGGATTTTTGTCTTCCCTAAAGCTTCGGGAAATGCTCGTTCACGAATTTATTTTACTTCAATACAATAATAGCAATAGGTTAAAAACAATATCATATATAACTGTTTATATTAAATACCGTACCAAGTCACAAAATTTCAAAAAATAAATTTAAGTTAAAAAATTCTAACTTATATGAAATAAACAAAATGGCAAACATTAAAAACACATTTAAAAAAACTTGTAACTCAATTGTTAATTATAAATAAATTCCTAACTTATATACAAATGGTAAATGAAGTTTTAATTTATATATTGAATATATATTGAACTTTTTATTGAATTTGAATTTTTATTCTTTATAATTTTAATGCATTGAAAAACAGAAATATATAAGAAATAACAAATGTAACATACATTTTAGCGAATTTCCCCTATAGGGAAGAAGCTATTACCGTAGGTTTCATGGTAAGACCTAAGCCTGAGACCATGATAACTTTTCGTTTTGGGGCCACCAGAAGCAAAAAACACCATTCGTTCGAATTTATATATATATATATATATATATATATGTGAGTGAAAATTTTTTTACCGTGCCCTTTTAGGAAAAACATTTGTAAAAATTTTTTTCTTTTTTCAGAACGTTTTTGATTTTTTTTTATCGATTGACATTTGAAGATTCATAGATTAGCCAAGGTAACGCAAAATCTTGTGTGTGTATTCAATGATACAGCATCTTTCATGAAAGAACATGAATTTTTGTCACTGACCGTAACCAACATAAAAATAAAGATTGAAAACATTTAATGTGGTTTGATAAATATGTTTTGCTGGAAATAGATTTAGTTTTAGGGCAATATTGCAATAAACAGCTCATTAAGCCTTTAGTAAATTTGGTATTTCTAAAAAAAATTCAAAAAACTAAAAAAAATCTAAAAAAGCAAAAAAATCTCTTTAAGTTTGTCTAGCTCCAAGCAATCGTTCCTGTTATATGAAAAACCTTTATGTTCTCATAGGGGCGTCTGTTTTGTGTGTGATTATAGTTTTATATGATGATATATCAATTTTTTTATTTTTTATAACCCAAATCATGATAGATACGGTCAGGGACAAGGGGTACTGTCTGGGACAAATGAGAATCGCCGGTCGATTTACTCAATTTATTTAATGCCTTTGTTTTCAATTATCATTTTAAATTATCCTTGGCACTTTAATGGGCCAATAACCTGGTTATTTGGGAGTTGACTGTACTCTATTCCACATAAATTTATAATAAAATATAAGCATTACCTTCAATATTTACATATTTCAAAAACTACAATTTTACTTTTTCATAAATCCTTCAATTGTACTGTTATAAGATAAAATTGTCTTTCACTTCAACTGAATAGTGCAATTTACAATGAAATTTATAATGATTGTCACGACCGTATCCCCGTACAATCAATAAGGCTATCGTGGTCGTGACAAAAATGGTTTCGGTCGTGACAAATACGGTCAGTGACATTACAATTGTTTGTCCCTGTTCTGGTGGTAGCCCTGCACCTCGTGTTTGAGAAGACAAAGTGGACTTCTAGGTTACCGTAGCAATTAAAATATCATATCAACAAAAATTAACACCATGCCTACTGTAGCAAACGACTAGTACGGTCTTGGACATATCAAAATTACCAAAAACTCAAACTTACCTTTATCAACCTTGATAAGTTTAAAAACAAAGAAAAATCTCTGGAGCAACGTAAAACACTCCCGTTCACCTCTGTCTCTTCAAACCAACTGACTCTATCGCCACCAGGCTCGCCACTTTCGTGTTCCAAAGTTCCAAATTTTGCGGTTACGGTCGGGACTTAAAATCGAGGGACAGACTTATTTTGTCGTAATACTCAGTCCACAATAAATAAAAATTATTAAATACTCTTTTTTTGTAAGTTTAATAATTAGTGATGATATAAAAAATAGCATTATTTATTTAAGCACGCATAATTGTTCTAAAAATAGCGTAAAAGTTGAAGAATGGACCCTAGGGACAAGTTACGGTGACATTCGTGACTTTGAAAATACGGAAAAAATACCTAGAACCCATTAACAACCAAATAAATATTTGCAAAATGTTGCCCCCGTCCCAAAAAATATTAAAACACATAATATGATACTAAAAAAACAGTATCTACGAAATAAGAAGCCAGGGACATTAAAGGGTACAACAATTTTCACTCAAATATATATATATATATATATATATATATAAAGTAGAACAAAATACCCTTTTTTCATGGTTTTATTTCTGCAAAATGTTTCGACTGTAATGTAATTTTCAAGCAAATACAACCTATAACATAAAGTGTTTATATAAGTATAAAACTAAATAAATATATAGAAAAGTCATATGATACAAATAATTTAGAAATAAGTTTTTTTTGTAAATGGTGATTTAGGGAATATAATCCGTTTGTCATGTATTTCTCAGTTTCCTTACAACTTCGAATATTGGGTTATTTGAAGGTAATTGACCATTTAATATGTTGGAAGGGGAATCTTTATAGCCTGAATCTATACAGGGTGTTTCACAATAACCCTGACAAACTTCAGGATATGGTTCCTTGGGTCAAAATGAGAAAAAAATGTCCAGTAAACATAGGTCCTAAACACAATCGTTTTCTATTTATTAAGGAACATAGGATTTTTTCGGATTTCAGTCTACCTATTGAACATTTTGAATACTAGATTGAAAAGTTGACAAAATATTTTGATAAAACCTTCATAGCTAGATAGAATATTAAATTTGAAAGAGATTTCATATCTATTTTATGCAAAAAAGATGAGTGTGTCTGAGAAAAAGTCGTCTAAAAATCAAATTTTTCCTTAAAATTCAAGAACCAAAATATATTTGTTTGTTTTTGACAGCGCTTCAAACTGTAACCGTTCGAGTGTTTTGCTTGCAACTTTACCAAAAATTTTAGAATTTAATAGAGAACAAAGAAATATCAATTTAAGTATGCTTTATATGGGGATTATTTATGTCAAAATCCATAATTTCGTGAAGTATAAAAAAATACTAAAATTTAGAGAAACTTATAAAAATGTATACTTTGATTATTTTTTAACAAATTTGAATCAAACTTGGAATGTGGCTTCGACTAGCTGAGAGGTAATGGTTAATAGCCCAAAATCCCCTCCTCTTTTACTTTATGGCAGCATACCTGCATACTCATTTTCTAATGTTATCCTTATGGGGAATTAATTTAATATGATATTTCAGTTATTTCTCAACATATTTAAATAAAACTTCGTATATGGCTTCATCTTGTTGGGATCTACCTAATTATGGTCTAAAACCCTCCAAATTTACATTGTTATGGCAGCAAACCTGCATACTCACTTTCCATTGTTAACCTTATGGGAAAAACATAAATATCCCACTCTTATCCTTATCTCGATACATCTTAATATTTCCCGCTTTGCTACTTACTCATACTCAGTGATTTTGAAATGTTTTATTTAATAATTATTATCAAACTTCATATCAAGGAATATAAACTTACATCCATAAATAAGCAAGTTAAAATTTTCCTTAATTAGAATAACATGGAAAGTGAGTGTGCAGGTTTGCTGCCATAACAATGTAAATCTGGAGGGTTTTAGACCATAATTAGGTAGATCCCAACAAGATGAAGCCATATACGAAGTTTTTTATTTAAATATGTTGAGAAATAACTGAATTATCATATATTAAATTATTTCCCCATAAGGATAACATTAGAAAATGAGTATGCAGGTTTGCTGCCATAAAGTAAAGGAGGAGGGGATTTTGGGCTATTAACCATTACCTCTCAGCTAGTCGAAGCCACATTCCAAGTTTGATTCAAATTTGTTAAAGAATAATCAAAGTATACAATTTTATAAGTTTCTCCAAATTTTAGTATTTTTTGATACCTCACGAAATTTTGGATTTTGACATAAATAATCCCCATATAAAGCATACTTAAATTGATATTTCTTTGTTCTCCATTAAATTCTAAAATTTTTGGTAAAGTTGCAAGCAAAACACTCGAACGGTTACAGTATGAAGCACTGTCAAAAACAAAAAATATTTTTTGGATCTTGAATTTTGAGGAAAAATTTGATTTTTAGACAACTTTTTCTCAGTCACACTCATCTTTTTTGCATAAAATAGTTATGAAATCTCTTTCAAATTTAATATTCTATCTAGCTATGAAGGTTTTATCAAAATATATTGCCAACTTTTCAATCTAGGAGTCAAAATGTTCATTAGGTACACTGAAATCCGAAAAAATCCTATTTTCTTTAATAGATAGAAAACGATTGAGATTAGGATCTATGTTTACTGGAAATTTTTTTCTCATTTTGACCCAAGCAACCATATCCTGAAGTTTGTCAGGGTTATCGTGAAACACCCTGTGTATATGTAAAAGCCAAAACCCATTGACTGATCGCAGTTTCTCAAAAATTATAAGGCATAGAGCCATGAAACTTGGCAAAAATATTCTCTACAAGCTCTAGATGCGTACTAAGAAAGGGTTTTGCAATTCGTTCTTTCATAAGGCTTGAATATGGTATATTATGAAATTCAAAATGGCGCCCATGTTTAGCTTTCAATGCTTACTTTCCAAAAAACTATAAGACTTTGGGCCATGAAACTTATAAACCATGGCACAAATATTCCTTTTAGGCTCTAGATGCAAGCAGAGAAAGGTTTTTAAAATATTTTCTCTCTTATACGGCTAAAACAAAGTGTATTATAAAAGTCAAAATGACGGCCATTTCAGTTTTTGAAACTACAGATGGGAAGTCTATAGAATATTTTCAGGGGATAGGAAAGGTACGATATCCAATCTACTAAAAGAAAAAGTTTACAAATTTATTACGGCCACTCACTATACAGGGTGAGGCAGACCACCCGTGCACATAGTTTTACGGGAGTACGGTTTAACCTAGTAACGCCAAATAAAATTATTCCCCCCTAAATCACTTATGAAGAATTCATTTAAAATATTTACAACATGATCTGAGCACAGGGTGTTCCAGAAATGAAGGTCACGAGTTCGAATCTCAAAATTTTCTTATGTAAACCTATGTATGACACATTGTACATTTTTAGAAAAGTCTTGTTTAGAGGAACATTTTGGTGAAAACAGAACCTAATTATCTCAAACCGTCTTAAGATGGCGGCCAGTTCTTTGATTTTTTTGCCTATTGACGGAATACCCTGAATTTTCGAAACCGCTAAACATTTTTCAGTTCTGATTGAAAAGTCGTAATCCTGGTAAACTCAGCTTTACAATGATGTGTTACATGTCATAATTTTCAGAATTATCAATTTTTACCAGAAGTTTATTTTTTTGTAATGTTGGTAGCCCTGTAAATCAAAAAAGTCAAATGTCACCATATGGCAAATAGCATATCATTTTAAACGTCTTTTAAAGACGAACAAATTTTCAATTTACACTTACTGTCTATTTTTTGTTGTGTTGTAGTAATAAGCCAAAAACTCAATTTTTCCATATAAAATGCACGTTAATTGCATTACGGAACAGCATAACATTTTTCCCCAGCTTATTATCAAGGTATTCTTTAAGGAATTGTGTAATAATGATATTTTTCGTTAGATTTTTTAATTTATAAAAGTTCTCAGATCCGAAGATTGTAAAAAAGCCTAAAAGTCAAAATTCTAATCAAAATAGCAAGGTATAAGAAATTTTATATAAAATAAAATGTTTTTTTTTATGAACATTTAATGTATTTCAATTTTTTCTCTATCTCTTACGTCAGCCGAAAACCCTTATCATGCCAGTTTATGAAATTTAACACTACTTACTTTTATTTCAACAAACACGTTTTTAAGATTAAATTAATGGTCTTTGTAATGAAAAAAGAAAAAATACAACATGCAGCAATTTATCAATGTTGCTTTATTCTTTTTTGGTATTTATTAATGTTTATCTTTATCAATGATTCCAATAACAATAATTCATGCTTTTAGGATTTTTTACAATCTTCGGATCTGAGAATTTTTACAAATTAAAAAAATCTAGTGAAAAATGTCACTATTACACATTCCCTTAAAGAATAGCGCGATAATAAGCAGGGGAAAAATCTTCTGCTGTTCCGTAATGGAATTAACATGCATTTTATATGGAAAAATTGAGTTTTTGGCTTATTACTACAATACTGCAAAAAATAGACAGTAGGTGTAAATTGAAAAGTTGTTCGTCTTTAAAAGACGCTTAAAATGATATGCTATTTGCCATATGGTGCATTTGACTTTTTTGATTTACAGGGCTACCAACATTACAAAAAAATAAAATTCTGGCAAAAATTGATAATTTTGAAAATTATGACATGTAACACATCATTGTAAAGCTGAGTTTACCAGGATTACGAATTTTTCAATCAGAACTGAAAACTGTGTAGCGGTTTCGAAAATACAGAGTATTCCGTCAATGGGCAAAAAATGAAAGAAATGGCCGCCATCTTAAGACGGATTGAGATAATTAGGTACTGTTTTCACCAAAATGTTCCTCTAAACAAGACCTTTCTGAAAATGTACAATGTGTCATGGGTTTACATAAGAAAATTTTGAGATTCGAACTCGTGACCTTCATTTCTGGAACACCCTGTGCTCATATCATGTTGTAAATATTTTAAATGAATTCTTCATAAGTGATTTAGGGGGGAATAATTTTATTTGGCGTTACTAGGTTAAACCGTACTCCCGTAAAACTATGTGCACGGGTGGTCTGCCTCACCTTGTATATTTGTCAAATACAACTTGAGCTACTCGTGTTGTAGGAACCGCCCGAAGTACTATTTTGTATTCCCACTTTGTTAAAATTTGTTGTCCGTCTTAAAAATAAAAAAGTACTCAAAATATAATCTTTAAAACTCAGTAAGGACAATTCATTTTGAGCTTATGTATATGCACTAGAAACAGAGATTCCAAAATTAAGAATTTTAGGAGGGTTTGCTTAGGTGATGGGGATTTCAATTCCAAAACACAAACTATCACTACAATATTTTGCCTTATCGATAGCTGAGTAACGTGATCTTCAATGTGATTGGGAAACATCTGTAATACTACTTTTTTTGGAAAATAGTTTTTTGGCCAAGGCCGTCTATATACTTTTTTATAATTTTCTGTCTATTTTTAAAAATGTGTTAAATTCAGATTGAGGGTAAGTCAAAAAGCTGCCCTTAGCGTTTTTTTATTCTCTGTATTGGCAAATGGGAGGAAACTAATTCATAATATTTGCTAATCATGAGGGAAACATTTTTGAAGGAAACATACACCTTCTCATTTCAATCTAGGGTGGAATAACCAGCCCCCCACTCCCCCCCCTGGGTTAAAGTTAGTTATCCTTTCAGCAGGCGAAGCTGCGGGTATATCTACGAGTATACATAATATTCTTCTTTGACATCCACTTCTTTTACTTTCTTCAAACATTCTATTATTTTCATGTTTTCTTCAATTCCTTTGTAATTATGGTTGTGGTGAAGTAAGTGTTCTGCAAAGCTTGATTTCATAGATGTACTATTTATACTTTTTAAGGGCTGTATATGTTCTTTGAATCGGAATTTGAAAGATCTCCCCGTTTGACCTATGTAAACATTTTTGCAGTCTGAACATTCTAATCTATATATACCGGCTTGATTATACTTAGTATCCTTTTTTATTTGGTTAGATTTTTTATATATTAGATTGAATGCATTGTTTTTAGTCTTTTAGCTTACTTCATAGTTTGTCTTGGAAAATGTGTTTCGGACAGCTCTGTTAAGGGTTTTATTAAATGGCATGCTTATGTACTTCTTTTCTCTCATCGATTGATTTTTGTTCTGATTTTTTTGTTGCTTCTTTTTATTTATATTAAAAATTATTTTGTCAACAACTTTACCATCATATCGATTTTTGTAGGTCAGGTATGTTATTGTATTCTTTTCTTCTTCAAAGTCTTTTTGGTCCATGGGTATATTAATTAATCGGTTGATCATTGATCTAATTGCAGCCATTTTATATCTCCATGGATGATGAGATTGTCTTGGTATTATGAGATCAGTTTGCATCGGTTTTCTAAATATTTTAAAATTGTGTTTATTTCTCCTCTTTCTTAAAGTTAGGTCTAAGTAGTTTATTTCATCAGTTTTGCTCTCTTTTATAAATTGGATTTTATTTGATAGTGAGTTTAAATATTTCAGAAATTCATTTCCTTCCTCAGAACTTCCTTCAAAAAGACGTATTATGTCATCTACATAACGTGTCCAGTATTTTATTTTTGATTGAAAAGGATTTATATCATTGTTAATTTTATTTATTTCTAAGTCATGAATAAATATTTCGGCAAGAAGGCCTGAAAGAGGTGAGCCCATTGGGAGTTCATCTACTTGTTGGTAGAATTCTGAATTGTATTCAGAGTAACTTTGTTTGATACAAATTTAGTACCATACACTGAGCTACTTGAAATCTTTGAAATGTCTAGTATGGTAAAAAGATATAAGCTAAATACTTTATTGTGTCTTTACAAGTTGTTAAAGGGTCAAATAGACGATAATGCATTAATGTCACAGGTCGCTTTTGCTGTCCCTCGCCTTGGCTCTCGCAGCCAATATCTTTTTTCTCAAAAATATTCAAGGACCAATCTGGGTTTCAATTCTTCCATTAACAATATGTGTAGGCTTTATAACTGTTACTGTCATGAAGTTGACATATTTTTTGACTCACTAAATATATTCAAGACTAAATTGTTAAGTAACATAAATAATTTTTAAAAATAAAAAATCTTGTAATTTGCTAGTAATTTCTAAGTTAGGCTACTTTTTAAGATTCTAAGTTCCTTGTTCTTGTTGTATTGTTTTCACAAAACTATTTATTGCTATAATGTAAATGTTAACCATAAGTTGTCTGCTGCTGTCTTCAAGCATGTTAATTTGTGATTTGTCTTAATGCTTGGTATAATTGGCAAATTTGCTGTACTGAAGCATTCAATAAAGAATTTATTTATTTATTTACATGTGTTTGTTAGTCTAATTATGTCATTGATTTCTGATTTTTGCAAAGTTCCACATTTTTCTATATCTTTTCTTAGAATATTGATCGTTTCTGAGGTTGGAATATTGGAGTACTTATTTTGTATATCAAATGATATAAAAATACAGTTCTCTGGAATTTCATAATCATTAATCTTGTTTACTAATTCTAAATTATTAGTTATGCTATATCTATGCCTAAAAATAAGAACTATTTATGAAGATATACAATTCAACAAAGCATGTTTAGAAAGAGACCTAATCCCAAATTATATACAGATTCATTCAAAAAGTAAATCTAAAGCAGCCTTGAAAGCTTTAGGAATAGCAAAACAAATCTGGATAAAAGAAGAGACAAATGTTTTATATACTAAACTAAATGCCACATGCCGCATAAAATCAAATGCCAAGAATGTCCAAAATATTACATCGGACAAACTGAAAGAAGTTTTGAATGTTGCTTCAAAGAACATCTCCAAGCCATAAAATCAAGTAACAAAATCTCCCAAAGATCAATGTTTGCCGAACATATTCAAGAAAGTGATCATAAATATGGAAAACTTGAACAAAGTTTAGAAATCCTCGAATATGAAATAAAAGGAGAAATAATGAATTCGAAAGAAGAACTCCACATATATATTAATTCAAAAGCCGATGATAATATACTAAACAAGATGCAAACACAAAAATATAATCCTATAGGCCTATATAAAAAAATAAGAGAGATAAAAAATTAACAAAAACACTCAACCATATAAAAATGTTCAGTATTTATACACTTATTTAAAACATATGATTATTTATATAGAATTATATTATTTACGTTTTTAAATTAGGTTATTTAACTTTCCTGTGATCATGGTCTTAGGTCAAAATAATTGTCAGTTAAAGTAAAAAATGTTAAAAAAACAGGGTACACTGGTTTTTATTTTTAAAATAATATATATATATATATTTGTATCATCAAAAATAACTGTAAAATTCAATAATCTGTACTATATTTCGCTTTTCGCTTATTCATGTACAATACAAAGTTGTATAAATATAAAAAATTAAGTATAAAAAATCTTTAACACAAACTATAACATTTTAAAAATAGAATAATATAAAGTGTAAACAAAAAAGTTGATGTTGTATAAAGTCATATGGTATAAAATAATTAATTCTTTTTAGCTCTCATGGTGAAGTCTTATCTTAAATTTAATCCATGAGGATGTTTAGATTTTAATAGTTGCTGTATACCAGAATTATTTTTTAACTGGCGGATAGGTATAACTTCATACAGTACTTCAAAGGTTTTATTATGGATAGTTCTATGTTTGGCCAATGGCTGTTCAACTTTTTTGTGTTTAAATGCAAATCTATGTCCTGTCGTTCTTGTGCGTAAGGTATTTATTGAGGAGCCAATGTAGTCTTTTGCACATTCTTTACATTTTATTTGGTAGACTACATTTTTAGATTCACATGTGAGGTTCGAGTTAATCTTATAGGTTTTGCCTGTTACCGAACTGGTAAATGAGGACGTTGTTGGTAGCATTTCACATACCTTGCATCGGGGTTTATTACATGGATGAGCTTCATTTTTTCTACCTGTATTGATTTCATTGGTTTCTTTTGATGGTAGTTTGGGTTTAGATAAAATTTCTTTCAACACTGGTGGTCTCCTAAATATTATTCTTGGCGGTTTTTTGAAAATATTGTTAGTTATAGATGAGTTCTGTAAAATATTGTACGAAATCTTTAAAATGTTATTTATTTTATATAAACCCGGGAAGTAGGTGGTAATAAATTTCGGTGCACTTACATCAAAATTGGATGTATTATTTTTATTTATTGTTTTCAAATTTAATTTTTGATTGAGGAGTTTTTTTGGATATCCTCTTTTTGTAAATGTACAAAGAAGGTTATCAATGTAATTTTCCAAGTCTTTCCTCTCTGAACATAATCTCTCAGCCCTATATATGAATTCAAACTAATGGTGTTTTTTGCTTCTGGTGGCCCCAAAACAAAAAGTTATCATGGTCTCGAGCTTAGATCTTACCATGAGACCTACGGTAATAGCTTCTTCCCAATAGGGGAAATTCGCTAATAATGGTAGATAGTGACGAATAACCACCACCAGTCATTGTTGAGCTATTTACACTTAACTTTCACTAATGTAAATTTTTGACCGCCATCTTGGATCCGCCATTTTGAAATGAGGTAAAATTTCAAATATGAAGTTGGTATTGTGACCCATAATTTCAAACTAGTTTTTTTTACGACGAATTCAATGCCCCGTTTTTAGCTATAAAACTTATAGTTTTGGAAAAATTCATATTTTTTGGGATTTTTATTAGAAACTTGTCAATACAGTACATCTCGGATTATCCAGACCCCATATTATCCGGATCCCGGATTATCCGGACCGGTCCATCCGAGAAATTAAAAAAATTTAAATCACGGCAAAAAGTGATTTTAGCGAGTTCACGAGTTAAATACGCCTTCTAAAAGTAAACTGCAAATGCAATACATTACTGTACGCATTTGGAATCACAGTAATTAAAGGAGTCGCATCGCCCAAACAGAACACTACAGCATTTCCTTGAACGTTGTCTTTTGGTTTGCTTCTTGGGGCGCTAGCAGTAATCAACATAAGCTTAGCCTACAGTAATTTTGCGAGCTAGTTTATTGCTTTCACTTTAAGTGTTTACAGTTGTGAACTCTTATGTGAACTCTTATGTGATCTGATATTGAATTTCAAAATGGGTGGTTGTAAAAGGAAAAAGTGGTTTTAACTTTAGAAAAAAAACTAAATGCTGTCAAAAGACTTGACGCAGGAGAATCAAGTAAACAATTAGCAGCAAAGGAACTGAGTGTTGGGACGAGTACGGTGACAGGAAGAATCGAGTGCAATTAGAAAAATTGTACTTATGCGGAACAAGCTTGAAAGAATGTTGTACAGTCTTGATACTTCGTTTGCAGCATCAATTTAGCAGGGGCTAAGTACGAGATCGCTATTTAGGCGAAATTGTAATAACCTCGGATTATCCGGATTTTTCGTTATCCGGATCGGTGTTCCGTCACATTAATCCGGATAATCCGAGGTGTACTGTATCTTGAAAACTAAAGACTAAAGACTGCAAAAAAACGGATTATGGCATTGAATTCAGAACTAGTTTGATTAGATTGATCACAATTTCATAGTCTTTAATCTTGTGTACTAATTTAAATTATTAGTTATGCTATATCTATGCCTAAAAATAAGAATCATTTATGAAGATATACAATTCAACAAAGCATGTTTAGAAAGAAGCCTAATCCCAAATTATATACAGATTCATTCAAAAAGTAAATCTAAAGCAGCCTTGAAAGCTTTAGGAATAGCAAAACAAATCTGGATAAAAGAAGAGATAAATGTTTTATATACTAAACTATATGTTAAACTAAATGCCATATGCCGCATAAAATCAAATGCCAAGAATGTCCAAAATATTACATCGGACAAACTGGAAGAAGTTTTGAATGTTGCTTCAAAGAACATCTCCAAGCCATAAAATCAAGTAACAAAACCTCCCAAAGATCAATGTTTGCCGAACATATTCAAGAAAGTGATCATAAATATGGAAAACTTGAACAAAGTTTAGTAATCCTCGAATATGAAATAAAAGGAGAAATAATTAATTCGAAAGACGAACTCCACATATATATTAATTCAAAAGCCGAAGATAATATACTAAACAAGATGCAAACACAAAAATATAATCCTATAGGCCTATATAAAAAAATAAGAGAGATAAAAATTAACAAAAACACCTCAACCATATAAAAATGTTCAGTATTTATACACTTATTTAAAACATATGATTATTTATATAGAATTATATTATTTACGTTTTTAATTTAGGTTACTTAACTTTACTGTGATCATGGTCTTAGGTCAAAATGATTGTCAGTTAAAGTAAAAAATGTTAAAAAACAGGGTACACTGGTTTTAATTTTTAAAATAATATATATATATATATAAATTCAAACTAATGGTGTTTTTTGCTTCTGGTGGCCCCAAGACAAAAAGTTATCATGGTCTCGGGCTTAGGTCTTATCATGAGACCTACAGTAATAGGTAGCTTCTTCCCTTTAGGGGAAATTCGCTAATAATGGTAGATAGTGACGAATAACCACCACCAGTCATTGTTGAGCAATTTACACTTAACTTTCACTAATGTAAATTTTTGACCGCCATCTTGGATCCGCCATTTTGAAATGAGGTAAAATTTCAAATATGAAGTTGGTATTGTGACCCATAATTTCAAACTAGTTTTTTTACGACGAATTCAATGCCACAGCCCGTTTTTAGCTATAAAACTTATAGTTTTGGAAAAATTCATATTTTTTGGGATTTTTATTAGAAACTTGTCAATACAGTACATCTCGGATTATCCAGACCCCATATTATCCGGATCCCGGATTATCCGGACCGGTCCATCCGAGAAATTAAAAAAATTTAAATCACGGCAAAAAGTGATTTTAGCGAGTTCACGAGTTAAATACGCCTTCTAAAAGTAAACTGCAAATGCAATACATTACTGTACGCATTTGGAATCACAGTAATTAAAGGAGTCGCATCGCCCAAACAGAACACTACAGCATTTCCTTGAACGTTGTCTTTTGGTTTGCTTCTTGGGGCGCTAGCAGTAATCAACATAAGCTTAGCCTACAGTAATTTTGCGAGCTAGTTTATTGCTTTCACTTTAAGTGTTTACAGTTGTGAACTCTTATGTGAACTCTTATGTGATCTGATATTGAATTTCAAAATGGGTGGTTGTAAAAGGAAAAAGTGGTTTTAACTTTAGAAAAAAAACTAAATGCTGTCAAAAGACTTGACGCAGGAGAATCAAGTAAACAATTAGCAGCAAAGGAACTGAGTGTTGGGACGAGTACGGTGACAGGAAGAATCGAGTGCAATTAGAAAACTTGTACTTATGCGGAACAAGCTTGAAAGAATGTTGTACAGTCTTGATACTTCGTTTGCAGCATCAATTTAGCAGGGGCTAAGTACGAGATCGCTATTTAGGCGAAATTGTAATAACCTCGGATTATCCGGATTTTTCGTTATCCGGATCGGTGTTCCGCCACATTAATCCGGATAATCCGAGGTGTACTGTATCTTGAAAACTAAAGACTAAAGACTGCAAAAAAACGGATTTTGGCATTGAATTCAGAACTAGTTTGATTAGATTGATCACAATTTCATAGTCTTTAATCTTGTTTACTAATTTAAATTATTAGTTATGCTATATCTATGCCTAAAAATAAGAATCATTTATGAAGATATACAATTCAACAAAGCATGTTTAGAAAGAAGCCTAATCCCAAATTATATACAGATTCATTCAAAAAGTAAATCTAAAGCAGCCTTGAAAGCTTTAGGAATAGCAAAACAAATCTGGATAAAAGAAGAGATAAATGTTTTATATACTAAACTATATGTTAAACTAAATGCCATATGCCGCATAAAATCAAATGCCAAGAATGTCCAAAATATTACATCGGACAAACTGGAAGAAGTTTTGAATGTTGCTTCAAAGAACATCTCCAAGCCATAAAATCAAGTAACAAAACCTCCCAAAGATCAATGTTTGCCGAACATATTCAAGAAAGTGAACATAAATATGGAAAACTTGAACAAAGTTTAGAAATCCTCGAATATGAAATAAAAGGAGAAATAATGAATTCGAAAGAAGAACTCCACATATATGTTAATTCAAAAGCCGAAGATAATATACTAAACAAGATGCAAACACAAAAATATAATCCTATAGGCCTATATAAAAAAATAAGAGAGATAAAAATTAACAAAAACACCTCAACCATATAAAAATGTTCAGTATTTATACACTTATTTAAAACATATGATTATTTATATAGAATTATATTATTTACGTTTTTAATTTAGGTTACTTAACTTTACTGTGATCATGGTCTTAGGTCAAAATGATTGTCAGTTAAAGTAAAAAATGTTAAAAAACAGGGTACACTGGTTTTAATTTTTAAAATAATATATATATATATATATATATAAATTCAAACTAATGGTGTTTTTTGCTTCTGGTGGCCCCAAGACAAAAAGTTATCATGGTCTCGGGCTTAGGTCTTATCATGAGACCTACAGTAATAGGTAGCTTCTTCCCTTTAGGGGAAATTCGCTAATAATGGTAGATAGTGACGAATAACCACCACCAGTCATTGTTGAGCTATTTACACTTAACTTTCACTAATGTAAATTTTTGACCGCCATCTTGGATCCGCCATTTTGAAATGAGGTAAAATTTCAAATATGAAGTTGGTATTGTGACCCATAATTTCAAACTAGTTTTTTTACGACGAATTCAATGCCACAGCCCGTTTTTAGCTATAAAACTTATAGTTTTGGAAAAATTCATATTTTTTGGGATTTTTATTAGAAACTTGTCAATACAGTACATCTCGGATTATCCAGACCCCATATTATCCGGATCCCGGATTATCCGGACCGGTCCATCCGAGAAATTAAAAAAATTTAAATCACGGCAAAAAGTGATTTTAGCGAGTTCACGAGTTAAATACGCCTTCTAAAAGTAAACTGCAAATGCAATACATTACTGTACGCATTTGGAATCACAGTAATTAAAGGAGTCGCATCGCCCAAACAGAACACTACAGCATTTCCTTGAACGTTGTCTTTTGGTTTGCTTCTTGGGGCGCTAGCAGTAATCAACATAAGCTTAGCCTACAGTAATTTTACGAGCTAGTTTATTGCTTTCACTTTAAGTGTTTACAGTTGTGAACTCTTATGTGAACTCTTATGTGATCTGATATTGAATTTCAAAATGGGTGGTTGTAAAAGGAAAAAGTGGTTTTAACTTTAGAAAAAAAACTAAATGCTGTCAAAAGACTTGACGCAGGAGAATCAAGTAAACAATTAGCAGCAAAGGAACTGAGTGTTGGGACGAGTACGGTGACAGGAAGAATCGAGTGCAATTAGAAAACTTGTACTTATGCGGAACAAGCTTGAAAGAATGTTGTACAGTCTTGATACTTCGTTTGCAGCATCAATTTAGCAGGGGCTAAGTACGAGATCTCTCTTTAGGCGAAATTGTAATAACCTCGGATTATCCGGATTTTTCGTTATCCGGATCGGTGTTCCGCCACATTAATCCGGATAATCCGAGGTGTACTGTATCTTGAAAACTAAAGACTAAAGACTGCAAAAAAACGGATTTTGGCATTGAATTCAGAACTAGTTTGATTAGATTGATCACAATTTCATAGTCTTTAATCTTGTTTACTAATTTAAATTATTAGTTATGCTATATCTATGCCTAAAAATAAGAATCATTTATGAAGATATACAATTCAACAAAGCATGTTTAGAAAGAAGCCTAATCCCAAATTATATACAGATTCATTCAAAAAGTAAATCTAAAGCAGCCTTGAAAGCTTTAGGAATAGCAAAACAAATCTGGATAAAAGAAGAGATAAATGTTTTATATACTAAACTATATGTTAAACTAAATGCCATATGCCGCATAAAATCAAATGCCAAGAATGTCCAAAATATTACATCGGACAAACTGGAAGAAGTTTTGAATGTTGCTTCAAAGAACATCTCCAAGCCATAAAATCAAGTAACAAAACCTCCCAAAGATCAATGTTTGCCGAACATATTCAAGAAAGTGAACATAAATATGGAAAACTTGAACAAAGTTTAGAAATCCTCGAATATGAAATAAAAGGAGAAATAATGAATTCGAAAGAAGAACTCCACATATATGTTAATTCAAAAGCCGAAGATAATATACTAAACAAGATGCAAACACAAAAATATAATCCTATAGGCCTATATGAAAAAATAATAGAGATAAAAAATTAATAAAAACACCTCAACCATATAAAAATGTTCAGTATTTATACACTTATTTAAAACATATGATTATTTATATAGAATTATATTATTTACGTTTTTAATTTAGGTTACTTAACTTTACTGTGATCATGGTCTTAGGTCAAAATAATTGTCAGTTAAAGTAAAAAATGTTAAAAAACAGGGTACACTGGTTTTTATTTTTAAAATAATATATATATATATATATAAATTCAAACTAATGGTGTTTTTTGCTTCTGGTGGCCCCAAGACAAAAAGTTATCATGGTCTCGGGCTTAGGTCTTATCATGAGACCTACAGTAATAGGTAGCTTCTTCCCTTTAGGGGAAATTCGCTAATAATGGTAGATAGTGACGAATAACCACCACCAGTCATTGTTGAGCTATTTACACTTAACTTTCACTAGTGTAAATTTTTGACCGCCATCTTGGATCCGCCATTTTGAAATGAGGTAAAATTTCAAATATGAAGTTGGTATTGTGACCCATAATTTCAAACTAGTTTTTTTACGACGAATTCAATGCCACAGCCCGTTTTTAGCTATAAAACTTATAGTTTTGGAAAAATTCATATTTTTTGGGATTTTTATTAGAAACTTGTCAATACAGTACATCTCGGATTATCCAGACCCCATATTATCCGGATCCCGGATTATCCGGACCGGTCCATCCGAGAAATTAAAAAAATTTAAATCACGGCAAAAAGTGATTTTAGCGAGTTCACGAGTTAAATACGCCTTCTAAAAGTAAACTGCAAATGCAATACATTACTGTACGCATTTGGAATCACAGTAATTAAAGGAGTCGCATCGCCCAAACAGAACACTACAGCATTTCCTTGAACGTTGTCTTTTGGTTTGCTTCTTGGGGCGCTAGCAGTAATCAACATAAGCTTAGCCTACAGTAATTTTGCGAGCTAGTTTATTGCTTTCACTTTAAGTGTTTACAGTTGTGAACTCTTATGTGAACTCTTATGTGATCTGATATTGAATTTCAAAATGGGTGGTTGTAAAAGGAAAAAGTGGTTTTAACTTTAGAAAAAAAACTAAATGCTGTCAAAAGACTTGACGCAGGAGAATCAAGTAAACAATTAGCAGCAAAGGAACTGAGTGTTGGGACGAGTACGGTGACAGGAAGAATCGAGTGCAATTAGAAAACTTGTACTTATGCGGAACAAGCTTGAAAGAATGTTGTACAGTCTTGATACTTCGTTTGCAGCATCAATTTAGCAGGGGCTAAGTACGAGATCGCTATTTAGGCGAAATTGTAATAACCTCGGATTATCCGGATTTTTCGTTATCCGGATCGGTGTTCCGCCACATTAATCCGGATAATCCGAGGTGTACTGTATCTTGAAAACTAAAGACTAAAGACTGCAAAAAAACGGATTTTGGCATTGAATTCAGAACTAGTTTGATTAGATTGATCACAATTTCATAGCCTTTAATCTTGTTTACTAATTCTAAATTATTAGTTATGCTATATCTATGCCTAAAAATAAGAATCATTTATGAAGATATACAATTCAACAAAGCATGTTTAGAAAGAAGCCTAATCCCAAATTATATACAGATTCATTCAAAAAGTAAATCTAAAGCAGCCTTGAAAGCTTTAGGAATAGCAAAACAAATCTGGATAAAAGAAGAGATAAATGTTTTATATACTAAACTATATGTTAAACTAAATGCCATATGCCGCATAAAATCAAATGCCAAGAATGTCCAAAATATTACATCGGACAAACTGGAAGAAGTTTTGAATGTTGCTTCAAAGAACATCTCCAAGCCATAAAATCAAGTAACAAAACCTCCCAAAGATCAATGTTTGCCGAACATATTCAAGAAAGTGAACATAAATATGGAAAACTTGAACAAAGTTTAGAAATCCTCGAATATGAAATAAAAGGAGAAATAATGAATTCGAAAGAAGAACTCCACATATATGTTAATTCAAAAGCCGAAGATAATATACTAAACAAGATGCAAACACAAAAATATAATCCTATAGGCCTATATGAAAAAATAATAGAGATAAAAAATTAATAAAAACACCTCAACCATATAAAAATGTTCAGTATTTATACACTTATTTAAAACATATGATTATTTATATAGAATTATATTATTTACGTTTTTAATTTAGGTTACTTAACTTTACTGTGATCATGGTCTTAGGTCAAAATAATTGTCAGTTAAAGTAAAAAATGTTAAAAAACAGGGTACACTGGTTTTTATTTTTAAAATAATATATATATATATATATAAATTCAAACTAATGGTGTTTTTTGCTTCTGGTGGCCCCAAGACAAAAAGTTATCATGGTCTCGGGCTTAGGTCTTATCATGAGACCTACAGTAATAGGTAGCTTCTTCCCTTTAGGGGAAATTCGCTAATAATGGTAGATAGTGACGAATAACCACCACCAGTCATTGTTGAGCTATTTACACTTAACTTTCACTAATGTAAATTTTTGACCGCCATCTTGGATCCGCCATTTTGAAATGAGGTAAAATTTCAAATATGAAGTTGGTATTGTGACCCATAATTTCAAACTAGTTTTTTTACGACGAATTCAATGCCACAGCCCGTTTTTAGCTATAAAACTTATAGTTTTGGAAAAATTCATATTTTTTGGGATTTTTATTAGAAACTTGTCAATACAGTACATCTCGGATTATCCAGACCCCATATTATCCGGATCCCGGATTATCCGGACCGGTCCATCCGAGAAATTAAAAAAATTTAAATCACGGCAAAAAGTGATTTTAGCGAGTTCACGAGTTAAATACGCCTTCTAAAAGTAAACTGCAAATGCAATACATTACTGTACGCATTTGGAATCACAGTAATTAAAGGAGTCGCATCGCCCAAACAGAACACTACAGCATTTCCTTGAACGTTGTCTTTTGGTTTGCTTCTTGGGGCGCTAGCAGTAATCAACATAAGCTTAGCCTACAGTAATTTTGCGAGCTAGTTTATTGCTTTCACTTTAAGTGTTTACAGTTGTGAACTCTTATGTGAACTCTTTTGTGATCTGATATTGAATTTCAAAATGGGTGGTTGTAAAAGGAAAAAGTGGTTTTAACTTTAGAAAAAAAACTAAATGCTGTCAAAAGACTTGACGCAGGAGAATCAAGTAAACAATTAGCAGCAAAGGAACTGAGTGTTGGGACGAGTACGGTGACAGGAAGAATCGAGTGCAATTAGAAAAATTGTACTTATGCGGAACAAGCTTGAAAGAATGTTGTACAGTCTTGATACTTCGTTTGCAGCATCAATTTAGCAGGGGCTAAGTACGAGATCGCTATTTAGGCGAAATTGTAATAACCTCGGATTATCCGGATTTTTCGTTATCCTGTTCGGTGCTCCGCCACATTAATACGGATAATCCGAGGTGTACTGTATCTTGAAAACTAAAGACTAAAGACTGCAATAAAAAACGGGTTATGGCATTGAATTCAGAACTAGTTTGATTAGATTGATCACAATTTCATAGCCTTTAATCTTGTTTACTAATTCTAAATTATTAGTTATGCTATATCTATGCCTAAAAATAAGAATCATTTATGAAGATACACAATTCAACAAAGCATGTTTAGAAAGAAGCCTAATCCCAAATTATATACAGATTCATTCAAAAAGTAAATCTAAAGCAGCCTTGAAAGCTTTAGGAATAGCAAAACAAATCTGGATAAAAGAAGAGATAAATGTTTTATATACTAAACTATATGTTAAACTAAATGCCATATGCCGCATAATATCAAATGCCAAGAATGTCCAAAATATTACATCGGACAAACTGGAAGAAGTTTTGAATGTTGCTTCAAAGAACATCTCCAAGCCATAAAATCAAGTAACAAAACCTCCCAAAGATCAATGTTTGCCGAACATATTCAAGAAAGTGATCATAAATATGGAAAACTTGAACAAAGTTTAGTAATCCTCGAATATGAAATAAAAGGATAAATAATTAATTCGAAAGACGAACTCCACATATATATTAATTCAAAAGCCGATGATAATATACTAAACAGGATGCAAACACAAAAATATAATCCTATAGGCCTATATAAAAAAATAAGAGAGATAAAAATTAACAAAAACACCTCAACCATATAAAAATGTTCAGTATTTATACACTTATTTAAAACATATGATTATTTATATAGAATTATATTATTTACGTTTTTAATTTAGGTTGCTTAACTTTACTGTGATCATGGTCTTAGGTCAAAATGATTGTCAGTTAAAGTAAAAAATGTTAAAAAACAGGGTACACTGGTTTTTATTTTTAAAATAAAAACCAAACTAAACTTATTTTTAAAATAAATTCAAACTAATGGTGTTTTTTGCTTCTGGTGGCCCCAAGACAAAAAGTTATCATGGTCTCGGGCTTAGGTCTTATCATGAGACCTACAGTAATAGGTAGCTTCTTCCCTTTAGGGGAAATTCGCTAATAATGGTAGATAGTGACGAATAACCACCACCAGTCATTGTTGAGCTATTTACACTTAACTTTCACTAATGTAAATTTTTGACCGCCATCTTGGATCCGCCATTTTGAAATGAGGTAAAATTTCAAATATGAAGTTGGTATTGTGACCCATAATTTTAAACTAGTTTTTTTACGACGAATTCAATGCCCCAGCCCGTTTTTAGCTATAACACTTATAGTTTTGGAAAATTTATATTTTTTGTGATTTTTATTAGAAACATGTCAATATCTTGAAAACTAAAGACTAACGACTGCAATAAAAACGGGTTATGGCATTGAATTCAGTGTAAAAAACTAGTTTGATTAGATTGGTCTTAATACCAACTTCATATTTAACTTATATGTGCATGATGTTGTCAAGTCCTTGAAATGTAACCACATATTATTTGCAGACGACATTAAATTATTTATGAAGATTTTATCAGTTGAAGATGCAATCCTTCTACAACAGGATATCAGCTAGGTTAATTCCTGGTGTGGTAGAAATAAAATGTCTCTCAACGTTGATAAAAGTTTTTCAATGACTTTTACCCGAGCCGCACAACCCATCGAGTTCAGCTTTAATCTCAATGAAATTCTACTTAGCAGAGCCATGGAGGTCAAGGATATTGGAGTAACATTCTCCCCATCACTAAACTGGAATGCACACGTTCCGAAAATGTGCAACAAGGCGCTTCAGATACTTGGTCTCCTGTACAGAACATCAAGAACCTTCACTGACTTGCGGATCTTGAAGATTTTATACAGCAGTCTTGTGCGGCCTCACCTGGAGTACTGCAGTATCGTCTGGTCACCACAGAAAAATTACCTGAATGAGGATATTGAGAGGATTCAAAGGCATTTTGCCAGCTTATCTGGTGCACTTCTTGGTTACAGGTACTTGATGTTCTGGTTGAGATCCTCACTTTCATAAATTTGTCTACCCTAGAATCAAGGTGTCAAACACAAGATCTAGTATTCTTGTTCAAACTGCTAAACGGCCAACTTGATTGTCTGAACCTCCTCTGCAGAATCAACTTTAGAGTTCCCTGTGGAACACGTTCCAAAGCCCTTTTCGCCCCACCATCAGTCTCCACCTCTTACGCAGCAAACAGCCCATTGGTGAGAATACAGCGTCAAGGTAATTCTCTACCAGACCACATAGATGTCTTCTCATCAAAGATGGCCTCTTTCAAGCATTCGCTCCAACAACAACATCTGGTGTTTGCCCGTAAATTGTGTTTTTCGGTGTTGTAAGGTGTTTTGGTGCCTCCAAAGCGCCACACAAAATCAGGCTAACACAATAGCTATTGATTTTTTTCCTGTTGGCGGCACCTTTAAAGGGCCACCCAAATGTGGAAGTGTTTAGTGTTCAAGCCATTTTCTCAGCTCAGTCAACTGTGATATTTCACACCAAGATCTCACTGTTTACATATATTTACTATACAGTGTGTCCAACTTAACTGTGCCACCATTGCTATTGTTGAATACTTGATGTTTGAAAAGAATCAGATGATGTTAACTGTCACATGGGTTTTGTTTTTGTTTATGTTTTTGTTTTGACTGAAAATGAATGAATCATGTACTAATGTAATCAAATAAAGTTTAATTTTTGTTAATGTAATTCTCAAAGTGATTTTGTATCCTACGGTCCTCCACAAGGTAAAATTTAATACAATAAGACACAATACAAAATATTGTTCCGTCCTGACCGGATTTAAAACCACAATATGGAAAAAAGTCAAAGTTAAGATTCTCAAACTCCCAATACTATTTTACTTGAATTAAACTCTCATTTTCTCGTGTCTATTTTTATAAGTAATATTTATTGTGTTCCACAATTTTATTTGAAGCTTCATTCCTCTTGAAAGATTAAGTTTTCACTATTTAAAAGACAAAGTTCGCTAATCTCAAACTCACTTAATAGAATCAAAGGTCACATTGAAAACCTTATGGTAAAAACACAATATGGAAAAAAGTCAAAGTTAAGATTCTCAAACTCCCAACACTATTTTACTTGAATTAAACTCTCATTTTCTCTTGTCTATTTTTATAAGCAATACTTATTGTGTTCCACAATTTTATTTGAAGCTTTATTCCTATTGAAAGATGAAGTTTTCACTATTTAAAAGACAAAGTTCGCTAATCTCAAACTCACTTAATAGAATCAAAGGTCACATTGAAAACCTTCTTACTGATGCGACAATACTTGAAGTAGGCAAAGAAGACATAAATAAGCTAGTATTTTATGAAAGAGAAGCTAACAACGAGCACAATCATTTAAATGTATTATTAAAGAAGTAATGTCTTGTGAGGAAATTGAGGGATTTGATGAAGAAATTTGTGGAAAAGCTTGGAAAGAAAAATACGGGTTTATTGTTATCGACAAAGAAAGACCAATGGATAAAGGTCGCTACAGGATTGGATTCGATTACTTTGTAATTGTACATTAAAAGTATATAAGTATATTTAATCTTTAGTATGTCTTTCGAAGTCGTGGAGTAAAGAGGACAACAATCATGACGGGTCGAAAGGAGTTGCTAAGTGAAATAAAAGCGCTAAGTTACTCAATACGAAAGAAACATCAAGCGTTAAAAGTAGGGCTTACGGAAAGAAACCGGTTTTTAGAAGAAACATTTAAACCGATTGTCGACCCTCTTAACGAATTGAATGATACGTTAAAAAAACATCTCTATTGACAGATGAAATATCACCTAAAAAGAACTTAAGACAACCGAAACGGAAAGTTCTGCTAATGATACAGAATCGTTTAGTAAATTAAGTGACATTATAGAGGAGGAGGAAGAGGAAGAGGAAGAGTAAAAAGAAGGGAACTTAACAGAAGAGGGACATCATGAGCATTCTGAAGATCAACCTGAATCACCAACAAACATCAGTATTTTGAGTCAGGAAATCGGGAATAAAGGACCATTGTCAAGAAAATATATATATTAAAAATGTTACACAGTGGTCGTAAAAGTGCAAAATATCACGTGTACGGTGCACGTCTAGAAAACGATGGACTCAGGATAGGTGATAGTAACTTATCTGTCGATGATAAAGATAATATAATTATAAAAGGCCAAACATTTAAAGGTACGGCTGGGTTGTTCGAGTTGATATTCAAACCTATTCCTACAAAGTATTCGAGAAATGATTTAAATAACTTCAAAAAAATTTGTATACTAACGAATTCTCATAGGAAGGCGTACTCTCCTTCCACCCCTATACACAGGAACAGATCTGAAAAGTACAGAAACATAATCGCAAAGCTGTTTTCTAAATATAGAGGTAAAAGTCGTTCCGTTAAAGGTAAGGGGATGACGATGAAATCAATGTACGAGACTAATATAATTTATTATAACGATGTGAACAATAAATGCGGTTGTTGTATGAATCAATTCAGGCTGGACACAATGGATTAGATAGTGAAATGGTAGCATTAAAAGAGGAGTTGAAACGTAGGGGGTTTATAGCGTAAACACTCAGTCTTAAAATGAGTGTGGATAAGTTCGGTCGCCACGAGTCCTCTGTTGCTCGTGAAGTTTTAAGAGGTCCTCCTGGTGAAGGATTCTATTTAACGGAGGACGGTCATTATGACCTGAAAAGGAAACGTATTTGTAATTTAGCAGATGCTATTGATAGTGAAGAAGCCGTAAACCTGAAAACTATCCGTACAATTTCCTTACATTGTGACAGTGACGATGGCATGTTTGATGCTAAAAACGAAATAATAAAAAACGTAGCTACTGCCGTAAATGACACGGACGCTGGCAATTTTGCACTTCTTTCCCAAGAAATAAACAAACTAAAACAAGACCTATACGATAAACTTGAAAAATTGTCATCTACAGTTCCACTTACTATTAGTTCCGTTGCTAAAGGTGACAAAGAATACTCGAACAATATATATTACGCATATAATGTTACAAATGAGAAAAATGACGCATTATCTCTTCCGCATTCACATGAAAAACCTCACGTTAATCTTATTGTATCAAATACAATGAGAAACGACAATGGATTCATTTGTTGTTCAACTCCCATGAGAAGAGGAGGAGGACTCACTAGTTCTGCAGTTTCTATTTTCAAAAAAACCATTGACACTTTACCAACAGGAAATCTTGTGAACACAGCTATCGACGCCTTGCCAATAGAACTTCATATCCCGGGTGGATATCAGTATTGTGGACCAGGGACGAAATTACGTCAGCGATTGGCTCGTGGGGACCCTGGTATTAATAAATTGGACAAGGCCTGCAAGGAACACGATATAGCATATTCGAATTACACCGATACCGAAAGAAGAGCGATTGCTGACAGGGCTTTGGCCGAGAGAGCTTGGCAAAGAGTTAAGTCTAGTGACGCTAGTCTTAGTGAACGAGCAGCCGCTCTAGCGGTAACAGCAACCATGAAAGCAAAGACTGCAGTGGGAGGTGGATCGAGAAGGAGAAAACGAAATGTACGCAAAAGAAAAGTTTCTGGAGGAGGCAAGAGAGCTAGAAATACTAATTCCCATGGCAAGCGAAAGAGAAAAAGATCCTGTAAATGCTCTAAAAAAAGGTAAACGGAAGAGGCTTGTATTTAAAACCTTACCGTGTATACTGAGTGAGAAACATACGTTAATAGTACCAAACAAAGCATTGAGCAACACGGATTTGGAAAGATACGCATTTTGCCTAAAAATTCCAATTTTTTAGGGGGGTGTTTATGCGCAATGACTTGCCAAATAATATTTGGAAAAACGAAACTGCAATTGTAAATCTTGATGATGCTAACGGTGTTGGTACACACTGGGTCTGTTACAAAAAAATCATGGATTCTGTTTATTATTTTGACAGTTTTGGAAATCTGCCCCCTCCAATAGAGCTAAAGCAATATTTCGGTGAAGGATCTAAAATCTTTTACAACTACGATCAAAAGCAAAGTAGAGACTCGTCGGTTTGTGGACATTTATGTTTGGAGTTTCTAGCTACTAGCGTTAGTCAACTTCATGATGGCGTCTTGTACAGTAACCATTAATGGTTGTTCGTCAACTTTACGGAGCACCCTTTTCCCACCATTGCAACTGACACCTAACAGACAGTGGGAAGTTGAACTGATGGACTTTTCTACATATAATGCAATTCCAAACATAATAGAAGGAGTCAACAATAAGCTTCACTACATTCGTAATAAAAATAGTCAAGATTCGTATGGAGAAACTGAGGTTGTTGAGATTACAACCGGTTCATATGAAATAACGGACATTAACAAAGAATTTCAGAACCATCTGGGAAATGATGTCATTGAACTGCGAGCTAATAACAACAACTTAAGAAGTGAAATAAAGTGCAAATATTTCATCGACTTTACTCAACCGGCTTCGATCGGTTCCTTGTTAGGATTTCCACCCTTTTCATCGATACTTGAACCAAACGTTTCTCACACAAGTCCAAAAACTGTAAGTATTGTTAAAGTTAACGTAATCAATATTACCTGCAACATAGTTCAAGGTGCTTATAAGGATGGGTCAAATCAGCATATATTGCATTCGTTTTACCCAGCTGTACCGCCAGGATTTAAGATAGTTGAAAAACCACATAACCTAATTTATCTCCCATTAAACACCAGTCACATATCGGACATCGTGCTGAACGTACGAGATCAAGACGGAGACGAAGTAGATTTTAGAGGAGAAGTTATAACTATACGTCTACATATCAGACAAGTGTCGTTAGGTAACAATGGGTTTTAATTTTGCATATAATACCAACGAAACTTCGGAGAAGTTCAGTACCACTCGGAACGAGGAGGGACTAAGTAGAGAGAACGTGCAATTTCTGGAAAGACTGGGATTTATAGTTAACAAATATGGACATACTGGACATAAAAAATGGTCCAGTTTTCGACGAAACGTTATGGGAGAAGGAGTATCACTCACACAACCCTTACGCTTCATCGAAATTGGGAAACAATGATGAGATACGAATTCCAATACAACATCAAGATGCTTATACATTGCCTTGTGAAAGCTATATTTATATCGAAGGAAGAGTAACAACAACAAGTGAGGACGTTGGATCAAAAGTTCCTTTCACTAACAATCCCATGGCTTTTTTATTTGAAGAAATTCGATACGAATTTTTAGGGATCGTTGTTGAATCCACAAAGAAATTCGGAGTTAGCAGTGCAATAAAAGGATTGGTTTCACTGTCACCAATTGAATCAAACTCATTGATTACAAGTGGATGGGTATTGCTAAGTGAAACAAAATTCGCACCAAATACAAATGATTATTTCGATTTTTGCGTTCCTTTGAAACTTTTATTAGGATTTGCTGAAGACTACAAAAGGATAATAATTCATGTTAAGCAAGAATTGGTTTTATTGCGATCATCCTGCGATTCGGATGTGATAGTAGCTGACTCTGGAACGTCCACAACAACACTTGATTGGAAGCTAACTTTAGATAAAGTTGTTTGGAGAGTGCCGCATGTACGATTAGCTGACGAACGGAGAGTAGGACTTTTACAGATGCTCAATTCTGACAGAGATATAGTTGTCCCTTTTAGAAACTGGGAAATGCATGAATGGCCAACACTACCGACAACACAGCGTCAGACCTGGGCTGTAAAGACATCAAGCCAATTAGAAAAACCTAGATATGTGATCTTTGCGTTACAGACCAACAAAAAATCGAATATCACAGCTAACGCAGGTAGTTTTGACCATTGTAAACTAACAAATGTCAAGTTCTTCCTAAATTCACAATTCTTTCCTTACGACAACTTGAATGTTATGTTTTCAAAGGATAGATTTGGAATTTTGTATGATATGTACGCCAGATTCCAATCGTCATATTATGGAAGAAAGAATTCGCCTCTTCTGAACCCTAAAATGTTTAAGGACATTGCACCTATTGTAGTAATGGACTGTTCAAAACAAAACGAATCTGTTAAAACGTCTACAGTTGATATTCGGATAGAATTTGAGTTGGAGGAAAACATTCCTGAACAGACAACAGCATATTGCTTGATACTTCATGATACAATCATAACGTATACCCCCTTGACAGGAGTTGTAAGGAGAATGTTATAGATTTAATTATTTCTCCCCCCCATCATCATCACCGAGCTCATAAAAGTGAAGTCAATCGTTGGTACATTAGTTTATCTTCTGTCAGCAGAGTGGTAACATCGCATCTGAACAATGGATAATACACCGTTAGATAATGCAAAGGAAATCTTAACCGACAAAAACTTGGAGCCGACCACAACATCCACTGGAAATCCGATGAGTCGTGATCCTAGAAAAATTAAAGCAGACGCAAGTTCGAATGAAAATGTTGATAATACAGACACTGAAGCTCCTTCTACAACGACAGTTTTGTAAAACAAGTCTACTGAGGAACTCATCGTAAACGATGATACAAGATCTTCAAAATAAATCAAAGAGGAACTAATAGAGCTTATAAAGTTCAATGAAAATAATCCTCCAACAAAAAGGAAGAGATCTGAAGATGAAGAGCATTTAATGTTAACAACGGGTATATTTCTACGAGCTATGTACCCGTTGAACGAAAACATGGATAAGACTATCACGGCTGGAGTATTTAAATCGTTGAATTTTAAACCCGTGTTTCTTCTTAACCAAAGTGGAAAAACATCTATAGTGCTTACCGTTGAAATGTGGGACAGATCTACCACATACATCTCCATTATTGAAGCATATCTTTTCAACAATTTGACTGGGAGAAAAACAGCGATGGGGTTTGACGAATCAGACTTGGAAATCGACAATATCCGACTCAGAGGAACCCAATATGTGAGATTCAGGGACTTGTCCAGACACAACAAAAAGATACTTTTGACTTATGAGGAATTTTGTATCCTCTCTAATCTGACACCTGTAATAATCAGATACTCACAATAGCTCACGTCATACAGTTCGATTATCTTTGACTATCTCGATAGTTGTATGATCAGAAACCCTAAAGTCCCATTGCTCTACGGGCCGTTGGATAGCTCTGTATACAACCGCTTGCCTCAAGAAGTGTCGTTTTACAGAAAAACAGAAATTTTGCGCAATCAGCTCAAAAGCGAAATCGTCAAACCGGAAGACTCTACAACTAACGGCCCTGAAGACAAGAATGAAGAACCCGCTACGAACGATCATGAAGACGAGAGCAAAAATGAAGCCGATGAAAATAACATTTGTAAGTGTTAAAATACTGAAATTCCCGCTTTTTTAAAACGCCTTTTGCATGACATTGAAAAATAAACAATGCAAACAAATTATTATTATTATTATTATTCTCTCCTGTGATAAATATGGCGCAAGTCGAAAACTTTGTCAGTCTTTACTCAGTGATCATGGAGAAGAACTCTCAAACAGGTATGATCAGATACTGTTGTGAAAGTAAGTGTTTTACTCGGCCCATATGTCAAGTAGATGGGATGGCGTGTAGGCGTTGTGAGAATTTTGGTTTTTGCAGATGTCTTTGCGAATCGTTTAAAGCTGTAACACCAAAGCCTGTCACTCTAAACATCTACAAGACTCCACATTTTTGGACTTGCTGTGAAGACACGTGTTCCAAGTTTCATTATGAAGATTTATCAAATCAAATCAAATTCATTTATTCCACACAAAAAATGTTACACTTAGAAATGACCCAGGAACAATAAGATAAAACATAATATTAGTTTAAAGTAACACCTGACAAAAATTAATATTGGAATTTAGTGCCTACATAGGAGTAATTCCTGTGCGTAGGCACGAGCCGCTAAAAACTCAGTCTTGGTCAGAAATTAATTAATTAGCTTGGCAATATGTGTAAATAAAAAAGTAAATATGCAAATTTCTATAAAAAGTTTTGGAGCAAGAAAAGTAAATGACGAAGCGTGATTTTAATTTGATCGGGGAACTATTGGAGAATGACCACTGCGACGAACTGCTACTCGTTTGGCAACTTAGTATTAAGTCAAGTCTAGTCCAAGTCAAGTCTAGTCTAGTCTTATCTGTACCCAGATGTGATAACCGCCTGAGATGCCTCCCTTCCAATTTCCATTAACCAATTCGATACATGTTTCTTATAGGTTGCTATTTGAACACTATTGAAATTTTGAAGGTGAGCAGGAAGATTTCTGAACAGAATTTGAGATATGTAGTGCGAGTTAGTGACTGAAAAAGTTCTGTTCAACCTATTTACTCTGATTTTTGTGGTTTGAGAACTTCGGGTAAAATAACTGTGGTCAAAATTTTGAAAAATTTCATCGACATGGTTAAATATGTAAGTTAATAAGGATTTAATATACAATTGCCTTAAATTTAAAACATGAAAATTATCAAATAAATTTTGAGTTGGATATCTTCGTCCCTTACCTAAAGCAGCTTTGAGTATTGATTTTTGAATAACGTTTAGTGGTTCTAGTATAGATCGATACCCTCCGCCCCAAGCAATAATTCCGCTCATGAACAAAGATTGACAGTAAGCAAAATAACAAAGTTTCAATTCGTTAATGTTTAAAATCTCATTAAGTTGTCTAAAAACAAAAATAAATTTCCTAACTTTACCTTTTAAATAATCTACATGAGCTTTCCAATTCATACTCCTATTAAATACAACCCCCAAATATTTATAAGATTCAACTTTTTTTATGACACCACAATTGCAGGTATGTGACAAAAAATCCCCGCATGAATGAAGTTTCAGACTATTAAAGTCAGTATTCAAATTTGATTTCAGAGCTATGGGCATAAATTTGGTTTTGGATATATTTATAGTCAGTAAACTTTGATCAAACCATTTTTTTTACTCGTGCAAGATTTCTCAAGGCCAAACATTTCACTTCCTCCCAATTAGACCCCTCAAACAAAATTGCAGTGTCATCCGCAAATAGGTAGAATTTCCCTTCAATGTTAAGGTTTGATAAGTTATTTATGTAAATTAAAAAAAGAATAGGTCCAAGAGTGCTTCCCTGAACAACCCCATAATCAATTGAATGTTCACAACTCTCAACTCCACATATTGTGACAATCTGTTTCCTATTTGAAAGGTAACTAGCGAACCAAGACAAAGAATTATCCCTACAACCAATCAATTCCAATTTCCGAAGTAATTTAACTCTATCTAATGAATCAAAAGCTTTTGCTAAGTCTAAGAAGGTCAAAAGACATCGTTTATTGTTGTTTATAGCTGTATTTATATCTTTATTTATAGTGAACAATGCATCCGAAATATTTTTGTTTGAGCGGAATCCATATTGACAGTTAGTTAAAATTGAATAAGTTTCCAAATAATTCACGAATTGTTCCTTTACTATTTTTTCAATTACCTTAGAGAAAACACTAAGGAGAGAAATTGGTCTGAAATTGGCTTTGTTAGTGATGTCTGCTGCCTTATACAACGGGAAAACTTTAGCTATTTTAAAAATGTGAGGAAAAGTTCCGGTGGAAATACTTAGATTAACAATGTACAGGAGAGGTGTTGAAAGTAAATCGACGTTTTCCTTTAGAAGGGACGCAGGAAAGCCATCACACCCAGGAGCAGATCCTCCCCTCAGACTGTTCACGTGACGAAGTAAGTCAAATTCGGTAACAGGAGTCAGTTGAAAAGTACTGTCAGTCGTGAAGTCATCGTCATTCAGTACCAGAGGCCCGCTAGAATCAATAGCGGTTGTCAAGTTTTGTCCTACGGTTGAAAAATAAGAATTAAATTCATTAGCTACTTCCTTCACTGTATTATTATTTATTTCAGAAACCCTTCCATTTACAAACTTTTCTAAAGGAAATTGGTCTTTAGTTGTGCTTCTCCCCGATAACTCATTAAGGATTTTCCAAAATTTACGTGGATTATTACTATTATCAGTTAGTTTCTGTCTATAAAAATTTTTTTTCTCTGATTTGATTAAAAAATTTAATTTGTTCCTGTATAATTTAAAATAATTTTTCAAATCTGTATTAAAAGGCTGTTTAATGACCAATTTACTTAATTTGTCCCTTTTTCTTATTGATCTTATAAGACCTGTTGAAATCCAGGGTTTGATATGGTTTAATCTATTGTTACAATTGAAAGGCTTAGACGATTTAATCATGAGGTCCCTGACAGTCGAATGGAAGTTATTTGAGCTTTCATTCACGTCAGCAGTATTTAAAACAGTTTGCCAGTCTTGTTCCATTAGAAGTGATCTAAAAGTGGTTTTGTCAATGTGATGTTGTTCGTCGGGAAGATGAGAAAAATAATTGTACTTTGAACTGACTTGTATTTGTATCGCAGTGCAGTAGTGGTCCGTGGTGTGACTGTGAACGACAGCAGCTCGCACATGTTTGTAGTTGTTGTGGTAAAGAAAGCAGTGATCAATGCAGGTAGCGCTGTCGTTAGTCACACGAGTAGGCTTATCAATGCAGCAAACAAATCCTTTCTCCGTCAAAATGTTTAAGTATCGTTCTTCTTGTCTACCTGTCTTAAGTATGTTAAGGTTAATGTCGCCGATAAAAATATAGGTGATGTTTTTTGTCGCATTATCGTAATAGTTTTCGAGTTCGTCCAGAAATATGTCTACGTCACTGTCGTGAGTTCTGTAAAGTGCCAGTAAGTGGAAACGTCTGCCGTCAGTAGTCCAGTCCAAGGTCAAACCGTATACGTCTCCCAGCGCCACCTCTCGGGACTCGACCGACAGCGACTTTTTTACGTAAATCAACGTTCCGTCATTACGATTCCGTTTTTGCTTAGTCACTATCAAATCGAACCCCTCGAGTGGAACAAAAACAGTGTCGTCGCAGTTCCAAGTCTCCGTCAATACAATTATGTCGAATTGAATTTTAACTGCATCTAAATTAACTAAAAAATCATCTATACTTTTCGCATAACTTCTTACGTTTTGTTGCAACACATTAATATTATTAAAATTATCACATGAAAAATATTTGCCAAGCTCCGTGTTATATAAGATTTCCTCGCAAAGAACATTCTGATAATTATCTAGGTCATCGGTATGCATCACTCTGAATGCGCCCCTCCCACCCCTCCCCGCCCAGCTTTAATTCCTTTCCCTGAGATTATGTGTTGTTAGCAGCTCATTCATTTAACAAATAAATAATGTACATAATTTCTTTGAAATCATCCTCTCTAGCTGTTCCTGATTTATTAAAATAATATAAATATATCAGTTAACGTTAAACAAGATTAATTTGGAAAAGTAATAATTTACAAATTAGTATAATGTCTTGCAGATTATTTTTTACGAAATTGAGTGATTCTTTGCAATAAATTTACTTCATAACTGAAAAAATAACTTGCGAAATATGTAAAACAAACTACTAATTTATGATAACTGGAGGAGAAAAAAAGTTTTTCATACTAATACATTTACAATAAACGAGCATTTGCTAAATTAGGCACGAATTCTTGCTCTATTACGTGCCCAATTAATTAATTTAAAATGAATTACTGCTTGCATGGTTATGACAATATTATTGTACTTGTTTTAAACATAAGTTCCATGCAATTGAATGAATAAAATAATATCAAAATATTTACAAATTGAACCTATGTTTCATTGTATTGCAACCCTTCCTGTAGGCTACTTAATTACCTAAGGCATTGAAACAAAATCTTTGATAAATACAATTATAAACCAATTGATGGATGCTATGAAAATAGGTTACATGCATTAAAATGAAGGAAGTACTATCAAAATTATTAATAATATGAATCTATGTTTTATTGTTCAGAAGCCCTTCCTATACCTAATTAAAATAAAGACATTTTTCTTAACTTTGAGCGATACACTAAACCTCAATAATGTATATTTGTCGATAAGAAAGTAAAAAGCCCGTTCACATGTTTTTGCGATATTTTAACTGAGATTTGAATAGATACACTAAAAAACTCATGCATATTTTATGATTGAATGATTCCCTTTAGACATAACAACAAGAATTTTGTATTCCATATCAAGTAAAAATAAATATTAAAAATTTATATCTAAACTGAAAATGAAGTTGTTGTCATCACAGCAAGCTATGTGAAAACTGTAAATTTGTACTGTATTTAGAAGATGTAAAAAAAAAATAAAGCATGCGGTTGGATATTAATGAGATAAGAAAGATTTGTTATTTATGACTTACAATTTTACTTCAATTTACTCTAGGCAAGATAAGTGACTTTAGGCATAACAACAAGAGTTTTGTAATCAATATCAAGTAACATAAAAAAATAAAAATTATAATTAAACTGACTATAATGTGGTTGTCGTCATAACAGCAAGCTATGTAAGAACTGTAAAATTGTACTGTTTTTTATATATGATAAATAAAGCATGCGGTTGGATATTTTATGAGATAAAAGAGATTTTTTATTTATGACCTACAAAGTTACTTTAGTTTACTGAAGGCAAGATAAAGTAATTATAAAATGAAATAAATAATCATTTTTGTACAAAATAATAAATAAATAATTTAATTGTTTCTCTTTGATGTGTAAATATTATAATCCTAACTTATTTGCAAAAAATCAGCCTAAACCCTAAAAAAACTGTCTTGATGCTGTTGTTGAGTGTCTTATGAGCTTGCCGTGACGCCTGCTCCGCCGCCACCGTCGCCGGCGCCGACGTCCGCGGTCCTCGGTCTCCCAGCTGCGGCGTCCTCCACGTCGCCGACACTCCACACTCGCACGACGGGGGATGAGGCAGACTTCCGCACAAACAGCTTACCGTCTTTAGCCCATGCGAAGGCGAGTTCACCGGCTTTGACGAGGCGTCTCGCGCGGCCGAGGACGAATTTGTTGTGCACGGTCAAGTGTTCATTTATAAAGACCCTACAATCCCTGAAGCTAGATGACAAATCCTTGGTTGTAATGCTCTTTGTTTTGGCTGCTGCCAGCCATCGCGCCTTGGCAGAACGGGAAATGAATTGGGCGATAATTGAAGGATGGTAGCGACTATCTTTGGGTTTCGGTAGCCGGTGGCAGATGGAGATCTCCTCTCGAACAAACCTGATTCCTAAGGCTTCCGCCAGTTTTTCCAGTACTGCGAGCGTGTTCTCCCCAGTAGACAATGGCACACCTCGGATCTCCAGGTTACAGATCCTAGAGTACTGCTCCATTTCGTAGACCCGCCCTTCTAATTCTTCAACCCGCCGAGAGAGAAGCTCATTTTCTTCTTTAGTTTTTAAAATTTCTGTTTTCATTTCTCCATGTTCTTTCTCTATATTAGAAACTTTTATATTTAGGCCTCTAAGCGATTCATGCACCATATTGATGTTTTTATTTAAGTTATCAAAATGCTGCGAATTTGAATTGCGGTCTGCTGACATTTCTTGACGGATTAATTTAAGCAATTCTATCACATTTCCGGAATCTGGTTCGTTGTCTTGGCTGTGCACTGACGATGCGTCCGCGGCCGCGGTACAGTCCGCGCATCGCCACGGTGTGGCGGCGCCCGATCGCGTCGACGGCCGACCAGGTGGCGGATTTAAAGAGACACATGCAACGTGAAATTGACGACTACAATCCACACAAGTCACTGCTTCTTTTTTGTTTTTGATTTCCGATAAACACTTCGGACATGCCATTTCCGAGTAGCTACGTAATATAAACTGGCGAAAAACACAACCACAATTAATCCCTTTTTTAAAAAAAAGTCACTGTAAGTGATTAACGCACTTAACGTTAACCGGAAAGTCAAAAATTAGCAAAAAATCACTGAGTCCAACATGCAAGGGCAGGCGAGGCGGAGGCACGCACGAGCAGAACAAGCGCTTATCTACACATCCGACCCCGACGGAGAGCAGATAACGACTGAAGCAGATATCGTATCCTTGTTCCACTTGTTTTCCTAAGCCGCTCTGTGAATCTAAATTAAAACATTGTAAAAATAGAAACGATTGGTCCTCTTAAATAAGGCAGTGGTTAAAACATATTACTCTTCCATATTTGTGTCAGTGTCATCAAGTTGCTCACAAAAATGGACAGGACGGTTACATTTTATGATGAAATCATACCACCTCCCAAAAGATGTGCTGTAGAATTTCAGGCATTTAGGAACAATCGAAACCAGTTTGTAATTAAAGAGCTTGCATTTTTCGATATATCAACTAATGTTGTAAATTATTTTCTATTTAAACCGCCTTACCCTTTTAGACTTTTGAACAGTAAGAGTGCAAGAACCAACATTTGGATAACAACACATCTCAACCACATCGAATGGGATGAAGGTTTTACACAGTACAAGGAGCTCCACAATATAATGCGTCACTACTGTCGACAGTACGACGAAATTCACACTACCGGAAGTGAAAAAACCAAATGGATCGAAAAATACTGTAAGTGTAACGTAACAAATGTTACACTAGAAAAAGACTTTGCAACGCATTTAAACGGTCTATGCATCGGAGTGAAAAATCCTCATCATAAGAACACTAATTGTGCATTATTTCGTGCGTACAAGGTCGGTGCGTTGATGTCCAGTAACTAGTGAAGGGGGAAATACCACATGTATACGTAACAAGACTTGTGGTATAATCATTCGTACCCAGATCGCCACACGGGAAACATCTATCATCTCACCATGACATCGATGGAAAAATTGCAATCCCTAGCCGATAAGTTCAACCAACATGCAAAATCCGACCTCATAACTATAAAAAAATGCAGCAAACTACAAGAGGAGAAACACTACGCAGTTCACGCGATGAGGAAAATGGACACATCAGTTGGCGAAGCGGTCCTCGCTGTTCTTGGCGATTCATAGAATAGAATAGAATAGAATAGAATAGTATTTATTCTCTCATCACAGTATTTTACAATCATTTTACAGCATATATAATATTTCAGTCAATCAGTCCTCTTTTGTTTTCCATAACACTGCACAGAAAAAAATAAATATCTTAACTTGTCAGGCTGACTCAGGTTATATTATAACTAAAACTGAACTAAAATTAAAGAAAACAATAAGAGAAATAAACAGAATATTAAAACATAACAGAGAAAATAAATAGGGCCTCTGAAGGCAAAGCCTGTGTAGAGGTTCCGTAACTTAAACTTCATATATAATCTTTTAGCGAACAGATAAAACAAATGACTTTACTTCTAAAACAAAACAAAATGTCTCTTCTGATTTAATAATGCAAATAACGATAAACATGATTTAAGGTAATATAACACAGTGCCATTTTTTAAATAAAATTAATCTATCCCTTATTTGGCTTGTTACAATGTCATGCAACCAAGGCTTGGAAACAAAAGAAAAGAAAATTAAAAGAGTAATCAAAGACCTACCTAAAAGTTATTGATGTATTTTAAATAAATGATCAATATCTTCCAAATTAAACAACCATTTTTTAACTTTATTCAAAAACTTATTCTTATTATTTGTAATTTTTTTAATGCTATCTGGTGGTTTACTGAATAGCTTTGGAGCAATAAAACTAAAAGTTCTTGTAAAAAATGTGTTATTAGGCCTTGACACTAAAAAGGGATTTGGATTCCTCAATTTGGTACTATAATCATTTTTAATTCGAGGGATGTTTCCACTTACTATATAAAATAGACTTAAAACATTATAAACATAGAGATATTTAATCGGTAAAATGTTTTGTTGAATAAAAAGAGGCTTTGTATGTTCAAATCTATTTTTGTATGTTATCAATCTTAAAATATGTTTTTGCTTTAAATATAACGCTTTTGTGTAAGTCTCATAGGTATTACCCCAAAATGCTATTCCATACTGAAGTCTACTTTGAATTAAAGCGAAATATAACATGCGTAAAACTTGACTGTTAGTTAGATCTTTTAAAAAATAGAAATATCTTACTGAATTGTTCAGTCTATCCTTTAATTTATTTATGTGAATTTTCCAACCAAGTTCTCTGTCTACATGAATTCCCAAATATTTAACACTTTCAGTTTGATCCACTGGAGAACATTGTACCGCACAAAAAGTGTGTTTACTCAGACATTCAGTGCATTTATATAAAATGGTTTCCTTTAATGATATTGGTTTCTTAAGGCTAAAATTTATGTATTTAGTTTTTACAGCACTCAGAACTAATCTATTGACCGTGAACCACCATTTTAATGCTTCTAAGTCATCATTCATTGCCAGATGTACGGATTCCCAACTACTTTGAATATAGCATAATGCTGTATCATCAGCAAAGGAGGTTAAATTTCCATGAAATTTCGCATCACACAAATCATTTATATAGATTATAAACAAGATAGCCCCTAAAACAGACCCCTGAGGAACCCCGCTTTTGATAGTACCCATATTACTGACTGATGAATTAATTTTGACACACTGCTTTCTGTCCAATAAGTAACTTTTGAACCAATCATAGGCTATTCCTCTAACACCGATATTGAACAATTTTTGTAGCAAAATGTTATGATTTACTGTGTCAAATGCTTTTTTTATGTCAAGAAATAATCCACTAACTTTTTTGCACTCATTAATGCCTTTGTAAACATCAGTCATGAAATTTAACAGTGCATTTTCAGTGTTCATACCCGCCCTAAAGCCAAATTGGTTTTTACTAAAAAAATTTGTGGTTTCTAAAAAAGTTATTAATTTTTTCTTCATTAATTTTTCAAAAACCTTAGAGAAACATGATAACAGAGATATTGGTCTATAGTTGCTGCTTTCTAGCTTTCCTCCATTTTTGAAAATAGGAATTACAACAGCATTTTTTAATTTAGCTGGAAATACTCCAGTTGTGAAACTTAAGTTAATAATGAATAAGAAAACATTTAATATTGAAGAAGAAATTACTTTGAGAAGAAAAGAGTTTATTCCATCAATTCCAGGGGAAGTATTATTTTTTAATGAATTTATAACAGAAGTCAAATCTGCAGCGATAACAGGATCAATAAACATTGTTTTTACTTGGACTTTTCCCGGAAAAATATCCTTATATTCTAATGATGAAACAGTATTTAAAAGACTATCATCACACAGATCAAGATTACTTGTTATTTCCAAAAAATATTTATTAAATTCATTTGCCACAGCCAATGGATCATCAACTAACGAATTGTTTATTTTCAATTTAATACTTTGATCTTTGTTCCTAGTCTGACCAGTTAACTCATTCAATGTTTTCCAAGTTGCCTTAGAATTCCCTTTACATTTTTCAAACCTTTCTTTATAAAAATTATCTTTCATCAGTTTTATTTCATGTTGAAGAGAATTTCTATATTTTTTGTAATATTTAAAAAGATTTTCATTATTCTTATGTCGTGACACAAGTCTAAAAAGATGATTTTTTTTCTTAATTTTTGAACAAATATAATCATTCATCCAAGGTTTTATTTTTTTCAAGACCTTTTTATTTTCATTTATTTCAATTTTACAAACATTAAGAAAATTCTGCAATTGATCAAAAAAACAATCAAATGCACTGGAAGCATCAGCAGCCCCATGGACATCAGACATGTTCATGTCGCTGGCCCGGCAATGTCGGAATTTCCACAAAAAAATTCCACCACTATTTAGTACCTATTTAGTACTATTTAGTACCACCATTACAAAAATTAGTACCTCTTGCGAAAACGCAGTTTTTATATCTTTTATGGTTCCGGGCCAGCGACATGCCAGCCCGGCGACATCTGAAATTTATGAAAAGATCTATACCACTATTTAGTACCTATTTAGTACTATTTAGTACCAACAATAAAAAAATTTGTACCTCAAAGAATACCTTCCAAACGCATACTTATGTATAGAGGTCATTGACCTCTCAGCCCGGCGATAACGCGAAATACCTATAAAACCCATATCATTCTACTGCAAATAATTAGTACTTTTTAGTACCTGGTGCTAAAAACGTATTAATAACGTTTTTGGACTGCTTTAAAACAAATAAGAATAGTAAATATCTTTTTTTAAGCTGGGCCAGAGACATGTCAGCCCGGCAACATTCGAAAATCAATATAAAACATATACCACCATTTAGTACCTATTTGGTACTATTTAGTACCACTCGTCAAAAAATTGGTACTTCAAAGGTTTACTGGTAATAGCTTATGAAATATAAGGAATAACTGCAAAATAATGCCGGGCCACAGACATGCTAGCCCGGCAACATTCGAAAATTAATATAATACATATACCACCATTTAGTACCTATTTGGTACTTTTTAGTACCACTCATCAAACAATTAGTACTTCAAAGATTTACTGGTAATAGCTTATGAAATATAAGGAATAACCTTCAAATAATGCCGGGCCACAGACATGCTAGCCCGGCAACATTCGAAAATGAATATAAGACCTATACCACCATTTAGTACCTATTTGGTACTATTTAGTACCACTCATCAAACAATTAGTACTTCAAAGGTTTACTGGTAATAGCTTATGAAATATAAGGAATAACCTTCAAATAATGCCGGGCCACAGACATGCTAGCCCGGCAACATTCGAAAATTAATATAAGACCTATACCACCATTTAGTACCTATTTGGTACTATTTAGTACCACTCATCAAACAATTAGTACTTCAAAGGTTTACTGGTAATAGCTTATGAAATATAAGGAATAACCTTCAAATAATGCCGGGCCACAGACATGCTAGCCCGGCAACATTCGAAAATTAATATAAGACCTATACCACCATTTAGTACCTATTTGGTACTATTTAGTACCACTCATCAAACAATTAGTACTTCAAAGGTTTACTGGTAATAGCTTATGAAATATAAGGAATAACCGCAAAATAATGCCGGGCCACAGACATGCTAGCCCGGCAACATTCGAAAATTAATATAAGACCTATACCACCGTTTAGTACCTATTTGGTACTATTTAGTACCACTCATCAAACAATTAGTACTTCAAAGGTTTACTGGTAATAGCTTATGAAATATAAGGAATAACCGCAAAATAATGCCGGGCCACAGACATGCCTGCCCGGCAACATTCGAAAATTAATATAATACATATACCACCATTTAGTACCTATTTGGTACTTTTTAGTACCACTCATCAAACAATTAGTACTTCAAAGAATTACTGGTAATAGCTTATGAAATATAAGGAATAACCTTCAAATAATGCCGGGCCACAGACATGCTAGCCCGGTAACATTCGAAAATTAATATAAGACCTATACCACCATTTAGTACTTATTTGGTACTATTTAGTACCACTCATCAAACAATTAGTACTTCAAAGGTTTACTGGTAAAAGCTTATGAAATATAAGGAATAACCTTCAAATAATGCCGGGCCACAGACATGCTAGCCCGGCAACATTCGAAAATTAATATAAGACCTATACCACCATTTAGTACCTATTTGGTACTATTTAGTACCACTCATCAAACAATTAGTACTTCAAAGGTTTACTGGTAATAGCTTATGAAATATAAGGAATAACCTTCAAATAATGCCGGGCCACAGACATGCTAGCCCGGCAACATTCGAAAATTAATATAAGACCTATACCACCATTTAGTACCTATTTGGTACTATTTAGTACCACTCATCAAACAATTAGTACCTCAAAGATTTACTGGTAATAAATTATGAAATGTAAAGATTAACCTTCAAATAATGCCGGGCCACAGACATGCTAGCCCGGCCTCATTCGAAAATTAATATATTGGCTATATCACCAATTAGTGCCTATTTGGTACTATTTAGTACCACTCATCAAAATATTAGTACCTTTAGAATGTACGGGTAACTGCTAATAAAATTTTGAGGAAAATATCCAAATAATTCCGGACCATAGACATGCTAGCCCGGCAACAATTGAAAATTAAAATAAGACCTACATTACCATTGAGTACCTATTTCTGACTATTATTTAGTACCACTAATTTTTCAATGATAATTTTTCATTGAGCTATTTTTCAATGAGTAAAAGGGTACCACCTACCTTACCAATAGATAATAGGCAATAGGTATTTACCTAAAATGTTCATTGGTAATTGCTTAAAGGTTTTAAATATAATTGTAAAAATAATGCTGAGCCACTGACATGTTAATCCAGCATGATTTAAAAATAATATTCGACCTGTACCTTCTTTGTAGTACCTATTCCTTACTATTTAGAACCATACGTTTACATATTAGTACGTTATAGGTTTACAAAGTCTATAAAAAAATTGTTGAGAAACTGAAAAATTTAGATTGTTAGCGGTTTTGCTAGCCTGGTAATTTCCGAAATTTAAGACCCTTGTACCATTTTTTCAGTGCCACCAATAACTAATTGTTTTCAAGGTTAACCGGCAATGGCTCATGGAATTGAAAATAATAAATCCCAGGCGTGGTCGGGCCAGTGACCAGTGACACATTGTAGCCAAACAACTTCCGAAGTTTAATAAAATACCTGGACTTTGATGAATATTAATACTTAGTGGATTGATGCCTCTTTAGTTTCCAAATTTTACCCCATTTATAGTTTTCCTCATTTTTGGCGTTATAAAACAAATAATTGTACAGCTTTTGTTTAGTTGACATTTACCTTTTTCGTTTCAATTATATTGCTAAGTAAACTACTCATATTACTTGATGTTAAAATGTTTGCACATTAACTATTTTTTACGTAATAAGTTTTTTTCTGGTTAAGTAACCTGCATTTATCACATTCCTGAATGTGAAATATATTTTTTTCAATTTCTTAAGGAAAAGTTGCTCTGTACTGCGCAAACAAACAAGCAATCATAAATTGCTCATATAATGTATTGTGATTGCGTACTAATGAGAACAACAGCAAAACAAATATATCAAAAATAAATTGTGGAAGCTCAGTGCACTAATGTAAATAAATGTTGCTGGTGAGGATAGTTAAAAAAATAACTATACAATAATGTTCTGAATTTAGCTTAATCCATATCTCAGTAATGAATTGACGTATGCTTATGATTCTAAATGTTAATTTTTTCACGCTGAATACAAACATGACTACTAAATTTTCATAAAATAGTTAATAAAAAAGGTGTAAAGACATGAACATGAATAATAATTTATTCAAAAAACTAAAGGGTAAAATTATTAAAATATATTAACCAGAGATAAGAAACGGACTTTTTTGAACATAGTATCATTATAAACAATTAGATTAACATCAAATTTTAAGAACTATCTATAGAATCTAAAATTAAATATGTTATAAAAACGGCGATCTTAATCTAAATAAAATAGATTAACCCACACACAGAATAATTTAATAAAATTGTGAGACATAATCGTAAAAACCAACATGAAAAGTTTTTTTCAAACATAACAATAATAATGTTTTATAAATCTAAAATTAAAAATTGCATTATGCATCATATACGTTATATAATTATGGGCTATGATGCTGAAAGAGCACAAATGATTATAAAACTACAGCAAATCAGATGGAAAATAAACTGTGTAGCATTGGTGTACTGATATAAATAAATTTTGTAGGTGAGTGTAGTTAAAAAAAACGATGTTCTTAATTTAAAACATTTCATATCTCAGCAATGTATTGATGTATAGTAATGATTCTAAATACAATTTTCTGTACGCTGAATACAAATATGACTGTAAAAATATGACTATACAAATATGTACACAAAATTAATAACAAAGGTTAATAAAAAATGAACATAATTTTTTAAATATAAAATAAAGAGTAAAAACAATTAACTAATTAAACATGTTGATAAATAATAAATTAAATAAAAAAATGCAGCTGCCGCAGGCTGTTATATTGGTCATGACTGGTTGGTTGGCAATCAGTTTATTAATCAAATCTGCAGCATTACTATCTGTACTTAACATTACCACATTTTCCGGTTACTTCTCTTGTTTAGCATTTGGCCAACCTCTTGCACTGCTAAATCTCTACAAAAGGTAAAATTTGAATTAGATGAGTCATAGATATATTCAATGAAATATAATAAAGAAGAAAAAAGTTATCAGATAAAGAAAACAATATTATATAAATCTAAAATTTACAATTGCATAATACATTATACAATATAGAATTATGGGTTATGAAACTGAGAAAACGCAAGGGAATAAACCATCACCACAAAATAGATGGGTAAATTGTGTAAACTTGGTACACTAATATGAATAAATATTGTAGGTAATAAACGCGAAATATATTTTAAAGACTAATTACAATGATATTGGTAAAATTGAGAAGGATTAATTAAAGAAATTTATTATTATAGGTTCGATGATAAGAAGTGTTGAATAAATTGTTTATCGAATAAAGATAATTACTGCAATTAAAAATTTGAAATAAACCATCAAGTCTCTGAGTACAAAATTCAAAACAGCAAATAATAACATAAATCTAAGAGAATAACGGATTGAATAGTAATTTTATTGAAAAGCCCGCTATAACGCTTGTCTGGCATATGTCTTCCAGGATTGTCGTTGGCTTTGTGACGTTTCTTGACCTGTAATTGTCATTTGGATTTTTAGTGGTATTATAAATATTTATTTCATTAAAAAACTGTACGTTTCCTTATTTAACAATAGTATTATTTGTACAAATAGGGACTAGCTTAAAATGTCATAACAATATTTAAAATCAAACTTTAAACTTTAAAATCAAGGCGCAAACAATGAAAACAGCGCGTTGTGTTGTCCTAACCCAGTTTTTCACAACCCTTTTACTGGCCCAGTCAGCTTTTTGTATAATTATAGTTTTATGTGACGGTTACGCTTGTTAAAAACTATAAATAGGGCCAATATGATTAAGCATAATAGAACTATTTTTAACATAATTGTAACATTCAAGAAAATATACTCGCAGCCATTAAATTTAAAAAAATTTGAAAAATTAAATAATCCAGTATTGAATTATTATTCTACGTCAAATAGTTGCGGAGATAATTGATATTTTCGTTGAGCGGTAAACACAGTACGTTCTCCATTGCTATTCTTATGGAAAATATTCAAAAACCGATATCTCCGTTAATTGCAAACCGATTTCAATAAAATTTGGCATGTATCTGTGAAATAAATAATTGTTTATCTGTTTTATTGTATTATATAAGTGTTTTTGTTTTAAATGACTTTAAAGGAGAAAGTATGTTTCAGTTTCCTGATATCGTTTATTTATGACTGTATTAAAGCTAGTTTCAAGAAATGTCAAAATAATAGATAAATTAAAATAGTTTAAGGATTCTACTCCTACATTCCTTGGAATGTAGTGGTTATTCCCTACTTTAAACCTGATTAACCCCTGTTTTAAACCTTGGAGGACACTAACTTGGGTATAAAAGAGTGAATATCCCTTTAATAAAATACGAAACAGCTACTTACAGATCCAAAAATATACTCATATAATGTACTCGTAAATCAATGTGAAAAAATGTTTAGTTCGAATACCTTTTCTTTTAAATTGTGTATAGCAGAACCTGGCATGACACAGGTTTATTTGGCGAGACGTAGATTTTTTTCTCGGTCGTGTCATCGTACAACTCCCACGTGTCATTATTCCTCCTGGCATAAGCCACGTAATGCCCAATATTACTGATGCTTGTTCTCCTCCCGGAGAATCCTATGAATCCCCGTAAATAGTAATTGACATTTTCTATCACCAGTTTCAGGGGGATCTTACTTGGCTTTGTCTGAAAAATAATAATAATTATTATTAAATAGGAATGTTTGTTACATCTAATCAATGTTCCTTCTTTTTAATGCAATTATTATTGCCGTTTCACGATTTATAACGACAATTTTCATTAAGTCATGCATATAACTTTAATATACAAAGTGCATTTACTCAATATTTTTAAATACTCTAGAGGGTCTCCACACTAAAGATTTCATACGCTAGGGCCAAAACTTTAGTTTCCTTTAAAATAATATTCACAACACTTTTAAGTGGGCTGAAACTTAAAGGATCCAAAGTAACTAAACAATTAAAACCGTTACAACATTTGAAACATAATGGCTAAATGCTATTACGAAATAATAAAACTTTCAGTGGGAAATAGAGTCTCTCATTGGGCCTGATGATGGTTGGTGTGACCAACCGAAATCGATCGCCATTTTCCATCCTTTATGTATATTTTCCGTCTTATATATGAGTGCAGTATAAGTGTAAATATATTTTAAGTGTTTTAAGACGTCTTTTATTTATATCCAGTATATAAAACAACACGTATCATGCTAATCAAGAAGTTATTTAATAAAGCTTTTTATCGTGAAGAAATCATCCATTCGATTCCTGATTAACATTTATAAGTAAGAACAAATTTATAACTTCGGATATTGGTAATGATAAATCCGTATACTGTATACCAATTATAAAACCCTTTAATGACCAACAGACAAAAATAATAGTAGGACTCACTTTAATTTCCCCATAGTGTGAAACATAAATTAATCTAAAAAGTTGTTGATGAAAATTAGTTATTTGTGTGTGTGTGTGTGTGTGTGTGTGTGTGTGTGTGTGTGTGTGTGTGTGTGTGTGTGTGTGTGTGTGTGTGTGTGTGTGTGTGTGTGTGTGTGGGTGCGCGTGAGAGAGAGAGAGAGAAAAAGAGAGAAATCTTGGAACATGTAATTTTCCCACTGACCAACAGCTTCCCTATTTGAATAAAAGTACAGGACCAAGTTAGCTGCATATTACCTGGAAAAATACTATGTTCATATTTCAATTATTTACAGTTTATTTAGGAGGTAGCCTATCAGAAACTAGTATTTTGAAATTATAAATTCGCACTTACTGACGCTTTCGCTTTCGGCTTAGCGAAATTAAATTGTCAATCTTACATTATTTCTAACTCTTAATGATTTTATACCATAAAGACAATATACTAACCTCAACCTCCTTTACGATGTCACTTTCATCAACTTCAATGCAGGCATTCACAAGCTCTAACAAAATATACTTGTTTGATATCATGCTATTCGTTATTAATTTTCCACTGCAATTACTGCAGGGAAGCCCATATTCATTTGGTAAAGAGTCTTTCACTTTTGATGATAAATCTGCCACGTCATTTGCAATAATAGATACTGTAATACAAGTCTGTTTAATTGATTTGGAAAAATTGCAGCTGTCGCAGGCTGTTGTAGAGGTCATGACTGCTTGGTTGGCAAAGAGTTTATTAATCAAATCTGCAGCAGTGCTCTCTGTACTTAACATCACCACATTTCCCGGGTACTTGTCTTGTTTAGGGGACGTTTCCATTAAAATGTCCGCTCTTTTCTTGTAAAGCGTCTGGCTAACCCCTTTTACTGCTAGATCTTTACAAAATATGAAATAAGAATTTAAGTTGTCATTTATGTATGACTGAAAATCTACACTGTCATGAAAAGCAGTAGAAATTAACTGTGATAAACTGTCGAAAGCACAAGTATTAGTCAAAATGATCTTAGCCTCGGGGTTCCATTTAAGTTTTATTGGTCTTAGTTCTTCTGATCGGTTACCATTCTTCAAAATGCCGACTGTTTTGGGAATTTTTCCCGAAGTAGGTAGGTCAGGAAATTGGGGTTGCCGGATTAAGTACGATTTCGGGGTTCGCTTTCTTCTTTTTTTTTAGAAAAATGTCTTCATCGGGTTCTTCTTCATTTACAGTTTTGATTGGTATATTTGTTTGCTGGTCGATGTTTGCTAGGTGTGGGTGGTTTGTCGATGGATTCCTTCGTTTTAGAGGGGAATATCCAAGACCTCTCCAATTTTCTCTGACCACATCTTCTGGTAGATTTGCCGCGAAGCATTTTACACATACTCTTTTTTGCCCGTACCCTTCTTCTTCGTCAATTTTCTTGGAACATGTATCATATATAATATGAATCGGTGTCTTACATTTGACGCAGACATGTGATCCACCTGGAAGATTTCCCTTTGCACAAGCAGGGCACATTTCCTCTTTAGGAATACCAACATCTTTATCTGGTTGAAAAATATCTTCAACTAAAAAATACCTACCCGTAATTTCTGAGTCGTCTCCGTCAAAAATTACACTATCATGCTGCTGCTGAGTACGTCTTGGCTCACTTGGCTGGCTAGCTGGCTTGGCTCTTGGCTCTGCTATGAGTTTAAGCTGGCCTTCTATGCTTGTAATGTGTTTCATCAAAAACTCGTCCGCTCTCATTGGTAGGTCATCCGATTTAAACAGTACATTTTTTATTGTATTAAACATACTTTCTACGGGGGCAGAACTAGCAGTTGTTTCTATAAACTGGAAAAAAGGACACATTATTGGTGTTATCAGAGGCAAGTCATCTATCAGGTCTAATATATTTACAATAATCTGGGGACAGTATAATGCGTTGTAGTGTTCCCCCTGAGTGACGGGTTGTTTTCTTGTTTCTCTTAAAATACTTAAACCCCATTCTTGAAACCGGTTCTTTTTTGTGGGGTTAGGTATTTCTTCTTCAAATTCTATCTCAGGATCCCCAGGCTCGTACATAAGGTTTTCATCGAATTGCGTATTTGTTATACTCTCCTTTAACATTTTCCTGGCAGCCTCCGCTGGTGTGTCTAACTCTGCAATGGACCCGTCATCATTAACCCTCTTCCCGATTGTTTGGCTCTCACACACCGAGAAAAGCGCCTTCAAAAGCTTCTCGATCATGTAGATATTACTTGATTGAAGGATTTGTGCTATAGATCTTACATAAAAGTTTTTTACGCCATAGCTCATATTTTTAACCAAACTCCACGATGTAATATTTTTCAGTAAATGTGCAATATCGCATCTAACAAAGGTTTCTGGGAGGGATTCTTCACTGTCTTCAAACAGTGCAAGATAACATCTGTTAACGTATTCATTTAAGCTGCTACAACTAGTGAACGTCCTTACAACTCCAGATAGCAATGCCTTAGATCTATCACACACGGTTGCCTTAGGGACGGGTGCTCCAGCCCTTTTCCAGTCCTCTAACCAACATTGAATGGCTATGTTATCATGCCGTTCTGAGAGCATTTGTGTTACAGGAAAACTTCTATCACTATCACTTCTTGAGACGGCCTGATATAAAAAAATCGTTTTAGATTTATTTTTAAAGGGCCTTGAAATTTTTTTAACGACCCCTCCAGTAGCATCAATGAAAATTGTTGAGTCTCTTGCTTGCGCCACTTCTCGATAACAACTCAACTGAGAAGAAGTCCAATAGTGTACAAAGAATTTATCAAGGCCAACGTTATGTATGCTTTCTTTAAACGGTGTTGTATATTTTATCCTCGATATAGCATCTATTACTTGTTTCTCCACATGATATTCTTGTTTTGATTTGTATTTTATACATCTAAGAGCGTTTGCTGATGGAAGATGGGAAGGTACTGTGTCACCAGAAGTCATCAGCGCATTCGCCATCTTAGCTCTGTAGCCTCCGGCAGTGTCAGTTTTCAATGCTGTTTTCGTCGTCTCCTTTACTGTACCCTTTAGCATGCGTTTACCAGGAACAGCCGTGCATACATTCTTGGATGAATATTTACATCTGATGATAACCCTGAAATTGTAGCATAAAATAAAATAGGTACGAAACAAATAGTAAGGATGACCCGCTGCAGCAAACCGGCATACTCAGCGAATGAAATATACAAAAAAATTAAATACATCATATCGAGAAATGACATGTTTTCGTAAGCTCCATAAAAATAACATGGGGAATTAGTATGCAGGTTTGCTGAAACAGGTATGTTAAAACTGGGTGGTTTTATATAAATATTTAGTAGATCTTAACTAGAGACAGCCATATACCAAGTTTTATCAAAATATGTTTAGAAGTAGGGAAGATATAGGTTTTTTCCCATGAGGGTAACATGGAGAATGAGTATGCTGCAACGATAATTAAATTGTCAATAATTGCCTAGGGCAATAGCTACTTTCCTATAGGGAAAATTCGCTACAAATTTAAACTTGTAAATTGAACAAAGAGAATAAAGAGATCAAATAAATATTCCAGGTTTGGATGTTTGCATCTCTAAAACATTAATCTCCACTGGATATTCAATTAAAACCACAAATGTTTTGCAAATCTGTTGCGCTAGACCTGCATAGGCCTACTCATTGCTCATGTCATTCTTGTGGATGAAATATAAAAATTGCCATTTATCGCTTATGTTTTGTTGAAAAGTGTGCGTAAGCATTAGAAATTCGTGAGTATACAGGTCTGTTGGCAACGGGTGCATTGGTCTCTCAATAGTGGTTTTAAATTTTTTTTTAATTATCTAGAAAATAAAGTTTAAAATATGTAAATATAATTCAGAAAATCTATCAATACGTTTATAGTAAGACTCTGCTTCGTATTTAAACTGTATTTGAAAATGATTGCGTAAGCGGTTTTTTAAGGAAAGGTTGAATCACTTTTAGCGCGAACCTTATATCGTAAATTCTTTCAGCTTGCCCGAAAATACATCTGTGATTCCATTTTTGTTAATAACATAACATGAAATTTATTTCAATACACTTCAGTTTAGTTTTTGTCTTGGCTCAATCGGTTGATCCGCTCCTGATATATTGGCTTTTAAGCTCAGGGACCTGTACTTTCCCCCGAGAAATAAATTAACAATTCAGCAAGTAACAATGTGACACTTATTACGTTCTATCAGAAAGGAAAGAATACTCAAGATTATGATATTATGCTTCACTGATACAATGACATTAAATTGATAGAAAACCCCGTCCTGAATAGCAACTCCAAAGAGGTTGTACAAATGGGAATGTCATTTATAACTGCAAAATGAATGTAGAAAAAAATTGAGGATTAGATATCTTAGTTCCTTGATATATTTAATTCCACATCCTACTTCCAAACAGGGGTTTCTGCAGTGGATTTTTTTTCATAAGAAACCACTTGGCACCTAGCACATAGTTTTAAAGGAAATAAGAAAGAAAAGTAATCACGCATAGGCCTACTGGACTTCGCTATGAATTATAACTGACGACGTTACGGACAACCAATAGATATTTTAAAACAAAATTGTTGTATAACTCGCAAATTCTTAAGGCCCACGCCGTCCAAAAGCAATGCTCAAAATTAAAATTAGTCTTATGGACGGCGTGGGCCTCAAGAATTGGCGCTAGTTATAGTATAATAGTATTAGATAAAGGAACTACTGGAAAAAACTTGCGTAGCTTTTTTCCATCTATACAGGGTGTCCCTAAACAACCTGGTCCCCTTTTGTGTTTTTGTTCCTTGCATAGAGACAAACAGATTTTGCAATATAACCATGGGTATCCCATGTCTAGTTTTCCGTCTGTCTGTCTGTATGTGTTTTTTACAAACAAATTCATAAATCCTAAACGGTTTGAGGTACAGCGTTGAAATTTTGCACAAATGTTTATCTTATTAGGCCCTACCTAAGTTTGAAAGTATACCAAAATATCATTAACCCTTTCAAAATGGCGGCCATTTAAATTTGTTGATGCCAAATTTCACGAAAACTGTTAATTTAAACAGAAAATTGCAAGATACACAAAAGTAAGTCCATTTTATGTAGTTTTCAATGATACCTTGTTTGTTGAGATTGGATGAAGATTCACTGAGAGATTATTTTTTTTTTGTAATGGATGACCACTTTTCCCCATATAAACAATGTTAAAATAAGGGGTGTTAAAAATCAAACTTTGACGGCTTATATCCACTTAACTATTGAGTTAAGGAAAAATGTCAAAAAATAATAAGTTCTTAAAACTAAGCGTAGAATCCAAATACGTCATAAAATACAGGGTGTTCCATAATAAAAATCAAAGTTTTCCGCCATATTGGAAAATGGTGGCCATTCCCAAGAAAATGGAATTCATATTTTTAAATGTCTTTAAAAAGTAGGTGAAGTCCTCCGTTTAAAGTTATCTCTAAATCAAATAGTTTCTGAGATACCAATGGTGGCACAGTTAAGCTGGACACGCCTTAATTTTAACATTGTTTAAATGGAGAAAAGTGGTCATCGAATGCGAAAAAAATTAATTTCTCAGTAAATATTCATGCAATCTTAACAAACAAGGTATCATTGAAAACTACATTAAATTGACTTACTTTTGTGTATCTTGCAATTTTCTGTTTAAATTCACGGTTTTTGTGAAATTTGGCATAAAAAAATTTAAATAGATGTCATTTTGAAACGGTTAACGATATTTTGGTATACTTTCAAACATAGATAAGACCTAATAAGATAAACATTTGTGCAAAATTTCAACGCTGTACCTCAAACCGTTTAGGAGTTATGAATTTGTTTGTAAAAAAGACATACAGATAGACAGACGGAAAACTAGGCATGGGAGACCCATGGTTATATTTCAAAATCTGTTCGTCTCTATGCATGGAACCAAAACACAAAAGGGGACCAGGTTGTTTAGGTACACCCTGTATAATTAAAAGAATTTCTGAGATATTGTCCAGAGCGTATCGACCTTTATAAATTTATTTGTCTATACATATTTGGTGTCAAATTAAAGATGTTACTGTCTAGATGTGCCTTTTGCGGGTTCAGAAAATATCCCATGAAGCGGTATACAACCTCGCGGTACATACTATATACATTAGATACATTATATATAAAGGTGCAAGCGGTAAATAATCTAGAAACCATATTAAAAACTACATTAATTTCGGTCCCGAAACCCGTTAGGCTCCACCCCTTTGGTGTCTCGTTGCTGAGTTTTTATAATTTAACCATCAATTACCAATAAAAGTGTTTGTGAACTCATCTATAAAAAACTGATATATTATGAACAGCAAAGAGGCTATAAATTAAATTCTGATATTTCCTCACCTTTGGCCTTCTTCAGGTACATTATCGACGTACCCAACAAAAGATCCCTTGCACCCTTTGCATTTAGCCTCCATCTTAACATAATACTTATGTGTTTCTGATACTGAAGCTCTTTTGAAAACCAAGCAACAACTGGTTTTCATTAGAAGCCAGAAATGGTCATTAACGATGTTGGTCCATACATAAGGTGTCAAACCCTTGTATTTTTTCTTTTCATGTGATTTGGTATTCTTGTAAAAGAGCTCCTTTGGGGCCATGTCTGCCCATTCCTGGGGTGAAAGGGTTATGTCGAATGATCTTTCATGAACTTCATGTCCGTTAGACGATTCACTCGTAGAATCTGGGAATTACGTTGTATATAGATAGCGTTTATTACCATGCCTAAGTGACATCAATGTTTTACACTAATAATAATATAATACAATATAATATAATAGAATATAATTTAACATTGCTCATACAAGAGTATCCTATACGACATGAACAGTATCCTTTAAGCAATGTTATCATGCATGCGTGTTTGATTGCTTGCACTGTTACCTCAAAATCAGCTCTGAGGATTTCCTTCAAAATCTGGAAATAATAAATTTATGACTAAATAACGTGGTCTATGCAGATTACTTGGCCAGAAAAAGTTAAATAACGTAATGAATTTTAAAATTGTAAGCTTTGAACAAAATTACTTTAATTTGAATTTTGCCGTATGAGTTGCCATAATAGCAACGGATTTAAACAAGGAAAGTAAGAAATCATTATAGCTGTTTTCAAACAGCTATCTAGAGAAGCTGTTTGGTTGCAGCCATCTAGGGGAAATACAGCGTATGGGATAAAGATTGCATGGGGTGATAAAAAAGTTTATTTATAAATATTATCAAATTGTTATATACTAATTGAATGAACTGATAAATATAAAATAATAACGAGTTTGGCTTGGTCCAACAGGTATTCTTCTCTATACAGGGTATCCGGAAATTATGGTAAAATATTTTAGCTCATGATTGTAGAGGTGGTAGAAAAAATAGATTTTATGAAAAGAGGTTCTAAAGTGCTTCGTTTTCCGTCTTTGTCTGTTTGTACATATATAACTATATCTCACGACCCTCTTAACGTATCAACTTCAAACTTGGTACATAAATTACCATAAAGACGCTTGTTTGTAACAAATATCAAATTTTTGATTTGTACCATTTAAAAATGGCGACGGTTTTTTTAAGCTAAATACATTAAAAACTGTAAAATTTAGAAAAAATTACACAATGACATAAAATTTACCAATTTTATTCAATCAACGCTATTATTAAGGCTATGATAATTGGACGAATATTAACGGAGAAATTGAGACTTTTCTGAATGAAATAATAGTTTTTTAGTACGTACTATCTGAAACTTATTGAAATGTGGAACAGTCTGATTGCTTACTTTTTTAACCTAAACTTGCACATCTAAAATTTTACAAAAATATAGCAATTTTTTTGAGAAAACAAAACAATCAATATATATAGATATTTAATTTTTTTTAAGTTATTATTTTGAACAAACTTAATAAAATCTTGGAAAATACAAGGATTCGTGTAAATTTTTCGTTGCAAGAAACGTGTTTTGGAAACTTAAGTCTATACTACTCCGAAGCATCTTGGCGTTCCAATAATTTTGGCAAACAGTTTCCATGTGGCTCACACACATCAGCTTTTATTATTCACGTTTGAAAATTACTAAGAATTAACAAAAATGAAAAATAAGCTAAACTTTACTTTGTAATGATAAGTAATACATGTAAAAATCACCGCCGTGCTCGTGCTAGAACGCAACCATTGGCGCGGGGGTCTAGGTGCACCCCAGGGCAAGTTTCACCCATAGCAGAATGTGATGAACTAACAAAAACTGGACCAACAGGTGAGGGGGGGATGTAACTTGAAGGTACTAGGACGCACAGCATTACTGATAACTTATTTGAGCTGTCAGAGCAAAATTTCCCGACCTGGGGATATAACCAGACGTCTGACACACATTTCTCGCTTACTTCACCGCCGGTAGCGTCCTCTCGCTCTCTCGCTCTCTCTCTCTCTCTCTCTCTCTCTCTCTCTCTCTCTCTCTCTCTCTCTCTCTCTCTCTCTCACCACCCCTTCCCTCTCCCCCATTCTCGCTCCCTCTTTCCCTATCTTACAGTCCCCGGCGGAAGTGTTGAACGAATTATCTCAGTAGACATCGCCTTCAGGATTGTCTAGTCGCACAGGTGTACTTCTTGGGGATATTATAGGAATCAGATTTTTAATATTTAGTAATATTCTGAATTACTGAAAGTTAGACTGACAAAAGTTTTTTAGTGATGATATGGAGCAAATTGAGTAGAAAAAAATTAATTTGATTTAACTCAAATGGTCATTTTATAATGACTAGATGTTGCACCCGTTTTACGTTGGCTTAATACTGGACAATCAACAATAGTTACTGAGGAAGCCATTTAAAAAAATACCAAAATACCCAATAATAGTTCGTAATGGGCTTTTAAGCATCAAAAGCCTGTGGGTCTGTGTAAATTAAACTTAAACACGTGTTCTATATTTACTCTTAAAGTGTACCATATAGAAAAATATTCGTGGAAAAAGCAACCAATTCAATTAGTCAGACCAATCATCATCAGGCCGCCAGATATTCTCATTGAGCCCGATGATGTTGGGCGTGACTAATCCAAATCTATCGCCACTTCCCAAGAATACCTACCGACTTTTATGTGAACACAATTTAGGTTTATGCTGTAAGATATTTCTTCTTATTTACCTATTTCTAGTTTATAGAAACAACACGTATCATGCTGAACAAACAGTTGTTTATCAATACAAATTGGTAAACATTTTATCTTCATAAAATGTAAAACAGAATAAAAACTACTAAATTGTAAGCTTTGCTTTAGTTTTAGCAGTGTCTTATATTTCTCTTTTGGAGCAGTTCCATCTCAACTGAATTATCCATATCCCTTTCAATATATGGGCTAATGTTCATGATTTTAGCAAATTTTCCCTATAGGGAAGTAGTTATTACCTTAGGCGGCACGGTGAGACTTAAGCGCGGGACCACCGTAACTTTTTATTTTGAGGTCCCTAGACCCTAAAAACACACACACACACACACACACACACACACACACACACACACACACACACACACACACACACACACACACACACACAAACACACACACACACACATATATATATATATATATATATATATATATATATATATATATATATATATATATATATATATATATAGGGTTATAATCAGTCCGTAGGCGCGATGACTTTTTTAAAAAAGGTCCGATCTTGATGAAATTTGGAACAAACGTGTAAAGCGTCTTCATGACTTCGAGTTCGAAAACCAGCAAGATTGGTTTACTCTAAGAAGGTTTTTTGGACGAAATAAAATTAATTTTCAAGATTTCACACCTTTTTACTAATTATTTTAAAATTTCATTGTCAAAATAGAATTCAGCTTAAAAAACAAATTATTTAGCATTTTTAATTATTATTCTACGTCTATCCGTTGCTTAGATATTCGATAAAATTGGATGTGGTAAACACAGTACGTTGCCCAATATTATTTTAATTTTTCCCTCCAAAAAGTATAGTCACCCTGATGTAAGATATTAAAAGAAAATACAATTCTGAACACATGATTACATTTTCAGGTGATGAATATTTCATTTTTCTTCATTTTGAATATTTGCATCGTGATGAAAAGTATTGTTCACAACTCGTCACTAAAGTCCCATTTCGGGGCTCGATAGTGTTTTATATGCTCGGCTTACGCCTCGCAAGTAAAACACTATCTTGTCCCGAAATAGGCTACTTTCGTGACTAGTAGTGAAATATACTATTTTTTTGGTCTTGTAGCAAAGTAATAGTAAAACTTTATTATCACTTTGGCGTGTTTAAAATCAGGTGTGGTTAACCTATCATCATTTGTTGTTTGGTTAAAAATGACTAACATAAGGCGTATAACATAAGATATTTAATGGCATTTTGTTCAATCACAAAAATTGACGAGTCAAATTTACAAACAATACCACGTGGTATATTGTCAATAAAAAATATATATAAACTATATTTAAATACTTTTTTGTAATACTTAATAAACATTTAATTATGCTCCGTATAACATTTAAACAATTTTATGAATTAAAAAACGTTTCCAGTTAAAGTATTTAAGAAACAACTTTGTTTGCATCAAAGGCTACTAAGATATACACAAGATAAAAATTTGACACAGCTAGTTTGACTAAAAATAAATTACAACATCACAAACAAATTATCACAAAAAATTATAATAAAAATAATGTAGTTAATTTTTAAATTAGATTACAATGTAACCTACCACATAGTACAAATAGGCGGAGCATAGCTATCTTACTTGCATTACAACAAATGAAGCCTAGGCCGCCATATTGTGTAGGTATAGAAACGTAAAACGGCGCCTAAAACCGTGTAATCTGACAGTGCTCATGTTTCAAATAACTCGTAGTCTATACCATTTAGCATTGAGGCTTAAGGTTGAAATTTTGCATGTGAAGAGTCCTTTAGTTTTTAACAGCAACAGTATCAATCATAATTCAAAAATAATTTCCTTTCTATTTAAAAATAAATAAACGGTATCAGGAAACTGACACATACTTTCTCCCTTCAAGTCATTTAAAACCAGAAAACATATTTCGTGAAATAAAACAAATTAACAAATTTGCAAAAAGAAAGAGGAATTCCGATCTCTAAAGTGAAATATTATCCTCGCATTTCAAATGTTATCCAGAAATATAAAAAAATCTTTACCTAGTTAACAAAATTAACTTACCTTACATTACCAAAATATCGCTAAAAATATAACTAAAATATTGTTTCATCATGTTATTTTAAAAAAATAAGGAAGACAGCATTTTTTTTATTTCCTACAAGAGTAGCATTGGGAATAAGGTGCAGATTTGCAGCTTATGATAATGTAAAAATCGGCGATTTGAGGTTAATATACAATAGATCTCACCAAGGCGAAGCCACAAACCATGTTTTATATGTTGAGAAATAAGCGAGATATAGGATTTTAGCGATTTTCTTTAGAAATAAGCTATTACCATCGTTTTAGCAGGATGGATGGCTTTTTATGAGTACTTTCTATGGATATGAAGTTATTTAGTGAAAATACATTTTTACCTGCCCAAATTACGATTTCTTTCAAAAGTTAGCATGGTCTTATATGGGAAATAGAATTTTCATTTTTTGTGTGTCTGTAAGCACGGTAACTCTCGTAAATATCGTCCGATCGTGACAAAATTTGGTAAAGACATGAAGACATGTAAAACTGTATTATCTTAGACGAGTTCGTAAGCCAGCCTCATCGACCTATCCTAAAGTGGGGTAAAAACTCCATTTTACCCCCTAAAAATACGTTTTTTTTAGTTTTTCAAATTGAATGATTAAATTTACCAGATTACTGTTTTCGCCATTGGATTCAGCTCGAACAATTTGGTATTTTTAATAATTTCTTTAAGTCCATTGGTCTCAAAGATATTAACGAATTTCCTCCAGGAAAACTCCAGTTTGGCCCTAAAAAATGGGTTTTTTGAGATTTTCAAATAGAAAGATTAAAGTTCATCGTAAAGTTATCATAAAAAACGTGAAGGGCCACAAAACGTAAAGTTATCATAGTCTCGTTCTTACCATGAACGAGACTACGGTAGCAATTTCCTCCCCATAGGAGTAATTCGCCAATCGAGAGATTTTTGGTAAACATAGAATCAAATCAATTCAAATCATATTTATTACCTTTAGGTAAAAATGTACAGTAGGGCATGTCAATACATTCAGTGAAATAGACTTTGTCATTACAATGTCAATTATTAGTATTTTTTTATGCAAATATATATCAGTCCATTTGTTAAGTACATTTAAGTAGCTTTAACTAACTCATAAGAACAGAGTATACAGCCGGTCTCAACTAGATAAAGTCACAAAACAAGTTGTATTGAGGTGTGACAAGAAATAAGCAAGATGACTTATTTATTTATTACTCGCAAAGTTAGCATTGGTAAGGTAGTAGGCCCTAACGCATGTATGCTGCCACTGAAATGCAGCAAACTGGAATTTCACTCAAATATGTTGCGAAATGTAGTCGATAATATTAGTCAATATCGATATTTGTTTCGATATTTCCGAGCTTATCGGAACTATCGAAGCTTCATTGCGACTGTTCGGCTACTGCCATGATAGCGACATTCGTTTATTTCCGTCATTGTTCGTTTGATTTCCCCCACCACGCCAGCCTGGTCGTGCCTCCCTCGGAAGGCTCGGGCGCGAGAAGCTTGTAATAACGAAGATATCGGTTTTTAAACATTTGCCATAAGAATAACATTGGACAATGTACTGCGTTTACCGCCGAACTAAAATATCAATTACATGGTTCGGATCCCACGTTAAAATGTAGGTCCCTTAGTTGACATTGGCTGTTGGGCTATTAACAGTCCTGTCTAAGGAATATGTCGGCCTTAGTCAGTAACAAGACTACAAGATCGCGCCACAATCATCCTTCACTCATCTGTCATTCATACTTGGCTTAAAATACCTACCTGGGTAGGTCGCCATTTCAACTAATGTATCTAATGTATCTCCGCAACCAGTTGACGTAAACTAATGATTCAAAATACCAGATTATTTAGTTTTTAAATTCAAATTTAATGGTTGCAAATTGGTTGTATATTTTCTTTAGAGGTCACAGATTTTGTGAAATTTGAAAAGTATGATTTTTTTAATACTTAAACCCTTCTTAAACTTCTGAACCTGAATTTTTACAGACATGCGGGTGGTGTCATTTTGTTTGTCATCCTAAGCACTAAAAACTATGAAATTTTTATCAAAATCGTTAGAGCCGTTTTTGAAAAATTTGGATTTTTCCCAATTTTTATGGGTTTTTATAGGGTAAATACCCTTAAAAATCAAAAATTAAAAATATGAAAAATACGCCTGGAGAGACCACGGCTTTATACCTATATGCCAAATTTCATGAAAATCGGTCCACTGGTGTCGTCTCTAGCTTTGTATACATCCACACACACACACACACACACACACACACACACACACACACACACACACACACACACACACACACACACACACACACGCACGCACGCACGCACGCACGCACGCACGCACGCACGCACGCACGCACGCACACACGCACACACAGACACAGACACAGACACACACACACACACACACACACACACACACACACACACACACACACACACACACACACACACACACACACACCTTTATTTGTAATTTTATTTGTACCCCATGCAGGTGTCACCCGATGAATGTGTCAAGTTCGCGCTTGGTGTTGTCGCGCTTCAGTTCTCTGATATGTTTATTGATAAAATATAAAATGTTTATGTTTGAAAAATATTTACTTTTAAATATTACATAAATTCATATTTTTTTAAATAAAAAAATACCTTGTGGTATTGCATTGTTATCAAATACGGTATTGTTAATACATATCTCTGTATGTGAGAACAATAAGATTTTTGTTTCGCTTCAGTTATCATGAAACTTCAAGACAAACTACCTATATGAGCTATAACTGTACCACTTTAAGAATCACTAAGGTCATCAAAATCGGTTGACCGAATCTGTAGTTTTGTCCGCTACATTTTTGTTTGGATTACCTACTGACCCTCCCCAGGTAGCAGACCCAGGATATTTGTAGTTTTGTCCGCATTCTTTTTATTTGTAGTTTTGTCCGTTTGTAGTTTTATCCGGACACCGAACACAACAGGTCAAACCCGGTCGCAAAAGGCTGACCCAACACAAAGCTACAGCTGGTCAAATAAATTATCACATTGAATTATGTCCTATGAATTAAACAATTTGATGAGCCGTAACTTTTGATTTAACTCACCTTTTGCAGTCGGGTTTGCACTGTTGTGTTCTACTTTCAAAGACCTTTAAAATGAGACATAACTCGAAGTATGGTTACCTTCAACAATTTTACGACTTCCGCCAAGGACCGTCACCTAGGAACCCCAAAATAATTATAAATAATAAAATATTTTTTATTAAAATAGACATAAATTCAACGTTTTATTATATTCTATGCGATAGTTTCCGAGTTATTACCACTTTTCCAGACTTCCACACATTTCAGCAGTAAAATATAAAAATCCTTCAGAAGTTTTAACCTTTGACTGGATTGATTTTTTGAGGCCCGATTTGCACTGCTATGATTTACTGATTAACAACTTTGAAATGAGGTATGACTCATGTTATGCTTACATTTGAGAATTTAAAGATTTCCATCTGGGGCCGACCCCTGGCGATGCGAAAAAGCTAAATACTTCAAAATATTCAAATTTAGGACATACACAACTGCTAAGTTTCATTACATTGTGCTAAATATTGTAGAGGTTATTTAATATATTCCACACTTTTGCCGAGCCCCTTTAAGATATCATTAGTGTTTTATGTAGTTCATAATCATTAGAGAAAAATTGGCAAGAAAGTAAAATTATATACAACCGAAAATTATATGTAAAATTATATACAATTATTAAAATATATGCAAGAAGTTAAATTAAAGCACTTTATGAATTCCTTGCAAAGCTGTTGTACAGTTCCGCCAAGTGTTTATTTAGGTATAGGACAATATATATCCGGCTATGGCTGGTAAGCTATTACCCGTATAATATGATATTTTAAACCTTTGATTTTAGTAAACACAGTGTTTGACGAATACTGGAACTATAGGACGATGTTTTTAGAAAAGTACCCCCTCTCCCCCGCGCCTTGCCACCAGCTGACTCTGCCATAGCCGGAGAAACAATGCGCGAACGGTATGATTTGTTAATAATTATAGAGGTACATAGTTAAATAAATAGCGTATAAACTAAATCAATTACCCACAATAAACGGAAAATTTCGGGTCAAAATACATTACTCTAAACTATGTGTAACCTGAACAACTTAGTGAATATTACGGCTTTCACTTAGATAATTAGTGTTCGAACGCTTTGAAACACTTCACTTAAATTCTAAATATTGCATAATTTGTCTTACCTTTTTTCGAAGATGCATTTGATTCAGTGGATTCCTCTATCGCCTCTTCTTTCACAAGTCCCCACTCTTCATAATTAGATTTAGCTATGGGGTTATTTTTTATGAATAAATAGACTGCCTTAGGGGTCATACGCCCATTTAAACGGTCGGAAATTACCCCAAATACTCTATTTGTGGGAGCGACTACTTTACTATTTACAAAAATATCGGACTTATAAAACGAAATTAGCGCAACTACCTCCTCCTCACTCACAGCCCTTCGCCTACCACGCTTCATCGTCTCTCACCTCCGAAATCACAACAGACACTGACCGGTGCTCCTGGTGGCGAGATATGCAGGTTGCCTACCCCCAATAAATCATAGTTCCGCCAAAGGGTAGTCCACGACTTGCAAAAAAAGTCTTTGGGCTTCCCTGTTTTGTTGTTTGCTTATTTGCACCAAATATTTTCGAGGGAGTCACAGTTTCATTTGTATGATTCCAAATAGCGAATATTTTATTTTGATTTACTTTTAACATAAGGTAAACTTTTTAAATGATTTAAATTCATAAGGTTTCATTTCCTGTGAGCTCCGTCAAGGAATTCTATTAGGCCCATGTCCTTTTCTTGTTTACACACTATATTAATCAAAACGTAATGGTTGCGTTACTGACATTGTTGATGTTACAGCTTGTAAGTTTCGTAAGAAACACTATAACTGACGTGCTTTATTTCAACACAATATAAAATTGCTCTATTTTGGGTTTGCAGCAAAATAAAACCTTTAGGCTATTACAAGCTTCATGCTCAGGAATATATATGCCATTCACTCCACACATCCAAATGTGATAGTACCTACACCTTTTACATGAAAAGTGCCTAGATCGACTGTTACTTCTATATTACTATTGATGTTTTTTTCAGAGTGACAACACTATATACAGCGCGTCCATTAAATACGTTACAGAAATTCGAAAAGTAATTATTCCTTACATGTAAACAAAGAAAGTAGTAGACTTAAGGGCCAGCCCTTAAATGCATATTTACCCGTATATCCACCATTTTATATTTTCCATTAAATGTTTTTCCTAATTCCTACTATTTTTTGGGGTACTCTCACCTTTTTATTTTAAGTAGCGTAGACCCCTCAGTCAATCTTTTTGTTGAAATCCAAATTTCAAACACGTCTACTATTTTTTTTAAAACTAACTCACAGACACATTCTTTAACACATTTACATACATAGTCTACGCACTCCCGATATTTCGCGGAACTCGAGTTCAAATTCGGCGCTCGCGGCGGATACGCGACCGACAACGACAACGGCAAGTTAGGGAAAATCCCCCTGAAGACGCGGGACGTTTTTGAGGTTCCGCGAAATATCGGGAGTGCGTAGACTATGTATGTAAATGTGTTAAAGAATGTGTCTGTGTGTTAGTGTTTAAAAAAATAGTAGACGTGTTTGAAATTTGGATTTCAACAAAAGGATTGACTGAGGGGTCTACGCTACTTAAAATAAAAAGGTGAGAGTAGCCCAAGAAATAGTAGGAATTAGGAATAATTTGCCTCACCTAAAAAGGAAAATAATGTAATTTAAAACTAAATGTTTTTTATCACCGAAGTACTTAAACCATTTTTTTTATCGGTATATACCAATACCTACTCAAGATGGGTTTATGAAAAAATAATCAACCTGACAGAATAGTAAATATTAAAATGGCGGCCTTATTAAATTTTTAAACTAAAGTAATGGATAAACAATTAATTTTACAAAAACTTATACGGGATACTGATTTTTGGTAAATTTAATGTCAAATTCAATAACACAAAAATTATGAAAATAAATTATAAATGAGAGAGTTATGGTTTAATTTAGCTAGCGAGGCGGCTGAATGGCTCAGTGCAACAATGGGCTATTTTGCAGCAAATTATGCAGCCTCGATAGTTAAATTTTACCGTAAAACTGTTATTTTTTTATCAAATTGCTTTGGTATCAGAGTATTGGAAATTGGAGTATTGGAATTTCACTAAAGGTTGTTAATCTTTGTAATTAGTTGTAAAACTTACAATTGTTCCGGTATTTAAATTTAAATATTTTAAGTGGCCGCCATTCGAAAAATTATCATTTGACCATTTTGATAATATTTTCATGAATTTACCTTAACTAGTCATAGGTACATACCAAGTTTAAAAAAAATCGGTTAAAAACTTTCTTACATAAAAAATATTCTGTAAAAAATACAAAATGTTGGTTACTTTGGTGAATTAGCAATTTAAGACATACCTTCATATAAACTTGATGTGTCTTAGATTATATTTGTTTGGCGATTATTATTTTATGACCTGTTGTCCGTAAATCATTGAGGTACTAATTTTTAATGTGAGGTATTAATTAGTATGAAATAGTAATAAAAAGTGGATTAGTCTAATATTAATTTTCGAATGTTGCAGAGCTGGATGTCTCTGACCCGGCACTATTTGGCGGTTATTCATTACATTTCATAAGCTATTACCAGTAAACCTTTGAAGTACTAATTGTTTATGAGTGGTATTAAATAGTACTTAATATTTACAAAATGGTGGTGTAGGTCTTATGTTAATTTTCGGATGTTGCCGAACTAGCATGTCTGTGGCCCGGCATTATTTGAAGGTTATTCCTTATATTTCATAAGCTGTTACCAGTAAACCTTTGAAGTACTAATTGTTTGATGAGTGGTAATAAATAGTACCAAATAGGTACTAAATGGTGGTATAGGTCTTATATGAATTTTCGAATGTTGCCGGGCTAGCATGTCTGTGGCCCGGCATTATTTTGCGGTTATTCCTTATATTTCATAAGCTATTACCAGTAATCCTTTGAAGTACTAATTGTTTTATGAGTGCTACTAAATAGTACCAAATAGGTACTAAATGGTGGTATATGTATTATATTAATTTTCGAATGTTGCCGGGCTAGCATGTCTGTGGCCCGGCATTATTTTGCGGTTATTCCTTATATTTCATAAGCTATTACCAGTAAACCTTTGAAGTACTAATTTTTTGATGAGTGGTACTAAATAGTACCAAATAGGTACTAAATGGTGGTATAGGTCTTATATTGATTTTCGAATGTTGCCGGGCTAGCATGTCTGTGGCCCGGCATTATTTTGCGGTTATTCCTTATATTTCATAAGCTATTACCAGTAAACCTTTGAAGTACTAATTGTTTTATGAGTGGTACTAAATAGTACCAAATAGGTACTAAATGGTGGTATATGTATTATATTAATTTTCGAATGTTGCCGGGCTAGCATGTCTGTGGCCCGGCATTATTTTGCGGTTATTCCTTATATTTCATAAGCTATTACCAGTAAACCTTTGAAGTACTAATTGTTTGATGAGTGGTACTAAATAGTACCAAATAGGTACTAAATGGTGGTATATGTTTTATATTGATTTTCGAATGTTGCCGGGCTAGCATGTCTGTGGCCCGGCATTATTTTGCGGTTATTCCTTATATTTCATAAGCTATTACCAGTAAACCTTTGAAGTACTAATTGTTTGATGAGTGGTACTAAATAGTACCAAATAGGTACTAAATGGTGGTATAGGTCTTATATTGATTTTCGAATGTTGCCGGGCTGACATGTCTCTAGCCCGGCATAAAAAAAGACATTTACTATTCTTATTTGTTTTAAAGCAGTCCAAAAACGTTATTAATACGTTTTTAGCACCAGGTACTAAATAGTACTAATTATCTGCAGTAAAATGATATGGGTTTTATAGGTATTTCGCGTTATCGCCGGGCTGAGAGGTCAATGACCTCTATACATAAGTATGCGTTTGGAAGGTATTCTTTGAGGTACAAATTTTTTTATTGTTGGTACTAAATAGTACTAAATAGGTACTAAATAGTGGTATAGGTCTTTTCATAAATTTCAGATGTCGCCGGGCTGGCATGTCGCTGGCCCGGAACCATAAAAGACATAAAAACTGAGTTTTCGTAAGAGGTACTAATTTTTGCATTGGTGGTACTAAATAGTACTAAATAGGTACTAAATTGTGGTGGAATTTTTTTTTGGAAATTCCGACATTGCCGGGCCAGAGACATGGACATACAGCAGACCAGTCGGCATGAGTTAACAGCTGATTGAGCCGCGCGTAGTCCGTGCGGCGGCGGGGTGCGGCGGGGGGAGGGGACGACCCAGGATCGCCACTCGCCGCCGCCGCCTCTCCCGCCCCCGCAACACTCACCACGACTCAAATCATCGAATGATCAGTAACGTCTGCATGTATGACAGTTGCTTCAACCTCAACTTTGTTCTTATCCTTATTTCTACAGAACACATGGTCTATACAAGTTTCAGATTGCTCGCTTATACGAGTAGGCTCATGTATTATACATTCTAGTCCATTACTTGCTAACAGTGTTTTATACACACCAGTACAATATAAATTGTCTGATAAATTGATATTTACGTCCCCTATCCAAAATAAATTATTAGATTTATTTATTATACTATTTTTATCTGAGAACTGTATTTTTAATTCATTATTAAACTGATCAGCAGAAATAAAACTAAACCTATACAGAGCTATTAAATGAAACGTTTGATTAGAAAACTTAAATGACACGAGCACAGTATCAGCAGAGTTAAGTTCAAATTTTACCAAGTTTATGTCCTGAAAAGTATCTTTTAAATAAACAACAACACCTCCTGCTCTATAATCATCACTACATTTTGCATGCATTTTATAGTTTGGTATTTCATACAGACAAGTTTCATTTGAGTTAATCCATATTTCAGACAAAATTATTATCTCCGGAAAATTTGTATAACTTGACAGCTCAGTAATAAAAAGGTCAAAATTCTTTCGGAGACTTCTAATATTTTGATGCATAACAGTAAAACTATTACTTACAGACATTGTTTAAAGAAGAGAAAATTGGAACGAATTCTAAATTAATTATGACATTATTTTTGTAAAACATATGCATTTTTTTAATAGTAGAGAAAAAAGTGTAAGTTTAATTAATTACTATACGAAATACAGAAAAAATTCTGTCATTTACTGTACATCTTTAAACAATTTTTTCAAGGTCAGCCTGGCAAGTTACCTGAATAACTGATGAACCGTCTTCCTTCCGTAGAAAAATTTTACCTCCGCGAACCCACAGGTGTCGAAAGTTCTTATCTCTTCTCAGCTGCCGCGCCGCCGCCAGGAGCCGACGCCTCGTCGGTGTCAGCGATTCATTTATGTACACCTTCTGGTCCATCGTCATGCCCATGTGTCGAGTGGAAAGATTACTCTTAACTCGTCGCTTCCGAAGGAACTCTTCTTTATCAAGTCGACGTACAAACTTGACAATGATTCCGGGAGGAGCATTATTGGGACCCGGCTTGTTGCCCAATCGATGACAGGCGTCGATCATCGTATCTTCTATTTGCATGTCCAGGGCTCCGCCAACTGCCTTAACGACACCCACGACGTCCTCATTGGTTTGAAACGGAACACCGTGAATCTCAACGGCATTAAGCCTTGAGTATTGTTCTATATCCTCCAGGCGATTTTCCAGGTCCGCCACTTTTTTAGTCAGCGTTTTATTTTCTGACACTAGATTATTTATCAATGCTAAGCATCTATCCAATGACTCTTTCTGTTCTTTCAGAAGTTTTTTGTTATCTTCAATTTTTTCAGTCAAAAGATCATTAGACTTATTTACGTTTCCTTCAATCACTTTTTGATACTCACCTATCTCAACAATTTTTTTCATAATGTCCTCCAATGTCAGCTTACCCTCCTGGACATCCGAATCAAAACGCAGGCTCTTCCTCCTCGTTGCGGCACATGGTTGGCATCTCCAAACCATTCCCTCAGCGGTGATACACTCAGCATCCGCTTTGCTCATCTTTACCGGTAAGCAATTACCGTGGAATTCATTTTTACAGTCACAACACTGCAGCTTCACACTATTGTCTTTAATAGCTTTTAAGCAAATATTACAGTTTGCCATCGCGAAAACTAACAAAAAACAAATACAAGGACAAACCAACGAACAAATTTAAAGTTAAATAAATATTTAACACTGCGTAAAATTTCAAAAAACACAGTTTACACACATTGGCACGTGTTGCGCGAAATTTAAACTCCGCTAAATTCAGAGACCGGAACAGAAACGCTTGCGATCCGTCTTATCTGACCGCTCGCTCATCACTGTATTCACTGGATTCATCGTACAAAGAAGGCGATTCACCAAAATTTCCAAGTCTACCTTCCGAAACGATTTGTCAGTGTGCTTATGAACGAGGACTTAGATGCTATTAAGCCAGGTTCATTCTACTTAGTCTCACACGGCCCTTCAGCGAACAACTCTACCGAGATTACTCTCCATGTAAATAGTTCATCTTAGTTTTACTCATGTTTACTCTTTATGTAAATAAATAATTGTAGTTTAGTTATTTCGTACTCATGTTTATTTCCGTAGGTTTAGTATTTTTATGTATCATTTTGCTTTAGCGATATTCAATTACACAGTTTTTTAAAAACCTCCTACGGTGACCTTGAAAAAGTGCCTAGAGAACACGTGCCCCCCACCCCCACCCCTTCATGCATAAATGCGCGGAGTGCACGTCGCCAGTCGCCATTCTTCCCTCGACAGCGGACCTGCCGACATCAGCGATCCCCAAGACCCCGCACCGCCAAGCACCATGCAGTTCCAACTGGTCATTTGTGACGAGATCGATCTAGGAATTCTACATGAGACACTTCTACCCTTAATAGCGGACCATCCACCGATACAACTGAAGGTCGCCGTGGAGTTCGACAGCAATCTTTGCGGATGGGTAGATTCTTCGTCGTCGTCTTGTTCTCAACACGCCTCCGAATGGTCTCCGGAACCCACAGCGTCACCTACGATTGAAGTATCAACAACCGAAAACGTTCCACCGGAAGAATCAACAGGCACCGACGACGGGACTTCGGATCCCGTGCACCCACCTAATGATGTGCCGCAAAACACCGGACCAGACCAAACAGAATAATTCAACTTACAACTCATAGTGGCTTATTGTCGTGTTTTCCAAATTTGTAAATTACTTAGCTATAACAAATTCTGTATTGTAGTTTTGAAAAAATAAATTTTTTTTAAAAAAACCTAGGTGGCCTTGACCCACATTTTACAACAGTTCGGGAAAAAACTTAAATTAGTTTCCAAGTCCAAATTCTCCGAACGGTAGGGTAGTTTTGACACCGACGATACGGTAACCGCCCGGCACCGCACTGCAACTCCGACCGTCCCCCGTCGCACCGGCCTCTCGGCGACGCCGTCACGCCGTCCAACCCGACATCGTCACTTCAAAACCCACCCCTTTAAACCTACACGTCATCGCCTCAGTGACATCATCACTACGTAACACATCCGTCATCAAACACGTCACCAATACGTCACAATTACGACACTATTTTATCATTTTGCCTATGTCAGCTGGCCTGGCTACCTCCAACTGGATCTACTGTCAGCATTCCAAGAAGATATAAAAATTTGAAATCTGAACGACAGAGCACATCCCGACTTTGCCACTTGTCTCCATTCATTGATGAAGATGGTTTGATTAGAGTAGGAGGTAGGCTACAACATTCAAATCTTTCTCATAACTCAAAACATCCAATCATACTACCTAAGAATCATCATATTACCAACTTGATTATTGACTCTTATCACATAAAATATCTTCATGCAGGACCTCACTTCTTACAAGCACAAATCTCCCAAACATTTTGGATTCTTTCAGCAAGAAGTGCTATCAGGAGCAGGATGTTCAAGTGTGTACGTTGCATTCGATGAAAACCAAAACTTGCATCTTCCGCCAGCAAGGGTACTACCTTCAAGGGTATTCAGTAATTGTGGTACCGATTTCGCGGGTCCTTTCCTAATTAAAGAAACCTCTCTCCGCAAAGCCAGAAAATTCAAAGTTTACGTTTGTTTATTTTTTTTTCTGTGAAGGCTGTTCACATTGAAGTTGTTACTGACCTTCCCTCTGAGGCGTTCCTCGCAGCTCTCACAAGATGTGTTCCTAGAAGAGTTCTTTGCAAGAATATATACTGTGATTGTGGAACTAACTTTGTAGGCGCATCTTCAGAGTTACAAGACATCAAGAAGTTATTATTTAATTTGTTGGACTTTTCCTATCACTTCTAGTGTTTAAACACTAGAAGCGCTTAGGCGCATCTTCAGAGTTACAAGACATCAAGAAGTTATTATTTAATTTGTTGGACTTTTCCTATCGCTTCTAGTGTTTAAACACTAGAAGTGCTTCGTTTGAACACGTTCGCTTGTTTAAACACTACGCTTCAAGTGTAGTTTACACGCTAGAAGCGATAGGAAAAGTCCAGCAAATTAAATAATAATTACAAATCCTTCGCTATTATGAATTTTAAAAATACAATCAAGAAGTTCTTTGAACAAGATGAAACTAAAAAATCTGTTGAGAGATTTTCCAGCCAACATTAAATTAAGTTTCATTTTTTACCACCTGCTGCACCCCTTCAAGGAGGTCTATGGGAAAGAGCCATACAAAGCATGAAATATCATCTTCGACGAGCAATTGGCAATCAAGTACTCACATTGGAAGAATTTATAACTTTAGTAGTGGAAAAGTACTGGTTTTGCAGCGTAATCGGCGCGTTTTTCCCATGTTATTCTTATGGGGATCATTTCTTGGACCGACCCCTGATCCCGCCTGATATCTGGCTATTATTTGAGTAGGTTGTTTACCTATGTGAGTACAGTTGTAAATGGCATATGTTACTCTTAACCCTGTATTATATTTTTAAATATAAAATTATAAATTAACTTTGGTCTTTATTGTCCGATTTGTCTAATATTTTGACATGTTATTAAAACTAAACTAGTAAATATTATGTGTTAATTATGAATATACCTATAATTTTGTAGGATATGTAGATATTATTTGTTAATTTATAAAAGTTTTGGAGCGACCCCTGAACCTGCCATCTAGCTGGTGAATTGCAGACATACATAAGGCCTTGACCGAATTGCTTGTGCAGCTGTGAGAGACTAATTAAGGACAATCATTAATTGTGTGTGCAATGTCTGACCTTAATACTGTGGTTGGACATAGTTGAATTTTAAATGTAAATACATTTTGTTGAATTGGACACTATATATATGGGGTTTCTATCAGACTGTACTGATATTATGTAATATGAATGTAAAACCAAAAAAAAATGTTGGCAAATATTTAGATGTACACTTGTAAATGATATGTGTAATAATTAATCTGTAGTATATTTTTAAATATAAAACTAATTTTGTCTTTATTGTTTGATAGCTGGGTTTTAGCCCTCTAATTAATCACATACTTTATATTTACCCAAGAATTGTCGCTGTTAGGAAATCCGAGCCACTTTACATATACCATGTCACCCTTTCTGCTAATTACCTTTTCTATTAAATATAAATCTTTATATTTAGTTTTCAATAGTTCCTGCTCATAAAATCCGCCTTTGATCATATTATTTTTCTCGTCTTTTAAAATATAAGTTACAGGGCTTGTATTTTTAACTTCCGCTATAGAGAATAATTCCGTGGTATAGTTGGGGGTGTAACCCTTGGTGAATATGTGCTTATATTTAGATATTCGAACAGTATCTCCTACTTTGAATTTATTCTTTTTAACTATAACCTTTTTAACTAATTTCTTATGTACATCTTTAGATGTGTCAGCATTGACTTGGTTAGGTTCTATACCTATTGTTCTATGTACTTTATTGTTATATTTATTTATTAATTTAGGAAGCAAGTCTAACCATTTATAATGTCCTTGTGCGCTAAACTCCCTGTATAACCAAGTCTTTAAAGTTCTCTGGAACCTTTCCACTATAGCGGCTTTTGTCGTAGAATATGTGTGATAGTGATTAATTTTATTCTTACACATTAATTGTGTAAAGTGTTTATTGAAAACTTCTTTACCATCGTCGGACTGGATATTTTTTACTGCTGTTGGTATATCATTTAATATCTTCCGCATCACCTCTGTGACCACTAATCCTGTTTTATTTTTAAGTGGTTCGGCATAAGCTTTTTTAGAAAACGTATCTATAACAGTTAAAATATAATTATAACCTGAATTTTCCTTAGAATATTTTTGCATATCTATTAAATCGATTTGCAAAGTCTCATTTATACCTATTAGTTTAAATGACCTTCTTGGAAAATTCTTTCTTACAGGCTTATGCAACTCATAAGCTATATCTCTCTTACTCATTTTTATTACTACTTAATTGATTATTATACACACGTAAAGGTTTATTGTCAGAATTAACTAATACGTGATCATTCTCCCTTCTGTAAACATAACTCTTTGGTAAATAAGGTGTGCCATCTAATTTGCGTAAACCGCTTATAATGTTTGGATCAGCAACAAGTATATTCGGATTATATTTTACAAATTTAAATCTCTTATCTTTATATTCAAACTGATTCAATCGTTCGCAATACTGTACGATTTGATCCATAATCGCCACATCGGAAGGTAATTTCCCAGGTAAAACATTAGATATTTTCTTTTGTTTTCCATCAAAAGCCTCTCTTCAAACATTTCAACCTTTAATCGAACCATTACAAGAATTAAAAATATAACTGCTGCTAAAAATTCCATAAATAATGAAATGCGAATAGTACCTATATCTTCAATTCCTAAACCACCTCCCCTACCTAAAACACCCTCTAAAATACCACAACTAATACCACCCACTCCATTAAAATTAGATTTTGGCCTATTGGCATCAAGATATTTAGGAAATTATCTTAATAAAAGTAACATAACAGATACTACATACGGTATTAGGCGTGAGGGAAATAAATTTTATATCGGTGACAAAGAGGTTGAAATTGCTAACGACGACGTAACAATAGGAGATAAAATATTTAAAGGTTCAAAAGATCTTTGGGAATTATTAACCCTCAAAGAACCTAAGGAGTATACACAATGTGATTTAAAAACCTATAAAGAAATATTAGAGCTTACAAATGGCCATTTAAAAGGTTACAAGTCCGATGCAGCAATATCGAGTAACAAATATCATAAATATACAAATGTAATTAAACCCCTATTTAACAAAGTTATATCTGGTGAGGGATTAAGAGAAGTAACCGGTAATAAAATTGACTATATTTATTGGAATGACCCTAATGAGCTTGTAGACAGATTAAAATTACTTTGGTTATCAAGGCAAGCTGGAAATACGGGTGTTGATAACGAAATTAATTCAATTATAGAAGAATTACGTGAAAGTGGAATTATTTATTAAGTTAATTTTAATAAAACAAAAATTTTTTGTTTTTATAAAAAAGATATGTTTATAGATAAATTTTATCGTCTATATAAATAGGGGACATTTAAAGGTATTAATTCCATTTTCTTCTAAATGGCCGCCATTTTCCAATATGACAGACAACTTTAATTTTTCTTATGGAACATCCTGTATTTTATGGTGTATTTGAGTTCTACACTTAATTTTAAGAACTTATTACTCTTTGACATTTTTTCCTAAACCCAATGGTTAAGGAGATAAAAGCAGTCAAAGTAAGATTTTTCCCCACTTGAAATGCATTGTGTCCATTTCTACTGTACCATCCCATGCAAAATCCTTATGGAGTAAAAAACTATTCAAAATTATTCATTTTCATTAGTGAATCTCGACTAAAAACTACTTATATGATTGAATCTTAACTAAAATAATATATTTTGGCACTTTTGTTCTTTGGTATTTTTTTATTTGACCCAACCATTATCGATATAGGCTTCTGAGTACCGAGAATTACGCAATGCTTTTCTTATGGGGAAAAATGAAACTTTATCGGCTTATATCTACTTAACCATTGAGTTTAGGAAAAAATGTCAAAGAGTAAAAAGTTCTTAAAATTAAATTTAGAATCCAAATACGCCATAAAATATAGGGTGTTCCATAAGAAAAATCAAAGTTGTCCGCCATATTGGAAAATGGCGGCCATTTAGAAGAAAATAGAATTCATATTTTTAAATGTATTATAAAAGTAGGTGAAGTACCCCTTTAAAGTTTTCGTTAAATCCACTCGTTTCTGATATACTAATGGTGGCACAGTTAAGTTGAATACTTTATTCGCCACAAGATATTCCATAGAATACATAGGCCACTCATATAACAATAAAATAAATACCTATATCAAAACAAAAGACAGACATATTAGTTTACATAACATCAACTTAGGCTAATATAGGACTAATCTAAAACTACAGTAGGCCCTATAAAAAATTACATTAGGCATAAACAACTAAAATGTAAATTACAATAAACAGATATTATATTATTTAAACATATTGGTACTTTATAGCAGGAAGCATTAGGCTATGTTCAAATCCAAATTTGACTAATTATTTGACAAAAACTCTTCTACTTTGTAAAATGGATTTTCAATAAAAAATTCATAAGACAGGCTTTAAATTTATCTTTTTCTAAATTCTTTACTGTGTCAGGCAACTTATTCATCAATCGACTTGATATAACTGTGGGATTTCTATCACTTTTTGTAAGTCTATTTTGTGGTAAGTTAATTAATTTTGCATACCTGGTATCATGGGAATGTATGGTACTTCTGGTATGTACTTGTTCTAAATTTGACCTTAAATACATAAGGCACTGAAAAATGTATAACGAATACAAAGTCAATATTCTTAATTTTTTTTTATTTATTTCACAAACAATTCGATAAATAATTCTTTACAATGGGCCAATCTATGAGAACCAGTCATTACTCTTACAGTTTTTTTTGTGCCACAAATATTTCTTCTGACTTGGGAGCACCACCCCATACTCCATAACCATAAGACATATGGGCATGAAATAAACCAAAATAGGCCTGCCTTAGGCCTTCTCTCTCCAACTCTCCACATAACCTTTTTAAAGCGTAAGTGCTTTTACTAAGCCTACTTTTGAGGACAGATATGTGTTGGTGCCAATTAAGGGTTGGGTCTAAAGTTAATCCTAAAAACACTGGACCGGTATCTATGTACATATTAGTTTCTTTAAGAGTAAAAAGTACAGTTTTGGTTTTTTCTTTATTTAAAACTAGTTCATTAGCAGCCAACCAGTTCTCAATGAGGGATTGATTGATTTTAGCATTTCCCAATGCCAAATTTTCATTACCATTCCTATTTAAAACGGTAGTAGGTATCATCTGCATAAAGAATTAACTCCGCAGGGACATTACTACTGAGGTCGTTAACCATAATAATAAAAAGCAAAGGACCTAAAACAGATCCTTGCGGAACACCGCAAGTGACAGGCAAGAGACATGAGGTTTCATTACTGTCTTGTACATATTGTACTCTGTTCTCAAGGTAGGATTGAAAGATTTGTAAAGTCACACCTTTTACCCCAAAATACTCCAGCTTAGAAAATAAAAGATTGTGTGAAACACAGTCAAAGGCCTTGCTGAGGTCACAAAACGTGACCGCAGCAAGGTCTTTGCCCTCAAAACAATCATGTATACCCTCAACTAGCTTTATAATTGCGTGTGTAGTTTGTGGTAGATAAACCATTTCTATAGCCGAACTGATTGGTACATATTCAGTTCGGCTATAGAAATGATTGGACACCCTGTATTGTTATGCATGTTATCGTCATTATCGATATACTGTTTTTCCAAATAATCTCCAATGATTGCTTGTCTCATCAGTATTATTTGCTTTTGCATTTAAGTATTTGCTGGTCATTTACCTAAATATAAGTTTCTTCGTATGTTATAGATTGCTAGTTCGCAATCTTGTGATGTAAGTTTTTGTTATTTACACGTACATGTTATTATTGTATATTATATATTGTTTGTTAAATATTGGCTATGCCGTTGGGATGTAAATAAATAGATGAATAAATAAATATTTTAAATAACTTTCCTCATTTCGAAATGGCGGATCCAAGATGGCAGCCAAAAAATTTACTTTGGTGGAAGTTATGTGCAAATAGCTCAACAATGACTGGTGGTGGTTAATCGTCACTATCTAGCATTATTTTGTGGTTATGGGCCTATTTTATCTATTTGTAATGTATAAATTAATTAAAAGTACTCATATCTTGAGAACCAATCGAGATATTAAAAAAGGGATTGTGGCATCGTAATCAGTGAAAAAATCTAGTTTGAAATGATGGGTCACAACACCACTTTTACATTTGAAAAAAAATATTTTGGATCCAATATGGCAGATCCAAGATGGCGGCCGAAATTGGGTACCCCTTCAAAATGAAGTATTAACCACCCAATAATGTTTGGGGGTGGTGTGGAATTGGTATTTGAAAAAATTTGGAAAAGTTAGGGGGGGGATTATTATGGGACACCCGGTATAGTAAGATGGTTAAGGATGAGCACAACCCATACAGCACATAACGTCTATACAACGTCTATATAAGGGCTTGCAAGTTACATTAACGTCTAGGTCAATATTCGTACATCTATTAGACATCTGCGATATCATGTCAAAAAGTCATCTAACGCGGATGTCAAAATGGCGTCAATTAGACGTTGTCGTACATGTATATGACGTTAACGTAATAACATTTAATAGACGATGTATAGACATCGCCGACATCGCCGAAAATAATAAACCAAGTATATAGTACAAATATATATAAGTACTATATAAGACACCCTACCACACTACCACTACTAAGTACTATAAGTAGGTACTATAAGTAGTATATTTTTCGTAAATAAAAACAATATCGCTCAGAACAGAATATCAATTAAACTTTTTTGAAATAAAAATGTAACGACGTTATTTCTATAATTATATTTTATTTCCCTGATGACTACAATAATAAAAAACTTAACATTTTTATTGGTTCGAATCCCAAATTAATCTTTTATTGTTTACCTCACTATGCCCACATAACAGGTTGTCTTTCGGCAAAGTTGCCTTCATTTGCTGTTGGTCTGATAAAGCAACTTTTCACTAGCAAATTTGTCACACATTTGCAGTTCTTTGTCTAGGCAAAGCTATTTCCTGATAGTTATGACAACTTGGCGGCAACTTAACATGAGTTTGCCATTTCACATATTCACCGTAGGTGGTGTTCACATAGAAAAATAATAATTATAATATTTTGGTTAGCACCATTGGATTCAGCTAAAAAAAAACAAATAATTTAGTACCTTGAATCATTGCTCTATGTCCATTGGTTACTGGATACTGAAAGTGGTAAACACAGTACGTTACCCCAATGTCAACCTTATGGGAAATAAGTAAAATTCTAGGCCTATATCTCGCTTATTTCTGAATATAATAAAACTTGGTTTGCGGCTTCATCTAGATGAGATTTAATGTCAAAATCGAGTCAAATCTCGCTATGTTCGAGTGAACCAAGGCCACACTACAGTGTATGTGGCCTTGATTGAACTATGTTCTTTTGCTTTAGAAATTAGCTGAGTATGCATATCTGCTGCAACGGGGGTATTTCACTTTCACGTTATTTTAAAATTTCATGTACACTTCCCACATTACTCTTTTATTAAATAACTACTTGCATTGAGCTTATAATTACTTTACATCGATTTGAGTAGGATAGAATAGTATTTAAACAATTAGACGAGGTAAATTTTAGGTAAAAAGTTTTTATCATTACACTTTTTAAAATAGTTGTTTACTTAAAAAATATTATTATAGTGTGAATGGGGAAAAAGTGACAAGGAGGCACTTTATAACTCGTTCTCAGTCCTTAAAGGTTATCTCTGCACTACATTTGGATCCTATAATGTTTACCACCAAAGCAGTAGTTAAGATGAGGTTTTGCCCTATGATTATTATCAGGTCTGGTGGTGTAGTGGATACAGGCTCAGCTTACGAAGGCAAAGGTCCCGGGTTCAAATCCTAACATAGGTCAACAGAATTTGCATTGTGGTAACGTGTGTAGAAACTATGTACAAATGCTTATCCTTACTTAGATTGTTTTATTACACTTTTTGGATTTTTTATATATTTATAATTACAATTTTGTCATTCGTTACTTTTTGTATGTCAATTGGATGTTCTGTAGATGTCAATATATGGATGTGTAATTAACATCTATTGAACATCTATTCTACATCCACGTAGAATGTTGATATAAGATCGATAATGTGACATTTGAACGTTGTAGGAATGTCTATTAAACGTTAGACGTCTATAACGGTCACATTTAATAGACGTGTGTGGTTTAACATGAGGTACATCTATTAGACATCTAGTTGATGTGACTGTGCTATCTGGGAAGTGTGACCTTGAGGAGCTCTGCTACCCTCTATCAATAAATAAATAAATTTAACATCGCAATAATCATCTCAGTAAATTATTACCACGATTACCACCCTGAACACTACAACCCTTCAGATAGTTAAAATCCAACATTATTACTCAAAAGCAGCCATAGGACATAGGTAGCTGACAGCAGTCAGTATTCCGAGTCGAGCAACAACAAGCATGGTCAGAAATTGGATGGGTGCACGGTGCACGCCTTCCCGCCAAAAAATACATTTGAAATTATTTTAAAAATAATTCATTAAAATAATTTTATAAGCGTATAACTTTGAAGACCATTTAATAATAATATTTGAAATTATTTTGTGAATATTTTCAAATGATTTAAAAATAATTTATAAAATTACTATATCATTATTTTAATACATTTTTCCACAAAACATGTTTCCTGAAATAATTTTAAGATTATTTTGACACAACGTTAAAGTATTTAAAACATTAAAAAAACATTTCTCTACTGTAAATTTGCTACATGATATGTTATTGGTAGACGCAGTGACGGATCTAGGGGGGGGCAGCGGGGGCGCCTGCCCCGGGCGCCGGCCAGTAGGGGGCGCCAGCGGCGCCCCAACTGGCCGGCTCCGGTTAAGTAAAAATTGAAAAAATTGATTTGAAGTCAATTTTTCGTTTCGCAGCCGACAAATCTCTCAGTAGCATTACTGCCGGAAAATCTCTTTCCCTCTGCAGCCGTCAAGCCTGTCTCTATTTTCGTAACTGTCACATTTCTAACTGTTTGATGGAAAGAAAACCGTTCGCTCGTTTCACACACGGAGAATTGCTCGCTCGTCCCGCGGACGAAAAATCGCTCGCTCATTTCGTGATCGGAAAATGTCGCTCTCGGTCGTATTGCGACCAGAAAAAATCGCTCAGTGTTTCTGTGACCAGTAGATATCTTGGTCTCATTGCGGCTTTGGGACATATCGCGGCCGCAAAATCTCTCGGTCGCATTGCGGCCGTCAAATAACATTATATTTGACTTCACATAGATTAGGCTCAAGTATTCGTTTTAGGAGGCAACATGGCCAATTTCATTGGTCTGGAATTGTTTGAAATAGTTGGGGAAGATCAGAAAAAAGTCGGAAATTTCACATGTGAAATTTGGTAGACGTGCACCTGGTTGCTTTGGTTGTACAGCAGTACAGCGGCTGTCAAATTTCTCCGTCATATTATGGCAACAACAGCTCTTGGTTAGGCTGTATCGTAGCCTATGAACAACGGTTTTAAAAAATCATAAGAACCATAAGATAAAATTATAATATGATACGCGAGATAATTGCTTATCCATCACATCAAAGACACATTAAAAATATATATTTCTTATGTTTGGTGCTGGGGGGGGGGGGCGCCAAACTCCGATTTTGCCCCGGGCGACAGTTAGTGTAGATCCGTCACTGGGTAGACGTTGCTTGGGCAAAAATGACTCCTGGTAGGCCTACTAGTAATGTGTGTTACTTTGCTTTTATGCTACCTTAAAAGGTTATATGTAGTTGTACATTATACATAAAAAAGAGTATCATGCACTATTTACTTTTCGTCCCAAAAAAGGAAACTTCACAACCAACAGAAGACAAAATACCCCCGTTGCAGCAGACCTTCATACTCAGTGAATTTCTGATGCATAAAATCACATATCAACACAAAATAAGCGATACATGACAATCTTTCATTTCCTCCATAAGAATAACATGGGAATGAGTATGCAGGTCTGCTGCAACAGGTATGCAAATATTTGGCGGTTTCAAATCAATATCATTTGGATCTGAGCTGTAAGAAAGCCATATACCAAGTTTAATCAAGAAATGTTGAGAAATAAGCGAGGTATTAATTTTTACTTATTCCCCATTAGGTTAAAATTGGGACAACGTACTGTGTTTACCAGTTTCAATATCTCGCTATAGACCAGGCAGTATAGCGAGATACTGCCCCAAGCAGTTTTGACTTGGGTAAATCATACAGTCTCTGAGATTTTTGTGTTAATGGCTTCATAAAAGCTATCATTAAAAAAGAAAATTTCACTATGCGTACAAATATAAACCTGTGCAAAATTTTTTATCGAGGAAAATATTAAAAATTAAACAGAAAAATCCACGTTTTTCGAGGATATCTCCAAAACTATTCACTTTAGACAAAGATAAATAGCACCAAATGTTTTGTTATGAAACTATACATTGTAAATTTTTTTTATTCCTACAAAAAGGGTATTTTTTATCGAAAAATGTAAAAAAATAGTAAAAAATAATCTAAACATTTATGTTTTTCGCGATTTTGTTGGAACACGATGACTCGACCAACGACCTTAAACTTTCTACAGTAAATCTTTGTATTATAAAAAATAATTATACCAAGTTTCATAAAAATTAGCCTAATGTTTCAGCACAATAATCATCTAATAATCGTACTGCCAAAATATTTAAAAATTTTCATATCCTTCTAAACCGCAAAATACGAGCCGCAGATAAATGAAATTTGGACCAAATATAAAGGAAAATTAGATCTTTCAAATGAATCTTAAAATACTAAAATCGGTTCACTAGGAGCGCCTAGGCAGGTGTTTAAATATAGTATTATTTTTTGCAATTTCTCGCAATTTCATTAATTTTCATTATTTCCGATTAAAGTATATTTTTAAACCTCCAAAAGATTTATTTTAGGCCTAAGTGGCCTTAACATCGAGTCTGACCCTCATTTGCCAAAGCTCGGTCCCCTAAAACGCAAGGGGCGCCTTTTATTAGCAGTCCTCGTTCAACGCGATCAAACTGACATTCGCATGCATGAAGCTTGGCCCCCATTTACATTAATCCTTTATGCCTACTTTCTCTACGCCTAGCTCAGTACCTAAAATTAAACATGTTGCCTTCATTAAGAAATACTCAGCCCCCATCATAGGACTGTTTTTATACGAAGCCAGATTACCAAGTGATAAAAGGTCCACTTCTGTTCCTGTGGCTTTCTCTCACAACTGGCAATTTCGCTATGGCAATTTAAAATATTTAGCAATTGTTTAATGCAATGTTACTGTGACAGAACAAAGTGTAATTAATATTCAGGCAATTTAGGTGAAATTAATGGTTTTTAAACTGTTTCCCACGTGAAATTGGTACAAAATTTATAATATTCTTTCAAGGAATTTAGACTTGATAGTTAAACGATTATTATTAACTTTTTTATTTTTTATTATTAACTTATTGGCCTTTTTACAATAGAAAAACGTGCTACGAATATTTTTGTCTTCTTCTTCTGAAGTCTAAAATGTACTGTCTAAATACCTTAGATAATAATAGAAAAGAACAATATACTGGACTTTGAGCGTTTTAATTATTTTCTATAATAAAAATTTACAGCAGATTATTTGGCAACTACCCCCCTTCAGGTTATTGTGGCGAACGTCCAATTTGAAGATATGAAGTAATCCTGTTGTCAATGAATTAAAAACACTATTTACACACACAGATGAACGCCACTATCACACCCGACTTTTCGAGGAACAAAAAAAAACGTTCCTCGTTATCTAGGGTCCTTGAGATTTAATTAGACCTTTTTATCCGGATGATTCACCGGCAGTCGTGGTCCGTCGGTCGACTCGGTTACGTTTAAAAAGGCCTAATTAAATCTCAAGGACCCTAGATAACGAGGAACGTTTTTTTTTTGGTTCCTCGAAACGTCGGGTGTGATAGTGGCGTTCATCTGTGTGTGTAAATAGTGTTTTTAATTAATCGACAAGAGGATTACTTCATATCTTCAAATTGGACGTTCGTCACAATAACCTGAAGGTGGGTAGTTGCCAAATAATCTGCTGTAAATACATACACCCCACCAAAAATGTCTTTTAGAGAAAGAATAAAAATTCAGTTATTTTTTGTGTTTATGCATATAGAGGAAGTTTTTTTTATAAACAGGAAGTTATTTTCACTCAAGCCATTACCAACTGGAACAGACTCCCACTGGAGTTTAAGGATTGAACGTTCAGAATTCTGTAACATATAAGTAATTTATAGAAAGTATTTAAAAAACAATTTTATTTTATTATCAAAGAAAGATGATTTGATTTACTGTGAAAGGGCCACCACTAATGTAATAGTACATTCTAAGCATGCGGGTCAATTGTGTGTCTGTTGTGTATGTCCATTACGCAAATGCAATGACATGTGGGACGGCGGACGGCGGTCATCATATTAAGTTGGTGAGTTTATACATTTAAGTAAAAAAAAAATGGCAATGGTCATGTTTGCAGGTAACAAAATCTTTCTTCCTAATATGTATTTTATAACTTTTATTCCCTTTTTTCACTGAAGATTGAAAAATGTCGAAGTGGGCTACTATTTTTTTACATGAGTGTAAATTGTTTAATTACGATGAGGACTGTTTTTATTTCCCAGAATACTTGCTGTAGACTATGTAAGGAGATATTTTAGTCGCAGAAGACTTTTGTTGTCAATATATAGTGTGTATTTTAGTAAATAAATAATTACATTTCTTATAGTTGTCTTCGTAGAGCTTAAAATAGTATTTTATATCACAAGGAGCGAATTTTTTTATCATACTGCGGAAAAAACTTTTAGTCGTTAAAATTCTTGCCTTAAAAATATTTTTGAGGTTACAACGCAATTTAAAATGTTTACATATCTGTTGTCTACAAGCGACACTTTTCATCTTGCAAAGAGCGACTTCAGCATACATACATGAAGAAGCGGAAGAGAAGGACCTTCCAGTTATGAGATAAGGCCACAGGAAACTGAAGTGGACTTTTTTCACTTGGTAATCTAGCTTCGTATAAAAACAGTCTTTTGATGGGGGCTGAGTATAACTTAATGAAGGAAACATGTTTAATTTTGGGGACTGAGCTTGGTGAAGGGAAGGTAGGCATAAAGGATATATGTAATTGGGGACCGAGCTTCATGCATGCGAATGTCAGTTCGATCGCGTTGTACGAGGACTGCTAATAAAAGGCGCCCCTTGCGTTTTTGGGGACCGAGCTTTGACAAATGCAATACCAAAAAAACGTTGTATATCTGTTTGTTTTAATCTGTCGTGTTATTTTTATTTTTTTAATGGTCAGACTCGATGTTAAGGCCACTCAGGCCTGAAATCAATCTTTTGGAGGTTTAAAAATATACTTTAATCGGAAACGATGAAAAATAATGAAATTGCTAGAAATTGCCAAAAATAATACTATATTTAAACACCTGCCTAGGCGCTCCTAGTGAACCGATTTTATTATTTTAAGATTTATTTGAAATATCTAATTTTCCTTTATATTTGGTCCAAATTTCATGGATCTGCGGATCGTACTTGGTGGTTTAGAAAGATAGGAAAATTGTTAAATATTTTGGCAGTATGATTATTAGATGATTATTGTGCTGAAGATATTAGGCTGATTTTTATGAAACTTGGTGTAATTATTTTTTATAATACAAACAATTTTTGTGGAAAATTTGAGGGTCGTTGGTTGAGTCATCGTGTTCCAACAAAATCGCAAAAAACGTAAATTTTTAGATAATTTTTTACAATTTTTTTACATTTTTTAATAAAAAAATGCCCTTTTTGTAGGAATAAAAAAATCAAAAATAACTTTTTTCAATGTAGAATTTCATAACAAAACAATTGGTGCCATTTATTTTTGTCTAAAGTGAATAGTTTTGGAGATATCCTCGAAAAACAGGCGAAAAATGTGGATTTGTTGTTTAATTGTTAATGTTTTCCTCGATAAAAAATGTTGCACAGGTTTATATTTGTACGCATAGTGAAATTTTATTTTTTAATGTTACTCCGGAGCCATTAACACACAAAATTTCGGAGACTGTACGGTTTACCCAACTATGTGCTTTTTTTACCAGATACCGCCTGGACTAGTAACCAATGGACACAGAGCAATGATTCAAATGCTAAATTGTTTGTTTTTCGAGCTCAATTCAGTGTTGCTAACGAAAATTGGATTATTTTTATTTTTTTATGTAAAAACTCAAAAAACCCCATTTTTGGGGGTTTATCCCTTTTTACTCTTCCTCCCGGTGGTCCGATCGGGCTGGTTTAGGAACTTGTCCGAGTATTTACCACTTTAAATGTCTGTACCAAATTTCATTAAGATCGGACCATATTTAAGGTCGCTGTCGTGTTAACATATATTGTAAATTCGTGCGTTCATAACAACTCTATTCGTCTATGGTAAAACTATCCCTGTCTTCTACCTGCATGATTGTCCACGTTTATTAGTGGATTAATATGATTGAATTAATGTAAGGTATTATTTAATTTAAAGTATCCTTTATATTATATCTATATTTACATACATTATATCTATCTATATCTATATTTATATACATTATATATATATATATATATATATATATATATATAAATTCAAACGAATGATGTTTTTTGCTTCTGGGGCCCGAAAACAAAAAGTTATCATGGTCTTGGGCTTTGGTCTTACCATAGCTTCTTCCTTATAGCGCAAATTCGCTAAAACTGTACAATAATTTCAAGGTATATGGTTAATATGAATAAAACACTGGATTTAAAATTATGGTGCATTTTTTGAAGTTTGGGGGGCATGAAGTGGAAAATGAAGTCAAACCTTTCAACTGGTTATGGACCGCCCCTTAAAGGCGACTAATAAAAAACTTCAGTGACGAGTGATATAAAACACATATAATATATATCTTTTTATTTCACCAAATAAATTACATACAGTTTTGAGTAACACTAATTTTTTGAAACAAATTGTTAGCTTAACTTTTAAAAATAATCTGTATATCAGTTCTTTTGTTTATTATGATTAAGGAACGTTATCTTTGAGATAACGAGTTAACATAAGGATTTCAAACTTAAGGCTAAAAAGTTATCTAGTAGAAAAAGCTTAGATCAGTATATATTTCATAACTATCATCTAAGTAAGAAAATACAAAAAGTCTTAAGAGTAATTTAAATATAGAAGGTTCGATGAGAGGGTTAGCTTATTGGTCGACTGCTTTGTACACTCTGGTGCATGTGATGTCATCCACGGTCAAAATCTGAAACAGAAAACATTTTCTCAAAAATGTTTGAAATAATACTATGATATTTTCTTAAGACAAATGTTTGTTTATCTTTGACCTTTACAAGATGTTTGTTTTTTGATCTTCATGTTTGCTGAGTATCTAAAAATGGTGAAGTTAAATAGAATTGTTAAGTTTTTTGTTTTCTTTTCAACATGAAACTATTTCCTTTTGGACAGTAAAATAAGGAATAGTGGTCAAATCACATTTCATCTTCTTTTGGCTCTTCATTTTGATTTCATTTAACTACATTAATTAGGATTGAATACACATTTGTTTCAGACAAATAAATATAAATTTTTATAAGTATGAATTGGAATTTAATTTATAAACTTAGATGGATCGATCTAATCATTTCCTAGACATATTAAGATTATTTAATGTCTTAAAGTTTGCATGGGTTATGGAGAAAAAATGTTGTGGTTTTCTCATTTTTTAATTGATCACCTTGCCAAACGTTGAAGTTAGTCTAGAAGCCTTTTATTTAGAAACATGGACATGTTACAATGTGACAAATTTGAATCTGACAATTTCTTAAATTTGACAAAAATTTGTTCACATTAAAGAGAAGTTTGTAAAAGAGATTTATGGGATTTCATTACTTTTTTGGAAAATGGGCGATGAAATCTAAAACTAAGTGCTGAAACAAAGAATGAATGGGTCAGAGAACAACAGTGAGAAAGTAATTGAAGGAGATATTGTTGGATTCTGGAGGGAAAATGTCTTGCTTACTTTGGCTTAGTGCTTGCAGTGCCTTTTCAAAAAAATTTGAAAGCAGAGGCTTGATTCGAAGAATCTCATCCTTTCTTCGTTTAGTTTATAACTAAGGTTCAAATGTACATATAATGACAATGTATCTAAGTAATTATATCTATATTATATATTGCCATGTGTGAACTCCCTGATTCACCCATGCATACAAATAAATTTTTCTCCCACCTGTTATGTTTAGAGGCTTTTTACTCCTTGTAATGGGTGAGTAAAATAATTATTTATCTCCCAGCGGGAGTAAAGTGATTACATACTTTGTCTCCTGGCGGGAGGCAAAAAAAACCCATAAGAATAACATTGAAATAAAAAATTCAAAACTTAGTGTGCCTTCAAATTTCTATATATTCATAGTGCCTCAAAATCAATATTGTACATTTTTTGTTGTGCAGGGTGACCAGACGTCCTTTTTTGAGAAGACATATCCTGCTTTTTAACGATTGTCTTCCTGTCTTAGCTTTCAAAAAATGTATTAAATATCTGGCTTTCGCTAAAATCTAGCATGTTGCAAAAATATACTTTCGTTGCAATCGTAAATGTTGTAAATTTGCGCGTTCATAACAACTCTATTCGTCTATGGTAAAACTGTCTTCTATCTGCATGGTTGTCCATGTTTATTAGCTGATTAATATGATTGAATTAATGTGAGGTATTATTTAATTTGTTAAATTATATTTATTTAATTTAAGGTATCATTTCACTGGCTGAAGCCGCGGGTGTCTGCTAGTCTAAAGAACATAGTAAACATAGTAAAACATGTTAACATAGTAAAATAAGCCATTTTTGCCTAAGTACTCTTTAAAATTTTGTAATCCTAAATATATAGTGTTTACCACCAAAATTTAAGTCTTCAACATTTTTTTAATAAGATGCACCAAAGTTTAAGCCTTCAATATTTTAATAAGATGCATAATTCTTGTTACCAGGGAGAAAACAGACCACCAAAATTTCACACATGTCTTACATATGCTTCTCATGTCATGCAATGTAGGTGTGTTTTGTAATAGGAAGACCAGTCTTCTTGAGGTTTATGCTGGGGAGTTGAGCTCTAGTCCTTTAATGAGGATATAATAGAATTCTTGCCTAAATATATTGGCTTAATAGACTCTATTGACTTCAATTAAAGGGGCTTTCTAATAATTGTATCCTTGTAGCTGGGCCTTCAGTTGGGATGTACTCTCAGATTTGTTCAGGGATGCATGTGGAATTTCATCATATTTTTTATGAGTATTATTCAAAAATGGAATAATTTTTTACAGTTAATTGACACAAAAATTATTTTATTTAACTTTTTTAGAAAATACCTTCAAATCGATCAAATTAAAAAAAAGGAAGCAAATGCAGTTCTTACTAAAAATAAGAGTTATGTTGATTTTATATTTAGCTAGATAAAATAATTAGACAAATTATGGATTCGTTTCTTTGCATATATAACAACTGATATTTATAGTATTAATCAACTACTATTCTATAATATCAATATCAAACTTAAACTTCAAAATTTGAAAAGTTTATCGAATATTAATTAACCAACAGACATGGAATTAGCGTTGGTTAATCACTCCATGAATTCTAAACATTATCGATCAACCACATCCACAAATGACAACCTGTTTTGCAAACACAATGTGAGGGCAATGTTTCATCGTTTGTAACCAACCGATTCAACCTAACTATAGCATAAATATTTTCATCGACAGAGAAATTCGCTTAAAAGTCCACAAGTGGTCCTCAAATGATGGACTGCATTTTTTCAAAGTGCATAAAATTTAAAACAAAGATTAGAGAAATTTCCTTTTGCATAAAAACATTAAAAACATTACGGTGAATGGTCATAGAGTAATAATGAACTTTGTAAAGAGTTGGCACTCCCATGTTAACTCGGTGGTAAGGGAACAGTAGCGCTGTCTGATTAAAGTGCTACGAACTAAAAAGATCTCTGCGATATATCGATGGTCGTCGATGCGATATATCGATCGTCGTCGATGCGACATATCGATTGTCGTCGTCTGCTTTGTTTAAATTTTCGTTTTCTTGTTTTGTCTGCTAGACTTTCAGTTTTAATGACTTTACCGATTTGTTTAGATTAAATTGATTAAGTACGTTTGCCGCTAGTGCAAGTTGTTTCGCGAAATACCGTACTGTACTGAATGATTCATATTGTCCTTAAAGCGATTGATAGAAAATAAATACGTAGATGTTTACATAAAAGCACTTAATAAAAATTAATTAAAAAAAACTTACACTAGTGGCAAACGTACTTTAGGTATTTACCCACACTCAAATTAATTCCAACTCTTTTTGGTTGTGTACACGTAGCGTCGTGACAGAAAATCAGGGAAGAAGAAGAAATCCATGTTTTTACAACGACATCTAACTAAAGTGCTTCGAACTAACCCGCTCCAATAAGCTTACCACTTGGCTCCATTTAAGTGTCAGACCGGTGGAATGGTAACCAACAGACAAGAGCGGAAAAATGAAACTAAATAGTTTTAATCAATAGCAATTGCATTTTTTTATTTATAAAAACCTATAATTTTAGCCTGCTTCAGTCTAGATTAGAATTTCCAGGTAGGTTCCCAAAACATACTTATTTTTATATTAATGAATTTTATTATGATGAATATTAATCAAGATGAGAATAACGTTCAGGTTTTTATTCGGCAGCCCTAAACATAGTCGTACATGCAAGTTAAACGAAAAAAATGCATTTTTTTATTTTTAAAAACTTATAATTTTAGCCTGCTTCAGTCTAGATTAGAATTTCCAGGTAGTTTCCCAAAACATACTTATTTTTATATTAATGAATTTTATTATGATGAATATTAATCAAGATGAGAATAACGTTCAGGTTTTTATTCGGCAGCCCTAAACATAGTCGTACATGCAAGTTAAACGAAAAAAAATAATTCTAACACTCATAACTATAACTTACAAAGTTATATAGAAAATGTGATTTAAATCAAATTACACACAAAAGGTATGGAGTGTGAAAATGTTAACATAATGTATTATACATGTTTGGGCATGATGTACCAAATATAAGCCTTTACTCCATAATGTTTTATAAAATTTTCATTTGTTCATATACAAAAATAATTCATTAAAATAATTTTAAATTATTAGGTAAGAAAAAATTTCCAATATAATTTCAAATTATTTTGCAGAAATTTGAACATTTACCCTCCATTATGGAAATTGATAATGAAACTAATATTGAATTTGATTTACATAAAACTAAGTTAGAGTTTTCAAAAATAATGACAGAAATATTTTTACAATTTTCACAAATAGAAATTGTAGCTTTGGGTAGAGCCATACGCAAAATGTTTACTTGTCACTTTACTCTTTTTCTAAGTTCCTGGAGCAGAGATGAGGAAATGTATATTTTAATTTATATTTCATGACTGTGAAAAGGTTTTTGTAATTTACAATGTAGAATGTACTATATCTGTTAATTATGTATATTGAATGTAGTTTATTTTTCTAAGATTAACACCATTCATTGCACAGTGTACAAAATATGAATACATGATTTTTGAATTAAATTGAATTGTAAAAAACTACCGAGTTCAAGAGCTAAAAAATAAATTGGCCACGAATTTGGATTAGTTTGGAGTGAAAATGTAAGATTCAACGATGAGTTAGTTTTATATATATCCTAAATCCTTAGTATAATTACTTGAGCTGAATTTCATATCAGTATCTGAACCACTTCTTAAGATTTTCATTATAAATATTTAAAAAAACTTATAGACTGACAAACGAAAAGCTGGGCAATAGTGGTGTTACGGAAGGCTATCCAGTGTCAAAACGTTGTGTCCAGGGGGTTTGGGCGGACACCCCCCTCTCGATATAGGAGAAACTTTTTATTAGGATGCCCACGTTATTGTTTTCAAGGGTTTTAAAACTAACTTTTGACAAAACATTTCTACATAATGTACATTATTATTCTGCAAAAATATTAAGCTATACAGTATGTATTAATCGATTTTCTTACCATAATTGTGAATGGAAATTAATTTAAAACATGACATTAACATCATGTGTAAATGCAGGTTAAAAAATTGTATTACAAATCGTAATTGTGTACAAATCCCCTTTTACAGTGTCTTTCAATGCTAATATAATACAAGCATTTCTTGAAGTGCCCAGACACTGTGTTATTGGATACAGACTACTGAGATACACCACAAAATTCATACCACCATTACATTAAAACGGAATCATTGTGGCAAAGGATATAATTATTGAACTGCAAGAGATTTTGATTCTGTCTTCATTCAATATGTAAAACATATGCTTTTGGCAAGATTTAGACTAACATTGAAATAAAAGTATTTTATTTACCATTTAGTTTAGGAGCTTGTCACTCCTAAGGGCAGAGAAGATTTCATAGCTCAAGTACACTTTTACCGGGTGAGTGTGAGCATATGCCACCTATCTAATTTTATAAGCCCTTGATTACCGGTACCTATATTTGGACTTGTGTTTATCAGCTTGGAGTTAGTGTATTTAGCATTTACAGAGACTACTTATGGACCCCTTGTAAATTATAGTCTGAATTTTTCCCTTCTATCTTCTAACTCTGACCCTAACCACGTTGTTAGTTGTCAGCTTCACCTTTCTAGATCCTAGCCCTGATACTAACCTCGTTGTTAGTTGTCAGCTTCACCTTTCTAGATCCTAGCCCTTACACTAACCTCATTGTTAGTTGTCAGCTTCACCTTTCTAGATCCTAGCCCTGACACTAACCTCGTTGTTAGTTGTCAGCTTCACCTTTCTAGATCCTAACCCTTACACTAACCCCGTTGTTAGTTGTCAGCTTCACCTTTCTATATCCTAGCCCTTACACTAACCTCATTGTTAGTTGTCAGCTTCACCTTTCTAGATCCTAGCCCTGACACTATAACCTCATTGTTAGTTGTCAGCTTCACCTTTCTAGATCCTAGCCCTGACACTAACCTCGTTGTTAGTTGTCAGCTTCACCTTTCTAGATCCTAGCCCTGACACTAACCTCGTTGTTAGTTGTCAGCTTCACCTTTCTAGATCCTAGCCCTGACACTATAACCTCATTGTTAGTTGTCAGCTTCACCTTTCTAGATCCTAGCCCTGACACTAACCTCGTTGTTAGTTGTCAGCTTCACCTTTCTAGATCCTAGCCCTTACACTAACCTCATTGTTAGTTGTCAGCTTCACCTTTCTAGATCCTAGCCCTGACACTATAACCTCATTGTTAGTTGTCAGCTTCACCTTTCTAGATCGTAGCCCTGACACTGCCCTTGTTGTTAGTTGTCAGCTTTACCTTTCTAGGGTCCTAGTTTGATTCTTTGTCTATGAATTAGTAAGCTGTTGGGGTAATCTTACGACTCTTACTCCTAATTGGTCTCTTACTAAAAATAATTAGGAATAACCTAGTAAATCAAATCTAAAAGCTGACAACTGAAAAATTTGGTTTGGCTGATACTGAATTGAGAAAAAGCTTTGTATCCTTTGTGCTTACCTGTACTTGACGCAAACCTCATCATTGGTTGTCAGACTGTTTCCTCTCATTAAAAAAAATAGAATAGGACCGAAATTTCATTGCTATAATATTTTAGTGCCTAATTTGCTTGGGATTCTTCGGATGCCATGGAAGTTGGAATGGCGTGTTGTATTGTGCTTTAGAATGTACTAGCTTCTACTAATCTTACTAGATTGCTGACACCAGCAACTCCTGCCCATTGGTTTGTCAGACCCTTTCTACCTATGGACATTTAAAGCAGAATAGTGTAACTCAGGTAAATTTTTTTTGTGAAAAGGGCTTTAATTAACTTTTGATATTTATGAAATTGAGAACCTTGTCGATGATGATGAGTGGCCAAAGAACGTATAAGATCTCTACTGTTTGATGTTCAAGAATCTCCTTACTCTGAATTGACTCAAAATTAAACAATAGTGAAAGTGTCCTGATTAAAACTTGAAGTCAATTTGTTCTTGAAATTTGAGAGTTTTGTTATAAACTTTTGTACTGTTGAATCTTGGGAAGCGGATTGGATTTATATGACTGGGTGGGATATCAATACACGTGCTAAGTAACCAGTGCTGATTAAAACTTTTTATATTAAAATTCTCTTAAGTTGAAGTAAATAATAAAATATTTTAAAATATACTTACAATATTTACAAAATATATTCAAACAATCCTACTAATATTATCAATGTGAAAGGTCTTGACCTTTGTTTGTTTGTCACATTGTGTAAACAAAATTTGTTTGTCAATGTATCTTTCCAAGCAGATGAATTTAAACAAATAAACCCAATTCCAGTTGACAGATGCAAAAAACAGTGCAGGAGCAATAACAGCTGTTTCAAATTTTGAACATGGGCAAAGCCACGGGGGACATCTAGTTTTCAATAAACATTTTACAACATTGTTGATATGTTGGAACAAAAATTTTCAATGGTCGCTAATAGTTTTGACAAAGTGTTAGTAACATTAATGAATCTTTTCACAATATTTAAACACTTTATTTAACAGGAAATTTGAAAAAAATTTGTGCTACCAGGGAGACTCGATCCTCTTTAGGAAGTCCTAGAATTTCCTGCCCATCACCAGAAATTCTCGGCCAAAAGTAGTGTCCAGATTTTCCAGTCATTGGGATACCAAAACTTTAAGGGAAAGAATAGCTAAAAAAACAATATTAATTAATTAAAAAATTAGTTAGTAATTATTAAATTTAACTAGCTCTAATTAAATGAGTGTTCATCAATAAGTTGATATTTTAACAACTTTTTAAGAGCCAAGGCTGATAGTTTTTATTTTGCCTTTTGCAAAAAGTTGTAAATTATATTGATTATAATTGGCTGTATTTACCTTTCTTTGTGTCCAAAAAGAACATTTTGAAATATAGTTTCAGATTATTATGATTTTGGGGAACTAATACATATTGCATTTGTATATCGTAGTTGTACATTGGTTTCCATAACTTTTGATCATAAATATAATATTGTTTGGATTGGCTGCACTTTGGACTTTTTTTAGTCGATTTAAGGTAATTTAAGTTGGAGTGTGAACAGTTTTAAAGATTTTCCGCTTTGTTTGAAAAAATATTCAAAGTATACAATAAATTGATAAACAAGTTTTTGTGTTTCTCACAAGAAAAAAATACCCAGTCATTTTGAGTCCTTTGGTGCTATCTCAAAATCATTAGATATTTTAAGCGTAACCACCCTCTCCTACCTTAAATATCCTCTTCTACCTACTTTTTAGTAATTCATTTCCCTACTTTTCTTCTTTTCCTAACGAGAAGACACTGGAAGTCTTGAAGGTAAAAGTGTACATTGGACTGTACCTTATGCAATGAATAATAAATGTAGTTAGTATAAATCACTATAAAGATTTTGAATTGAAATAGAAAATAAAAATGTTTAAATGTTGTTGAAAATTTGTTTCCACATTATTACAGTTATAACATTTTTTAAAACAATACTTTTGGTGAAAAATCTACAAACACCCTAAAATTTGGTTTATTTTTTTCTGCCGTCTGCATTGGATGGGAATCACCGCAGTAGTGCTCATACTACAAGGATTAACTTGTATAATATCCCAAGCGATTTCCTAAGAATAAATGTTTTTAAGATTTGCTCCTGGTCCAAGACCTAAAACAAATAATTCAGGAAACGCACCATTTTGACTTCATCCTTGGTAAACTCCCTGATGATCTTAGACTCCTTGGCCCCTTTCTGAATGTGGATCAGTTTGTTCCCATCCTGGGTGATAAGGCTCTTCACCTTCCGGCCGTCAGGGGTCTCTTCATCGAACTCTTCTCCTAGCCGGAACTTGATTGCCGTGTTTTTGAAGGTGGAGTTGGATGTGAGGGTGTACTCTCCATTGTTCTCCGTTAGTTCTATCACAGGACTGACTGTGTTTCCCATCTTGCGAGTCATCAGCCCTACGCCTGAAACAAACATATTTTCATTGGTCACCTGGATTTAGCGAATTTCCCCTATTACTATAGGTCTTGTGGTAAAACCCAAGACCATGATAAATTTTTGTTTTGGGACCCCACAAAAGCGAAAAACACTACATGTTTGAGTATATATATTTCTGTTAATACGACAGCGGGCTTAAAAAAGGACCGATCTGAATAAAATTTGATATGGAAAAGTGGTGATCACTCGCACAAGTTTGTAAACCAGCCCAGTCGGCCCACCGAAAGGGGTGGGGGGGGGGGGGGGGTAAAGAGAAATAAACCCCTTAAAATGTTCTTCTTTTTAGTGTTTTACATATAAAAATAAAGATAAAACAAATTTTGTCTTTCTGAGAATGGTAATCTAAGTCTCTGTTAATTTTGGAGGTATGGGTCTTTAACTAATAAAAGATTAAGAAAGTAAGAAGATGTTGGATTATGGATCATAACTACATTTCTATTCGTCACAATTAATTGAATTATTGATAGTTCATATGAAAACTTATAATTTACCGAGCGTTTTGAGACCAGAACAAACTTTGTGACCCATTTCAAACCTGAGATATACATCTTTAACAAAAAACTAATTTAAATGACTAATTTAAAACTAATTTTCATGTAGCATTTAGCTTTATACAGTTCATTTTAAAATCGTCCAAATTTAGTGATCAATAGCTAAAATGAAAGCCAATAAATCACTCAGTATTTTAAGACTAAAACGAGCTGAAAGCCTTGCTTGGATCTGGAGATATAAGAAAAATGATCATAAAAATCTTATTATTTAATTACCCCCCATAATAAGTGTACAGGGAAGAATTTCCTTTTGATCATATCTTAAAACGAATCAATAATTTTTCAAACGGATTCCAGCATTGCAATCAGCGTAAAAATCTAGTTCTATATGATGTGTCACACAACCACCTTTACATTTGAAAAAAAATTTTTGTATCCAATATGGCGGATCCAAGCAGCTGAAAATTTCAGAAAAAAAATCAGATGGCAGCTGAAAATTTGTACCCTGCCAGAATGCGGGACTAGCCACTCAAAAATTATTGGCGGTGGTCCCATCCGCCAAATGTAGGTCTAACTCATTAAATGTATATAAAAAATGCAGCAGAGTAGCTTTTTTAAAAAACTTTCCAATGTTAAAAAAGCCGCCATTTTGAAACGTGATTGTAAGGGGTTTCCTGTGGACCGATTTTATCTGATTTTGGACAAATTTATGTTAATATACAAATTTTTCGGAGCAGATTACCATCAAAAATGCTTATGTTGCATTTTGATCTAGGTTAAACAGTACTTTTACTGGACTGAAGTGATAACAGCTTTGGGGTTATCATGACCAAGATTGGAATTTTTCTGGTAGGTTAACCAACCACTTTTGAGCCACACAAAGGTCAACGAGTGCAACTGAAAGCATCTCTCCAGAGAGCCGCCCATACAGCTATCTGGCATTTTCCACTTAAATCACTCCCGGAACTGACTGACATGTTTCATTTGACCACAATTGTTCTATGCATAATTTTACTCAAGTGTCAATAATCCTCTTTATAAGGAAGAAATTAAAATGAAAACAAGTTCTTTAAAAATGTTTTCTAGATTGGAGTTAAATTAGATGTAGGTGTATAACCATTCTATGTATTACGTGGTTTAGAAGCTGGAACCTAGCCAAGTAATATAAAGTTGGGCTGAACTGCCCATCTGTAGTGACAAAGCTGCGATCTACCAGCCCCCAATTAATAACTGATATTAATAGGGATTGAAGCCAAGTCACTCATTCCTGCCTATCCCCCTCACAGCTCAAACCCAGATTGTGTGTCTAACTCTATATACTCTGGGAAAGAGACTTTTAGTTGTTTTAGACCTCCTCATTCAGTCTGAGTCTGAGGGTTTTAACCTCTTACAACTAAGGGCGGCCCGTTAGTAAAATGTTTCGGGCAGGGGCAGGGGGTAGTACAGGCAACGAATGCTCAAAAAAAGGTAAAGAGAGAATTGCATGGAACATAATTTTTGACTTTGCAGCTTTGTTTGGACTAGTTAGGAGGTGAACATATCAAAAGTCCCCATCCGTAGCCCTTGAGCGGGGGGGGAGGGAGGGGGGTCTGAAGGTACCATTTTTTGGGTTTTCCTAAATATCTTGAAAACTATCAACTTTTAGTATTCTCTATTAAGCTTGAAAATTAAAGAAAACTCAATTTCCTTTAAGAAAAGTATATAATATGTTTATTTCAGTCCAACCATGTACAAGGTAAGCCCCAATTTTATTAACATTTGAACAAATATCCCTTCCTCAAGAAATACATGTAAATTTGTGGGTAACGTACATGCCCAATTGGGCAATGCTTTTTTCACCTTTAGGAAAATGAACTGCATTCAGGAAATATTGACAAAGTTTCCAGTAATTTGACACCTTAATCATAAAAATTAGTCTAAAATAAGGGTCTTGACGTTATTTTTCAAGGAATTATTACAATTTGTTATAATTCCTTGAAAAATAACGTTTTTTGTGAGCTTGCCAACACCTTTATTTTAGACCAATTTTTATGGTTGGGGTGTAAAATTACTGGAAAATTTGTCAATATTTCCTGAATGCTGTTTATTTTCCTTTAGTTGAAAAAGCGTTGCCCCATTGGTCATGTATGTTACCCACAAATTTACATGTATTTCTTATGGAAGGGATATTTGTTTAAACATTAATAAGGTTAGTGCTTACCTTGTAAATGGTTGGACCAAAATAGATATATTATATACTTTTCTAATAGAAAATTTAATTTTCTTTAATTTTCAAATTTAATAGGGAATACCAAAAGTTGATAGTTTTCAAGATATTTAAGAAAAACCAAAAATGGTACCTTCAGACCCCCCTCCCTCCCACGGTTCAAGGGCTACGGACAGTGAATTTTGATATGTTCACCTCCTAACTAGCTCAAACAAAGCTGGAAGGTCAAAAATTGTGTTCCGAAAAATTCCCTCTATACCTTTTTGTTGTCTGGACTGGGGGGGGGGGGGGGGCAATGTGTAATTTCACAATTTCCCACTAACAACATTTTAGTGGCATTCTCCGTTAAAAAAACCATTCAGATAAAAAAAAATATCAGGGGGGCTTGACCACCTAATCTCTCTCTGGGATTGTGCCCTTCCCTAAACCTAGGAAAAACCTAATATTTTGTAGAAATTTTACCCAATTACATTAAACTAGCAATATAGCACTTATTTATTTTAATTTTCAGAAAAATATCCACATTGAAAGGTTATAGATGAAACCTATGTCATATCTTGAGGCAATGTTTATTATCCTTTAATCTTCCATTCTGTTTAATTCCCAAGCCTAAAATTATATTGCAAAAGTAATTGTTCAATTTCAGGTCCAGTCACCATACGCAACAGGTTTGGTCATCAATATTTTAAGTTTTATTTTTTTTATTAAAACCTTGTAAGCAATCCATTTGCAAGTTACAGCTGACATTTTCTATCTGCTTGTCTTCTATGGCCAATATCAAGCCTACAACAGACGTTTATAACTTGTTGATTGATGATGCTGACACTTATTGGTTTTTTACGGTCGTGTAACAAAGCAGTGAGAACACTTTTACTCAGTTCCTGAGCAACAGGTTTACCAGTGCAAAGCCACACTTATTAATAATTAACAAAACATTATTTAAAGTAATAAGTAACCTTATAATAATTTTTAAAATTCTTTTTTACCATAAATTACTCAGTACAATGATTCATTAAAAGCTCCGAACAAAAACATTTACAACACTAAATCGTTTTGTACGCTTTCCTAACTCGCCTTCTAAATAAAATCACTCCTTAAAATAATTAACATCATAGCATATGAAAGAGCAGGAAGGAACTTAAAAAATTTAAGTTATTATAATTTTTAGCAAATTTCCCCTATAGGGAAGAAGCTATTGGGCCCCCATGTTTCCCCCCCTATGAAGCCCCCATGAAAAGCTTTAGGTCTCATGTTAAGACCTTAGTCTGAGACCACGATAACTTTTCGTATTCGGGCACCCAGAAGCAAAAAACACCATTCGTTCAAATTTATAAATATATATATATATATATATATATATATATATATATATACCGGGTGTCCCATAATAGTCCCCCCCCCTAAATCTTTTCTATAATTTTTCAAGTATCAATTCCACACCACCCCCAAACATTATTGGGTAGTTAATACTTAATTTTGAGGGGGTACCCAATTTTGGCCGCCATCTTGGATCCGCCATATTGGATCTAAAATATTTTTTTAATGTTAAAGTGGTGTTGTGACCCATCATTTTGAATAAGTTTTTTTTCACTGATTACAATGCCGCAATCCGTTTTTAGCGAATTTCCCCTATAGGGAAGAAGCTATTACCGTAGGTCTCATGGTAAGACTTAAGCCCGGGACCATGATAACTTTTCGTTTTGGGGCCACCAGAAGCAGAAAACACTATTCGTTCGAATTTTTATATATATATATATCTATATATATATATGTGTCTGTGAGCACGATAGCGGCCGCAAAAATGGTCCGATCTTAATGAAATTTGGTACAGACATGTAAAGTGGTAATCCCTCGGACGAGTTCGTAAACCAGCCCGATCGGACCACCGGAAGGGGGGGTAAAGGGGGATAAACCCCCCCCAAAATGGGTTTTTTGGGTTTTTTACATAGGAAAATAAAATTTATCGAATTTTGGTTGGCACCATTGAATTCAGCTCAAAAAAACAAACAATTAAGTATCTTGAATCACTGCTCTATGTCCAATGGTTACCGAGATATTGAAAGTGGTAAACACAGTACGTTGTCCCAATGTTAACCTTATGGGAAATAAGTAAAATTCTACCTCTCGGTTATTTCTCAACATATCTTGATAAAACTTGGTAAATGGCTTTTTCTAGTTCATATCTACTAAATATTGAATTAAAACCACCCAGTTTTAATATACCCGTAGCAGCAAACCTGCATACTCATTCCCCATGTTATTCTTATGGAGCTTACCAAAACATGTCAAATCTCGCTATGTTGGATTGAAATATGTTGTTTTGCATTTGAAATTCGCTGAGTATGCAGGTCTGCTACAACGGGGGTATTTAATATTTAATATTTAATATGGTTCTCAAGATATGGGTACTTTTAATTTATTTATTTCCAACCAATTTAAACATTACAAATTGATAAAATAGGCCCATAACCACAAAATAATGCTAGATACTGACAAATAACCACCATCAGTCATATTTGAGCGATTTACACTTAACTTTTACCAATCTAAATTTTTTGGCCGCCATCTTGGATCCGCCATTTTAAAATGAGGGAAGTTATTTCAAATATGAAGTTGGTATTGTGACCCATCATTTCAAACTAGCTTTTTACGCCGAATGCAGTGCCGCAACCCGTTTTTAGCTATAAAATTTGGTTTTTGAAAATTTCATATTTTTTGAAATTTTTATTAGAAATATGACAATATCTTGAAAACGAAACGCTATGATTAAAAACGGGTTGCGGCATTCAATTCGGCGTAAAAAGCTTGAAATGATGGGTCATAATATTTGAACTAACTTCATATTTGAAATAACTTACCTCATTTCAAAATGGCGGATCCAAGATGGCGGCCAAAAAATTTACATTGGTAAAAGTTAAGTGTAAATCGCTCAACAATGACTGATGGTGGTTATTTGTCAGTGTCTAGCATTATTTTGTGGTTATGGGCCTATTTTATCAATTTGTGATGTTTAAATTGGTTGAAAATAAATAAATTAAAAGTACCCATATCTTGAGAACCAATTGAGATATTAAAAAACGGATTGCGGCATTGTAATCAGTGAAAAAAACTTATTCGAAATGATGGGTCACAACACCACTTTAACATTAAAAAAATTATTTTAGATCCAATATGGCGGATCCAAGATGGCGGATCCAAGATGGCGGCCAAAATTGGGTACCCCCTCAAAAATGAAGTATCAACTACCCAATAATGTTTGGGGGTGGTGTGGAATTGATATATTGATACTTTTAAAAACTGCTAAAATTACAATAAAGAACCAGCCAAACTTTTAAAAACTGTAGAACTGTATTCTTCAGACTAACACCTACGACCAAAGTAGCCCACGATCTCTTTGTACCACCTTTAACCATGTCCAAATACCCATGTGGTGAATGTAGTATTGGTGTGAGGTATAAGGGAATACTATGTACTGGAGATTGTAAAAACTGGTACCACTCGAAATGCCTAAACTGGACTGACAAGTATTTTAACAGTTTGACAAAAGAACACATTAAAATATGGAAATGTAGCAACTGTAAACTTGATGATACTTCGTCAAACATCAAAGAGATACAAACAAAAATACACAACTTGTCCATGGAAGAAAACCTTCTCTCTTAACTTCTCTCACATTAGCTGCTGAACCGCCCTTCTGTGTGAAAACAACACACTCAAACAAAAAATACATGAAATACAGTCAAGAAAATCAATACATGAATTAGAACTAGAAGATACCCTGGAGAACACAAAAAGTATAATTAACGACCACCTTGAAGAAAATAATCAGCTAAAAAATGAAATCGCATTCTTGGGCGAAAAGCTTGAAAATGAGAAAAAGTTAAGAGATGATTTCATTCGATAAGCAGAAGACGAGAAAACTTACCTTGAAGACCAGTTAAATAATTTTATATCACTCAACTCCCAACTGAAAGACAGAATAGAACTGATTGAAGATTCCTTAAAAAAATAAGTGTATGGAAAATGAATCACTTAAAAGCGAAAATGAGAAAATCATTCTTTCTAATGCTAAACTGAAAAATGAGCTGGAAAGAATAAATGAGGTAGCTACCAAAGCAAAGTGGGAAAATGAAAAAGCCTGTGCAAAATTGAAAGAACAAGAAACTGCAGTTATATCATTAAAAAAAAATCATAACCAATACTTCTCAATCCCCCTCAAAACTACATCAAGCAAAAAAACCAACATCAAGTAACTGTTTAGAGGAAATAAGTGAATACACAAACTGGAATTTACAGTACAGGCACGGACATTCTCAAGAACTACCACAATCAATTCACTCATCGCCACCAAAAATCAGACAAAACAAGAAAACCATCCCCAGTTTTGCATTGCAGGTAGTAAAAAGTAAAGAACTTGCTATCCCACAAATCCAAAACATTAATGTAATAACAAACCCAACAGAAAACAAAACAGGAGAAAATTGGAACAAACAAAAGTAATAAAATCAAGCAGAACAAATCCCCACCATTGAACGCTAAAATAAAGGATATGGATGAAACCTATAGTGACTTCTTTTTGAAAAATATCAGCTTCTACAAAGAACACATGAAGCAACATTACAACTTCAAAGAGAACAGCGAGCTTTCTGACGTCGGTGGATCCATGTCAGAGTCATCGAATCAATCACAGGAAACTGGGGTAGCGGATTTGTACCCCCCGGATTTGTACCCCCCACAAAAAACGCTACGTCATTTTGACGTCACAGGAGGCGGGGCCTAAATCACTCGAGAAACAGCCCGCGACTGGAAATGTACCCCCCAATACATTATTAAATCATCAACACCTAATTGGTTTCAAATTGAACAGTATTCGAAATCATGAAGAAACCCAATATTTAATTCAGACATGTTTAAAAATTTTCCCCAGACGTCTTGCTCCAGATGCAGGCATTGTTTCCTATCGCTCACTCCTCATTGGTCAAATTCAACTAATGGAGGGGGTAAGGGACGCTTCTTAAAGCAACGTTTTTAATTTTTAGTTCCGGGTGCGAATTCGAGACGGCAACTCCCGTACATTACGGTTAATACCTACTTCTTGTTCAAAATACCGCAAACCGACAAATATTTAACGTTAAAATACGTATAAACTGTTTAACGATTTATTACCAAGGATTATTTGCAAATTCGTGTGTGAGTTTTCGAGTGATTATTTTCGGACTCATTCCAACCGCGAATGGACCTCAAAAACTATGAACATAATATTTTATTTAGTTTATCTTTAAAGTAAAAGTGCAAGTTTATTTTGGCTTTAATAGTGTGCTACCAAGTGTTAAAATTTGTGCCACCATTGGACACTGCCGACTTCCGCCTCCGCACCGGCAATCACAAACGGGCGTCCCTGCGGCAACTTCAGTCCCCATAGAAGGCGCCTTCTCCCCCCTGCTGACCTCCTGGATCCCTTGCTGAGAGGCCCTGTCCCCTAATCATCCAGCCAGCTTCCAGCGACAGCTTCAGCATCCAAGTGACGAGCGACTTCACGTTCCTGTTAAGTTTACAAGGTACTGTTCTACAGTCAAAATTAATACTTGCACTATTGGTTATAGGGGTAATAAGTGTAGACTATAGGGCTCAAAATCATTTTTATAAAGACTAAAAGCATAAGACCAGAAATTACTGTGCGAGCGTTTTGTAGTACAGTTAACAGACCCTTCGTTTGTGCGTTTATTTTTTTCCGAAATAAAAGGAAGAGAAATTCCCTTACGGTAAATAACGTTCAGACCAATCACAAATTAAATTATTTTCCTTAAGTCTGACCCCGGAATTGTACCCCCCGGATTTGTACCCCCCGTCGCCAAATGCTAAAGTCCTACCCCGGATTTGTACCCCCCGGATTTGTACCCCCCGGATTTGTACCCCCCGTCGCCAAATGCTAAAGTCCTACCCCGGATTTGTACCCCCCGGATTTGTACCCCCCGTCGCCAAATGCTAAAGTCCTACCCCGGATTTGTACCCCCCGGATTTGTACCCCCCGTCGCCAAATGCTAAAGTCCTACCCCGGATTTGTACCCCCCGTTGCCAAATTCTTAAGTCCTACCCCGGATTTGTACCCCCTGTACTCAAATCTATTCTGACCGACCATGGAAATACACCCTACAGTCCTTTATTGGTTGAGTTAATACAATTAATTCCTAACTGTGAGTAAAATAGCTGACTGGAATAAACATTGCAAGCAAATCTACGACATTAATCTAGTGTAATGAGTAAAATGAAAACACTCCTTACGGGGCGTCCTAGCTGAGCGGGAAAAAATCGCTCGCTCGCAACGCCGGCCAAAAGGGTGTCCACAGTGGAACCTGCGGTGCGGGCGGGCGAGCGATTTGATAACGGTGCTGCCGTTAAAGTTATTAATAGATAAAATTAGTGTTTTCACTACAGGAGTGAAATTTTTACTTAGAGGCTGGATTCAACTCTTCGTTTAAATTATGGTTTGACAAGCTTCTATACATAAATAAAAATGTTATTAAAGTATTTCACTCCTGTATGTCATACACATATACTTATATGTAATCCTATAATAATTAAATCAAATCAAATCAGATCATCTTTATTTGTCATGAGGCAACTACATGCAGTGACAAAGTCACAAATGAAGGCATCAGCCATGTCTTAACTTATTTATAATGGTGCACAATTTGTCCAATAAAAGAACAACAGAACGTAGTCCAACAGAATGTATCTTCTTCCTCTGGTGAGATTAGGTTGGTCAGCAGAACAAATAAGACCAGATAACAGGGTCTAAGCAAACTATAAACTCAACAAATAAATAACAAGGATTAAATACATAACAAGAATAAAATTCGATAAAAACAACAATTCATAAAATTTAACAGTTAAAAAATAAAATTGATAAATTGATGACAGAGAGACAACAACTGAGGTTAATTTATAGTACTATATCACAATGTTCCAGAAACTCGTTCAACGAATAAAAAGGATTTTTAACTAGCCAAGAAGAAAATTTGTTAATGAATACCTTACTGCTATACCCATTGATAGAATTGCTTAGTTTATTATACACTAAAAAAAATTGTCCAAGCAATTTTTGTATTTAGTTATTTAATTATTTAACTGTAGAAAGGGTCTGTGCTGGAAAAGCGTGGTAAAAAACTATGAACGTGCGAGTTAGCTGTCTAAATAGTTATAGTTAAAATGTTAATTGGAAAGGAGAAATTATTTTGGCGAGTCACAATTTATTGTATATAATAGGCCTAACAGTAATAATATAGGGTGGGTGCACCAGTGAATGACCACCCCCCAGTGAATGACCGTTTTGTTTAAAAAGCCCGTTATTAAGCATATTCTTTGGGCTAGCTAATTAAAAATGAGCCTAAAACCAGCCTTAGAATATTATTCAACAATAATCTTTCATTGGTTAAAATTGCTTGAGTCGAAAATACTTTTTAAACATATTTAATATTGAGTGTCCCACTATCTTCGATTTTGATGCTTCCTGCTATAGTGATTACTCCTGCAAGGCTTTCCTGGATTTACATTCATTCTATATTTGATGATTGTTTCAAAATTGTGTTGCAATTAAATGATATTTAACATACTATCCTGCAATTTAAAATCAATTTTATTGCTGTGCATGTTAAGATTAATTATTACTGAGGGTGGTCATAAATTGGAACGTAACTAGGGCAAAAACCAGTGAATGACCGGGGAATAACTTAGCGGTCATTCACTGGAACGAGATCGGTCATTTACTAGCTATGATCTATATTCTCAGCTGAATTATTCTTAATCATTGTTGTCAGCTGATTTTCAAATTTTTTGACAGTTATTCAGTCAAAACAGACCGTCATTCACTGGTGCAAGATCGGTCATTCACTGGTGCAGTCCCGGTCATTTATTGGAGCATTGACATAGTTGTATTTTAATTAATATTACAACCAGTATTCTCATTAAGTGACATATTTAACTAATATTGCTTAATCCTTAAAGAATAAATGAACCTTCTGCATTAAAATATATAGCTGTGGCCATAAAATAAGGGAGTAATGTTAAATTAACATGAGACATCGTCCTTAACCGGTCATTCTCTGGTGCACCCACCCTACGAGTAGTTTCATTCATTGCGACAAAAAGTTTGTAAAGTTGTAATAAAGAATACTCAACATTCAAGCAAGAAACGGAACCCTTTATTTTAGAATGAAAGAATCATAAAAGAATAATTTTTAATATTAATAACAATTAATTGTTACAGACCATGGAATAGTTGTGTAAAGATTATTCTATTATGTTCATTTATTAGTAATGTTAACTTAAGAATAACTTTTCGTTTGATTACGTTGAATTTCAGCATTAAACTTACATACTGTATTTACCATAACGTGTTTTCAGAACATTGTTTTAATGATTACTTACTAGGCATTAACCGTCTCCGCTACTTTATCCCATAGCCGTTCGTGCATCAGACGATTGTGGTAATGCGGGTGATTCAGATTCCACAAACTTGGAGACTTCTGTATCTCTGATATTAATATCTCTGAGGTCATGGTGGAAGGAATCACACGTCGTACCGGTCGCAGAGCACTTGACGCAGTGAACGCACGCGCGAGCGAGCGACCAAAGACAAACAAGTTTGTCTTTTGTCGCTCGCTCGCGCGTGCGATATCGCTCGCGTCGCCCGCCCGCGCGAATCGCACGCTCAGCTAGGACACTCTCATTACTTTCCATGCGTTTAAAATTATTGCGGGCGAGAAAATCGCTCGCTCGCCCGCGCGTGCGATTTTTTCCCACTCAGCTAGGACGCCCCGTTTTCATACAGCTTATCATTTGTTGAAACTGGATTGTATATATAAAACATTTGTTAAACTGTTGTACAAAAATATTTTGCAAATTTATTTCTGATACCGTTCGATAACACTGAAATTAACTTTTTCCAAGGTAAAAATCAATTAACACCTAATATTATCTCATTATATAGTATAACTCAAATTTAAGCTTTTTTTGTTTTTTATGTTCCTCAAGATTGGGAGTTAATTGCTCTATGAATTGTGATTTGTAATCTGAATATTTTTTCTTTTATAACTAGAGGATTATTGATAGGGATAAAAAAAATTTACTTCAATCACTGGTTTCATATCATAATAATTTTACGTTCATGTTTTACAATATTACAAATGTTATGAATGAGTTAATAGAAACTAATTACTGTCAAGATTATAGTCCTATGACACGAAACCAGACGTAAAATAAATGGTTTTCCCCAAACAAAGTAACTGTAAACACAAAATTTAATGGCACTTAATTTTTGCACAAAATTATTTAAGACTAGGTTCTAATGTTGGCCGTCCCGGTGATAGCTGAAACAATTTAGTTTCAATCAAATAATTTATCATGAGGTTTTTTTAGAGAAATATGTTGCTCTAGTTCCCACTGAGACCTTGATTGTTTGTCTGCAAAATATTTATTAGAGATTGAATTAGATAAAATTATTTTCCCAGCGATTCAATGTACCGAGGAAAAATTTAGAGATATAATCCCCTAAAACGAATAAAGTGTGTCAATCGAACAGAGCAAACACTTTTCTTTTATTAATATTTGTTATATATATATATATATATATATATATATATATATAAAACGGATAATTATTAAAAAGTTATATATAATTTAAAACAATTTAACTATTCATAAGCATCACAAATTACAAATTTGCACTTTTATTAATTACTCCTTTAATGATCAGCAGCTGTTCAAATAAACATGTCACGAGTTTTGATATAAACGATATCTTTACATAAGATTAAAAACCCCTTGGACTATGGAAAGGAACCCGATTGAGCCTAGGACGAAATTGATGGCTTAAGAACCTTATCCGTGAAATTTTACATATTTATACCAAGTTTCATGGCAAACAGTCCAACGGAATACGAGTCCATAAACGTGAAACATTTATAATCAAACTAACAATTTTTTATGAATTTAGATATTCAAAACAACCTTTTATCCAATACTTCCATCGCGTATTATTGACATATTTTCTAGCCCACTTAATGATGAATAAGACTACACAATATAATAATAATAATAATACTAATAATAATAAGACATATTTTTAGAATAATAGGTGATAATTAAACGAACAGCCGTTGATTTACGAGAACCAATTAAACAAGTCAACAAAAACTATGAATATTCACCCGGTATATTTCCATAGTCGGTCAAAATGGATTTGAGCACAGGGGTACAAATCCGGGGGGTACAAATCCGGGGTAGGACTTGAAGATTTGGCCACGGGGGGTACAAATCCGGGGGGTACAATTCCGGGGTCGGACTTAAGAATTTGACCACGGGGGGTACAAATCCGGGGGGTACAAATCTGAGGTAGGACTTGAGGATTTGGCGACGGGGGGTACAAATCCGGGGGTACAATTCCGGGGTCGGACTTAAGAAGCCAGGTTTAATTGGATTCATATCAATTATGCAACTGTTCAGCCAACCGTGAAATGTCAGTTGATTAAAATACATAATAATTTATCCCTCCTAAAAGTTCGCGGCCGGAATTGTACCCCCCGTCCTGTGACGTCAAAATGACGTAGCGTTTTTTCTGGGGGGTACAAATCCGGGGGGTACAATTCCGGCGACCCAAGTACATCAATTGACTGCATATGTACCAATATTTCAGACCATTACCTAAGTACAAAAATCTTACAAACTATCAGACTACAGTTCTGCTCAAATCTTACTACTATCAGATCATACAGCTCAAATGTGCAGCCTGACGTTTAGTAAAAATAGTACCACTACACAAACTCTAAGACGACAAATGGGAAGGAAAAACCTTGACCAACTGAAAGCCCTGCTTTCTATAAAAAAAAAAAACTGGGATACTGTCTACAATGCTGAAGATGCAGAATCAGCCTTTAATATCGGAAGGAGTGCTGCAAACTGCCTTAGATATAACTTGCCCACTAAGAAAGAACAAAAATAAAATAAAGGTTAAACCTATTAACTATTATGACCAAGAATCAGCTGAGCTCAAAGCTGCCTACTTACGGGCCCTGAAAACCTATGAATTGAGTGGAAGGCCAGAAGACAAAGCAACAATGATAAACACAAAAAAGACATATGACAACAAACTAAGGACACTGCAACAAAATGCTAATGCACAGAAGATTATTACATCAAACAATAAATCAAAAGCTGTATGGGATCTAATAAACACGGAAAGACAAGCCAAACAACCTAGCCAAACCTCCATAAGCTCAACATCAACAACACAATTATTGATGATCCTCCTCAGGTAGCTGACCAATTCAACACCTACTTTACTCAGATAGCAGAAGAGACGGTGCAACAAAATAATAAACAAGTGGAAGGCCACGGGCTGGAAGAAGAACAAAGCCCTTTAAACATACCCTTAACTCAAGCATTTCATCTGACTCCCACAACACCGAAAGAAGTAAATCAAATAATACATAGCCTAAAGAACAAATCCTCCAGTGGCATAGACGAATTCTCATCAAAAACCGTAAAGTATTGTGCAGAAGAACTATCTAACCCTCTAGCATCCATCATAAATAAATCTTTCTCCATAGGGCAGTTCCCAACCAAGCTGAAGGTCTCCAAGGTATATCCCAAACACAAGAAAGGGCCAAAAACTGATCTAAAAGATTACAGACCCATATCATTGATCTCAACATTTTCTAAAATTATAGAAAAAATAGTGCTAAAAAGGTTAATGACCCACCTCAAACAACAAGCTTTAATTACTGACTGTCAACACGGATTCCAAAAGGGAAAATCAACTACTTCTGCAATCATAAGCCTTGTTGAGTCTGTCATTGACAGCATTGATAAAGGACAATTTGTGACAGCCTTATTCTTAGACTACAGCAAGGCTTTCGATTGTTTAGGACACGACCTGATCTCTAGAAAACTTACAACCTTGGGAGTAAGAGGCTTAGAAAACAAATGGTTTGTCAGCTACCTAAAAGGGAGATCCCAAGTTGTGGATATCCAACATACTACATTAGGCCTCAATACTACGTTCAGATCAGATCCTAAACCAATCACAAGGGGAGTCCCTCAGGGATCCGTGCTGGGACCTGTTCTGTTCATTTTGTTTACTAACGACTTCCCAACTCTAATTCAAAATTACAATACCAGCTGCATAATGTATGCAGACGATACAACTCTCCTTCTAACAAATGACTCAACTCAAGAATTGTATGACAACTCTTCTGCATCTCTACAAAAAGCCATAGACTACAGTAAACAAAATGACTTGGCAATAAACCCTGACAAGACAACACAAGTACATTTTAGTAGGAAAAGAGATCTGCCCACTAGTATCCCCAACATAACAGTAGCCAACCAGATTAAATTTCTAGGATTAACTCTAGACAAAGATCTTACATGGACAGATCATGTAAATAACATCTGCAGTAAAATTAGCACTGGTGTCTATGTTGTTAGACGCATCAAATGGGTTGGCACGCTGGAAGCAGCAAAAATGGCCTATTATGCGCCAATAGAATCTCATATTAGATACGGCCTTACAATCTGGGGAAGCTCCGCGGGAAATCTCAAGAGAATACTTGTACTGTACTGCAAAAGAAGGCTATAAGGACCATTGCAAACCTGAAGCCACGGGAAAGTTGTCGTCAAGCCTATCAGACCTTGGACATACTCACAGTACCTGCACTGTACATCTACGAAGCAATTTTATATGTTGACAAACTAAACCTGAAAACTCACATGGACCTTCATAACTACCCCACACGCCATGCCTCCAGATTCATCCTACCTCAACATAGAACAGCCCTCTACGAGAAAAAACCATCATACATAGGCCAAAAGCTGAAAAACCTTCCTGACCACCTACGGAACCTGACTGGCAACAAACTGAAGAGCTCACTTCAAGAATTCCTGCTGAAGAATCCTGTATACACCATAGAAGAATTCCTGGAAGCTATGAACAATATCACTCCTTGAGTTTACTTATTGTGATTTGACAAATTACTGTTCTTAATGTTCATGTAATAAATAAATATAAATAAAAAATAAAAAACATAATTGAAAACATATAGGAAAAAGTTGGGGGGGGACTATTATGGGACACCCGGTATATTTATATATATATATATATATATATATATATATATATATATATATATAATATTTGAACTAATGTGTTTTTGGCTTCTGCCTAATGCAACAAAGAAATATAACGTTTCAAGATTAGTCACTAAGGAAAAATATAGCCATAAGATGATAAGGAAAACCTGTAGTATCAAGATATAATAAAAGCTAGCGAGTAATGTCAGACACAGAAGATGAGTCATCGACTATGAAATGAAATCAAAAGAGTTTCCAATAAAAAATTACACAGCCAACGGGAAAAGTTTTTCATCTCTAAATGTGTATTAAAATGACTTCACAGGACAAATAAATTACCTTCCTGATAAATATAACTAAACAAATTTAAAACATGTAAAATAACAAAAAAACGTAATTTTTGTAATTTTTAATAATAGTTTGTGATTTTTTGTGAAACTGACAGATTAGCTGTGTCATGAATAGTATATTAAAAGTTTTTGTACTGAATTTTAATTTTCAGTCTCTATAAATACATAAAAGCAATTAATGTGGACAAAGTGAATATCACAAGCGGATAGCATGGCTTTGTTCTGAATAAATTTGATTGACAATCCAACATTGGGTTTGAAAATTGCATTGAGTTTAAATGTCCTAAGTGACGTTTGGGTAACAGCCATATAAATAGAATACCCCCGTCGCAGCAGACCTGCATACTCAGCGAATCTACGAGTATAATGCTTAGAATCATGTGGAATCATACAATGCTCGGCCCGGCTCCGTCTGCCGAGCAGATAAGAGCTCAGCTGATGTCTCCGTGCTGCCGTGCGCGCTGCTAAGTCACGGCACTTACTATACTTGCGTGTTATATTTGGAATAATTAATTATATTATTTATACACTATGAAAGTTTTACCACCGTCTGTAAAAATGAGTGTAGGAACGACACGAACAGTGTAACGTACTCCGGGGGTTTTGAGCGATTGTTTCACGTTAAGTGTGTGAAAGATGAACTGGATGGATAGCAAACACCTCGTCTCCGATTCGGTAAGGACAATAAATGTAAAGAAAAGAGATAGCGGAATTATCTACATCTCCCCAGTTTTTTGTCCGATAAATTTGGTAGACTTGATACGTGAATATATCTTATGAAAAAAGAAGTCGAAACCCTCAAGGACGAACGTCGAAGAATCAAATCTCGAGGACAGGTTGAGGTGTTTAGAACAATACACCCGAAAATGTAACGTCGAGATCATTGGGATTCTAACTACAGCAAGTAAGCAAGCGGTGCAAACCGCGTCCCGTCCTACCAGGAAGACAGGACACCGCCGAGGTGCAGGGCGGCAAGGTCACCGCAGCACACCGCGGCCCGTCCTACCAGGAAGACAGGACACCGCCGAGGTGCAGGGCGGCAAGGTCACCGCAGCACACCGCGGCCCGCCCTACCAGGAGGACAGGACACCGTCGAGGTGCAGGGCGGCAAGGTCACCGCAGCACACCGCGGCCCGCCCTACAAGGAAGACAGGACACCGTCGAGGTGCAGGGCGGCAAGGTCACCGCAGCACACCGCGGCCCGCCCTACCAGGAGGACAGGACACCGTCGAGGTGCAGGGCGGCAAGGTCACCGCAGCACACCGCGGCCCGCCCTACAAGGAAGACAGGACACCGTCGAGGTGCAGGGCGGCAAGGTCACCGCAGCACACCGCGGCCCGCCCTACAAGGAAGACAGGACACCGTCGAGGTGCAGGGCGGCAAGGTCACCGCAGCACACCGCGGCCCGTCCTACAAGGAAGACAGGACACCGTCGAGGTGCAGGGCGGCAAGGTCACCGCAGCCGCAGCACACCGCGGCCCGTCCTACAAGGAAGACAGGACACCGTCGCTCATCGTCCAGTTTCTGAACAGGGAATCAAGGAAACTTAGCTCAGAAATTTAAATATAAGAGTAAAACCACAGCTTTCGAGGTAAATTCAACATTCCCTAGGCAACATATTTACTTACATTAATGATAACCCATCACCCAAAAATAAAATATTCCTGGCACAATTGAAACAATCTTGCAGAGATAGAGGATACAAATATGTGTGTTTTCGTTATGGTAAATTCTTTGTGTGAAAATCTAATCGGGTTAAGAGTGTTAGAATTGACAACTATAAGGCCATGAACAAACTCAAAAAAACCTATCATGAGTATCCCCATCTTTGAGGTTTGTGGATCATTTAATAGATTAATAGACGGGCCTAATGAGATTCAACTTTATATTTTGTTCGTTTAGTTTAAGTTGTAACATTGGCTTCAGTTAATGATTAGGCTAACCATGGGAAGTGGGTTTTGGTTAGTTTTTTTTTCTTCATTATTCTTTGTTAGAAACAATGGAAGCTCAAAACGTCATTTTCGATACCTTTGATAGTTGCTTTTTCTCTATTGATTCAAAGGGAAAATGTTGTAATTTAATAGATGCTAACATAAGAAGTTTGCATAAAAATGTTAATTAATTTTTAATTGACTTGTGTCTTTTTTTAAACCAAAATTTATTTGATAGTTTTTAGTGGTACATGGATTCATAGCGAAGAAGTATATCTATATAAAATCACAGGATGTAAATTATAATGATAGTTAAAGTGCTTGCTGGTGGTATAATTTATTACTATTCTATGGGAATATTGATATCAAGCAATATGATGTTTTCTACTCACAGCGGATATGATTTCACTGGATGTTAAGTAATTTTTCTTTAATAATATTTACATATAGATTGCAAAAATTCTCTGAAAATGAGTTTATTGAGGAATTATCGGAAACTATGCATAACATAAGTGGAAATACAATTTTTGTTGGTGACATCAACATAGACTTGTTGGATATTAATTCAATGCACTCTCAAAATAACAATAGTTTATTGAATGATTGGATTTAACTCCTCGTATGAAGGGGGCGGTCTTCCTTGACAGAAAAATCTGCGTCACAGAGCGAAATAACATTGTAAAGATAGGGCTAAAGCGCGCTGAAGTACGCTTGCAGACGTTTCGTATCTGGACGACAAAAGCTTTATTTTTTAAGATTTAATGAAAATGAGAGTGGGTTCACGTTCTTCAGAATATTTTACAGGTCTCTAAATTTGTTATTTTTCTATAAAGCGTTTCTGTCGTCAGTTATGAGACTTTAAAATCTAACAAAAACTACCTTTTTTTGAAAGATTTACACAATTCCTGTAAATAAACGGGGATAAAATTAAAAATTCTAAAAATTTAGCGACCTACAAAAACATATCCTTTTTAAAATGACACAAAAATATTGGAAATCATATGAAAATCCAGCGATCAATGAATAAGATACAAAACCCTGTTTTAGCGCTCGGAACTTGAGGTAGACCGCCCCCTTAACTCACCCACAACAATGATTGAGAGCTTAAAACTTGATCATCTGTTTGTAAAACATAGACATATTAATCGTTTCAAATGTACATTGTTTGAGCTGGGCTTGAATGATCATTGTGAGATAAGAATGCTCTACAGGCAGGACGATAGCTGCTACTTTTTAGGCAATAGAAAAACTGTCAAGCTGTAAAAACAAAGATTTTAGAGATGTCAAAAGATGAAATTCAAAGGATAAATTGGAATGATCGTTTAAATTCCAAGGACGTGAATTTTTGTTTTAGCTCATTCACTTATATTTTATCTGAAGTTATTAATAGCTGTAATTACAGAATGTTTTTCCAAACTCTGAGCGATTTCAAAGAGCGAAGTTTGTAAGCCCTTGGATCACACATCTCTTGTTAAAAAAATTATCAAGAAGAAAAAGCTTTATTCGATATATAAAAGACGATTAAGACAGTAATAGTCTAACGAATGAAATTGACGCTGTAAAAAACGAATATTATAGTAATAAACTAAAGAATTGTGAAGGAGATTCGGTGCCCCAGTAGCGCGTAATCAACTAGATAACTAGTTCTAGTGTAAACAAATCTGAAGATAAGGTACGCTGGATACCGGTTGTATTATATCTGACCCGATTAATATTGCAGATAAGATCAACAATTAATTACTTGGTAGCTGTGAGTCATCCGTCAAACTTAAATAAAAGTTCTGGTATCCCAGCTGTTCATTTGATTAAACTTCCTAATATTTTAAGTTAATTTTATATTGAGCCTATTAGTGAACTGGAGACAGAGGCGGATTTAAGGTTGAATTTGGGGGGGGGGGAGGCGGTGGCTATTTTTGAAGCGAGGAAGTCCGGGGGGTCTGGGGGCTATGGAAACTTTTGAAGAATTAGGAATCAAGATGTGAAAATCTAGGCTCTAAAACGGCAGTGTTTTTTCTAATAAATATGTCTAAAATTATAAAAATTTTTAACTACATAATGCATTTTGCCAATGGATATCAGACAAAAATTTAAATTATTGTGGGATGGGCGGATTTTGAAATAAAACCCGCGCGTTGATAGAAATAACTACGGTAAACAAAAAAAAATAATTATTACGGTCCCAGGTTATTGCAAATACTATAAGGAAAATTCATTTGAGCATTTCTTTTAGAAGAATACCACAAAAAAGTTCTAAGTAAGTCGGACAAAAATGTGACTGTCAAAGTGTGAAGGACAGTTGAAGTAATAAACTAACTGAACCAGCGACCACATCTAAACCAAGATAACGCACGATGCACACTATTACTTTTACTGTTGAAGAGTTGCACTTACGGTAACTTCTAGCAATGTATGCTTCTAGTTACCGTGGCTGCACCGTAGTAAATTACGTACTTGTCTTTCGCTCTTTTAACACAAATGACTTGTCAAAAACTATGAATGTGTGTCGGGGCCGGGGCATCGAACGCGAAGTAAGAGGCCAACGTGTCCCTAGCAGTGTTCCCAGTTTCAATCCCCCATTACAGTCTAAGACTAGCAAAATTATCGTATTTTGCTTGAAATTATCGTACTTTTTTAGAAAACTTAGTAAATTTGGTAAACTATTTCAAAATAATGTGGAATCATCAAATCATACCGCATGCATGCAAGAAAACCCAGTGGTTAATTCTGTCAGAAAACTATTTTAAATACTAAAACAAAATTTATTATTCTTAAAAAGTGTGAAAATTAAGTATGAAGATTGCCAAACTATCGTTCTGGACTAAATTATTGTCCAAAAACGATAATTATCGTTCATCTGCGAAAACTGGACATGCCTCTAACCTTGTGCATGCGCGACCGCGCACGTGAGTCAGCATAAGTTAGTGACTGCCGCAACTATGCGGTCATTTGGACACAGGGAATAAGTCATTGTTTTTTTTAGCCAATCAGATGTCAAGAAACGATAATGTCGAGCGTAAACGGCGCAATAGTAGCCCGTCTGCCGAAATCTCTGTTCCCCGAGGCAACTGTCTCTGTTCAGAACACTTTGTGATAAAAACCTAGTGCTTGGGCCAGCTGATGTAAAGAAACAAGACTGGCGTAACGAGGGGAGTGCGGGGATTTGTTACGTTATATTAAATTTGAAATATTTTATTTGAATGTACCTATGTCTAATTGCATTTATATAACATTCAAAGGAGAAAATTGTTGATTCTTAACTTGTTAAGCGAACTTTCCTAATATAGACTGGATATTATATTTTACACACTTCGTCTGCCATGATCAAGGGGGGGCGGTCTCCCCCCTCCCACCCGTTTAATCCTCCCCTGACTGAAGATATTAAAAGTAATCATTAGTCTTATAAACATATCATCGTCAGGATACGATGGGTTTAACACATTAATAAAGAAGAACTGTAGGCCTACCTCTTTTGAATTAGGTACATGATAAATTTAAGTTTTTAAAATGGTTTATTTCCTAATGAATTTAATTAAGCCATGTTATACCGCTGTTAAAGAAAAACAAGTAAACGAAATTAGAAAATAGAAGCCCAGGAAAAAATCGTATTGACGAGAGGAATCTGCTTCTTGTCAATATTTTCTAAGATACTTGAAAAACTTATGAAAGATAGACTTGTAAATTACTTAAATCGATTAAATTTGTTTAGCAATAAGCAGTGGGGTTTTACAAATGGAAGGTCAACTGAAGAAGTGCTTATAGATTTTACTGACAAAATATTTAGATATCTAGATAGTATTCTAGATAGTATTTAATTTATTTCCCATAAGGATAACATGGGGAAGGACTGCAGGTTTGCTGCCTCGGGAATGTGAAAATCGGGGGTTTTAGGCTAATATAAAATATATGTCTCCAGGAAAATTTGCAATAATGAATAAAATTATCCAAATTCGATGTCGCAAAATGAGCGAGAAGGGAAGAGGAATCTGCCAGTCCCCAGTTGGACGACCTCTGTTGTATTGATGTGGAAACTTGATTTGCCGCTCTTTTCTGAAAACGATGAGATTAATTCCAACCTCCGACACAGGAGTTGCCTCAGTTGATCTGACTATCACATTTCTTCATTTTTGAACGAGTTTATTTCTTCATTATTAGTATTATGGCAATGATCACCAGAGAGTAAGACCATTATAAAATATCAATATTGAAATAAAAAGCCTACAGGACAATTTTGTTTTCCCTAATTAATGAACCCGTAAACCCCGTCGAAAAATTATGCGCATTCATTCGTCGAAAAATTATGCGCGTTTCCTTATTTATTCAGTTAGAAACAAACACAAACGTAAAAAATATTTTAATTATATCTCAAAAATTTTTCCTTTGCAGTTTATCTTGTACTTAGTGAGTTTTAAATGCAAACCGTTTTGGTGCGTACCTAATTGATTATACACCTTATATATCAAAACTTGTTCACTGTTATAGTTTCATCTTCGTTCGCTTGCTATGTTTACGCCAAACAGCTGTTTTACTTGCAATTTTATTATCCTATGAGAATTGTATTGATTAAACTTTGAACGTCTGTAGGGTGTAGCCCTTGGGAAAAACATAAATCCTGAAGAAGTAATAAATAATAATAATAATAATAATAATAATAATAATAATAATTTTTTTTTTGGTAGGAGGTGGAATGCGTTTACGCACACTGAGGGGCTCGTTGTCCCCTCAGTAGTGTCGGACTCCCACGAGCTCGATGTCCCGTGAACTACCGACTAAACCACCTCCCTCGGCACCGAGGACACTAGCCTGGAACTGTTTCACACATTACTTCGGGCTAGGCCTTTGATATTACGCCGCTAGGGCAACCTCGGTGGGGAAATGCTGAGGATTAAGGCCGATCGAGGTCGACCTTTTTCGCCCGAAGAATGGCCTGGACGTAGTGCTGGACACAGTTCCAGTTGCCCTCTCCCTGGAGCATAGCTCCGATAATAATAATAATAATTTTTTTTTGTGGAAGGTAGGTGGAATCCATTTACGGACGAAGTGTGGGACTCGCCGAAGCCCTACCCACTAAACCACCTCCTCGTTCCGGGCGAATCTCCCCCCGGGACTGTTTCGCACATTACTTCAGGGGGAGGCCCCGTGCTGGAAAACCACATACTTGAGACCGCGGTCTGTCAGAAGAGGAAACTACTTCCCTCTTCTTCTAGCCGGCTTGGACTTGCGTTGCTTTTCTGCCTGTTTGGCGTTTTCCAGGGCAAGCCTAAAAACGCGGCATGCCCCGGAACCAGCGATGTGGTCGCACTGCGGTTTCGGCTGCAGCTCACTGCAGAGGAAGCAGTGAACTGCGTTGCCGCAATCCTTGTGGTGATGGCCCGACTCTCCGCATTTGAAGCAAAGAGTGGACCGATCCGTCCCCGTGCATTCGCTGCGACGGTGCCCGTAGCCTAGGCACTTGAAGCACCTGACGACCACGGTTCGCAGGCGCACCGCGCAGCTCAGATAACCCACCCGAAGATGGCCTTGCTTCAGGACTTTGGCGGCCTCTTCCTCGGAAAGGTCGAGGACCGCCATCTTTAGCTGCCGCTTGTTTGCCGGTCCCAGCGACACCCTGCGTTTGTCACTGGGTCCACCAAGGGTCTTGTCGAGCGCATCGACCACCTCTTGTCTCTCCGTGAGGGCATCGAGGTCCCTCACCTCGACGGACACACGCTTCTCTGGGGCAATGACGTTGCCCGCGTTGCCGACAGCAGCTCCGAGGGCTGCAGTGAACTTCTGTCTGTCTGAGCCCTTCCCCAGCCGGAGGATAACATCCCCCTTCGGAGTCGGCCTCGCACAAACAATCTTGGCGGCGCAGGTGTCCGGGTTGAGGTCCTTTCGGATCTTCCCGAGAACACCCGCATATGACTGGCCGCCAGCCACTCTGACGAGCACAGATGATGGACCAGCGCTCGCCCCCGGCTTGGCTTTCGGCCTCACGGCCACCGCACCCTGATCAGGTTTGGTAACCGTGATAGCCGGCAGATCCTCCGTCTCCGCCTTTCTTGGATTCTTCTTTGCCTTCTTCTTTTTCTTCGTTGGCACAACCCTAGGCTCGTGCTCGTCAGAGCTCTCACTAGGGCTGTGCACCCGCTTGGCTGGAGCCGAGGCACTGGCCGCGAGGACGGCATCCTTAAGGAGCCGCCCTTGGATCCGCGACCTAGTCCTCTTTCGTGCGTCTCTCGCCACCTAAATGTCATTGACATTATGGTGGTACCTGTCCTGAGTCTCTTCCGCCGATCTGCGCAGGAGCTTCAGCTTCTCAAACAACACGGATAGGGAGAGGTTTCCCTCCTTCACCGTGTTGTTGACGTTCTTCTGGATCTTGCAGGCTCCAGTCATGTTGGTCAACAACGTCTCGACTTGGCCAAAGATCTCCTGCTCTTCCTCGCGGGCCTTGAGGACGTTCCCCCATTGCATTTCGCAGTACTCCAGGTCTTGCGCGGTGGCATGACTGAAGTCACTGCCCATGCTGGTCGTGCTCGCCATGCTGTTTCTCCGTGACTGTGGAACAGTCAAGAATGTCTGGTTGCCCTCCCCAGAATCCGTAGGGCAGCCCGAATGATCGGGGTGGGATTTCGGACCGGAGTCCTGACCCACCTGGGGTACGATACCGTGGTTTTTTGCAGACATCATGCTTGCTGTTCCCCTTGTAGCCGACTTTTACGGCAAGCAGGGGATACTGTTGGGACATTCTGCTCCGGCCCAACACGGATAAGAAGAAGGCGTGAAGAGACACCCAAAGATTGGGGTCGAAGAAGGAAGAGGGTGAGCAAGATTAGCTCAGGAAAGAAGAAAGACGGCGAGCCGAGACCCAAGAAAGGAAGAAAGGTCTTGGCTCTAGAAGACCTGCGAGGAGAAGAAGTCTCGCAGCTTGGCTCGGGAACCCGGGGTCGCCAAACACCCGAACAGCCGAAAGCCGGCCGCCCCTGGGGGCATAATAATAATAATAATAATAATAATAATAATAATAATAATAATAATTTTTTTTTTGGGTAGGAGGTGGAATGCGTTTACGCACACTGAGGGGCTCGTTGTCCCCTCAGTAGTGTCGGACTCCCACGAGCTCGATGTCCCGTGAACTACCGACTAAACCACCTCCCTCGGCACCGAGGACACTAGCCTGGAACTGTTTCACACATTACTTCGGGCTAGGCCTTTGATATTACGCCGCTAGGGCAACCTCCGTAGGGAAATGCTGAGGATTAAGGCCGATCGAGTTCGAATAATAATAATAATAATAATAATAATAATAATAATAATAATAATAATAATTTTTTTTTTTTTTGGGTAGGAGGTGGAATGCGTTTACGCACACTGAGGGGCTCGTTGTCCCCTCAGTAGTGTCGGACTCCCACGAGCTCGATGTCCCGTGAACTACCGACTAAACCACCTCCCTCGGCACCGAGGACACTAGCCTGGAACTGTTTCACACATTACTTCGGGCTAGGCCTTTTATATTACGCCGCTAGGGCAACCTCCGTGGGGAAATGCTGAGGATTAAGGCCGATCGAGGTCGACCTTTTTCGCCCGAAGAATGGCCTGGACGTAGTGCTTGACACAGTTCCAGTTGCCCTCTCCCTGGAGCATAGCTCCGACGATGTTGTTTGGGCTGACGATCACGCCGATCTCAGATGAAAGCGAGGCTCGGCGGACGTGCCAACGGTCGCACTGAAAGAAGGTGTGCTCGGACGTGTCTGGGATGCCGGGGCAATACAGACAGTCCGGGCTGGCGACTTTGCCCATCCGGTGCAGATAGGCTCGGAAGTACCCGTGCCCAGAAAGAAACTGGGTCACGTAGTAATCGACCTCGCCGTGCTGCCGTTCCACCCATGGTCGGACGGAAGGTACGAGCTTGAAGGTCCAACGTCCCCTCGGCTCGGCTTCCCAGTCGCGCTGCCAGGAGTCGAAGCTGCGATCGCGCTCTTCCCTGGCAGCTGTTTCCCGGCCCACTTCAGGCCTCCTCCGGTAAATCGCCTGCCTCTCCCTCGCGAGGAAGAGGACGGGAATGACTCCGGCGATCACCATCACAGCAGGCTCGGAGACTGTGCGGTAGGCTGAAGCGACCCGCAGAGCTCCTCGGCGCTGGACTCGGGCAAGCCGATCTCGAAAGACTCGCTTCTCGAGTGCGTGAGCCCATACCTCCGCCCCGTACAGCAAGACTGACTGGACGGCAGTCATGAGCAGGCGGCGCTTGCAGGAGCGAGGACCGCCGACATTAATAATAATAATAATAATAATAATAATAATAATAATAATAATAATAATAATCTTTATTGCCGTAAAACAATATTGCGGGAGCAGGACTGCTATCACGACAACATCAACGACGTCGAGGTGGCCAGGACTGCCAGGAAGAGGATCAGGTCGCGAATTCAAGGGCGACTCCTTAAGGATGCCGTCCTCGCGGCCAGTTCCTCAGCCCCACCCAAGCGGACCCACAGCCTTAGCGAAAGCTCCGATGAGCAGCAGAGGAGCGTGGCCAAAAAGAAGAAGAAAAAGCCTAAGAAATCGGAACAGGTGTTGACGCCGGTTGTAACGGTCACAGAACCCGCTTTGGGAACTGTGGCCGCAAAGCCGCAACCCAGGCCGAAGTCGAGCACGGGCATTTCCTCTGTGCTCGTCAGAGTGGCGACAGGCCAATCATACGCGGGTGTGCTGGGCAGAATCCGAAAGGATCTGAACCCGGACACCTGTGCGGCCAAAATCCTTTGTGCGAGACCGACCCCGAAGGGGGATGTTATCCTCCGGCTGGGGAAGGGATCGGACAGGGAGAAATTCTCTGCGGCTCTTGAGGCCGCTGTTGGGGAAACGGGCAGCATCGTTTCCCAAGAAAAACGGGTGTCCGTCGAGGTGAGGGACCTCGACGCCCTTACGGAGACGAACGAGGTGGTCGGTGCTCTCGACAAGTTCTTCGGGGGTGCCAGTGAGAAGCGTGGGGTATCGCTGGGCCCCCCAAACAAGCGAAAGTTGAAGCTGGCAGTCCTCGACCTTTCTGAGGAAGAGGCTGCCAAAGTGCTGAAGGCCGGCCACCTTCGGGTGGGGTATCTCAGCTGCGCGGTGCGCCAGCGGACCGTAGTCATCCGGTGCTTCAGGTGTCTGGGCTACGGGCACCGTCGCAGCGAGTGTACGGGGGTGGATCGGTCCACTCTCTGCTACAAGTGCGGAGAGTCGGGCCACCACCACAAAGATTGCGGCAATGCAGTTCGCTGCTTCTTATGCAGTGAGCTGCAGCCGCAACAACAGTGCGACCACATCGCTGGTTCCGGGGCATGCCGCGTTTTTAGGCTTGCCCTGGAAAACGCAAAAAAGGCCGAAAACCAACGCCAGTCCAAGCCGACTAGAAGAAGAGGGAAGTAGTTTCCTCTTCTGACAGACTGCGGCCTCCAGCATGCGGTTCCTAGCACGGGGCCTCCCCCTGAAGTAATGTGATAAACGGTCCCGGGGGGAGATTTGCCCGGAACAAGGAGGTGGTTTAGTGGGTAGGGCTTCGGCGAGTCCCACACTTCGTCCGTAAATGGATTCCACCTACCTTCCACAAAAAAAAACAAAAAAAAACAGATCAGTCCAGTAGTCACTGAGAACTCAGACTTTCAATTGCGTATTGATTTATAGGATTTGGTAAAGTCTTAGAACCTTTATGTTTCCTCTACAATTATTTGTTTGGATATTAATCCAAAAATACCCCCGTTGCAGCAGACCTGCATACTCAGCGAATTTCAAATGCAAAACAACATATCTCAATCCAACATAGCGAGATTTGACATGTTTTTGTAAGCTCCATAAGAATAACATGGGGAATGAGTATGCAGGTGTGCTGCTACAGGTACATTAAAACTGGGTGGTTTTAATTCAATATTTAGTAGATCTGAACTAGAAGAAGCTATTTACCAAGTTTTATTGAGATATGTTGAGAAATAAGCGAGATATAGAATTTTACCTATTTCCCATAAGGTTAACATTGGGACAACGTACTGTGTTTACCACTTTCAATATCTCGGTAACCAATGGACATAGAGCAGTGTTTCAAAATACCAAATTGTTTGTTTTTTTGAGCTGAATTCAATGGTGCCCACAAAAATTCGATAAATTTTATGTTTCTATGTAAAAAATTCAAAAAACCCATTTTTGGGGGGGGTTTATCTCCCTTTACCCCCCCTTCCGGTGGTCCGATCGGGCTGTTTCACGAACTCGTCCAATTGATTACCACTTTACACGTCCGTACCAAATTTCATAAAGATCGGACCATTTTTGCAGCTATCGTGCTAACAGACACACACACACATATATATATATATATATATATATATATATATATATATACACACAAATTCAAACGAATAGTGTTTTTTGCTTCTGGGGGCCCCAAAACGAACAGTTATAGTGGTCCCGAGCTTAAGTCTTACCATGAGACCTACGGTAATAGCTTCTTCCCTATAGGGGAAATTCGCTAACATAAATTACAACTTAACACATTCTCTTTAACTGTCATGATAATATGTATGTTCATCATAAAAATAAGTTCATCAAGTATTTTAGTTCAACAAGTTAGTTTATAATATTCCAAAACTTAAAATGTTTAAATTTTAAGACCAAATTTGAAAAAAAACTACACTAAAATTATTTCATATAATTTTAATACCAATGAAACATGGGGGAAAAATTTAAAAAATAAATTAGTGGTTTTATAATCCGAAATAATTTTGAAAGATTTAGAAATAATTAAGAGATCGATTTAAATTTTGCGAAAAAGTTGTCCTAACATATATTTTTTAAATAATTTTAAAATTTATTTGGTAAAGGCTCAAACGTTTCTCTTCGTCAAAACGCAAAATAGAACAAAATAATTTATTTAAAAAAATAATGTTTACATTACAGTACACCTCGGATTATCCGGACCCCACATTATCCGGATCCCGGATTATCCGGACCGGTCCATCCGAGAAATTAAAAATTTTAAATTACGGCAAAAACATGATTTTAGCGAGTTTACGGGTGAAATGCGCTCCCTAAAAGTAAAATTCAATTGCAATAAATTTCTGTAGGCATTTGGAATCACAATAATTAATTGAAGGAACCGCATTGCCTAAAGAGTACATTACAGCATTTTCGTGAACGTAGTTTTCTGGATTTCTACTTGGGGCGCAATCAACAAAGGCGTAGCCTACGGCAATTTTGCGAGTGTTTATTGCTGTGATTTGATGTGTTATATTATTTCTTAAGAAGAGTTACTGTTATAGGTTTTGAGTTAATTTAAGTTTCGTCATGATTATTTCAGTTTTGAGTTATGATTATTTAAACCTTAATAAATTAAATATTTTAATCTGGCGTTTTATTCCAAACCTAAACCGTATAAGTACGGTAAAAGTTAACATTATATTCGTATGATTAATAATGTTTAGTTCTTAAATTTGTTTCAAAATTAAACCCCCGTAAAATTTGAAAGATTAACATGTTGTACAGTCTTGATATATCGTTTGCAGCATCAAATTAGTAGGGGCTAAGGTACGCGATCGCTATTTAGGCGATATTGTAACGACCTCGGATTATCCGGATTTTTTGTTATCCGGAACGGCTTTCCGCCACATTAATCCGGATAATCCGAGGTGTACTTTTCAAATACATTGGGTTGCATTTACAGGGTGTTGACAAAAACCCTTCAGGCCTTCGGGATATGGTTATTTACATCAAAACTAAGAAAAAAGTTCCTATAAACACGGGTCCTAAAATGCTCGGTTATCCATCTGTCGGTCCGTATGTGTTTTAAAATGAATTTGCGTAACTTTGGAACTAGAAAAGATATCAACTTCAAAGTTGGTACGTCTATGCTGACTAATAAGACCTATTTTAGTGCGGAGTATCAAGTTTCTACTTTGTACCATTTCAAAATGGCAGCCACTTTTACATTTTAAAACTTAATATCTAAAAAACAGTAAATTTTAAAAAAATTGTACAAGTGACAAATAAGTCGCGCAATTTTATTCCCTACCAAAGCATATAAAGGTTATTACGATCGAACTACAAATAACGGAGTTATTGCAATTTTGCTAGCAGAATTCATGCAAGTTTGCTATAACTACCATAAAACAAGCATGTATTCAGTTGGAAAATTGCAATAACTCCGTTAATTGTTGTTAGATCATAATAATTTTCGTATGGTATTGTAGGGAATGAAATTGCGCAGCTTTTTTGTCTCTTGTACAATTTTTGTAAAATTTACGGTTTTTAAGATATTAAGCTTTAAAATATTAAAATGGCTGCCATTTTTAAATGGTACAAAGTAGAAACTTTTTACTCCATACCAAAATAGGTCCTATTAGACAGCATATACGTACCAAGTTTGAAGTTGATACCTTTAGTAGTTCCAAAGTTATGCAAAATTATGTTAAAAACACGTACAGACCGACAGACGGATAACCGAGCATTTTAAGACCCATGTTTACAGGAACTTTTTTCTTAGTTTTGATGTAAGTAACCATATCCCGAAGTCCTGAAGGGATTTTTTTTAACAATACCCTGTATATTTATTTAAAATTATTCGAAATAATATTGAAATGATTTCAAACTTGGTTTGAAAAGTGTGAATATGACAAGCTTTATTGGTATTAAAATGTGTAAACATAAATCTCTATAACATATAAAATGTCTTAAAAATAAACGCTTATTTGAATCAATAAAATCCAGAAGGTGCTTATAAAACCAATTGAATGAAAACCAATTACCTAATACTTTACAACAATGACACTACATTAGGAAATAGTTTTACGAGTGTTATAAAAATAAATGATATTACGGAGTTAAACTTTGATCGTTAAAACAATTTTAACTAAGAGAAATTGATTTTTAATTCCCAATCACGGCGAGTCGATGAAATAATTAATTTAATTTGCTGAGACCCATCAGCATTATCTCAGTTTTATTTTCTATGCCACGTTTTCGAACTAAAATATACTCAGGTTCGAATGCAATAAATTAGTTTCTTCAAAACGTTGAGGTTTAGGATTTTTCTATAAAAATATTATACTTTTATATTTTTCCAAGAATAATATTTTTCTATACTCCATAACTTATATACTAAGGGTTTTTAGCCTTTGAAGGGACAGCTATAGGCCTACAGGGTGTCCAACTTAACTGTGCCACCATTGGTACTTCAGAAACTATTGGATTTAGAGAAAACTTTAACTGGGGGACTTCACCTACTTTTTTAAGACATTTAAAAATGTGAATTCCATTTTCTTCTACATGGCCGCCATTTACCAATATGGCGGACAACTTTGATTTTTCTTATTGAACACCCTGTATTTTATGGCGTATTTGGATTTAACGCTTAATTTTAAGAAATTTTCACTCATTGGCATTTTTTCCTAAACCCAATGGTTAAGGAGATATAAGCAGTTAAAGTTTGATTTTTCCCCATTTGAAATGCATTGTGTCCATTTTAACTGTGCCATCCCATGCAATCCTTATGGAGTACAAAATTATTCCAAATTCTTCATTTCCATGAGTAAATCTTGACTAAAAACGATTTCTATTATTGAATTTTGACTAAAAACACATTTTAAAGCACTTTAGCTAATAATTAACCCAACTGTCATCGATATACCAAGTACTGACAATAACGCAATGCATTTCTTATGGGGAAAAATCAAACTTTAATTTAAGGCTCAGTCCATCCGTAAGACTAATGTTAATTTTAGCATTTGGCACGGCGTGGGCCTTAAGATTTGGCGCCAGTTATGCATTATCTCTGGTAATGCGTTGATGTGCGGAGATCAAAGAACGGTTTGTTATTAGAGCCATTTTAACCCTTTTGGAGCAGTTTGTGATTAAAAGGATCATGTTCGGTGCCATGGTAACCTTAATAAAATTAATTTTTTTTTAGGAATATCTCTACATTTGGAATATAAAATCTGAAAAACATTTACAATTCACCCCTGGAAAACGTAAAGAGACAACTTCTTCACAAGAACGTTCAACTTCTTCAACGTGGACGTAACTTCTTCACAAGATTTAAATTATGTTCCCTAAAATTATTTTAAATAGTCGTCTAAGAACCAATAGGCTAGTGAATTAAATTATGAAAAAAGCCCATTCAGTTATTTATTTGCATTTTCAAAAGCTGAATACTTTCATGCGTTTTAGTGGGCAGTAAATTTGCTATTTTTGCCTTTTTTATAAGGATTATACTATTATAAAAATATACTAACCAAGAAATACCTGATTTTTTCTCGAAGAATAGCTATTTTTTGTGAATAATTCTCTTTAAAACAGGTTAGCTTGAAAGATATTCACGTTTTTTTTTACTTATTTTCTTTCATAAACCTCAAAACGATAATTTTTACTACTGTACGTTTACATCCATGCACATAGGGGGCGGAAATGCACAAGATTGCTTCGCCCAATTTGACCACCCCGAACCGACCAAACCTGTCGACGCGACGGTTGACGACCCTCCTTCACGACCCTGATTCGGGGATCATTCGGATAAGATTTATACACGAATTAAAAATCACTCACCCAAAGCCTTCATGTATTCCTCAAACTTGTCGCTGGTGGCGAGCTTGTACTTGCGGTTCAGGATGAGGGAGGCCATGGTGGATGGAGGTGGATGCGACGGCGACAGGCTACGGCGACTGGGAGCGGCGGCGAGGAAGGAGTCTGGGGTCGAGACTGCGATAGCTTCTGATAACGCTGACCTTAGGACCCGTCAGAGTCCGCGTGACTCACCGACGATAACCGACCTCTCCACAGCAACTCACTTTGCCGTAGTCAGTTAACTAGTCAAACGAGTAAAAACCGGTAAGAATTCCTAGTATTTATTCGGTTGGGTTGCCGACTAGTCGGTTAAAACAATAAAATATCGACTAGTTAAAATAATTGACTAGAAATATCGGCTAGTCAAATATCGACAAGTCGATAAAACCATCAGTCGGCTACCCCATCTCTACTTCGCCGCACGCAGCGCAGCGCTCTGACATCTAGGAGCGGATTCACATTTCGGGGCTTAAATTTCCCATTTTAGACCCGAAAACTAAAACTTTTGGGCTCTATGTCCCCCAAATGAGAATAGAGCGTTCAGTTCAATTCCCCCAACTAACTTACCAATCATATCTAGACAATAACATATTGTCGAATTTAAATCTGATTATAATTGCGACCGATTAAGTTCAAAATCACCTTAAGTTAACATACTGCTTGTAGTAATTCACATTCCCGTCGATGAATCAGTTATATTTTTAAGTAATTTAAAAATGGGAGAGGACTTAAAATTTTAAAATTGTTTCTTTCATAAAGATTTTATTCGAATAATAGTTTGAACAATCTTTATTTCATTATCTCACAGAGAAAGAAGATATCTTTATAAGGTCCCAAACACCCAACTTTTAAAGCATTCGAAACCTCCCAAAAGTGAGGCTATTAGTGCTCCGGTGGTTTGCCCAAAGAACTTGTCTAAGATATCATAGAAATAAATATTCCTACCAAAATTGTAGAAAAACGAAATAAATGTGACTGCAACTATGAAGTTTTCAACGGAAGGTAATGTTTTATCATATAGGACCCCAAACTGAAAAGCGATCATCGTCCTCTGGATACCATACCTCAGAGCCACCATACCAATACCTCACTATATCACAGGAAAGTTTCTATGACAAACAGGTAGAGCCGTAACGACAAGGTAGGGGAAAATTTGAATTTCGAAAAAAGTAGTTCTTGTTTTTGCCTGTAGCGGCTAAACTAGAGGTCCTATCGAAAAACTAAGATCATCGACTGTATTTAAAATTCAATTTCCCACAATGTTCGATAAATACATTTTACCCTATCACACCACATTCACCCTCAAATGGCCTCAGAATTTGAAAACTTTAAGTTTTTTGGTTAATCTTTTTTTATGAGAGACGTATTTTTTGACATGGGGATAATTTGTTTGACTTTTCAGGTTTATCGAGTCATTTGCCAACTTTATCCCGTTTCAACCCCTGAAAATGTCCACTTAAGTTGAACGTTTGTTATATTTTAAATTTTCCTTGATTTTTGATCAGGAATTAGTAAGTATCACCCTTCACGTTCATCCCAAGTCATTTCCACTTTAAACCTCTTTTAACCCATAAATCCGACTAATAAATTAATCAGATTACGTATTCTTAAATTTTTATCAATCTTATTTCAAAGCAGATGCTTTTGCCTTACCCCCTAGCCCCACTAACACACTGTACCTTCAAATAATTAACCTCTCCACAACCAAAAACAACCCCCACCCGAACACTACCAAAGATACCTTGAGCTGGGAATTCGTACCTAAACAATTTAACTAATTTTGTCTCGTGACTTTCCAATGGTCGTTCATCATTTGCGCGGTATGTAAGCCTGCTGTGAAATATTCTGAAGGGTCGCCTAATCCCCTTACATCATCTGCGCGTTGTCCCGTCCAGGTAGCCTCATCCTGCCAACAACAATAGTAGAATGGGTTAGCCGTTTCTGCGGGTGGTGGGATGTGGTGGGTGAGCCCCCCCCGAGCCCCCCCCCGATGGGGGCAGCCCCCCTCATTGACACACACACACACACACACACACACACACACACACACACACACACACACACACACACACACACACAAGTAGACCATGTGTGGCCCAGTTTACCTTTGTTTTGTTTTTGTTTTTGTGGTTTTGGTTGTTTTATTTATTTATTTCTTTAAATGTTTAATGACTAAGTACAATATAATCCCTAATCTCTATGTACAATGTTATACCTAAATAATCTTAACCCTTTTAGTGCCGGAAAAAATTTTAATGTAGGTGCAAGAAGTGCCGGACATTTTTTCATTGATACCTGCAAGAAGTGCCAGGCCTTTCTTAGCAAAAATGTAAGGGTTTGGGAAAAAAAATCACCAAAAATTTATTTATTAACATTTTTCAACAAATCTTTTTTTTATTTGTTTCTAAATACTTCTACTATTTATAAATGACAAGAAGAAAGACAAATTTCAGGTTTCTGGTAAAAATAAATGTTAATAAACTTTTACAAAATTTTGCATCATACTCATTTTTTATGTTTACACTAAAAAAACATATTTAGGTTTTACTCTGATGCAATTTTAATTAGTTTTATGTGAAACTACTTAAAAAAACAAGTAAAAACCATGTATAAAACATCAATTTACTGTAATAGGTTATGAATTAACAACATAAAACGATAACCTTGCAACAATGCAGAGTTGAACAACGTCACTAAGCAACCTACTTAAAACAGTATTCGTATTCCATATTTACACTAGAAACATCATTTAACATTTAAAAAGATCCACAATAACAAAATACAAACTATATTTCAATTATAACCCTATAGGTAAAACAAAAACATAGCCTAAAAATTACATAAACGAAGTATGTCATTTCAGCTAACCATAAAGACAGTTCAGGAGAAAAGTCATATGAAACGAAAGATTTGATTATAGAAAGGCATTCGGCACAAATTTCAGCCAGTAAAAACGAAAAAATATATTTTATATGTATAAAAATGTAAAAGTCTCGCTACGAGATCCTGGCATTCTATGCAGTTAGAGACAGGATCTCGCTAAGAGATCCCGGCGCTAGCGGTAGTTAGTATGCACGTCTCGCTACGAGATCCTGGCACTAAAAGGGTTTATACAATATAATCTTAAATCTAACATTATTTACAATATATACATCTAACCCCCGCGGGGACGACGCCGTCGTTGAACTCCAGCAACCTCCACCTCAAACAGGCGGTTCGGCGACTGGAGGTACTCGTCTGCAGCGTGCATGGCCAGTAGACGGAAACGCTCCGTTACTGGCATCCATGCGCTCCACATGCCGCTCCTCGTTGTCCTCATCAACGTGGGGCTCCACTCGCTCCTCCTAAACCTCGCTCTGAAGTGGACGTCATCGTCTAAGTCGTCGTAGTACTGGTCGAGGCTTAGGAGCTGCTCGATCATCAGCACGTTGAAGAGTGTGTAGAGGCCGCTGTAGACAACCGGCATGGTGGAGATGCTGCAGGCGAATGTCTTCGCTCCCCTCGGCACAGACCTTCGCAGCTGTACAACATTCCAAGGCAGGGGTGCATAACATTAGCGACACACCTGCGCGAGATGAGGCAACCCTCCTTTGTGATCCCCTCCACAACACCATGGGCGGTCGATCACCGTGGGAGGTCTCATTAGCATAATTAGCCCCCCCCCCGATGGGGGGCAGCCCCCCGACCACCCGCGTTGCTAGACCAGGTGTGCCACTAATGTTATGCACCCTATCTGACCTGCGGTCCGGGCGCATACCACCTGCTATGATAATGATCTCCTGCTCCCCTCGTCTGTGTGCCGAGGAGTGCGTGGGACCATCACCACTGCATATGATAGAATAGTCGAGATTTTATTTATAAAACTCGACTATCCTACCATTATTTCATTATATTTTGGTTTTTGTGTTTTGTGTTTTTTTTCTTTTATTATATATTTACAAATATCAAAACTATCTAACTTAAAACTAGAGGGAAGGGAAAACATATATTTAATCATCATCATTGACGATTACTTCTATTTCCTCTGTCTTCCTCCTCTTGCTAGGCGTTGTCGGTGGAGCTCTGTGGCGTCTCGCTCGTCGTGTGATTCCGGGTGCTGGTTGACGGCACTGGGTTCAGGTCTAATGCAGTGTCGACTCGCTGCACTCGCAACCTGCACTCCTCAAGTGCTATCTTTTCATCTACCGTCATCACAGGCGTCTCGGCGATGCTGAGCAGCTCTCCCACCTCTCTCGTCCTTAGGAGCTGCAGCTCCTCACGATCGGTGCTGAGCAGCTTCTCCGCCTCCGCCGAAGCAGCCATCAGTTCGTCGTCTGATATCTTCGTTCCCCACGGGCTTGGCGTAAGCCACGTGAAGAACAAATCGACGGCGAAGTCCATTTTCTCCGCCGCTCTGACCAACTCCTCGTCGGACATATCAGTCCCCCAATATTCTTCGGGGACATATGCCCTCATGGCGACGATCAGCTCCTCCTCGTCAAAAACAATAGTAGGGAGCGACATGAGTAATTCAAATAAATTGAAATAAAAGAAAATAAATGTAAAAAGTTAAATGCGGACAGAGCGAACAGAGCGATCACTGGCTACAACTCGGGAGAGACCGGCAGAGTGACAGAGGAGCGGAGGACCGGTTGCGGCAATGCGACCCTCCTTTGTCCCTTCCACTATCCCCTCCACAACACCAAGGGCCCATCATCGAGGGAGGTCTCATTAGCATAATTACCCCCCTCCCGACCACCAGCGTTGCTAGACCACGTGTGCCACTAATGTTATGCACCCTATCTGGCCTGCGGACCGGGCGCATACCACCAGGTGTGTCACTAATGATATGGACCCTCCCAGACTGCAGGGTATCTGCGCCGCGAGGGGACCATCACCCTGCCACACTACACAACAAGTCAGTCTTCACTCTGGTTTCTTGCCGAACACACGTATTTAGCGAGTGCTCCGCTTAGTTTCTTTAACCTTCGTTTTACTTCGTGCGGTCCTGTGCATTTACTGTGTTGGATTACCACTTGATTTAAAAACGTAAGTAACGTTTTTAATTTTTTATTTTTAATTGATATTTAAGATAGTACCATTTACCTCGTATTGTGAAATGAGGGATTGAAGTCTATAAATTGAGAAATACGTACTGAAAACATTAAATATTACCTCCTTTTAATAAGGAATGAAAGTTAACCGACAAGACATGTATTTGAGTTAATAGAGACACAGTTGACATGAAAGTAATCAGAAATATAACGGAGATCAGTTATTACTAATAGTAAATGATTATCGAGAAGTGTGTTAAAGCGATTTGACCGTAGACTGAATATGAGTCTTGAATATAATAAAGTGACAAGACATATAATTGGTTCAACGGAGATACAATTTGACACGACCATAAAAATAAAATACCTTTTGAATTACTGTTTGGTATGTAACTGACCTATATAAAAATGTAAAATACTAATCAGAATCAACAAAATTCAGTGAAACTGTATATATTATGCAAAGTAAATGATTCCCTATTGTTACCCTGCGTGTTATAGTTGTTACCCCCCCTATTTTTTTTCTTTTTATTTTCCTAAGAAATCTAATAAGTGTGTTTTTTTCTTTTTATTTATAGACCTATCATGAACTGCGAGAGACGCTTTACGTGCGCCATCTGCTTCGCAGAATTTAAGCACAAATACCACCTTCAGCGTCATATGAAGCTGAAACACCGAGATGGTGAGGAGACCTTCTCCTGCCCTGGGTGCGATAAGACCTTCACCCGTGAGGATGCCCTACATCGTCACCAGCGAGTAGTCCATGCTCCGACGCCTTCAGCCCCTACACCTGGTCCGTCGTCAGCCCCTACGCCTGGTCCGTCGTCAGCCCCAGACCAACAGACAGGTAAATAGTTTTATAATAAGTAATAAATGTAGTAAAAGCGTGATATTTAAACCAGTTCAATTTCAGTTTTAAATAAAAAATTCCCCCTTTTTTATGAAAAACAAAACATTAATGCTTAACACTGATTATGCTAATCATAGATCAGTGTACGTTTATATCAAATCAAAAGCAGGGAAATGAGACTATCTGATATTTTGCACTTTAACACTGACTGAGCAAAGAAATCTAGTAATTTGCGCTACATTTTTGTCTATCTATGTAAAAAAAATGAAAAGTGAGGAAACAAACAAACCAACAAGGGTCCCTTATTTTTATCACGATTGTTATTCATTTGTATTAATACCCTTTGTGTATTTTCAGGTTGTGTGTGTCCTCATTGTCGCAAGACCTTCAAGCGGAAGGACGTCTTGTCACGCCACATCCGGGACCACTGCAAGGTTGTTCAAGGTGCTGTAGTCGCCTCATCTTCGACACATCCGGTTGCTCAAGCTATGCCTGCCCCCTCTCCTGCTCCATCTACATCCAGTAGTGACAGCAGCAACACCGGTGATGAAGATGAGGTAGCTATCCCTGACAACCTAGCTCCACAACGCTTTGTTGAAGTCGAGACTGCATTTTTGGGACGGTTAAAGACTTACAGCCTTCGTGAACCAGCTTCAAATGAGGAGACCCTTCCGGTCTTCCTAACAGACATTTTTGGTAATTTAGTAACTCTCATGCACCGTATTCCACGTTGTGTCGCCGCTATAAAGGTAAACTTGTGGGTCGAGTGTGAACTTGTAGACGTCAATAGGGAAACATGTCGACGAGCCTTTAAAACAAAGAATGTCCCCATACTCCGCACTACCGATGTGGAGGATGTGTGTATTGAGTTTTTTGATAAATTGATTTTAGAAAAAGAGACATGTGAGATGAAGGGATCTGGATGGTCCTTTGTGCGGGTGTTGGACATGGAGGTGAGAGTGAATGTGTACCGCCCGCTCAAAGGAAGCTCGTATATTGCTTTACCTCAATATATTGAAAACAAAAAGGCTGTCGTCAATGTGTTGAACCAAGACGAAAGATGTTTTATGTATGCCATGCTGACCAAGTACCTTGTCAATCCTCATCGTGGTCAGTTGCGTGAAACTGACTTTACACCTGAAGTACACGCACTCGCCAATCTGGACTTCACCGGTCTCGAGTATCCGATGCGGCTGGATAAAATCGACAAGTTCGAAGAGACGAACGGGGTAAGTATCAACATATATGCGATTGATGAAGAGAAAAAGAAGAAGAATGGACGTTTCCAAATACGACACATCGTGTACCCCCTTCGAATCGCTAAGAGGGAGAGTCAAAACGACTTTGACCTCCTTTACTTGACCGATGAGGAGAAGTGCCACTATACGTACATTTCAAATTTTGAAAGGCTGGTAAGCGGACAATTTTCAAAGCGTTTTCACAAACTGTAGGTGTGCAAAAGGTGCTTTGCATATTTCGACAGTCAAACAAACAAATTAAACAAGTCTGGTCAAGAACGATTGAACGAGCACAAACGCTACTGCTTTGACCATGCCCCACTCCGTACGGACATTGCTGAAAATAAAAAAATATCATTTACCCGTCACTAGAGAACACAGAGAAGCCGCTTCACTATCTATGCAGATTTTGAATGCATGCTTGTCCCCTACGATGGTGAACAACCACTTAACTCCACACCAACAGTGGCGCCTCCAGCATGGGATCCGGCAAACTCGAGACCGGGACTACCACACCACCGCCACCATGGAGACAACATCAATTCGGCGAGCGTCAAGACCAAAAACATTCATGTGCCTTACTCGTATGCATACTACATATGCGACAGTCACAGGAACGCAGATGAAGGAGACGTCGACGAAAATGATGCTGACACTTGTGACACCTTCTCAAAACTGCGGTTATACAATGGTGCTAACGCAGGAAAGCACTTCATGTCTGCTCTGCGAAACGATATTACAACGATATCTAGGATCCTGTACGGTCAGAGACAACTTGGTGATCACCACGCCTTACACCGAATGAGGAGTTAGAGTTTCAAGCTGCCACAGTATGTTACATCTGTTGGCAGGACTTTAGCCCCACTGACATCAAAGTAAGGGACCATCAACACTCGCCACCGTACAAGTACCGAGGAGCAGCACATCAGTTATGTAACCTGCAGTTTAAGGAGCAAGACACTGTAAATGTCTACCTTCATAACCTCAGTAACTACGATGCGCATTTTATCGTAAGAGAACTGAATATCGATGGAGGTGAAGTTAATGTTCTAGCCAACAACGAGGAGAAATTTATTTCATTTTCAAAGAGATTGAGTATCCAAACGCAGGCCGCCACGCTGGTGTGAGAGTGCGATTTGTTGACTCCTACCGTTTCTTGGCTAAATCCTTATCGATATTAGCATCGCTTCTTCCTAATGATGAAATGAAGGTCTTACAAGCCCGTCACCCTGACTCAGAAGAGAGTAATCTCCTCAAGAGGAAAGGAGTCTTCCCCTACAAATACATCACTTCTCTGGACGCACTGCAAGAAGAAACCCTTCCTCCGATTGTCGAGTTTGAGGAGGACATCAAACCTGAAGACTACGCCCACGCACAACAAGTCTGGGAGAAATTTAACTGTAGGACTATCGCGGAATTCTCAAACGTTTATATAGAAACAGACGTCATGCTTCTAACTGATGTATTTAAAAGTTTCCGTGATAAGTGTCAGAAACATTACAATCGGATCCTGCACACTACCTGACTCATCCATCATATGCGTGGGACGTAATGCTGAAGATAACTGGCGTTATACTTGATACGTTGCAAGATGTCGACCAGTATATATGTTTTTTGAAAAGGGTATTCGGGGTGGTTTGACCCAATGTGTCACACGACATGTCGTAGCGAATAACAAGTATACAAGAGGTGATGACGAAGAGTTTGTCGACGACACCTACTTAATGTATTACGACGCCAACAACCTCTATGGATGGGCAATGTGTGAACCACTTCCGTACGGGGACTTTGTATGGCTTTCAGATGAGGAGATAAGCAAGCTGAAAGATGAACTCATGAGTCTACCGTCAAACAATGAGTACGGTTATGTTTTGGAGGTGGACCTAGAGTATCCACTTGACGCCACCCTTCACGACAATCACCGAGATCTTCATTTTTGTTCGGAAGTGGTTAAAGCACCTATGGACCAACTACCCTATGACCCTTATGTCCTCATCACGACAGGAGTTGGAAAGTCTCCAAAATTGATGGCTACCCTGCATGAGAAGATCGGCTACGTTATCCACTACCGATACTTGCAGCAAGCATTGAAGAACGGACTACGTATTCGACAAGTCCATCGTGTGCTACGCTTCAAACAAGACACATGGATGAAACCGTATGTCACCCTAAATACCAGACTCCGCCAGTTAGCCGGGGATAATAAATTTGAAGTAGAGCTATTTAAACTGATGGTTAACGCGGTTTATGGTATGAGTCTCCAAAATGTTCGTAAACATAAAAATGTAAAACTCTGCACTGACCGCTATGGCTATATTAAGTACGTAGCCAAATCAAATTTTAGCGATAGAGTTTGGTTTGATGAAGACTTGGTACTGCTTAACATGGCAAAAACGAGGGTGGTGTTAGACAAACCTGTGTATGTGGGTATGACCATTTTGGATCACTCGAAATGGTGGATGTACGGTTTCCACTACAGGATGGTAGAACGGTACGGACGAGAAAATATCGAGATGGCCTATATGGATACTGACGGCATTGTCTATAAGATCCTTACCGCCAACGTCTACAGAGACATGTTACATCATATGGATGAATTCGACACCAGTAATTATCCCCCACTCCACCGCTGCTATAACGATAACAACGCCCGTAAGCTGGGGAAGTTCAAAGATGAAGCTGGTGGTAAAATCCTGGAAGAATTCATCGGTTTGATGTCAAAACTCTATTGTATGACATTCTTGGATAACGGAGATGTCCGTCCTATGCCACCGATCAAGCGGGCCAAAGGGATAAACAGAGCTGTTGTGAGAGACGAGTTGAGTGTGGATGACTACAGAAGATGTCTACAAAACCACACGGTGAAATACACGGAAAACAGCCTTTTCATGAGCCGAAGACACATAATATACACAATTATTGTGAAGAAGCGCTCATTAGCACCGTACGTTGACAAGCGTTTCGTTTGTGAAAACGGTGTAAGAGCACTTCCGTGGGGTCACTACCAGATCAGAGACCCACCGCACAGCTAGTAGCTCTCCTACCGCCATCACCTTAGCCTGGACCTTTACTCCACGTTTCCGACCAGAACCATCAATGAAGACAGTGTAGTTTATTTACGGCGCATGAGAGATTGGACAATAACGGTGGACACTTTAGTTTTAGTTTTAGTTTTAGTTACCAAAACTTTTTTTTCTTTTTTCCGGTATTTTAAAAAAAACTTTAGTTATCTATTTATATTTTTACATTTGATATGTATTAAGTTTTGTTTGTGAATAAATGTGAAATATGAAAATTTGTTCTTTTAAATCATTTACTTGTGTATCATTCTATCAGTAAATTCTAATTCAAAATGGCCTTTTATAAGGAATCCAGAGTGTAAAGCATTACAAAAAAGAAAAAAAAAACACATATATCTTTACTTTGTGTTTTATATAAACTGGAAGTAAAAGTGAAAGGGAAACACCGTATTCGGAACCCTATGCTTGTAGTGATCTTCTTATGAATCAATGAACTAAATTTGTTATTTGACAAACTAGAACTCTGGATTTGATATATTAAAAAATAAAAATAACAATTAAAAAGGAATAGAAAAGAAAAATGTTGGAAAAGGATGGGAGAAATAACAACAAGAAATGTCTTAATACTGAGTACTCAGGTTTTATTTTTTCAAAAAAAACATATTACATCAAAAAACATATTACAATACCATTCAATGTATACCGTATATATTTACAAAAAGTCTCTTGATCAGTGCATCATTGTGAGCAGTCGAAGAGAAGTCGAAGAGCTGCACAAAGTCCGTCATCTTTATACCACTGTGGTGAGTGCGTAGGTACAGCTAGACGAGACAAGAGTGTCCACAGACCGTGGTGTTGTCACTCTGAAGGCGATGCTCGTTGTGCAGGTAGCGACGAGCGTTGCGTCTCAGAAATCCTTTTTAGAAATACAAGTGTGGAGGCTGGCCATAGCTGTCGAAGAATTCAATTACTCCGCTTGACTCTACTCCGCCGTCCAAATAGAATGCCACCCAATGAGTACCATCTTCATTATGCGGATCGGTATTTACAATCATCGCAGTGGACGGTGATATCCGATATGGTAGTTGGTCGGCAGCGTAGACGCCGACATTTTGCACAGGCAGAGCCGAAAGATATTTTTCAATTTCCAGAGTATTCATTCTACAGTATCATAGCCGACAGTAGCTGCAGCAGTTGAAGTACTAGTAGTAGTAGAAGAGCGAAAACAAGAGCAAAAGTATGAATCCCTATCTCCAATATAATCATCATGTTCGTCAATCTTTGTTGTTAGGTGGAGCCAACCTCGTATGGCAACACAATTGGTCAGTGCGCAACGAGTTTGCGATGAGTTGTGATTGCAGCAACGTAGAATATTTGTCGACAGTAGATTATTGATTGATTGCAGTGATCCGCAACCTATATCACAAACATCGATAACATGAGTAGTGACGAAATCAATGATGTGATGTCGCTTTAAATATTCTTTCTTCTCCAACCCTTTGACGTAAACTGTCGGGCGGTTTGAAACGCAATCAGTTAACTTGTTGAAGAGTGTATAATACGGTATATAACCTTGTCCCCACTGTAGACCGTGGCAATGTTTTGTAAGCCAGTAGCTTTCTCTCAGTTTTTCGTCTGATAATTCAGATCTTTCATACGGTGATTTGGCGATATGATGCATGAGTAGTAAACCGCTGTCCGCTTCTAATATACAAACTTCTTTTATTATGTATTCGTTTTGATTGTCTTTGAAGCATTGATATCCACAATGACGGGTGCGGCTAGGTTATGTTTTTGATGTAATCTGTGTAGACGATCCATCTTGAACGAGTGACTGATGTATACTGAAGTCGCCGGTCTGTGTGTTTAGCCGCCAAAGTCCACATTAACGTTGCGATGACGATCGATTTCGATGACATTGTCGAATTCCGCATAAACCAGACAGTTGACGGTCTCTGTGAGGGCGTCGTCAAAACCGAGCTCCATGCGTACACTCCCATTGCGTACCAGGTTCCAATGTGTCGTGTCGCTGGCCGACAGATCGGGCGTCAAATCAAAAGCCTTAATACAATAGCCATCGTCAAAGTCATCTTTGGCGATAACGTTACCGCTATCGCTAAACTGAATGCCTGTGCCGGAAAACAGAGTGTGATACGCCATTATATATTTTCCTTTATTGGCTTCAAAGTGTGTTTGTATCGGTTTGGACGGCACTTGTTCACCGTCTACATACAAAGAGAAGTAGTTCCTTTTGAAATTGTGGAAGTTGTACGGGTTAAATTTCAAATCTCCATTATACGCTTAATTGGTAACCATGCCGACGATAATACGTTTCGGCACTTGACCTAGGAAAACATTGTCCAAAGTCTTGCTTCTTATGCCGGACGGCAGTGTGAATGTTTTAAAGTCCACTCTAGTGATTGGATATTTAGCTGTGGCCGTTTGAAGAGCTCTATCGTGTGCCAGCAAAACAGTAGGACTTACTTTACATCTGCGCACCCATAGGTTGGCTTCACCAGCGTTCACCATCAGGGAGAATGCATCTTTTGGTTGGATGAATTTGAAACGTAGTTCAACACCGTTTAGTAGAAATTTATTATGATTACACATATCCAAATGTATATGGCCGAGCATGTCACATTCACGGCTTTTGTTTGTATATTTCCGTCTCACTTTTAGTCCGTCATTTTCATCTGTACAGTTGTCCATATGTTCGGCATCGTCTGCTGACCATATGGCACAAGATAAATGCGACTTTCTAGCATCGTATCCGTAGTATGAAACTGTTTCGATATACGCTCTATAAGCGTAGGCATTGTTTTGTGGCGTGACCAATTTCTGGTTCATACTCATATCCACTTGGCTGAAAAGTGAATGTAGCCAATTGTTGACGGGTCCGATTACGTCTGCTTCGTTATCATCGGTGACGTCAGTTCCATTTGCTTTGACGATAGACGCTGTGATTCGGATCATTCTCTGCGAAAGATCTGTGTATTCGTCACCGTTGCCGTGCACGACAAACTCAATGGGCGAGTCATCGGTCAGAGTAGAGATCGGTTTGTATTGAACCCATTTTCCATTTTCGATACTGGTCTGTGTTGGCGGTAAAGAGAACTAGTCCAGCTCAGTCTAGACGCATTCACAAGATTTTTGATGTAAAAAAGACATTGTGACGGTGTTGGTGCGTGCGTGCGTGTCTAACCAAAAATATCTTTCGCTATAATAGACGAACTCTTCTTCTGCTTCCTCTTCGGGCTCGATCGCTTTTTCACCTTACGCTTATTCTTACCAGCTGCTGCTGTTGCGACAGAGCGTCTCTTCGTCGACGTCTTTCCTCTGAGGAGTTTAGCCAAAGACTGAGGTGTGACACGGGTTTTACGGCCGCCGCCACCGCACATAGCGCGTTTCGCGGAGGTCTTACGCGTTGCGCGTTGCGCGTTACCCTTACGCGCTACGCGACGTATTTTCGCGCTGGGGCCGCCGCCACCGTGCAGCACGCGTTCCAAGTTGCTGTCGGCTTTGTGTTTGAGCGATCCCGTAAACTGTTTGAGTCTCCTGCTGGCCGCTACCTTGGGATCCATAGTGCCGGCGGCGATGTCGCTCAAAAATCCAACACCAGATTTCAAAGCCTCTTGACCAAAAGCTTTCGCTCCCGACTTGATCAGTGGTGCGATAGTGCGAAACATACCGCGAGAAAACTGCCCACTCGCTGATATGCCGCTCCTCGAAATACTCGGTCAATTGCACCGCCGGTCTGCAACTGTTGACGGCGGTAGTACGCCAAATACGGATCGTTTGAATTCATTATTCCTGCTGCTGCTGCGCTCTTTTGAAATGTAGCTTCACGTACGACGATCCAAAGAGGAATGTCAGGCTTTTCCCTGTGTGATCCCTTAACTCGATTTCGACAGTTTCAAATGTAGCCTTCATGACGGGCACGTAATGCGGACTTGTATAAACCGTTGTTTTATATGCACCGTGAACGTAGTTATCTCTTTCGATATTGACAATCTTCAATAGCGGTGCTGTAGTGTCACCAATTAACTGCGGCTCTACCAAATCACAATATACATAGATATGCGGTGGGATCCCCATAGTTAGATCTGGTTCCCATAAGCCGAGAACCGAAGAAGCATCTTCCGGTGCTAGATTATTTTTAAAAGGGTCATAACCCATCATTAGAGGTAATTCGTGGCTTATCTGTATTATGTTCACTGCAGTTGTGTTCAACACACTCATAATGACTCTTTTTGAATCGGTCAAGAATTAAAATTCAATGAATTCATTTATATCCGCATCGCTATTTATTACATTTAATAAATCTGTTATACTTCTGTAATATCCTGGTTTTATTTTGCGCATCAATGATTTCTTTTCAAATAATGGAGGTAATTGATATTCGATCCAGATGTACGAATTATCATTGATTGTCATTAATGAACACGGATATTGCGCTTCCACCAATGCCATCTCCCACTCGCAACCTTCCAGCCGTATTTGTTTCGGCATGTGTGTAATGTATTTGGTCATGGTGTTTTTGGGAAAATAATCCATAGAACTTTTGCTGGGCAATGTCAAGTAAAATTAGTTTTTACTAGACATGTTGTAAAACTTTCGCTATCACCCAAGAGTTGAATTCGTCTCCGTAACCTTCCCACTTGACCAGGTAACGCTTACTGCGACCACGGCCTTTCGTGTCCAGTATTTTATCGATTTTAAACAGGTGGTCACTTCACTTTTTGCACTTCGTGTTCGTAAAACTGACCGGACAACTCTTCACCGTTGAGATCCGTGAGCGTGTACAGTGGTAATGACATAAGTGTATTTACTCGGTGTATTACAAACACTTCTTTACTCCAATTGGTCTCGTAACCTTTGCTAAACGTACCTTTCTCCTTAGCTATACGCACTGTATCGCCGACTTTCAGTTTCGGTCTAGCGCGTTACGGTATATTTTTGTACATGTGTTTCCACACACTGAACACTACCTCTCTGTTTCTAGCGTCCACATCGACTGGACGCAGTCTGTTGCCCAAGCTCTTGTGCGGGCTGTTGTTGTAGGCATTCACTAGTTTGTCCAATACATCGATATATCTAAATGTATTTTTATAAGTCAAATATCGCCTCATGCGGGGTTTCAATGTGCGGTTTACACGCTCAACCACGCTAGCTTTTACATCGTGGTTTTGCGTAGTGACATATTTTATTTTATAATTTTTAAACAGTTGTTTCGTCTTGCTGCCCGTGAACTCGGTACCTTTGTCGGTTCGTAGACAACGTGGTGTTCTAGTAGCTTCTTTGAAGATATCCTCAAAAGCATCAGCCACTTCTGCTCCTTCCTTCCGCTTCAACGCTCTCACATATAGTCGTTTACTAAACACGTCAATTACACTTAATAAGTAATTGATACCGTCATTGTATTTACTCAGTCCACGCATGTCGTTCAAGTCTGCTTGCCAAAGTTCATACGGTCCAAACACTATATACGGGTTGCGTGTGAATCTTTTACGTACTGGTTTATGCAAAGTATATGTGTCCTGTGTTTGTAACCAATCAATCACTTTACGTTTCGGGATGTTCTCATTACTTGTCGCTCGCAACAGTGGTGATACACCACCGTACGATGAAGGCTCGTTTGGGTCGTAATACAATCGCTCCATCGCGTCTATTGTATAAACTTCTCCCACTTCATGAGTGAGTCCGGACTTATATACCGTCCTCTCGTCGGCGTACTAGGCGATCTTATTTGAGGTAATGCCGCCGCCGCCGCCGTTTCTGTCGCCGCCGCCGTTTTCGATCTTACTCGACTCGCTATCGGTGACGGAGTAGGAGTTGGATACATTAAAGCTGCTCTCGGACTGAGTGTCGACTGCTGATTGTGATTGTTTTTATTACCATCGAGAAACTGTAACGCTTGTTTATTGCCGATTATCGTTCTGGGAACATTGATTTCTAGTAGTACGCGCATTACTTCCTCCCAACCCGCCGGCATGGTGTCCATTTTACGTACTCTCACTATACAATGCAACACGTCTTCGATATTGGAATTAGGTTTTTCCTCATTATTGACGTAAACAGTGCCGTCACTACTCCACTGTACCGGTTTTCCACTACGAGCTAACACATTTAATAAATTACGAGCGTCGTTTTTGTAAATCTTCGGAAACGATGCGAGTAAATCTTCCTCCATTACACCAGCTCTCCTACGCTCATCACCACCACCACCACCACCATCACCACCTACACCGGTGTCCACTATCGGTATGTTGATCGGTTGACGTTTACTTGAAGCGATATTTAAAAATCTATTTAATACTTGGTTATATAATCCACTTTTCACTGTCATCGATCTTTTTATTGTTCATTATATCTTCCATTTCCTCGTCCAAACTCTTGTAGGATCGTTTAACAGGAGACGGATGTTGTGGTTTTTCGTTAGCAGACGGAGACTGTAGGCGCTCAAGTAACTCTTGGGGTACAACAATCATTTTTCTTGCATGTTCCATTTTACTAGCCTCGTGTTTCTTTCTGGTACTATCTTCCTAAAGTGTAACTTCACGCACGATGTCCCGCAATGAAATGACAGGGAATTAGCCCAACCCTCTCTCTTACGTCATTGATCAAGGACTCGACACATCTACCCGTGTATTAGTTGTTTAAAGCTGACTGCACTGCTGCTTGCAGTACTGTACTTAATAGTAGTGGGATAAAAAATCCACCTCCTTGCTGTACAATATACTTACGCTTCTTGGACAATCCTTCACCCCAATTCGACAATTGGTTTTCGACAAAGTTTGACAATTCGTCGAAGTGCGGTTTTGTATTTGCTCAATTGCCTTTTACTTTTATCAGATAGAGGGACGTTACCACGTAACACATTGTAAGCACACTCGTATACTGATCGAATGCGACTGACATCATACACCCTTAACAGAGCTTTGCGCTCCTTGGGGTTTGCGTGTATCAAAGCTTCGAGCAGAGCTCTGTCCTTCCTCATGCACGACATTGTGAATACTGACCTTAATACGTTAGTCTACTTGCGTTTTTGTTTCGGTGCATACACGAAATGATAAGTGTCATCTGGAAATATGCAGCTTTGTATCCGCACATCATCGGGCGTAGCCTGTTTTAAATCTATTAGTAAATACCCGTGTGGTTTATTTGTAGCATCAGTATAGGCCTCCTCGATAAACTTTGGATTATCAGGATATATTTGTCTGGCTAAACACTTGATCTGCACTTTATCTCTCGGATTTTTAAAACAGACCATGTAATGAGTATTGAGAGATCTGTCCCGCTGTCCTCGTCCTTGGTGAAATAGGTTTTGAGTTATAAAGAACACACTTATGTTCCTATGATGACAGCCTTTAGTAAACAAATTGACCACTGTATTGTCTGCTTCTCGCATCATGTCGTCTATGATTACCAAAACCGGTTCCTTACCGTCAAAGTCTTCCAGGTTCGGCATACCTTCAATATAGTTTATTTGTGAATTGTCACCACTCGTACCACCACCACTACTACCATAATGCCAGTTTATTCTAGCAAATTTTGTATCACACATTTGTGATATGTGATTTATAAATTTCGATACAAACACTGACTTTCCACTACCCGATGGTCCCGCCACTATGGCTGAGAACGGGTGTTTCCACCTCAAGTCCATGATTACTACTGACTTTATTCACCACTGGTTTTTCATCACTTAATATACCCATCAGTCTAATGATTAGTTTTCAACACTTTAAATCTATACCTTGGTTTTTCTACAGCTAAAGGAGATTCAGGTTATGTTCAATAATTAACACAGATTGTAAGTGTGGATAGAAATGTTTATTGGAAATAAATATTTTTAAACGCATCATGTTTTACAAAAAATAATGTCTTCAGGCTTCTTGAGTCTTGCTTTACAATGAATAATATTTTTTATATAAACTCGAGCGGAGTGAAACTCGTACCTGGCCTCGCAGCTCGTTTCACCATACGGAGACGATCCCCGAAGCCCTTGTTGTAGAGCTCGATGTCGTTGTCGCTCAGCACGGAGTTGAAACGCCTGGGAAGGTAGACCCGCAGGAAGAAGTCGTCCCCGACTTGACCCTCCAGGATGACGACGATCGTCTCGCCGAACGGTGTGGTGACCCTCTCCATAGAAGTGATGAGGTAGCCGCACTCCTCCCGACGATCGGCAAGCCTGGTGTATGCCGGGGAGCTGGACTTGCACGTGTTGAGGGATGTCCTCAGGTCCATGGTCAGGCCGGTGGCGGGTGAAGTCTCAGAGGTTGCCTGTGAGGAAGCCATCTTGTAGTAGTAACGATCGATGATGATGATGGTGCTCAGGGAAACTAGCTGGTGTGCTGGTGAAGACTGATGCTCTGTCGGCCCGCGTCTCAGGTTTTCTGCCCCATGCGCCATCTTGGATTAGGTGTGGAGGGGGAAGGTCAGGCTCGCAGCTGTCAGTGCAGGTGTTTGAAGGTCAAACTCGCAGCTGTCGGTGCAGGTGTTCGATGATTGGAGGGGAGACTCGCAGCTGTCGGTGAAAACCGGTTATGAAATTTAAACCGTCACCCGTTTTTTGTTAGGTGTCCACTTACGTGTTTTTGGCGGGAGGGGTGATGTAGTTGGGGTGTATTGCGAAACAGTCTGAGTTAGTCCATCGATTTTCGGTACGCCACTCGCTTTGTCAATCCACATGTTTTCCAATCTATCAAATAGATTTTTTACATTTTTAAACATTTCCCCTTCTTTGTCCAAATATAAACCGCACATATTCACCATTTCCACTCCGTCATACATCTCCATTTTCAATAGTAGTGGTCCGTTGTTTGCTGGGTTTTGTACTGCGTATAGTTTTCCATCTTCCATCCATGAAACAATAGGTGAATCGTCTGTCGGTTTCGGCACCCATCCTGGCTTTTGCGTGATTTCCATCTTTTGATTTTTGGCTGGTGATGTTTTCCTTTTTCTGCTGCTGCTAGTTTTCTTTTTACTGTTTTTCGCTGGTGGTGCTGATGGTGGTGGTGGTTGTGGCGGTACTGCGTTATCGTTTAACGCGTTGATTTCCTCCTTAAACGAATTAAGGTATTCGTTAATCGACCCGTGAGCACTCATGTCCGTTCTGTGGTGGGAGATGACGCGCGACTGAAATTAATACGCTGAGGTGACTGTTTCGGTTTTCGTTGGTCACGTGATTGTGGGTGGCTACTAATATTCATAATTCGGTTTGGTGTTTGTAACGAGTGATGTTCGACAATAGCCACAACGATACAGGCTTTTGATCTTGTCCCATTGCGGTTTGTACACGCTAGTTGTTTTTAAAACAAATTCAGGTTTGCTTTGGTTTTGTTCACTTGATATGTCATCGTAATATATGAAAATGCACTTGCGACAACACCTCTCTACAAAGTCTGCCCATGGCGATGGATCGGTTTTGAAGTAAATCAGTTCTATTGTTACGTAGTTTTCAGCGTAATAGCTCATGAGTTTATTACACATGTCGAAGGGTATAGAGTCCTCTAGTTCGTAAATGTCCGTATAACACTCGATGTTTTCACACACAAAACTCACACACTGCTCAAAAAGAGATTTCATTTTTAAATAAAACGTGGACAGTAAAACGGTTTGACGGTAGACTGTGCACTAAGCTAGAGCATACAAAGGTTTTCTAATACCTCGCTAGCGCGGAGAAACCCCAGAATGTGGTGGGGGTTATGACGTATTTACACTCCTCCCACCAAACTACCGACCTAGCGTCATTCTCCGTTTGGTCGTCACAGAGATAACTTGTCCGAAATGTCTCAGCCTAAACCTTCGACGTCGCGACAAGCAGTGGCGGCGGACCAACATCAATGGGGAACAGATGTTTCCGATAAACAATTGGTGGATGTTTTGGAAACGGTCGAAACTGATATACGTCGGCAATTCGATGGTATATCAACTGAGGATCTGGTCGAGGGATTTGAGCATGCAATGTCTACAGCACGACAATATGTCACGAGCCGCAGACACCAGAAGAAGAGGCCTATGTTTGGGAACTATGGGATAGCCTCCAAACAGTTTGGAGTGTTATCTAGTTTCGTCAAAAGCAGCGGCAGTACCAGCCAGTTCCAGTCGACAAATATTAATATTGTTTTTTGTATGAAATAAACGTTATTCTTCCTTAACACTTTATAGTAATAAAGAGAAAAATAAAAAAATAAAAATAAATAGCACCAGAGTTAAGGGAGTGGTCTTCTCTCCCACCACATCCCACCACCGGGAGTTGAAGGGGGGGGCCGGAAGTGGAGGAAAACGGAAGTGGGGGAAACCAGAAGTGGGGGAAACCGGAAGTGGGGGATACCGGAAGTGATAAAAAACAGAAAAAAACGGAGGTGGTTTAATTACTCGTTAATTATGCAAATTTATGCAGATGTATGCAAATTATGCAAATTTATGCTAATTATCAAATCAAATCAAATCAAATCAAAAATCGGTTTATTTCCTTCAAATAAAAACAAAATATATACATCGAATATGATAAGAAATAAAAAGTCCTACATAGGTCAAAAATGACCTGTGCGTAGAACTGAGTCTCTTCAGCAGTGATGCACTTTTCAAATAAAAAAATATATACATATTAGCACATTCTTAGGAAATTAAAATAACAAACTAAAAATTAATAATTAACAATTAATAATTTACAGGACAGACAGTGAAAATACAAAAGGAATTTTACAAACAAATAAGAAATAAACTAACAAAAAAAGGGATTATTATGCAAGCTACTTTTAATTTTTTACTTCTTGTATAATTAGAAGCTGAATAATAATTAGAGCTCACAGCTAGGGCTTGACTCTGATGGGCACGGCAGTCAGTCGAATATTCGAGGGTCTCGTCAAGTAGTGTCATAGATAGAAGTCAGTAGTTGGTCAGAGTTAAGTGAGCCTATCTCTAAGAGCCATGCAGTTACCCGTCTCTTGTACACATTCCGTGATGCCGCCAGGTCTTTTATCTCGGGTGGGGCATTGCGATAAATTGTGTTAGCTAAGTAAAATGAGTTGGTTTTATTAATTGATTTAAAAACTCTGGGGACCTGCGCGCCAATGATTTGAAAATTTCTAGTTCTGTACGGGTGATTTATTGGAGTAAGAATTACCTCTGGATTAGAATGTAAATAGACAAGAATAGCTTTAATAAAGCTTTAATAGACAAGAATAGCTTAGTAATTATGCTAATTATCCCCCCGGGGGGCGGGGGGGGGGCTCACCCACCACATCCCACCACCCGCAGAAACGGCTAACCCATTCTACTAACAATTCGCCTATAGCCGCCCTCCCGCACGTACCACATGAGGCGGGTCATAGCAAAACTGGCTAAGTGAAATTTTTTCGAAATTGAGATTTTGATGTTTTCTTACTCTATGGGAGTCGATACATCAGACTGTGTGCTCATTTTGTGTCAAAACTTGTTATTTTCTATTCAAAAACTATGTTAAAGTTTAGCGGTAGTAGCAAAACTCCCTTTTTTCATCGCGACTCTTGATTGCAAAACTGGGCATTTTTGCAGCCGACCAATGGTGTCGCAGCTTATGATCACGTGATTTTCAGTTTGTTTACATCTCGACTTACTGTTACTGAAGTTCCTAAAGGTCGCAGCTACCATCAGTGTATTTTAAAGTTTATTAATGAAATAATTATGGATACAATCACTAGACCTTCGCCACGTGGAAAAGGGGCGAAAGAAGAAATCTAATCCCGAGGAATGGAAGACATTTTGACGTTTTATTACTCTATGGGAATCGATACAACAGGGGGCTGTTTCTAAACGATGTTGGTAAATTAATAATGTTGACTTTGTATTTTGTAATCCTAAAGTGCCGTTTCAAAACTTTAAAGATACAAGTGCGAGATGGCTTGTAACTATATATAATTTAGTAATTTGAATGCCGCTTCCGGCACCCCTCACCGCGCAGATGATGCTTATACCTGAGAGCCCCCTGGAACTTACCGCGCAGAACACGCAACCCTTCTACCTGGCTCTCCGCATACCGCGCAAATGATGTACGCCCTTTCCAATATCCAACCCCCCTCCCCCAAGGGGGTAAAGCGACAACACGACTGTGCAATAAAACTGACAATGGCTATCGGTTTACCTGGTTTGCAGGGCTACGACTACACGACTGTGGTGCAGCTGCGAGGGGGCACCGTCGTGTAGTCGCAGTCTGCACGGCTTGATTGGGGTAAACCTTGAGGTTAGGTTAGGTTAGGTTAGGTTAGGTTAGGTTAGGTTAGGTTAGGTTAGGTTAGGTTAGGTTAGGTTTGGTTTGGTTTGGTTTGGTTAGGTTAGGTTAGGTAAAAAATAAAAACAATAGTTTGATAGTATATAGATACTGTAGATATCACGGTGTATTTAATTACACACAATAGTATTGTGCAGTCATTTCTTTGTTTTCAGTGTAATCAAATTAAGGTAAAAATGTTGAGAAAAGTATTATATACGTCTAATTTCTTAGTTAGTATAAAAATCCGCTGTGGTAACGTAACTGTAATCATAAAATGACAATTTACACTTATGATTTACACATAAACAATTATGTGAAGTGATTTTAAAGGAGTAAATATTTTCTAACTAGAAACTCAGTTATGGCATGGATAACGTTTTCTTCAAGACAGCCTCGCAGGTAGCCGCGGGGGGATTAGCGGCTGGGGGCTCGGTGCAGACTACGTCTATACGACTGAGCCGCTAATTAGATTCGGCACCGTCGTGCTGTCGTAGCCCTGCAGATTTGTTTATTGGCCCCCAGTGGGGTCAGGTCGCATTCAGTCGTGTAGTCATACAACCCCCCAAGGGACCCACAATCAGGCTCCTGGCGGCGCGTGGCGAAGCCCCTAGCGAGCCGAAGGCGAGTTTATCGATGTATATCTTGAAATACAGGGTATCATATGCCTAATACCTGAGTTTAATAATAATAAATCATAAGATCGTGTAATAACTTTAAAGGAGCTCCTATGATTTGAATCATAGTATCTATGTACTACATTAAAGTGGCGGCAACTTTGATCACAACAATAACAACCTCGATGAACCTGATTGGCCGGGATACTTAAAACCCAAACCTTGCGGCCTAGTTTTGCTACTATATCTTCCATCACCAAAGAGCTGATAAGTTTTGAGAGTGTTAAAATAAATGCCATCAAAAGAGCCGGTGTTAAGTAATCAAATTCGCGTTAACAGCATCAGTCAACAGACCCTAATTGCACTTACTCGCTGCCCTTTTTCAAACGAAGATAAATTAATGGGGATTTTTGCTTTGCGTTTTACCCTCTCAATAATCGTTACTTTTGCTCTTTTAGCGTATTTCCCCCTGGAGGAAGAAGCTATTGCCGTAGGCTGGAGGTGTAAGCCAGAATCCGTTTTGAGGTCCCTACTCATTTACCGTGTCCGAAGGCACGATATCTCTATTAATAAAGTCCAGTCTTGATGAAATTTGGATCAAACAAGTAAAGCGACATTCATGGCTTTGAGTTCAAAAACCGGAAGATCGGTATATTCTTAGAAAGTTTTTTGACAAAATAAAATTTGTTTACAGTGTTTAACTATTTTTTGTGAATCTTATGCAAATGTATTGGTTAAAATCAACTTAAGTTAAAAAAAAATAGCATTTTGAAAGAATTAATGTTCATCAATCGGTTTCTGAGATATTGGTCGTGCATAATATTGTCAAATTATTTGATTTCCCTGAAGGACGTAGAATGACATCAACTCTGGGAGAAATCCCTAGTTTTAGAAAATTCCACCTATAGGGAAGAAGCTGTTACCGTAGGTCTCATGGTAAGACCTAAGCCTAAGATCATCATAAATTTTTTCAGGTCCCCTGATGTCAAAAACATCAATAGTTCATTTTCATAAATAATTTAAATAAACTAATTAATATATATATATTTTTTTATAAAGGCTCAAGGATTTGAAAATGCTTTCTCTCAAAAAGTTAAAATAAAGTATACTATAACATTCAAAATGGCGGCAATTTTTAGTTTTGAAGTTATAGTTCAGGTCGGTGGTTAGGAAAAGTGTGAACATAGAGTGTAGCTAAGATGATGAGTTACTGTCAGGATTGTAATGTTTCAAAAGGGCGTTAATCTAATAATCTGGTAAAATCGGATTATCGGATCATGTGTAGAACGACAACTAGGTATAACTTGGGGAATATAAGAATCTACGGGTTGGACTGAAACAAACTGGAAGCAGTTGGTAACTGCGCCACGGCTGTTAAAGCAAGATAACTGGATTTACCCAAAGGAAAGGATCGTCTGCCAGAAATACTCGCCATTGCCAGCTTTGATGAACATCAGGCAATGCAAACCATTGCCTGATCTGTGATCGAAATTTCGTCTTCATAGATACAAGTAGACTAATCAATTGGTGTAGATCTTGAAATAATCACAGCGAATATGATGTCAATCTGTTAAGATGGACCTTGGAAATATCCGCAAATAACCTTCAGAAATTAATTCCTTTTTTCGTTCAATGCAATTATCTTCTGAGTTATATAGGATCTCCACAGGATTTTAATTACTCAACTTAAATCTTAGAAATATGAAATTAAATAAAAATTATCTTTCCAAATATTAATGATCGAACAATAAATGATGAGTTTATGTTACTTGTTTAGATGTTACGTGAACGCAGAATTTGAGTATTGTGGTAATAATAATTGTGATTGAAGTATACGAATTGATGGGTTAAAATAGCAGTTCGAAGGAGACTAAATTTTACTATTTTTAAGTTTTTATTCAGGGGGATTATCTTGCAGACTCCCCCTTCTCCTCCTTCTCCCCCATATACAATTTTAAATTTCTCTTGCAGCTCTAGTGGGTTTATTGTAAACCATTGCTTTAAAATATAAAAATGTATGTTTGAATTTGTTTAGTTCCGACACGGAAAGTAAAGGATGACTATATTTTCAAATAAGGGAATTTCGACTTCACTCTAAACAAACTATAAACTTACTGTAGTTCATATTATTTAACTGCCACTACTAAGAAGAGCTAATAGGAGCTAAAAAGGAAATAAATACTGTATAGCTTTATTAATAAAAATCATGAAGCTGCCTTAGGTTAAATTATTATTGCGTTCTTCTATAGAAACAGTGTATATAAAAAATAGTTATACAATCCAAGCAATATTTAAGTGTTCGGTTTTTAATAGAGATAATCGATTCTCGGTTCCTCCGGTTCTCGGGTATTGGTATTGTTTCCAAGATTCGTACGTCTAATCTCGATACTGAGAGTAGCCTCGATGACCAAATTCTATGACCAATATTTCGATGACGACCGCGAAATGACTGCGAGACTTTCAACGATGATAAGACCGAAAGATTTACTGCCGAGATTTTACTGAGAATTCAAGCAACATCGGTAGGTTCGATATATTGATCAGTACAACCGACATTCGACGACCGCGTAACCAAGAGACTCGTCTGCTGTTCTTTGTCTGCTGTTATTTGGGGCCAGTATTGAGGTTTACTGGCCACAATACAACAGAATTTTTGTTTATGTCTACTAATTGCCGTGAAATTTTGTGCGAGCGAAAGGTCAGAAAATGTAATCATACATAATGTAATCCTATGGCTGATTTGTGATGCGACGAATGTTTTCCTAACCGTGATAGAATCAAGATGGGTTTTGCGAAACGACCGAGAGATTTAGTACCGCAATACGATCGGCACTTTGGCGGCTGTATAATACCAGCATAATATTGGCAGCCGATACACAGCCGAGGGATTACCAGAGATTTTACGACCACGAAATGTCGAAAGACTATTGACAATGCAACGAAAGACCAAGAGATTTTTTTTAGCCGCAATCGAACCGAGATATTTGTTTTCGATGCGACCGGGATTTTGCACGAGCTATACGACCGAGGGACTTACGGCTCGATACTCGGAAACCGAAAAAATTGGTAGCCACGACATGACGCTATGACGGAGAGACTACGATCGAAGTCACCGTGGCAGATATTGCAGACATTGACCAACGGTGATAAAAGAGATTTTACGGCAGCAAAATTACAGAATCTCTAAGAAGCTATCGAGAGACATACTAACAACCACACAACCGAGAGATTTTCTGGCCTGAATTGAAACAAATATATGTTTTCCGAGTTTATTGCAAATTTTTTCATGTTTGGGGGACTCTGGATTCGCAACTGCTAATTTCCTTTGTTTGTGTTATAATTTACATTATTAAGTTGATTGTTGGTGATGAGATGTGTAGAATTGTGTTTCTAAGTACATAACAAATATCATATTTAATTTTTTAGATGTAACTTTATACCAGTGTCTATATAGTGGAAAATAAGAGTATAATTAACAGTTTTAGTTTTTTTGCGGCGGTTTGCGCTGCACGGGGTTAGTCTGTTTAATTAATTTAATTTACTTTTTACTCTCAATCCTGAATTTGGGATTTAAACATTTTAAATCCCTGTAATCTAAATATTTTATAAATATTGTTTCTAGAAATTTCACCAATCCTTTGAACTCGTTAAAACCACCACCGTTTACTTATTACACACTTTTATATTTAAAGACCTCTTGTAAATTGAATAAATATTTTGCCAATAAAATAATAAAATCAACAGCATACTGAATAAAGATGATAATAAAATTATGATGGCCAGCCTCAATTTCATTAGACTGAAAAAAAACAATAAAGAATTATATTATTGGAAAATATTATTTTTTATTTTAAAAGATATATAGTGGTGGGGCCTGATAGCTTCTTTGTTTTTTGTTTTTTATTTTTTGGTCAGGTAAAATATAAAATATTGGAAGTCGTTGCTAAACAGTTAAATCAGCTAGCCCTGATGGTTTGGTGGATGGAAATGAACTGGTTAACGTAAAGTGTTTGGCCTTCTGTCAAACTTTAGAATAATAGGCGGCAAGCAACAAAAGATTTTGCTTAGAGCTAAACAATGGTGTTCTAAAGCTAAAAAATGACTAATATTATTATTAGTGCATGGGACAAACAACATATTACCTAGAAATCTTTCACTTCCTGAAACCAGCACCATACTTTGGAATTGACTAAATACGTATAAAAGAGTGAAAATCAGCCGGGGAAATAATTCTCTCTTGGAAGTTCAACTGTCCCTGAACTAGTGCGTGGAACACGTGTAAAAATCTTTCACTTCCTGAAACCAGTGCCATACTTTGAGAATTGACTAAATACACATAAAAGATGAAAATAAGGCGGGAGACAAGCTTAAAAATAATTTTGTGACGGGTAGTTACGTCATCAATATGGCCGCTCAGCCAACTATAATAATGTCTCATATCTCGGAAAGCCCGTAACCGATCTTGACATATGACATCTTGTTTGAAAGGAGTAATAATAAAGGTTATTACACTTGCTGCGATAAAAACGATTTTTGAGTATTTTTTAAACATTAATTTTTTATAAGTATTTGTATTTTTATGTATTTAAATTAAGTTTAATAAGTTAAGGTAAAATTAACGATATATTTATTGTTAACTTATAATTCATGTAAAACCCAGCTAACTATGTATCATTCTTGAGTAATGACCTTCACAAGTACATAATAGGGTACAACGAAGTCCCATTTTCACACAGCGGCACTTTAGTCTATTTTCATACATATGTGCAGTATAAGGGCGGATAGACTGCTGCTGCCCCTTGGTGGGTTACGCTAGTGACATACTGATTGCTCCCACTGGCCGTACTGGAATGCTTGTCCATATTTCTGGCTGTGAATATACCTATCTAAAGGTAAAAATCATTGTATGGCGTAGCTTTTAAGCTAGTTTTCAGTATTTACAACATAAGTTTTGCTGTGGTGACGACTAGTCTGTTGTATTACGCGAGGAATTATCAAATTTATGCTGCATTTAGCTCTAATTCAATGATCAGTTCAGGTTAGTGCTTTGAAATTGGCCTTAGTAGTCCACGCAGCGATATAGCAGAAATGACGTCATCAGCTGCGCCACCGGTCATGGGACCGTGACGTCATCAGTCCCGTGATCTGCATCTGTCACGTGATCCGTCAGTCAAAAGATGGCGTAATTTTTTGAATTTCTAACCTCGATTATAGGGGTAGTTTTTAACCAAACTTTTAGGGGTGGTTTTCTTATAATTTAGCTCTGGCCTTAGCTATGTCATAACGGACAGGGGGAGCAGTTCGTATGTCGCAGTCACTATCTGCCCTGCGGGAGCAGTTCGTATGTCGCAGTCACTATCTGCCCTGGGGGAACAGTTCGTATGTCGAAGTCACTACCTGCCCTGGGGGAACAGTTCGTATGTCGCAGTCACTACCTGCCCTGCGGGAGCAGTTCGTATGTCGCAGTCACTATCTGCCCTGCGGGAGCAGTTCGTATGTCGCAGTCACTACCTGCCCTGGGGGCACAGTTCGTATGTCGCAGTCACTACCTGCCCTGCGGGAGCAGTTCGTATGTCGCAGTCACTACCTGCCCTGGGGGAACAGTTCGTATGTCGCAGTCACTACCTGCCCTGCGGGAGCAGTTCGTATGTCGCAGTCACTATCTGCCCTGCGGGAGCAGTTCGTATGTCGCAGTCACTACCTGCCCTGGGGGAACAGTTCGTATGTCGCAGTCATTATCTGCCCTGGGGGAACAGTTCGTATGTCGCAGTCACTACCTGCCCTGGGGGAACAGTTCGTATGTCGCAGTCACTACCTGCCCTGCGGGAGCAGTTCGTATGTCGCAGTCACTATCTGCCCTGCGGGAGCAGTTCGTATGTTGCAGTCACTACCTGCCCTGGGGGAACAGTTCGTATGTCGCAGTCACTACCTGCCCTGGGGGAACAGTTCGTATGTCGCAGTCACTACCTGCCCTGCGGGAGCAGTTCGTATGTTGCAGTCACTACCTGCCCTGGGGGAACAGTTCGTATGTCGCAGTCACTACCTGCCCTGCGGGAGCAGTTCGTATGTCACAGTCACTACCTGCCCTGGGGGAACAGTTCGTATGTCGCAGTCACTACCTGCCCTGGGGGAACAGTTCGTATGTCGCAGTCACTACCTGCCCTGCGGGAGCAGTTCGTATGTCGCAGTCACTACCTGCCCTGGGGGAACAGTTCGTATGTCACAGTCACTACCTGCCCTGGGGGAACAGTTCGTATGTCGCAGTCACTACCTGCCCTGCGGGAGCAGTTCGTATGTTGCAGTCACTACCTGGCCTTGGGGAACAGTTCGTATGTCGCAGTCACTACCTGCCCTGCGGGAGCAGTTCGTATGTCACAGTCACTACCTGCCCTGGGGGAACAGTTCGTATGTCGCAGTCACTACCTGCCCTGCGGGAGCAGTTCGTGTGTCACAGTCACTACCTGCCCTGCGGGAGCAGTTCGTATGTCGCAGTCACTACCTGCCCTGCGGGAGCAGTTCGTATGTTGCAGTCACTACCTGCCCTGGGGGAGCAGTTCGTATGTCGCAGTCACTACCTGCCCTGGGGGAACAGTTCGTATGTCGCAATCACTACCTGCCCTGCGGGAGCAGTTCGTATGTTGCAGTCACTACCTGCCCTGGGGGAGCAGTTCGTATGTCGCAGTCACTACCTGCCCTGGGGGAACAGTTCGTATGTCGCAATCACTACCTGCCCTGCGGGAGCAGTTCGTATGTCGCAGTCACTACCTGCCCTGGGGGAACAGTTCGTATGTCGCAGTCACTACCTGCCCTGCGGGAGCAGTTCGTATGTCGCAATCACTACCTGCCCTGCGGGAGCAGTTCGTATGTCGCAATCACTACCTGCCCTGCGGGAGCAGTTCGTATGTCGCAATCACTACCTGCCCTGCGGGAGCAGTTCGTATGTCGCAGTCACTACCTGCCTGGGGGACAGAGGCGGATCCACGGGGGGGGGAATGGGGGAAATTCCCCCCTTCCAAAATAGGTCGGATTCCGAAATTACGGGCAATTTTCGGGAAAATAAAATTCCAGATTTTCGGGCGGAATTTTTATCAACTTCGGGAAAATTTCGGGACGGGATTGTTTTAGCGATCGCAACCAAACAGCAAGTGTAGCTTTGCAAAACTCGCGATCGACCGCGGAAAACGATCTCGCGTATTTGCCGATCACAAATAAACGGCAAATGCAGCTTGCAAATCTCGTGATCGGTCGCGAAAACCATCGCACGTATTTTCCAGTCGCGGATGAATGGCAAAAATAGCTTTGCGTTGATGATCGAACGGCCGCGAAATACACTAGCGCGTCTCTGCCAATCGCGGATAAACGGCCGATGGATAGCTTTACGAAACTCGCGATCGGCCGTGAAAAACTATTGGCGAAATTCGCGAACGGCCGCGTATTTGTCGGTCGCAGATAAACGGTCGATGTTGCTTTACGAAACTCGCGATCGGCCGTGAAAAACGATCATATGTGTATTTGCCGATCGCTGATAAACGAAAAAAGAGAAACGATAACAAAAGTTATCCACTTACCATGTATTATGGTTTGCCAACAAAAACAAAGTGTATTAAATATAATAGTAAAATTTTGAAAATATATTTTTTTATGAGTTTTAATAATCAAAACAAATTTATTTGTTCTAAAATTTAATAGGTTAAAATCTTTTTTTGATTTAGAATATACATGTTAAGGAGATAACTTTAAAGTTTATTTAGATTTTATAAATTACATTGAATTTTTGTTGTACAAATGGTTGCGTAGAATCGAAACTGAGTTTTTAAGAATGGATGTCACTAGCGCTTGGTCAATTGTCTTTTTAATTCTGAACTTTTTTCTAAAAAATATATAGTCTTTATTTAGAGTCCCTCTTGAACCAAACAGAAGCCCTATCACTTAAATTATAAATTTCATATAAATTTTCTATTTTATATTTGTTTAAAAAAATGGTATGGTTGGTTTATAAATAATTCTTTCTCTTCATTTGCTTCTTTTGGCTGGCCAGTAGAAGATTCATACCTGACAGTCGAGTCAATTATCCACCCTTTGTTATTTCTCCTGTCCATGGCTATTATGTCTATTCTTCGAGTACTTCCATTTTCTAATGTACAGTTGACTTCTTCATATACTTTTAGTTTCAATTTTCTTAACTCATCTGCAATTATTTTTCGTACGTCGTTATGCCTCTTGTTTATAAGAAGGTCATAATGCCGACAAGACCCCAACACATGCGCAAGTGTTTCAAACTCATTGCAATGTCTGCAACGGTTTGTGTTGGGGCCTCGTCCTGGCCAACAAAAACTGATATGACGTTACATGTCATTTTCAGACAATCTCGCCATCCTGAAGCAGATAGCCCGTTTTTCCTGTATACCTAAGAGTTTGCAATGGGTACTTCTTTAAAAAGAGACCCCCCCCTTGTGGGTGGACCTTGTTGGGACCCCCCCCCCCACCTTTCCCTTTTTGTGGGTGGCTTTTCCATATTTTGAATTCTTTATTTTTAAAGATTTTTCTCAGGTGATCCCTTTTATTTGTGACCCGCCAAGGGAAAGGGACCTTATCTTCATAGAAAAAATTTAACAGGACAGCAAGTTTTAGAGGATAGGGTAAAAAAACATATTTTCTGATTTTTATTGTTTCTACTGTTTGTATGTTTCCAAACAATATTTGGTTCATCTTACACATGAATTTAACTTTTAACATGGTTAAATTAATTTTTTTTCGAAACCCTTGTAATCTGGAGAAAGGGGACCTTGACTTCCCCGATGGGGAAGCCGCTGGGGGGAGCGTTCCTTCTTTAACGCTTTGAAGTTAAGAAAATCTGAGAATTCTGTGAGGAATAAATGCAGGACTTAATATGCCCTGATCCAGGAATCAGATCATGAAAATGTACAGGATCTTCAAAAAGAAGTAGTCGACGACGTTGCTTCTGGTCCATGTGAAGTTTCAAAACAAACAAAAATGTACTAGAAGGTAAACAAATAAAAAAAGTGAAACTCAGAAACCTAATATTTTGTTAAGATTTTTATAATAAATTCTTATTTTAATTTAAAATTAAAATTAACTTTAGTTTTTATCATGTAACGAGACAGTTTGTCTTTAAAACGTTGTGTTTTTTTATCACTCCCATCTATTTAAGCAGCATTTGACTCAAAATACAAACGATTGACACAAATTCAATGAAGGATTCATATTCAGCTTTAAATTTCTGAGAAAATGATATATAAAACATAACCAATAATTTAAGTAGTAACGACAAAATTGAAGTTAGAAACTTGTAAAACTTTAGACCTCGATTTCCTAAAATTGATATTTGTAAAATTTCAAATTCAACAATTTATAGCTCAGGCATTTTTAAGATATCTTGAAAATTCTTTCACCAGTTTGTTTGGTGTTTAATGTAGATTAAGGATATACCAATAACTCAATTTCGAAAAAATGGAAGTTAAGGTCCCTTTTCCCTTGGCGGGTCACATTATGTTTTTTAATTGCGAATTCGCAGTTGGGTGTGAAAACCAATCTTTGGTATTCACTGATAGTGGTTAATCGACGGAATAACTTGCTAGAAGGCGTGACAGTGATGATTGTTCTTATTATCGGCCACAATGGTCGGCTACAAGTTGTGGTTTTGCCCATTAATTCAATTTTCTAAACTAATTCATAAGTCACTGAATCCCAGCTGAAATAATTATCTATATACTTAATACAATAAGGGTTTTTTATTCCCCTGGACCCCCTGTTTTGCTAACCCCCAGACCCCCCGAAAGGGTTCTATTGTCTAAGACCTCTCCCCCCAAAACTCTTCTCTGGATCCGCCCCTACCGGGGGAGCAGTCCGTATGTCGCAGTCACTACCTGCCCGGGGGGAGCAGTTCGTATGTAGCCAGGATTAACAACCCTCACTAATAATGGGCGCTTTCATTCGGTACTGACACATCCCTAGGCTTTATTAAACTGATATAAAGTTAATTAACAACTTAAGCTACCAAAGGAAATACTTACTGTATAAATTATATTACACTGAGAAAAATTTAGTCCTGAAATACGTGGAAAACACACGTAAATAAGGGTGTGCGGGTTACCCACTGCAATCTGGACCCGGCTCAATGCTCCGGCAGTGAGGCCGCCACACGGAAAATCAGGACTTAGTTTGTCTACATAGTTATGACGTCACTGGCTATGACGTCATTACTGTCGGTTGTAAGTCCTGCTAATCAGAGTTGGCTCTCGTAATTGCAGAGACTTTTCTCAGAATATCCTGCGATTCATTTTGCCTTCACCACAGTTTATCACAGAATATACATCCCTATTCTCGTAAAATATAACCGATTTCTATGCACTGGCTTGCCTAGTCTCTGCATTTACCGGTATTTTCGACTTAAAATCAGTAAAAGATATCTGGGTCCTTCCAGCGGTCACCCATCCAAGCTCTTACCACGCCCGATGTTTCTTGACTCGTATGTTCAGGTGAAGACTCCTATATCCATTGCGTTACGGCTCTTTGTTGACAAATGTAGTTGTTGAATAGCGTCTGAAGAAGTTATAAGTGCAGTTTTACGCCTAATGGTACTTCTCTACAGTGACAATTTATTGCGTAATTGTGTCTATACTAGCTGTCCGTACGTGTCGTGCGTGTTTCCCGGTACCGGAATTTTTACAAAAAGTGATGTTTGTTCGTTGTGTGCGTCTATCCGTTTGTGTTACGTGAGTATGTGTCATGATGGTTTTTAATGCTTCTTAGCGACTTCCACTGGATTGAAATTTGATTTCCATCGCCTGAGGAAGATCTCTCTGAGATTGTAACTGTCGTAGCCCATAATTTGAGACTAAAAGGATCAATTTGACAGTACAAGGTATTTACACCATTAATAGTTTCAATTTATTGCCCTGACATATTTATTTGATACATCTAAAAGTGGCAGCAAATCAATGCAAGGTTATACTCGACCTGCATTATATTTCTTACAATTCATCATGTTTAAGACTTTGCTAAAAATCCCCGAGTTATTAAAATCGAAGCAGGATTTAAACAGTGCAATTACTTTTTTTTTGGTAATATGTTCGTTTAAACTTTGGGCAGATAAAATTAATTTTAGGTCTAAAACTGATCAATGCGTCCTTGCAAATATATAAAAATTAAACAATATTTAACATAAGTAACTGCTGCCAAATAAAACTATTTGGCTTTCTTAAAAAATCTTAGCTTTTTCTCTGAAAAATTTGAAATTTGATATTCTTTTAGACGTTTCACTAGCATTTACTTTATATGTATTTACTATCAATGGTACTACAGTAAGTAAATCTGTAAGAAACATTATTAAAATTTGTATTATAGAAACCAAATGTTGTTACACAAACTTATATCACATTTGTAAATTTTCAATCCCAAATATAAAACTAACACAACGGACTTAAAATCAATCCAGATTTGTTTAAAAATATTTATTCGATTGAAATAAAATATTTAATGATGATGCGAACTAAAACAAGGTAAAAACTAACTGCTTTTACCAAATCACAAGGAAACAATTTGAAGTTCTCATCCTATCGTAAATGCAGTGAGCTGCAGGCTACATTCTTATAATCATGGATAAACTTATGACGTGTTTTGTGACGTATAGAAACCATCTATGACGTCACTTTGATGTTTTTTCCTTAAAATCACGGTAAATTCCCTGATTATTTGCAAATACGGCAGTTCGAGCGTAATTGCAGAGAAAAAGTTCTTAAAGAAGGACTGCGAGTCCTGCGTCTGTACTAATGCCCAAAACTCTGCCGAGTCATTGAGCTGGGTCCAGACACAACACTCCTGTACGTGAGCCAAGTCCTTATTTACGTATTGCGAGTACAGATTCTAGACTTGGGGCAAAAACTCTGCTTTTCCGTTAAGATATTTTTCTCAGTGTACTGAGAGAGTAAACTCAAATGGAATAAACTCTTTTCTCATCAAAGAAATTTCTTCATTAAGTGCATTAGCATTTTGGGGTAACACCTATGAGACCTACACAAAATCGTTACATTTAAAGTAAATCTCATTTTAATATTAATATAATAAAGAAGGGTTTAAGGGTTAAAAGCCTCTTTTTATACAACTCAAAATTTTACTTTTAAATATTTTTATGTTTATAATGTTCCAAGTCTCTTTTATATTGTAAGTGGAAACATCCTTAGAATTAAAAATGATTTAGACTCCATTACTGTTCAATAAATTACAAGAAATATTGTTAGAGATAAAAATAAATTTTAAATAAAGTTGGAGGGTTGTTAAATTAGTAAGATATTGATCAATTATTTAAAATATATCAATGACTTTAGGTTGGGTCTTAAAATGATATAAAGAAAGTGCATGTTCACTAAAGTAAGTGCATGCTCGCTGGTCCAATGACTGAGAGTTTGAATCTCCACAGAATCTTCAAAGAATATTATGAAGGTTAAATGCACCTAATTTTCCTTGGGCTTGATTGTAACAATATTAAACTTCCTTTATATAATTTGTAACTGCTATAATCGTTTTTAGACACTATGAAAGAATACGTCCAAAAAAGAATTAAAATACAAAAATCACAATCGTAAATTGTTTCTAAACCAGTTCAGAAATCTTTTTTATCGGTACAAGTCAAAACACAATCAGTAAACTTGTAAGTGCAATAAGTGACGTTGTTGGCGATAAAACGAAATCCGAGTTTGGTGTTAAACAGGCAATTAAAACGCTCTTACGTGGCCATTCAGTGAGAGAAGACGTCGGGGGTCAGCCGCCGACAAACCACAAGGGCAATGTCGTATCCCCTCATTCATTTAACATATTTTAAGTAGTTTCTTTCAGTAAAACTTGACATTTTGGTAAAATTCGATTGAAGAGGACTTTTTTGGTGAATGGTAAGCGGCGGCACTTCGCTTCACCCGCCAACCGATCTTAATCCTACCCTTGTAATATTCATCACACCAGATTTTACTTTCCTCACGTCACTATCCCCCCAGCAAACCAAGTAGATTTAAATAATGTCTAATTTAGCTTTAGGAAAGTGATATTATTATTATAAACAAATTAATAATAATAATAATACAAATTTGTATTAACACATTAATAATTTTAAACATAATTCGTGTATTTATGTTTGGTAAATGATTGGGTTGCCTAAGCCCGAAAATAGCCACCGTATATTTTTTTAAATTAAGGCCGTATGCCAGCCAGTACTTACATTTCTAGGGGTGTGTGAGTACTAATTTTTGAAGACGAGTCGAGTCGTCAAGTTTTTAAAAATACTTGCGAGTTTCGAGAATTTTTCGGGTCGAGTATTTTAAATAGTAGAAGGTAGTACTGTATTTAGTATTTTTAGGGAAATAGTAAAGTTAAGTTTAGTTTTAGGGGTATAGTATTTTTTTAGGGAATAGTTTTTTTTATGGTAGTAGTAGTTTTTGGTATCATACTTATTCTTGATCACACAAAATGTAATATTTTAGCGACTTTTCCCTATAGGGAAGAAGCTATTACCGTAGGTCTCATGGTAAGACTTAAACCCGAGACCATGATAACTTTTCGTTTTTTGGCCACCAGAAGCAAAAAACACCATTCGTATATATATATATATATATATATGTGTGTGTGTGTGTGTGTGTGTGTGTGTGTGTGTGTGTGTGTGTGTGTGTGTGTGTGTGTGTGTTAATGAAATTTGGTACAGACATCCATTGGTTACCAGGATATTGAAGGTGTTAAACACAGGACGTTGTCCCAATGTTAACCTTATGGGGAATAAGTAAAATTCTATATCTCGCTTATTTCTCAACATATCTTAATAAAACTTGGTTTTGTGGCTTCAACTAGATGAGATATAATGTATTTTAGTCAAAATCCCCGAAATTTCCATTTTTGTGGCAGCAAACCTGCATAATCATTCCCGATGTTATCCTTATGGGAAATAAAAAATATCTATATCTTCCTTATTTTTTAACATTTCTTGATCAAACTTAGTATATGGCTTCTTCTGGTTAAGATCTACTAAATAATGAATCAAAACCACCAGTTTTAACAGACCTGTTGCAGCAAACCTGCATACTCATCCCCCATGTTATTCTTATGGAGATTATAAAAAACATGTCAAATTTCGCTATGTTGGATTGAATTATGTTCTTTTGCATTTGTAATTCGCTGAGTATGCAGGTCTGCTGCAACGGGGGTGTTTTAGTTATTAAACTGGGAAATGTTCCTATTAGTTAAAAGTAAACCAGTTTTCAAATGAAATGAAACGATAACTCAGGCCATCTTTACATAACTTTATATCATTATCAATATTTTATTGACTTTCAGCTTGAGGAGGTAAAAACCAAGATACATCTACATTTGTTTGATTTAAAAAAGAGTTGTAACACGAATTCTTAATTACATGGTTTAAAAATTAGTTAAATCAGTCTTATTGAGCATAAGTAAAAAAATATCTCAAATTACAGAAAGAAAAAACTAAATTAAACTTATTGATATTAATAACTTAAAAAACACTTTAAATAAAGTCAAATAAAAATGTTTTATGGTGGCTGTTCATGACTGGTGTTAACTGTGTGAAAAACGGCCTAAAAATGCGATCGCGCGTACCAATTTCGGGTAAACGGCATGAGTAATTTTTTTTACTACTCGACTCGAACTTCCGAGTATTTTTCAAAAGTTTGAGTCAAGTAATGTGATCTCGGCTCGAAGAAGCTCGATAATCGAGTACTCGCAAGGGTGTGCGACTCATTGGACATCCTGCGGCTGAGTAGCGAGTACTCACTGGACCAGCGAGCATGCACTTATTCTGCACTTACTTTAGCGAGCATGCACTTACTTTATATCATTTTACGACCCAACCAAAGGTCATTGATATATTTTAAATAATTGATCAATATCTTACTAATTAAACAACCTTCCTAACTTTGTAATTTGTAAGATTTATAAATTACTATCTTATAAATGAAAAAAATATCCGTATTTCATTTCCGTGGCCGTTTGGCTCTTCTACCCGTCCGTTTTTCACTATTGAGGTTTCGAATTAAAGGTTTGCACGCGCAGATTCGTCATAAAGCATCAGCAGCATTATCTACCGAATTACTCGCTTACACTCAAACGGAAATTCCTCCCCATGTATGTCTTACAGGAGTCTCAATTTTGCAAACATTTCTTATTATGGTTTTAATAAGTCTCTGGACTCGAGTGAGGTACGTCATTATACAGATATTGAGAAGTAATCATCGAGTTGCAGGTTTTCAGTTGGGATTTATGGACTTCACACCCAAAAAAACCATATTCGAACTTTTCTTAAATTTTCCATAGTTTAAATTCCTTCAGTTAGTTTTAAGTTCCACAAAATGCTTCCATGCACGCCCAAAATACTGTAATGAAGTACCGGCCGCATTCATTTTTGAGTCATAGATATTGGACGAGTTTCAAGTGAACAAAAAGTGGACAAACAACAAGTTTTGTTTTTTCTAATATGAGTAGTTAATTAACGTTTAATAGCATTAATATTACCCCATGAATTATTTATGTCATTAAATATAACTTTCAACACAGCGACACAACATTATAACACAGTGAACACAGTGAATTACAACTTTCAATTGAGCTAAAATTCATAGCTCTGGCGAATACGATGCGAACTATTTTACTAATTTACAAATTTATATATATTTTATTATGTATACATGCAATTATTGATAAAAAGATCCATTTTTATTTGATAATTTTTGTATGTTTTTGTCTTAAAACAACTCTTTGATTCATAGGCTTTGATTTGCAGACTTTCATTTAAGCTTGGTGATTTAAATCTAACGACTTTTAGGCAAATTATAAACTTCAAATAATATGCATATATTTTCATTTTTTCAAAGTTTGCTTTTGATTTTATCTCTATTTCCTATCAAGTTAAACCATAAATTTTGTTTTAAAAACCTTGAGTGAAATACCGGTTTTTGACCCACTAATTATTGAAACTGAATGAATAGAATAGAATAGAATAGAATAGAATAGAATAGAATAAATCTTTATTTTGCCATTTTTTACAATAGTTACAAAGTTTTTACAAAAAAATACAGTTTGTATCTACAGACACAATGACATAAATATATATATATACAATATAAATAAATAAATCTGTATTAGATATGACAATATACTCAATATAAAAACAAAAACATCATAGGAACTTTGAGTCTATAACTTAATAAATAGGCTGCATCTTTTTGTGGCAAAATAAATAGGGATCCCCTAGGAAAAACCCTGTATTGGGATCGCCATCACTTGAATTAATCCTGATTAAATCAATCAGCGAGGCGATTGCTAACATTTATCTTTTGAGTATTTTTAATTTCAATTGTAATAACAATTTACTGGGCTAATTTTTCAAAATAAATATATCATATAAAAAAACACAAATAAAATATGATTTGAAATAGTTTGTAACATTGCAACAAGTTGGTGTAACAGTAACAGTAACATGTATGTAACAGTATATGGCAATACAAAAATGAGAAACACAAGAAATGCAAGAAAAGAAAGCAGAAAGAAAGAAAGCAGAAAGAAAGAAAGCAATGGGACTGAGTCTTATCTCACAATAGTTAGTAAGTCATCAATATTTTCCTGCAAGAACAGCCATTTTTTTAATTGAGATAAAAATGTGTTAAAGGTTGTGAAGTTGCCAATTTTTGAATTTATTATGTTAAATATTCGGGGTGCAACACTGCTATAAAACATCTGATGGGTCGTTAAATAGGATCTAGGAACTGGAAAAATTTGATGTCTCCATAAATTGTAAGTTGGCTCTTAGGCAATTGAAAATGCTGTACTTAGAATAAAAAACATTTTTAGGACTTTATAATAGTACAAATGTCGCAATGGAAGAACTTTAAGTTCAAGAAAAAAATGAAAAGAAAGAATGAGGTTTAAGCAAACGCACTGTGGATAACCATCGTAAATGTTAATGTAAGCAAACGTACTGTGAACAACCAACATAAATTTTTATTCTCCAATGGTTTTCAAAATAAAGATTATTTGCCTCTGTCATTCATGTTATTTTAAATGTTTAGGTATGAGAGTACTCGGTGAATTACAGGCTTTCAATATTTGGGATACAGTTTATTTAGCTCCGTGCGTGGCGACCTCCAAACTACACCAACCTACATTTTTCGGGAATTCGCCTTCAACTAAATATCTAAATATTTCCATATTGTGATCGTTCTACACTAAAAACACTCTATAAATTACCTGCTTTATTTTGAGCGATTGGCTGATGAATTCGGACAAGTGAAGCGTGAGGCAAATAACAACCAACATAATATTTCTTCAGGAATTTATCTTCCGTTCTAGTTCTCTTGAAGATTAATGCCTCCAGTTCTAGTTACATTGCGGTTAATCACATTTGTAATATTATTTGTGTTTAATCACATTTGTTATATGATTCATCCTAAGAATACTAAGTGAATTACTGGCTTTCAATTAAGCTCAAGGTTGGAGACCAGCATGCCTTTAGTTGGATGGTATATACGGATGGTACACTTTTCCAATAATAACATTATGTCTACTTTTGTATATTATCAATCCATACCTTAATCCAACATTTTATGACAGATTTAATTTTTCTGACGTTTCATTCCTTTTAAATATGCCTTTAAAAACATAACTTTTACATTTGGTTGGATCGTTTGTTGTGTAGGCTAATATCCGTCTTTTTAAATAGTAAGTATTTGACCCATTAAAGTTTTTTCTTATTACCAAAATTTAATGCTGCGGAACTTAAAGAAACCTTTGAAAATAATGTGTACCTTGAATGGATCAAGTTATGAGTTGAAACACCTGCTTTTTGTTTGATGGTTTACCTACCACTCCGGCGAGAAGTGTAAACATTGATTTTTTAAGTGTTCGTCGCCCTCAAACCAACACCAAAATCAAAAATCAAATCAAATCAGCTTTATTTCGAATGGAATGTAAATACATATTATACAAAAGTCATTTATAAAATAATAATCTTAAATATAACTAAAATGACTATAATAATATTGAAATTACCTCTCACATAGGCTTTTTCCGCCCGTGCGTGAGAGTTGCCGTTATCTCTTAGTTTTAATAATAGTTTTTGAGCTGAATATTGAAAAAATTAATGAAATTTAGAAAGAAAAAAATATATAATCAGGAAAGGAAATATGCTTATTTAGATTTGCTTGGAAGATGTAGACAATATTTAAAATTATTTTCAATAGTGGATTAAAAAAAACAGTTTTCAATTACTTAATTGTTCAATTATTGGTGTGCAACTTGATATGGCCAGACGGACAGACAGACAGATAAGACACCCTGGCAAGAGCGGGAATGTCCCCCCCTCCCACCCAACACAGGACAGACGGACTACCTAAACATCATGCAACTATGTTCGCACGCACCACTCACTCACTCACTCACTCACTTTCTCTCTCTCTCTCTCTCTCTCTCTCTCTCTCTCTCTCTCCCCCACGGTTCATCGACACACTACTGCCTATATATAGATGATATTAAGTCATCTGCATTTTTCCTTCCAATCGAATGCAGCCAGTTGTTTATTCTTACTTTGTAGACTGAGAAAGATGTATTTACATTTTTTAAGGAGTCAGGAATATTTCTATATAAAACGTGCGAGATATCAAATGAGTTAGTGGTTGAAAAAGTCTTATTCAGTTTAGTGATTTGAATTCCTGAATATACCAATGTTTCTGGTTAGATAAGTATGAGTTGGAATTTAAAGAATACTATTAGAATTTTTAAACAAATTGCAAATAACTGCTCTTATAAAAAGTTGTCTCACATCTAAAACTTTAATTTCTGCAAACAACGCGTCCGACGGATACCGCCGACACCTTCTCATTGCTGCTTTGAGGATTGCTTTTTGTGTTATGATCAGTGGTTGAATTGTTGATTTATACGCCCCACCCCAAGCCCATATCCCTCCCTCTAATATAGATTGAACATAGGCACAGTATACTATTTTAATTACTTTTGGGTTTAAAGCATGACTAAGTTGGAAGAAAGCGTAAATTAATTTCCGAAACTTGTTATTAATAAACTTAACATGCTTATTCCACGACATTCTATTGTCCATCAAAACACCTAAATATTTGTATGAATGAACCCTTTCAATAGATTCGCACCCACAGTTTGTCGACTCTAAGTTTCCACAAACATGCAGTTTGAGGCTAGTAATTCGCGTATCGGATCGATCCCTCAAAGCGATTGGCATACATTTGGTTTTGGATATGTTAAGTGTTAATAAATTTTGGTCAAACCAAGACTTAATTTTAGATAAATTCCTCATTGCCGAATAAAAAACAGAATCCCAAATGTCACCTTCATGAAGAATAGCTGTATCGTCAGCAAAAAGGTATAGTTTACCTGTGATTTCTACTTTGGCCAAATTGTTTATATAGATTAAGAACGGTAAAGGACCCAATGTACTACCCTGGATAACTCCGAAATCAATATTTCTAATGCCACTATTAACCCCATTAATTGTCGTTACTTGCCTCCTAGAATCCAAGTAACTCCTAAACCAACTGTGTGCCCAAACCCTTAATCCCTATCAAATTTAGTTTTTCAAGCAGTTTCTGCCTATCTATTGTGTCAAATGCTTTGGCTAAATCCAGAAATAATATTTGGCAACGCTTATTTTTGTCGAGAGAAGAATTTATATCTTTGGTAATTCTGAAGAGCGCGTCAGAGATATTTTTGGATTTCCTGAACCCAAACTGGTGTTCTGTTATGATTTCATTTATTTCCAGATAAGCAGCCAATTGATCTTTAACGACTTTTTCTAAAACTTTTGAAAACACTGAGGAAGCTTATTGGGCGAAAATTGGATTTAATTGTTATGTCGTCTGATTTGTACGAAATAACTTAAGCAACCTTGAGGGCGTCGGGGAACACGCCGGACGCGATGCTGTTATTAATAATATGGAGTAAAGGTCTACATAACGACTGGAAGTGCTGCTTTAAAAAGTCGGCCGATATGCCGTCGCAGCCGGGAGCCGAGCCGCCGCGCAGGCCCGAGACGTAATGTAGTAATTGGTCGGCTGTAATGGTGTGAAGAGTAAAGTTAGCGTCTATCGTGAAGTCTGCGTCGTTGACGACAGGCGGACCGGCCGAGTTGATTCTTGAGGCCAAGTTGCTGCCAACTTGGGAAAAATATTCATTGAACTCGTCGGCCACCTGACGTCTTAAATCGCCCTCCTCCTTAAGTTTAAACCCATGTTGAACCAAACCCTGAAGTTTGAAAGCAAGCTTTTGTGTTTAACCCTAGAGATTGAGTTATAAAAATGGTTTCAAAATTATTTTATTGGTTATTAAATTATGAAGAGCATTTTCTTTTTCACTGTTACTTAATTTTTTTCGTGTAAACAGAAGTCGCCTGTGTTTATTGATTCCAAAATGTGGGGTGATTTTTGTTCAACATAATTATATTTCAGGAATACCCTCCTGACGTGTACAGAAATTTAGCGCTTCAAAAAATGGCGAAACGTTTTTATTTTCTTGCGGAAGACTCTGTATTTTGTATGTTTTTTGACTCGATGTTCAATTAGAAGCAAATTTTATTGCTTGAAAAATATCCTTCACTAAATAAATGGATAAAGAAATGTCAGCAGTTTAGTTCTTCCTTAAAAATAAAGTAACTTTGGTAGTCTGTATATCGTAAAATGACTTGGTCGAATAAAAAGTACCAAAGAAAAAAAATCCTTTGTGATTTTATACCTGGCAGTATACAACGCGAGCTTTGAAATCACTTAAACATCTGATATCCATTGTTTCCTAAGCATCCCAAAATTTAAATTATATGTACTGTGAATTAGCTGTTTATGTAATTTTGAAGCTTTTAATAATATGACGCCGAATGAAGTTGAGGTTCTAAATTAAAAATATGCCATTTCGACAATTTTAAAATTTTCTTACGACTTAAGTTTTTTCTTATGGGCAAAATATTTAGAACCAGAATATTGTAAATAGACTCCAGATTATTTGGCTCTGATCTGCTAGGACTTAAACTCTTTTAAACACTACTAAAATCGTTATTAAAATATTTACTTGACTTACGATGTTATATGGCTGCAAGGAAGAGCAAATTTTAAGACGAAATGTGGAAAAATCCCGAAATATAATATTTTGATCTCTATATGACTCAAAAGGTATAGTCAGTATATATACTGAGGTACAGCAGTTAACGAAGCTTTTTTCCAACATTTATTGAATGTGTTTTAAAATATCCTCATTCGAGTATGTCGTTCAACATCGAATGGGTCTCATTTACTTAAGCTTATCAGAGTAAATAGTTGAGTTCCCTGAAGGAAAGACACGAGTAGGCAATACAAGCGTTCAAATAAACTTAAGTAAACTGTCTCGTACGATACGGAGGAGAGATAAGAAGGTGATAATATGGACTCGACCCAGCGGCCTACCTGTCACTGGGGGGCTACTAATGGAGGCACTTGGACTTCCTACTCGCATCGTATGTGTCTGACGACTCTTTCTCACCAACGGATTCCATTAATTTTAATCAAAAACGCCATTAAACAACTCGACACCTCAATATAACAACTCAATCGGCTTTACTATGAATAGTTTCTATGTGTAAAGTTTTCAGCACATTTTCGAGTGAGGAAAACAATCTCACTTAGGCCTGATTTCACCACTAGTTCAAAACATAAATTTTAAACGTGTGATTTATGATTTGGAATATGCATAATCTAAAAAGTTTTGTTTCACCTAAAGGTACCTTTTTAAAGAAAAACTTTTGGCTTCAATAGCGACCGTTCTGAAAGACAGGTTACACAACCTTTTCAATGTGCGAAGTTCAAGTTTTAAACGAAAATTCTTGTTTATTAGAAGTCCAAATACTTCTTGAAGTTTAATCACTTTATCATCCAATTTTTATGCATAGAAAACCTAAAAACATATATTTAAATGCCCTCGTTGCAAAAGACCTGCATACTCATGAATTTAAAGTACAAGAGAACTTATTTCAATCCAAAATAGCGAGATTTTACATGTTTTTGGAAGCTCCATAAAAATAACATGGGGAATGAGTATGCAGGTTTGCTGCAACAGGTATTTAAAAACTTGGTGATTTTAATTCAATATATGGTAGATCTGATATAGAATAAGCCATATACCAAGTTTCATTGATATATGTTGAGAAATAAGCAAGATGTAGAATTTTACTTATTTCCCATAAGGATAACATTGGGACAACGTACTGTGATTACCTCTTTTAATATCTCGGTAACCAATGGACATAGAGCAGTGATTCAAAATACTAAGTTGTTTGTTTTTTTAAGCTGAATTCAATGGTACTAACGAAAATTGGATTACTTTTATTTTCTATGTAAAAACTCAAAAAACCCATTTTTGGAGAGGTTTAAGCCCCTTAACCCCGCCTTCCGGTAGTCCGATCGGGCTCATTTACGAACTCGTCCAAATAATGACTACTTTACACGTCCATGCCAAATTTCATTAAGCTCAGACCATTTATACGTGAGTTACCGTGCTTAAAAACACACACACACACACACACACACACACACACACACACACACACACACACACACACACACACACACACACACACACACACACACGCACGCACGCACGCACGCACGCACGCACGCACGCACGCACGCACACATATTAGATATTATATATTAATTATTAGAATATATATTATGGGGGATTACGGGATTGAGAACGTTAATCTCGGGATCCAGGGACCAATTCCGGGATTGAACCTACATAGTATTTAACCGATATTAAAAAAAAATTATTATTATTTTGCATATATACTATGGCAGGGCCAGCCCTAGCCGTTGCGAGGCCCTGGGCCGATATGACTTGCGGGGCCTTTTAAAGCCGTTGTGTATATTGTATAGGCGAGTTAGTTGTAGGCCTACGGCGCTTAGCGTTTCAGTCTACATTCCAATGGATTGCGTTATTGCGTTATTTTAATCTTTTATTTTTTATGATTAATCTAATATTTAGATAATAATATGAGTTTGAAAGTATATAGAAAAAAATTATAAGCATACATTTTTATCGGGCACTATAGGCTATCTTGTTTAATCTTGACAAAAAACAACAAACAAAAGTAAGTATCAAGAGTCCTCCCTACCCACGGCAGTTTTCGTTTTCCTGCGACAGTAGCGGCGACTTTGGAACTTCGGCTCCATAAGAGCCCATCCTAAATCAGTGCATATTTTGCGCTGTAAGGTTTCGCGCGGACCCATTTAGCGCCCATACTTTTTAACATATCCATATTATGCGATATTATTTAAATAAATAATACTCTGAATTACTGTAATTGTTTTTTTATTTTTGAAAAAAGGTCATAAAACACGTTATATTAATGTCCAAAGTTGACTATTTTAAATTGATTATAGAAAAAATCTATTTAAGTTATCCAAATTCCAAAAAGCAATGCTAGTAGTTTGGACATTTCCCGGTTACAACTATATTGAATTTAAAATTTCCCTTACCTCATGGGGCATCTATATCCATCTATATATATATGGCGTCTATATCTCATCCGCGTGAGAGCTGTTTTTGGACATTTTTGGCTGGGTAGGGAGGACTCTTAAGGGGGCGTATCCCAACTGCGCGCGGTGGTCAGAAATCTGTCAAAACCGACTGTCCAACTGCGCGCGGTGGTCACTTCGGGTCCCTCGCGGCACATGTCCAACTGCGCGCGGTGGTCAATTTTGGCTCTCACAGCCCTGACGGCTGAGATTTTGTATTTTATGTTTGAAATTGTTATAAATGTACATCATTTAAAACTGTTCAAAACCACAGTAACTAATAAAATAAAAGTTAACCAGTACAGAAGAGAATACTTATTTTTAATTTTATCTTGAATAACATTCCATTAAAGTGTTGCCAAAAAATAATACCGTGTATCTATATTTCGGTGTGTCTTCAATGAAAATCCTCTTTAGTAAAATTTATTTATATATAAAACGGTTAAGGCAAATATAAATTAATTTGACAAAAACCTAAAAGGTATACCCAAAACAGGAGATGAAGCTTAAATACCACTAGAAGTAAAAAAAGTCCATGAGAAAGAGTGACTATGATTTTATATGTTCCAAAGTCTACAATATATAATCATTCATATCAGTACTGGGTTTGTAAGCTTGCTTATAGAATTTAGTAGCGAGTTCAAAAATGTTAGTTTTGTAAACAACCAGCGCACACTTCTATAACAAATTTGCTGTAATCTCTGTTTCATAAAAGAGTTAGCTACACATCTCAAATTGGCAAAGATAGGTTAAAATACTTATATGTTTTTATGAATTGCAATACCAATTGCAATTAAAAGCATTATAGGAATATTAATAAAACTTCAGACTTTAACATTGACTTCTTATTTAATTAACGTACAAGATGCTCATAATTCCAGGTCAAGTGAGCCAACATTGGCAATTTTTAACAAAAAAATAACAGTTATAAAATCATATCAATGTATACTTACATCATATTAACCATAGTGAACCTAAACTTCTATTTACAAAATAAAAATCTAAAAAACCTAATAGCGCGCAGTTGGACTATACCCTAAAAGTGACCACAGCGCGCAGTTGGACTGGATCCTTCGGGGGCCATAAAACTATTCCTCGTCCAAAATCTGACCACCGCGCTTAGTTGGGCTATCCCCTCTTAAGGACCTCATTTTCGGTCCTTGTTGCGAAATGTACTGTTACAATATTTTGTAATATTGTCCTATCTTGTTATTTAATGGGAATTAAAGTAGACTACTTGTTTAATGATAATTTGTTTATTTTCATCCAATTAAGAAAAATACAACTTTTCTTGCCTTTCTTTCAGCAAACTCGTATACGTTCGAGGTCATAAAAGATCATTCCAAAAAACCATGACACGTTCAATTAACAATCGCTACAGTAATAATAAGTCTATATGTAGACTTATTATTACCGTAGCGATTGTTAATTGAATCTGATTGGCTGTGGGTCATCGGTCCACAGCCAATCAGACAATGAAGAGTCTGTTAGAGACTTGTTTCGATCTATTAAAAATGAAGTGGCGGAATCACGTAAGTCAAGTGAAAATCTTTTCAACAAAATTGATGATAAACTGGATCTACTGCAAAAATCACTTAGCGATGTTGATATGAGGGTCGGCCTCGTGGAAGAAGAAAACAAAAATTTACCTCAACTGTGTTCGAATCTTGAAACAAAAAATGTAGATTTGATACAAAAAGTGTGCCAACTTGAATGTGATCTCGCTGAGTTACAGCAGTACTCGCGTGTAAATAATATTGAAATTCGAGGTGTTCCGGTTACAAATGGAGAAGATATTTACGCAGTTCTGGATTCGATTGCTAAGGCTCTTGGTGTAAACTTCATCCGCAATGATATCTCTGTGGCCCACCGCCTACCGAAGCCGAGCAACGGTCGCTTCCACCCTAGCATCGTGGTCCAGTTTATCTCCCGATCATCCAAGGCACAATGGATCCTGGCTGCGAAGAAAAAACAAATAACTACTACGGATGTGTCGGCAACCTTTCGCCCTGCTACTCCTGTCTACCTTAACGACCATCTCACAAGGCAGAACAAAATGATCCTGGGTAGCGCACGAGCCTTAGTTAAAAGCGGACGCCTGGCTTACGCGTGGGCCTACGAGGGTAAAATATTTGTCCGGAGAACGCCAGATTCAGCTGCGAAGAGGGTCCGTTCGTTGGGCGATGTGGAGAACGCTGCCCGGGCTTCGCCAACCAGCATCCAGCAGATGAAGGAGCAGACGCGGGAAACCATCTCCTCGGGAGCGGACAACAACGGAAGTGACTAGGTCCTTTAACCGAACTGATGCAGGTTTTTCTTTTTTAATTATATATTTAAGTTCATATTGTATAATTTAGTTGTAGGGTTAGGGAATCATAGGGTCGCAATTATATTTTGCCCAATTTTATTTCAGTTTATAGTTCGTTTCGATGGTCGTACTGTACGATTACTAGCTGGAAGTAATTACTGACAAGTTCATTTTCTAGTTTAATTTAAGTCGTTCGGTTATTTTACTAGATACTTTTTTTCAAGCTGACGAAATTTAAATTTAGGTTAAATACTGTTTGATTTTAAATTATCAATTCACTTCTGGTTCCGAAAAAAAATATATAAATAAAATTGAAGGGAATACACTATAATAATGTATTGTAATATATAATGAATGGCTTAGATAAATATATTTTTTGTTCTTTCTTGAATTTTGTAGTTAGTTTATTAAGGTTCAAATAAACAAAAGTTGTGAACATAGCATAGAATTATTTTTTGTTTGTGTCTTTGTAATAACGGACAGCAATTAAATATATTTTTGTTTATATTTCTCTATCCCAGAATAATCACTAGGAAAGCATTTTTATTTTATTGATTTCATAAGATCGGTATTTGATAGGAGGTATTTTTTGTCACAAGCTATTGTGTATATTGAGGAATATAGTTTGCTATGGAACAAAATTAACAATAGCAGGTTTGTGTTGCTTTGATAAAATAAATATAGCTGAGCATTCTTAAGATCTATCTGCGTTATATACGTTTTCTTTTTAGTAATCCCTATATTTAATATTAGCTCTGTTGTAGTTGCTCTTGAAAATACTTAAAAGTTCCTCCCATAATAATATTATAATGTTTTAAGTTTCATGCTTCATTTATTTGGTTGTTCAAGCATATGTTTAATGTTTTGTTTTTGGTTTTTGCGGGCGTTTGCCGTCGCTGATTGCTTAAAAACAATAAGTCGGTGATGACGGGTGTCCGCGGGTGTAAGAATCATGACATATAATCATCATCACAAATATTGAATTTCAAACAAAGAATTAGTTAAATCTGGGGATCAGTTATGGGATGGGAACAGTTGATTATGTCATATGTACTTTTAGTAGGTTTAGGTTTTTTATATTTAGTTAGCGGTAGGTCGAATGGATGTGTCAACAAAAAATGGATGATGTTTTAATAAACATGGATAGTTTTAGATTGGTTTCTCATCCAAAAGTGAATGAAGATTTAAATCAATTTAAATTTTTTGAAGAAGACAAATCAGATATTTCTAGCAGCGGGTTTTTAAATATAATGCATGTAAATATACGGAGTTGCAATAAGCATATTGATGAATTATTGGTTATACTCAATAGTTTTGAAATAAAATTTGATGTTATAATTTTAACAGAGACCTGGCAGAATGAATGTGGTATGATTGTATGTTTGGATGGGTATGTTGCGTTTGTAAATTCTGTTAGTAGAAATCAAAATGACGGCGTGATAGTGTATGTGAGAGAATGTTTTGATGTGTGTTCAAGTGAAGTGTATCTGTGTGGCGCCACAAGTATAAAACTGAACCTGGCGCTTGGCAGGGAGCGGTTCACTATCTTTGCTGTGTACCGCAGTCCAGGATACGGCCGTGACCTTGAGCAGTTTATCATTGACCTTGCTGAGTATTGTGATAACCGGAGCAGGGAGGAGGTTCACTGGATTGTGGGTGACATTAATTGTTGTATATTGCCGGACACCACGGAATATTTATCGCAACTATATTTAGATACATTGTATGAAGCGGGCTTTGTAAGTTGTGTTAATGTTCCGACGAGAGTGTCTGCTGTTTCTAAAAGTTGCTTAGATCATATCTTTGTTGATGTTAAAGATACTTGCAAAGTTAAATCCGGGGTTATTAAATCTGAAATGACCGACCATTATATTGTACTCGCTAATTTTCAATTACAAATCGATGCTAAATCAAATAATTAGTCAATGTCTCGCATCTCAATTATAATAAAGCGTCGCAACTTATTAATAATCATGATTGGTCTGCTGTTTTACGTGCTAACGACGTTGACACGAGTTGTAATTTTCTTGTAAATTCCTTGCAAGATATTATCAACAAATCTTCTTGTACGAAACGCATTCCAGCGAAATTGTTCAAAATTAAACCTCGGATAACTAGTGGTATATTATTGTCGATTCGCCACCGGGATAAATTACATAAACAAGTGAAGAAACAACCATTCAACACTGAATTAATAAATACTTTTAAAACATATAGAAATAATTTAAATAAACTAATAAAAACATCTAAAGAATCGTACTATCGCAATAAATTTCAGGAATGTAAGGGTAATCCCAAGGATTTTTGGAATCTTTTAGGTGAGCTTACTGGGATTAAAAAGAAAAAAAGTGATTTACCGATTAATTATTTTTTGGACAAAACAGTTGAAACTGAGGAGGGTGGCATTAAACGTGTCGCTGACTCTCTTAATGATTATTACGTTGGGGTTGGCGCCGGTCTGGCCAGTGCAATCCCCCCTGCGACGGAGTGCATTGTCGACGACGCGAGGTGCGGTGTTGACTCTCTCTTCCGACTGCGGCCCGTCACGGAGGAGGGGCTGGCGTCTGTGGTCCAGAGTCTCAAGGGGGGTTCCGCTCCTGGGGTGGATCAAATCCCTGCATCTTTAATTAAAAGTTGTTTCCCGACCTTGAAAAATCCCATACTCAATATAATAAACAAGAGTATTTTACAAGGCATTTATCCGGCAGCGTTTAAAACGGGAAAAGTAATTCCTATCTATAAAGGGGGGACCAAAAACGAATTTGCTAATTTCAGACCAATAACTCTAGCCAGTCTCCTCGCGAAACTTTTAGATAAATGCGTCAAACGTCAATGGGAAGGCTATCTACTTGACCAAAATATTTTATCGGAGCATCAGTTTGGCTTTAGACGCGACAAAAATATTAACGATGATTTGTTTTCACTCACAAAAAATATTCATGACTAAATTGGCCGCAATAAAAAAGTTCTTTTAACTTTTATTGACCTCGCTAAAGCCTTTGACATTGTTGATCGGAGGATTTTAGTACAAAAACTGGAGTATTTGGGTGTTCAGGGGTGTTCGCTGGATTGGTTTAAAAGTTATTTAAATGATAGATATCAATTAGTTTCAATTTTAGGCCAAAATAGTTCATGCAAAAAGATCGATTATGGGGTTATACAGGGAAGTACCCTTGGGCCTTCTCTATTCTTAACGTACATAAACAATTTGGGTAGGGTTCCTTTGGACCAGGGGCAGCTCTATCTGTACGCGGACGACACGGCCCTCCTCTTTGAGGGCGGCAGTTGGGAGGAGGTGTATGGCGTGGCTGAGCGAGGTCTGCTCCGTGTCAAGCGCTGGTTCGACCAAAACCGACTCACAGTTAATTTGAAGAAGACTAAGTATATAGCGATATCTCTGAGAGCAGATCAAGATCCGCAACATCTACAATTAAAATTACATACTTGTGGTGGCCAGAGTGAATGTGAATCGTGTGAATCTATTGATAGAGTGTTGAGTTATAAGTATTTGGGGGTCACGTTTGATAGTCGGCTAAGTTGGGTTTATCACATCAATGACATTAGAATGAAATTAAGAAAGTTAATTTTTGTTTTTGGAACTCTTAGTAAGATTTTACCTCTAGATATCATCCGAAATGTATATTTTGCGTACGTTCAATCTGTATTACAGTATGGAATTTTGGCGTGGGGCGGGAGTTATCCTAGCAATCTTCATCCGCTTTTTGTAACTCAAAGATCAATAATTAAAGCAGCTCTTCAAAAACCTAGACTTTATTCTTCAAATTTGCTTCTGGATGAATTCAAAGTATTTAATATTACTCAGCTGTTTGCTAGATCACTCATTGTATATATGTTTAAAAATAGTTTCGATTTTCTTACAGATATCGGTCATGATCACTTTACTCGCGCGTCTGTAAACGTTGGTATCATCCCGCCAAGATTGAACAAATCAGTCAATAAAACCTGTTCATTTTATATTTCCCACATAATTTTCAAAAATTTACCGGATCATCTAAAATTTCCTCCCCCGTGTAATTTATCCACGTTCAAAAATAAGTGGATTCAAGTTATGTGAAGGGACAAACTGGAGCGCTGCCTAAAATCCCAATATACGTGATGCCATCCGATACGTGTGTGTGTGAGGTTGTGTGTGCGTGCGAGCGTCTGTGTGGGTGCGCGCGCGCGCGCGCGCGTGTGTGTGTGGTGAGTGTACGTGGACGAGCATGAGAGTGAGTGGGTGAATGAGGTTAGTGTGTGTTGTGCGTTTGTGTGAGGGAGTGCAATGTTGATTGAGATTGTTGAGTGAATGGGGAGGGGGTGGATTTGATAAGGTCCGGAATGAGTGGGCCAGGTCGGCCTTTTTTCTATTAAACTTTTTTATATCAGGCTGCTTTTTGTAACCTGCGGGTATTATTCCTAGTTAGGCCTGTGCCATTTTCTTTTTCGTTTTTTTTACTGAGTGGTTTTTAGTCTGATTTTGTAATAGATAGTATAATATCAAGATTATTTTAATGGATGCCTAATCTAATTTAATAATGTATGTATTAATAATATCTATTTTTTAAAGAGTGCAAAGTGACTGGACTTAAAGACTGCTGATTTGGCTCGGCTCCTGCTCACAAGCTTGGCTTTGCAGGGGCCCATTTCACATTTTTTTTAAATGTATTTGTTCACTTTTGTAATTTATTGTGTGAAAATAAATAAATAAATAAAATAAATAAAAAAAAGACATAGTCGTTGACGCATAAAATATATAGACTTAGGCTTACCATAAATTTTCAGAGTCAACCCCGGACACCAAAAGAAAGGGGGGGGGGGTGGGAAGAAGAGGAGGTCAAGTGAAATGAAATGGTGTGGTAAAGTTTGGTCCGGTGTGATTCTCGGCAGACGGGCTACTTCGCTGCTGTTTTAGCGCGACATTATCGATTCTGGAATACTTATTGGCTAAAAAAAACAATGATGTAGGCCTTGTGATCAAGCAGAAGACGCAGTTGAGCAGTTAGTTGTAACGCAACGAATTACTTCGTCGCCGCGGCCGAGAACCTTTTAGTGTGATACCTGGTGAAACCATAAAATATCCTCCTTCGATTCGTTTAAAATGTCTTTTGATTAGTATAAAGTTTCTTAAAAACTGCCAAAAACTAACCAATTAATTTATTTCGGGCGTTTTACTCTGTTTTTCACGCAGGCTGACTAAAACCCCGGACAAAATTCAACCCCGGACGTTTCCCCGGACGCAAGCCTGAAACCCGGACTGTCCTGGGAAATCCCTGACGTCTGGTAAGCCTATATAGACTCGATTCAATATATACACGACAACGTTCTGCACTTGCTACAGTTAGGAACAGGACGGAAATTGAGTATGAATCCGGCTTGAAAATCCGGCAGGATTGGGAAAGTTTCAGGTCCCGACCCCGACTCAACCTACTTGATCCATAACAGCATACGTAACAGAATTTTAATGAGAGAAAATTACTACTAAACCGGACATTCATTACCGCTTTTGTAAAAAAAAATTTCTTAGTCACGACAAAACACATCAGCGCGCAGGCCATACTGAGAGTCAAATGAAAACAGACAGACGTCAAAATCGCGTGCAGGCGCAGGGGTACATTAGATACATTAGTTGAAATGGCGATCTACCCAGGTAGGTATTTTAAGCCAAGGATGAATGACAGATGAGTGAAGGATGATTGTGGCGCGATCTTGTAGTCTTGTTACTGACTAAGACCGACATATTCCTTAGACAGGACTGTTAATTAATAGCCCAACAGTCAATGGCAACTAAGGGACCCACATTTTTACTACCCCCCGGATTTGTATCCCCCACAAAAAAGCTACGTCATTTTGACGTCACAGGAGGCGGGGCCTAAATCGCTCGAGAAACAGCCCGCGACTGGAAATGTACCCCCCATTACATTATTAAATCATCAACACGTAATTGGTTTGAAATTAAATTATTTTCCTTAAGACTGACCCCGGAATTGTACCCCCCGGATTTGTACCCCCCGGATTTGCACCCCCCGTGGTCAGATTCTTAAGTCTGACCCCGGATTCGTACCCCCCGGATTTGTACCCCCCGTGGTCAAATTCTTAAGTCTGACCCCGGAATTGTACCCCCCGGATTTGTACCCCTCGTGGCCAAATCCTCAAGACCTACCCCGGATTTGTACCCCCGTGCTCAAATCCACTTTGACCGACCATGGAAATATACCGGGTCAATATTCATTGATGTTGTTGACTTTTTTAATTAGCTGTCGTAAATCAACTGCTGTTCGTTAAATTATTACCTAATATTATTCTACGAATATGTCTTATTCTACGAAAATCGTACGTTGCATGGGTGACGTATGATTTTTATTCAAGTATTTTTGCAATTAATTAAACATTTAACGAAAGCCAAGTAAAAAACGTCGCTTTTTGGTTTCGTTTTTAGAATATTGTAAATACAATTAACATTTTTAACAGATGAAGTGGAAAAGAAGTTCAACCTCAGGTGTTAGCGATCAATCTGGAATGTAATATAACTCTACGTAGAAGGACGGAACTACATAACAGTTTTCTTGCCGTATGAGGGTTTCCCGGGAGTCAGGAGGTCAACAAACATTTTCAAATGCTCTCGGCATGCCTCGGCATTCCTAAGTGGACCTGATGGAATGTACCGCTCCTCCCTCTGTAAGTGCAATTTATGGGTTTTGGACGTTTTTACTGGAAGCAGTTTACTTCTTTTGATTGGCACATGTTCTTCGTAATAGTTAATGACTTTCAACGCACATAACAGTTTTCGCGCCGTGTAGGAACCCCGATCAGGTGTTAGCGATCAATCTGGAATGTAATTGACCTCTACGTAGAAGGACGGAAGTACATAACAGTTTTCTTGCCGTATGAGGGTTTCCCGGGAGGCAGGTGTTCAACAAATATTTTCAAATGCCCTCAGAATTCCTAAGTGGACCTGATGGAATGTACCGTTCCTCCCTCTGTATGTGCAAGTAATGGGTTTTGGACGTTTTCAATGGAAAGAGTTTGCTTTATTTGATTGACACTTGTTCTTCGGATTAGTAAATAACTTAACCACAATTTCTTCCTAGGTACAATGGAGTTGGAAATCCTTTGCTCGCGGAAAAGTATTTCATGCTTTTAAGTGATCTATAATAGTTCAAATTTAGACGCAAAGTTCTCATGAGACTTATGAGCTAATTTTCAGGAAAAAATAAGTCGGGAAATATATTGATAGTTATGTTCCTGAATCAATAATAAAATTTAAGGGTATTGCTTTCATTCTTTACGTAATAAGCCGTTAAGAGCCTGCTGTACTACCCGCCATATTAGGTTTAAGTCCCTTAAGAAAAATGTTATTTCTCTTGAACTATGCTTGGCTTTGAACTGAAATTACTCTTTTACCTGAAATTGTATGATTATTACTCTTGGTTATGGTTTTCTTATCAATATTTAATAAAGAACTGCGAAGACAAAATTTTGAAATCAGTTCAATTAATAGATAAAATGTACATGTGACTCAAAAACGTGTTATCTACAGATTACTTAGTAGAGAAAATCTAATAACGTAATAAAATGTAGTAAAACGTAATAAAATTTTGAAGTTGTAAAGTTTGACATTGGCCTTATAGTAGGCGCGTTTTGAAGATTCGCCCCCCCCCTCCAAACAGGTAGACGAGGAGTCCTAATCCCCTGATGTTAAACAATGCCTTTGTCAAGAGTGGCCACCGTTGTCCGGGCGGTCACCAGCCTGCATTCCAAGAAAATGCCGCGTAACTTGCATCTCGAATATTGGGATGTATAGTAGGCGCGTTTTGAAGATTCGCCCCCCCAAAACAGGTAGACGGACAGTCCTAATCCCCTGTTGACAAACATTGCCTTAGTGCCTTTGTTACGGGCGGGCGGCCGGGACTCTCTGCACCCGCCTGCAATTCCAGCTACTGGCATAACAATATACATCCCAATATTCGAGATGCAAGTTACGCGGCATTTTCTTGGAATGCAGGCTGGTGACCGCCCGGACAACGGTGGCCACTCTTAACAAAGGCATTGTTTAGCATCAGGGGATTAGGACTCCTCGTCTACCTGTTTGGGGGGGGGGCGAATCTTCAAAACGCGCCTACTAGCCTATATATTGTTATGCCAGTAGCTGGAATTGCAGGCGGGTGCAGAGAGTCCCGGCCGCCCGCCCGTAACAAAGGCACTAAGGCAATGTTTGTCATCAGGGGATTATAGTCTATCCGCCCGGCCATGATACCGCGCGATTAAGCGTCTTCTCGGAACTCGACTCACCCTCCCTACCTGCTCGCCGGGCCGACCGGTGGCAAACAATGACTCACCTACTGGCGCTGTCCCACAGTACTACAAATTTGTTTCATTTCAAATTTTAATTTGAAATGATCAACTTTTTTTAATTCTACGTAAAATTCTAGAGAAAATGAGCTTAAATGCGACTAAAATGCCTCATATTCACGGTATGAAGGTCGGTAAAAACTGGTGACGTGCTTACCGTGAATATGAGGTAATTTAGTCGCATTTTAGCTAATTTTCTTTAGAATTTTAACTAGAATTAAAAACAGTTGATCATTTCAAATTTTAATTTGAAATGAAAAAAATTTGTAGTACTGTGGAACAGCGCCAGTAGGTGAGTCATTGTTTGCTACCGGCCGGCCCGGCGAGCAGGTCGGGAGGGTGAGTCGAGTTCCGAGAAGACGCTTAATCGCCTGGGTATCATGGCCGGGCGGATAGACTATAGGACTGTCCGTCTACCTGTTTTGGGGGGGCGAATCTTCAAAACGCGCCTACTATACGAGTTGCCATAATGGCAACGAACTAAACAAGGAAAGTTTAAACAAATAAAGTCATCATAACAGCTACTTGCAAATTACAGTCATCTAGGAAAAATTCAGCGTGAGAGATGAAAATTACTTGGAGTAATAACAATTGCATTTATTATTCATGAATATTTTCGAATTGTTTTTATTTATAGTAATTGGATTAAATTGTAAACATAAAATAATACCGAGCAAGGCTTAGTTCACCAGGTACTAATTAAATAAGGGCATTAGTGAATTTATTTTGTAAATATTTAATTTATTTGGAAATAATATGTGCTGTGACTGATACTTCTATATAAAAAACTAGCTGATCAACACGGTGTTACCCGTTAAAAAACAGAAAAACTTCCTTGGATTTCAGATTTAATTTTAAGGTTGCCATGACAACTACATTAGCTTCCCTATACGTTAACATCTAAACTTTGATGTATCATAGGGCGTAGCCCTGAGGGAATTTTTAAAAATCCGTTCTTAGTGGGTGCTTATGCCCTGAGAGGAACGTTCATGCAAGGTTTCAAGGTTCTAGGTCGAGTAGTTTGGGCTGTGTGATGATAGGTCAGTGGTATTTGACAAATATACTGTAGATTACAGAAATAAAGCTGGTTTTGATTTTATAATATTCATATTGAATGCATTCGTTAATCATTTAAATCAGTAGTCAAGACGCCAACCTCCGGTATATACAGGGTGTTCATTAAAGTTGGTCACAAACTTCGCGGGCTGATAGTACTCATCAAAACTAAGAAAAAAGTTCCTATACACATGGGTCCTAAAATGCTCGGTTATCCGTCTGTCGGTCTGTACGTGTTTTTAACATGATTTTACATAACTTTGGAACTACTGAAGATATCACCTTCAAACTTAGTACGTATATGCTGACTAATATGACCTATTTTAGTGCGGAGTATCAAGTTTCTACTTTGTACCATTTCAAAATGGCGACCATTTTTACATTTTAAAACTTAATATCTTAAAAACCGTAAATTTTACAAAACTCTTACAAGAAACAAAAAAGCTGCGCAATTTTATTCCCTACAAAACCATATAAAGATTATTAAGATTGAACTACAATTAATGGAGTTATTACATTTTCTTCAACAAAATTCATGCTTGTTTATGGTAGTTATTGCAAATTTGCTTTAATTTTGATGAAAAAATTGCAATAACTCCGTTAGTTGTGGTTCGATCTTAATAATCTTTAAATGGTTTTGTAGGAAATAAAATTGCGCAACTCTTTTGTTTCTTGTAAGATTTTCGTAAAATTTACGGTTTTTAAGATATTAAGTTTTAAAATATAAAAATGGTCGCCATTTTGAAATGGTACAAAGTAAAAACTTGATACTCCGCACAAAAATAGGTCCTAATAGTCAGCATATACGTGCCAAGTTTGAAGTTGATATCTTCAGTAGTTCCAAAGTTATGCAAAATCATGTTAAAACACATACAGACCGACAGACGGATAACCGAGCATTTTAGGACCCATGTTTACAGGAACTTTTTTCTTAGTTTTGATGAGTACTATCAGCCCGCAAAGTTTGTGACCAACTTTAATGAACACCCTGTATATTATTTTAGAATATGTTCTAACGGACAACACTGCATTGATCTCTGATCAGTTTTTATAAAATACTCCAAGTACAGAATACCCAAAAATAAATATGTTAACGTCCAAAACCCATCAATTGTACTTACGGAGGGAGGAACGGTACATTCCATCAGGTCCACTTAGGAATGCCGAGGCATGCCGAGGGCATTTGAAAATGTTTGTTGACCTCCTGCCTCCCGGGAAACCCTCATACGGCAAGAAAACTGTAATGCACTTCCGCCCTTCTACGTAGAGTTCAATTACATTCCAGATTGATCGTTAAACACCTGAGGTTGAATTTCTTTTTCAATTCATCTGTTAAAAACTTTAGTTTTATTTACAATACTCTAAAAACGAAACCAAAAAGCCACGTTTTTTACTTGGTTTGCGTTAAATGTTTAATTAATTTAAGAATATTTGAATAAAAGTCATATGTCACCCGTGCAACGAACGATTTTCGAAGGATAAGACATATTCGTAGAATAATATTAGGTAATAATTTAAGGAACAGCCATTGACTTACGAGAACTAATTAAAAAAGTCAACAACATCAATGAATATACCCGGTATATTTCCATGGACGTCAAAATGGATTTGAGCACAGGGGGTACGATTCCGTGGGGTACAAATCCGGGGTAGGACTTACGGACACGGCCACAGGGGGTACAAATCCGGGGGGTACAAATCCGGGGGGTACAAATCCGGGGTCAGACTTAAGAATCTGACCACGGGGGGTAAAAATCCGGGGGGTAAAAATCCGGGGGGTACAAATCCGGGGTTGGACTTAAGAAGCCATGTTTAATTGGATTTATATCAATTATGCAACTGTTCAGCCAACTGTGAGATGTCAGTTGATCAAAATACATAATAACTTATCCGTCCTAAAAGTTCGCGGCCGGATTTGTACCCCCCGTCCTGTGACGTCAAAATGACGTAGGCGTTTTTTGTGAGGGGTACAAATCGGGGGGGGGTACAATTCCGGCGACCCCAGGCGCAAACCACCTGCCGCTTAGCGCTCAGCCGCAGCAGACGACTGGAGTTGTTTCCCGAGATTTCCACAGCCCGTCTTCTACCGAAGTAATGACATAAGAAAGGAACCACCATTGCCAATTATATTCGTATATCTGAATTTTCACCTGTCGTGTTAACGTTTTTAATCACGTTTGAAACGGATAAAATACTATCCATAATTTTAATTTGACCGTAAAGATTTTTTGTGCGGGGTTCTCGAAAGCGCGAGGCCCCCAAAAGCGTTGGGCTCTGGGCAGCTGCGCCGCTCGCCCCTGCCTGGGGCCCTGTACTATGGTATCGTAGTTTTAGGGCAATACATGAATTAGTTTTACGTTTAGTTTAAAGTTGTAAACGTTCAAAATTTTCGAAATAACAAAAATGACAACGTGTAAGAAATTCAGATATGGCCGACTTCATCATAGGACAATGAATATCAAAGCCGTCGGGTCAAAACAGAACACATTACAATAAAATATGCAAAATAATTATGGAAATAATGATTTAAACATAAGTGAAAAAAGTTGTGTGCTTAATATGAATAGATTTATTTACTTGGTCGAGTAATATTAGAACTAAAAGTAAAACTTCGCTCGGAATGATGTAAAGTAAAGTGAATCAAAATAAACTACGATAAAAATTATTCAAATAATTATAAGAGCATCGTAATGAAACTTGAAAACAATTTCAATATACTGTATCAGAAACTAATTAAAATCTTTTTGCACAATTTTTCAAAGCCTGAAAAGACCAACTGGAAACCATCACTTACATAGATTATTTAAAGACTGCAATAACACATCAAACCATTGTTCACTTAAAACGTCATTTGACAAGGTTCTGTTAGTTCTAAATGTAGTTAAAATCGATGGGAATCTAATTAACATCGATTTTACTTATAAATTTGATAATCCCGAAAATCCCGGGATTGAGCCTGAGAATCCCAGGATTGAATATGCCCTAAAATCATGCGGGATCCCGGGATTGGATTCCCTAAGCAAGACGCATAGCAGTATATTTTACGTTTTTTAGGAGGTGGTTGAACCTCTAAAACCCTTATAAAATGAGAGCTGTGCGATTTTTTCAGAATTATTTTACTTTGAAAAATACAAACCAAAATATATTGGAGCAATAAAGGTTGTCTCCAATGGCTATAATAAATGGTTACAAAAAGGTCTCCAGCCTAATGACTACTTTAGAGGCTTCTAGGATGTGTAAGCTAAGAAAATACAGTAATAAAACACAATAAATGTATTTTTTCAAGAGAGAAAATTAATTTATGACATCTTTGAATACCCATGAAAACTGAAATAACAAAAATAAAATTGAAATGTCTTTCCTTAGGTATTTTAGGCCTATAGCATTTTCTACAACCTGTAGTGGATACTACTTCTAATAAAAATAATGATAAATTGATAAAAACCTGTAGAAATTCCATATTTTACAATAAATAAGGCTGAATCTAGGGGGGGGGAGGGCCCGGGTCCCCCCTTGCCCACATTGATGGACGCCCATGCATAGTGTCCTTTGTTCTCTCTCTACGAATTCTTCATTCATTCTAATGCGCTTTTACTAACAATAACAAATGTCAAGTAAAACCCATTTACATATGTCATCGGCTTACTTTTACTTTAAGTCTGTATATTCAACGAGATAACTGAACCAGTTCAAAATCAAGCTTTGAACCGTTAAACAAATCGCAAATCCAAAAAGTACTGTAATCGTTAATTTTATAAACGCCGATCTCAGTATAAATAACGCTCCAGTTGTGGCCAACTGTGGAGCACGCCTGATTTATATCCATTATCAGGTGATGTTGATACTGTATATTCACCCTCGAGAGATTATCCCTGCAGCCCGCTCGGTGAATAAAACATATTGCAGTAGTTGCAATCCGCCCCGCCGCAGTCGCGCTCTACAGCCATCCTTGCAAAACATTGGCGTTAATCTTTCAATCGATGGCGGCGGCTGTTAATTAAACACTTTCATATATGTCTCCTCCACCCCCTTTATCACTCTACCCTTTTCTCTCCTCTCTATTAGCCCTCCTTTCCACTCTTCCTTCTCACTCACACTCTCACTCTTTCGCCTTCCCTCCCTCCCATCCTCACATCCTCCTCCCTTCCATCCTCCCTATTCCTCCCATCATTCCTTCCTTATTCCTCCCTCCCATCCTCCCTCTCATCCTCCCTTATTCCTCCCTCCCATGGTTCCTTATTCCTCCCTCCTATCCCTCCTTATTCCTCCCTTCCTCCATTCCTCCATCACTCCTCCCCATGTTGGGGTGTTTCCATGTTTTTGGTTGGAATTAAGCAATTTAAAAACTACTGTAAAAACTGTATCTCAAAATGTTTACATCAGTATCATGTTAACTATAATACCATGCTTAACATTTTTAAAAGCTCTTTACTTACGCGTTCTTGTGAAAACAGAACTCGCCTATCTTTATTAGTTTCAAAATTTGCGACCATTTTTGTGAAAATAATTATATTTAAGTAATACCCTCCAAGCGCGGCGGAAGATATAGTAAACCCATAAGAACAACAAAGAAATAAATAGTTAAGAAATTCAGCGCCTTTAAATTTCCAAGCACACGTGCAAATATGTTGCAGTTTAACTAAGTACACGCGCTAATAGCTGATTAGTGACGGGAACAGGAAATTAAAGCAGACAGCTGATACTTTGCGACAACTGAAGTTTTGAGGTTATGTTAATCAGTACAAGTTAATCGACTTGTGTTTTTCGTTTCAAAACAATAATTATTTTTGTACTCCCTCGTCAGAAAATGTTGCATATTACTACCTCAATATAAACAACTATTCAAATAAATTGAAATTTCTTGATGATATAGTCATGTGATATGTCAAACTAAAGCTTGGCTTATAAGCTTGTTATCAATCCTAAGATTGTTATTCATCAATAACAAGATATTCACAAAAATTGCAGCCATTTTGAAAATAATAAAGATTGGTGAGGTATGTTTCTACGATATAATAATCAAAATGTACAACATGGTTTACCCAAGTTTACATCTGGAAATTCAGAGATTATAACCCATGACCTCCAGTATTTGGAAAACTCTGTATCTTAGTAAGTTATGAGCTACTTTATTCCTCGGGTTCAACTTAGTAGGGAATTATTTCAGTTCATCATTTTAGGTCAAATTAGTTAGTTCGAAGTCTGTTAGAGGCACCTTAGGTGTGTGTATATCCATCATCAAACTATTTGCAAATTAAAACGCATAACTAAAACTGCGCAATAAAATGATCGAATTGTTCTGTCAGGTGTGTCACGTTACAAGTAGGGGTGTGCGAGTAGGGATTTTTGAAGTCGATTCGAATTTTAAAAAGTATACTCGGGAGTTTCGATTTTTTTTTAGAGTCGAGTATTTTGAATAGTAGAAGTTAATAGTTTATCGTACTTACCATTGATCACATAAAATGTAATATTTTTTATCTACGACCATTGCAATAATCTCGCTTCGCTCGTGTTCTAACTTACATCTCACTCGTGGTTTAAAGACATTCATAATACAATCGTTGTATAACCTACTATTACATCTCTAACATAACTTTATATCATTACTCAATATATTATTGAACTAACAGCCTGAAGAGGTAAAACCAAGCTACATCAGCACTCGATTGCGTTCAAAATGAGTTTTTGTAACATATTTTTATAGGTTTAAAAATTAGTTAAATCGGTCTCATTAATCATAAGAAAGAATAATCTCAAATTGTATAAAGGAATACCCCCGTCGCAGCAAACCTACGTACTCAGCGAATTTTCATAGTATTTATTTTGTATCTGTCAGCATTCAACTTATTTGAAGGAAAGTATTGATTGAAAACGTTAAGTAAATAATTTACTAAACACGTATATTTAATCATTTATGAGCTTTAAACATGAGCAAAATTAACAAGGAGACCACATTGGTTTTCAGTAGTAATACACACATTTTTGTATTTTATATAATTCTTAGTCTTTTAATTTTTAACGAATGTAATCTTTGTAATGAGCCTAATTTGCACGGGGGTGAGAATTGGCTCATTAGGCCTAGCCTAGTAATAGGACTACCTGGTCTAGCCAGTGGGCCTAGGCCAAGGCTAGATTTCATCTAGCCTATGACCCATGCTGTGAAGGGAGTGTTGATAATCTGAATAAACACTATTATTTCCCTTACTTAAACCCCTTGAGTGATTAAGTAACCCACGTCATTATGGTGGATGTTTATAACCCTAATTATCACCATCGGAAGGGTAACCTAGTCGGACTCATAACTGCCGACTCCGATCGCCGATTTAGATTTGGAATCCTAAGTGTCGGCACTTTTCACTACGACTGAGAAGTCGTACAAGCACTTAGTGAGTTGTGAAATAAGGTAACTTCTCCCCATAAACACGTTATTGCGAGTGGAAATACTGTTGTTGTGGTTAAACAACATAACCTCAAAGGACGTCGTCACAACTCTGGGAGTTGAGCAGACGATGACCGGTGACAGAACCTGCGCTGCTTCTTCTTCTGCTCGCCGAGCGCGCCAATCTGTTTTTCTGGCAGACGCTCGAAAAAAGGGCAACCCGGAAGAGCTTTTTTCGATCCTGTAACCAGCTTCACGTCGACAGCTGGTGGGTTTTCCCAGCGGAAAGTGAGCTCCACGAGGTCCCGATAAGAGCTTCACTCTGGTCGGTGCTACGTTAGTGTTCGGATTGATAGTCGTTTCGTGCGTCGCTTCCCCGTCCACTACTTCAACCACCTTTGAGAGCTGACTTCGTCGTCTTCCTATACCTTGTGGTATAAAGGTACGACAGCGTTCTTTTCTCAAAGTATTTCGGTTTTATTTTAAACGCTAGTTTTCAGACTTAGCGTTGAAACTCTCGCGGGATAGGGTCCGAGACCTATCCTGCTCGTCTCTCGGCTGTAACCAAGACTGGTTAAATTAATCCTCTTGGTACCAATTATTATTTAGCGTGCTGTTAATAGTATTTTCCAAAGTCTGTGTAACCAAATTAGAGTAATTGGTGATTTTCATATTTGGTTTAAGTCCTAGATTTTCCTGCTGTTGTAACAGGCTTAGTCTTGTCCAAACCTGCTGTGCTACAGGAGTGTAAGGTCTGTCCTGCTCCTGTAATTACTGGTCACTAGTGAAATAGTTTAATGTTGTTTCTTGATTAGGGTAAACATTAACTATGGGTAACTAGTGTTAACTCTGAACATCTCAGAGAGCTAGGGAAAACAGCAGAGGGCATTTTACTTAGCAGGTGTTTCCAAATTTAGTCTGTCCTAAGTTAAATGCCATCTAGGTTGAATATAACTGAGCTCTCATATTTGAATATCTGGTAACTACTGTGATTTCGATCCTCGACCCCTGGAATTATCCCAGCGACCGAGCTGAGCGATTCCAAGGCCTCTGACAACCCGTGACGTGATTTCCTGCGGTTCGGTGTACCAGCGTAACCGATCATCTTTTCTCTTACCAGGAAATATCCGTCACATCTTGTTATAATATATACATGTCAACAAACTAATAATCAATGAAATCAAAACACTCACAACAAACAAGTAACTTAATCTCATGAAAAAATTAAATTCAATCATATGGTCAGTTAATTAATAATTACATTAAACATATAAAAAGTGATATATTTATATATTTAAATAAAATGCCATCGTTTGTTATACGTAGTCTCTGTCAAAAATATTAATAAACAAGTTAAACTTAAAAACAAAAAAACATTGTTTCAATCCAAAATCCTATTAAAAATACTTTTGGTAAACTCTTGAAATACTCTGCAGGTTCCGTTGAAACAAAGCTTCGTTGGACAACATTCTGCTACCCTGATACTAAAAAACTTAGGAGAAAGCGTGAAAATACTTAGGAGAAAAACGTGAAGTGGAAATAGCTTGGAGACCAATGGACTTGGAGCAACGGTTCAAAATACTAAATTGTTTGTTTTGTTGAGCTGAAGCCAATGGTAAAGGCAAAAATTTGATAATTAGCGAATTTCCCCTATAGGGAAGAAGCTATTACCGTAGGTCTCATGGTAAGACCTAAGCTCGGGACCACTATAACTTTTCGTTTTGGGGCCCCAAGAAGCAAAAAACACTATTCGTTCGAATTTGTATATATATATATATATATATATATATATATATATGTGTGTGTGTGTGTGTGTGTGTGTGTGTGTGTGTGTGTGTGTGTGTGTGTGTGTGTGTGTGTGTGTGTGTGTGTGTGTGTGTGTCTGTAAGCACTATAGCGGCCGCAAAAATGATCCGATCTTTATGAAATTTGGTACGGACATGTAAAGTGGTAATCAATTGGACGAGTTCGTGAACCAGCCCGATCGGACCACCGGAAGGGGGGGTAAAGGGGGATAAACCCCCCAAAAATGGGTTTTTTGAGTTTTTTACATAGAAAAATAAAATTTATCGAATCTTTGAACCATTGAATTCAGCTCAAAAAACAAACAATTTACTATTTTGAAACACTGCTCTATGTCCATTGGTTACCGAGACATTGAAAGTGGTAAACACAGTACGTTGTCCCAATGTTAACCTTATGGGAAATAAGTAAAATTCTATATCTCGCTTATTTCTCAACATATCTCAATAAAACTTGGTAAATGGCTTCTTCTAGTTCAGATCTACTAAATATTGAATTAAAACCACCCAGTTTTAATATACCTGTAGCAGCACACCTGCGTACTCATTCCCCATGTTATTCTTATGGAGCTTACAAAAACATGTCAAATCTCGCTATGTTGGATTGAAATATGTTGTTTTGCATTTGAAATTCGCTGAGTATGCAGGTCTGCTGCAATGGGGGTATTTTAATTTTTCAATTTGAAATACTGAAAACACCCATTTTTTGGGGCAAAAAGGAGCCTTCCAGAGGTGTGTTCGCTAGTAACTCGGGGACCCACGGACTTAGAGCAACAATTCAAAATACCAAATTGTTTGTTTTTTCAAACTGAATCCAATGGTGAAAACAATAATTTAATTACTGTACTTTAATTTTTCAATTTGAAAAAGCCAAAAAACTCATTTTTGGGGGGCCAAAGCAGCCTTTACCTCACTTTTGATGTGTCGATCTGGCCGGTTCACGAACTCGTCCAAGACAACGTAGTTTTACATGTGTGTACCAAATTTTGTTACGATCGGACGATTTTTACGAGAGTTATCGTGCTAACAGAAACTCAAAAAATGAAAATTCTATTCCCCATATAAGCCCATGTTAAATTTTGAAACAAATGGTGATTTTTGCAGGCAAAAATGCATTTACGCGATAAACTCACTTGATATCCGAAAAGTAGGCATGAAAAGCTATCAATTGATACAAAAATTAATATGATTGCTGAGGTTACCCTGAACGGATATTTTTTGTCCATTCTGTTAAAACGAAGGTAATAGCTTATTTCTAAGGAAATTCGCTAATAAAGACTAAACTAAATTGACTGATTTTAATAACTCAAAACCCACTAAATAAAAACCACTAACCAGTAAAATAACGAAAGTTCTATGGTGGTTGTACATGATTGTTGTTGACTGTGTGAAAAACGGCCGTAAAATGTGATCGCGCGTACCAATGTCAACTCAAACTTCGGAGTATTTTTTGAAACTTTGAGTTGAGTCGAGTAGTGTAGACTCGGCTCGAAAAAGCTCGATAATCGGGTACTCACACACCCCTAGTTACAGTTCACGCATATATCTCCGACTATGGCTACTATGGTATTAACCGTATTATATGAAATTTTAAACATATGATATTGGCAAACACAACGTTTGACAAATAGCAGGGATGAAGAACAATGTTTTCAGAAAAGTATCCCCTCTCCCCCCCGCGCCTTGCAACCACGGAGCCGGAGATATAATGTGCGAACTGTACAAGGTTCATAGCCAAGTGTACAAGGAACTCTTTTAGGCGTTTCCTTAACTGGAAGTGAGGATATTACAAAGCATTTCTGTATCAGTAAATGACAAGAACAGTGCAGCTGGGTATGGGGCAAACCAAAAATAAACTAAATCCAAAAAAGAATATCATTACTAAATCATTATTTGCTATAGCAATAATTCAGAACAAAGGAACAACATTGTTTGTGATGATGCAATATTTAAAAATTGTTGTTAATATCTTTAACCTAGGAGTTTAATTCCAAACATAAGTATAAAATGACACATTAAATGTGTTCCAAGGTTTATTGAAGTGACGTGATTATTTAAAAAGTAGCATCGTCAATTAATAAAATTTCGATTTAAGGTTTACGATTAAATCAAATAAGTTATAAATTAAAATAAATAATTTCCATTTATCTATTCATTGCCTGAACTTAACTATGTGTTTTTATACACATTTTATAATGTAAAAAAATAATAATCTATGCTGCTAAAATATCGTGACAGGTATACGATGTTTACCTGTCACGATCTATGCTGATTTACATCGTATCTATGCTGGATTTTACATCGTGACCGTTGAAAATATATAATTTTTAGCAAAAAATACAAGCTGATAATTCGTGGTTCTTGTGAATGATTAATTTAGTTAACAGTGTTGCTATATATGTATTGCACAAAGGACGAGAATAAACTACGTTTGGTCGATCCTCTGTTTGATCTTATAACTTTTGATAATTTCGACTTCTCTTTGACGACAACATTACAAAGCATGTCATTGGCTAAAGGCGAAGTATAGAAGATTCAATTTCTGTTATTAATAAATATGATATATACAATGGAGCTACCTATTAACAAACTCTTTTTAAATTTTAAAATTAACCCCGTATTTTCGTTTCACTATAAGTTGACTCTTTTCAAAAAACTTTGGAAACAGGTGAAAATAAAAATAAAATTTAACGACGTTAACTATTTAAAGCTGGTAATTTGTACATCTGTAAAACGTTTCATTTAATACGATGTACTGCTCGGAAGTGAAAAAAATATACTGTAATGAAGTGTTTTGGCACCCCACGGTACCCGAACACCTCACGATACTCGAGAGCCAAACGGTACCCAACACCTTACGGTACCCAAGCGCCCAACTGCACCCGAACACCCAATGGTACCCGAGCCCCCAGGGTATCCCAACACCTCTCAGTACCCAAGCACCTCACGGTGCCCAAGCACCCTATGGTACCGTAACACCCTGTGGTACCCGAACACCCAACGGTACCCAAGCACCAGGTACCCAAGTACCTCATGGTACTCACTGGAGGGGAGTATGGAGCATCATGGTGCCCAATGGTGGGGACAGCGGGCATATAAGTCGGACTTTGGGGACCAGGAAGGCAGTTGGGCCCTAGCGGCCCGACCCACCGGATGGGCGTGCTGAGCCCCCATCTCCGTCGGACGGGCGTGGTGAGCCCCCGACACCCCGCATGGGCGTGCTGAGCCCGCGGAAGACCGCACGGGCGTGTTGAGCCCCCGGTACGTCGGATGGGCGTGTTGAGCCCCCGACACCCCGCATGGGCGTGTTGAGCCCCGGAAGACCGGACGGGCGTGTTGAGCCCCCGGTACGTCGGATGGGCGGGTTGAGCCCCCGACACCCCGCATGGGCGTGCTGAGCCTGCGGAAGACCGGACGGGCGTGTTGAGCCCCCGGTACGTCGGATGGGCGGGTTGAGCCCCCAGCACCCGCATGGGCGTGGTGAGCCCGCGGAAGACCGGACGGGCGTGTTGAGCCCACGGTACGTCGGATGGGCGGGTTGAGCCCCCGACACCCCGCATGGGCGTGTTGAGCCCCCGGTACGCTGGACGGGCGTGGTGAGCCCGCGGAAGATCGTGTAACGAGTCACTCTCCTACACTAGCTGAACCAAAATTATTTTGTTTTTACTAAGTAAATTTGTTTTAGTAAGACAGATTATTAGTTAATAACGTATTAATTTGCAACGCAGAACGGCCACGAGCAGCCGTAGTTCACTAGTCAGCATCACGTCACCCTCGTCCAATCACGTGACAACGGTGATCTGATCGCTTAGAGGAGGGGGTCTCGACATGGCATTCAATTCAAGTCCGCGTCCAGTACGGACAACATCTCACTCCCCTTATTTTTATTTCGAACTTCTTAAGGTTAAAATTTGTAAAAGTTAATTTATTCTATTGTTATATTTTACGTTTCTATAAATTCATAAACAGTTATTAATATACCATCAATATTTCCAATTATTTCAATTTCCATCTTCCCTACTCCGAATATCGATCTCCGGGACTGCTCCCCGTTAACGAGCAGTGGTGGCAGCGATACTAAATTTCCCGCGACCGTAACAATCGGACGGGCGTGTTGAGCCCCCAGCACCCGCAGGGGCGTGGTGAGCCAGCGGAAGGCCGAACGGGCGTGTTGAGCCCCCGGTACGCTGGACGGGCGTGTTGAGCCCCCAGCCATTGGTTTGTAGTCCACCAGTTGGTGGAGTGAGGATGGTTTTCCCCCTCCACTATAGTTTTGTTATTTATTAATTGGTATCTGTATGTTACAGCCAGTTAATGGTAGTCAGGGCAGGCCGCTGCCCGTCTACACCGTCGCAGCTATGAACGTCTGAGCGTGCGCAGCCAGGCCGTACTCCCGTGGCACCGCGGGCCAGCGAGTATCCTAGTGAGCAGACGAAGATCCTCCGGGCTTCCTCAGATCAGGTCGCTGCCGAGCCTCCATACAGGAGTGAAAGCCGAGGATAGTTAGGGGTTCAGCGAGGCTGGACAGTGAACGTGACAAAAAACCCCCGGGACATCACGGATGCGCAAGGACTGATCCATCTACTGACGCAGTGAGCTGGTTGCCGACGGTCACGTTCGGGACTACAAACCAGTGACCCGGATCAAGATCTTGTATAAAGTTGTAAATAAGGAAATAGGAGAGACTGGTGTACATAGTGTTTGTGTGATAATAAACCATGTGACTGGCAATCCGGACGTTTTCACTAAGTAACCCTTACCACCCCTTGTTAAGGTCTAGTGCTCGAGGAAACATCCTCACAAGATTTTGCTTAAGCAACTCTGGCAGGGCCATCAAGTACCGGCGGGGCCGGTACGCTGGACGGGCGTGTTGAGCCCCCAGCACCCGCATGGGCGTGGTGAGCCCGCGGAAGACCGGAGGGGCGTGTTGAGCCCCCGACACCCCGCATGGGCGTGCTGAGCCCGCGGAAGACCGGACGGGCGTGGTGAGCCCCCGGTACGCTGGACGCGCGTGTTGAGCCCCCAGCACCCGCATGGGCGTGGTGAGCCCGCGGAAGACCGGACGGGCGTGTTGAGCCCCCGGTACGTCGGATGGGCTTGTTGAGCCCCCGACACCCCGCATGGGCGTGTTGAGCCAGCGGGAGACCGGACGGGCGTGTTGAGCCCCCGGTACGTCGGATGGGCGTGTTGAGCCCCCGACACCCCGCATGGGCGTGTTGAGCCCGCGGAAGACCGGACGGGCGTGTTGAGCCCCCGGTACGTCGGATGGGCATGTTGAGCCCCCGACACCCCGCATGGGCGTGCTGAGCCCGCGGAAGACGGGACGGGCGTGGTGAGCCCCCGGTACGTCGGATGGGCGTGTTGAACCCCCGACACCCCGCAGGGGCGTGTTGAGCCCGCGGAAGACCGGACGGGCGTGTTGAGCCCCCGGTACATCGGATGGGCGTGTTGAGCCCCCGACACCCCGCATGGGCGTATGGAGCCCGCGGAAGGCCGGATGGGCGCGTTGAGCCCCCGGTACGCTGGATGGGCATGCTGAGCCCCCAGCAGTTAACTGGTTTGTGAGTCGTAGTTAAGGAGTGGGGGAAACGACTTCATTAAGTTTCTCCCTTCCAGTTTTGTTTGGTATATAGGGCGATTAGTAAGTTACTATCGTCAGTATACGTTTGGGCAGTGACCCGATTAGACCGTCCCACAGCTATCTTCTGAGCGAGCGCGCCGCCAGGAGGTCTTCTCTGCAAGTACCGTAGCGTGGGGTACGAGGATCCGCTGGGCCGTGGGGCCGGAATCATCTTCGGAAGGAGAGCGCAAGCCAGGGATCTGAGCTCACTGTGTGATACACAGGAGGAGGAGCTCGACGGCGTGGCAATAACCCCCCGGGGCATCACATAAGCGACTAGACTGATCCATCTACGGACGCGGTGAGCTGGTTCCCGGAGTCCACGTCAAGACTACAAACCAGTGATTGGATCTTGTATATTGTGTATATATCATGTGAATTGTGTGAATAAAAGTAAGTGACTGGATATCCGGACGATTTCACTTAGAACCCTTACCAACCCTTGTTAAGGTCTAGTGCTCGAGGAAACTTCCTCACAATACTTATGTTTTTGGAAATGTGTTCTCAATTCTAGTCGAACTTAACTATGAAACTTATTTTGAATATGATCATTGTTTGTCACTAATAAGTTTTAATGCGAATTGAAATAAAAGGAAGTAAAAAATTCTACAAATATCAGACAAATGGAAATGGTCGTTTCCTCTAACGCTAATGAGAGAGGAGATCGGGCCCTTTTAACATTATCACTGATAGCAAACTCTTTAGTATCATTACGGCGTTATGAAGTTCCGATTTACCAGTTCCTGTTTCAGAATAGAACATAATAGAACAGGATAGAATAATAATCATTTGATCATATTACAATAATTCACTACCATTGTACTTCATACTTTTAATTTTAGTCCATTGGTCCTCCTTTGTTCTCCCGAAAACACTGCAGGCAAAAATTTAATACCCTTTAACTTGTCAGGCTGACTTGTACTTAGAACTAGAATTGGAAACATTAAAGAAAACAAGGAGAGTGTTATTAAATGATTATTAAAACATAATAGAGAAAATAAATAGGTCCTCTTTAGGCAAAGCCTTTGTATGGATTTTCCATCACTTAACTTAATATGATAAGCTGGTCTCTGATAGCGAATAGATGAAACAAATGACTTGATCTCTAAAACAAAACAAAACAATAGATCTCTTGCTGATTTGATTTTGGATAAAATGTTTTGAAAATTATATAACTCAATTTCAATTATTAATAAAATTAAACTCAATTTCCAACTTTTTACCCTCTTTTTATGTCTAATTTTTCTTCTATTAAATTACCTATAAAACTCCAACCCACGTAAAACACTTGTGCCTCCAGGTGGGTATTAACTAACAATGCACATTAAAAAATTAAACTTTTTGTTGGTTGTCCACTTTCTGTTCACTTAAAACTTGTCTGGGTTTTATAATTAATGTCTCAAATAAAGGCCGGTACTCCACTGCACACTGTATATTAGGTGGTGTAATGCAACAACGTTTAAGGCGTACAGAAATACCATAATGAGTAAATACTTCACCTTCAGGGTGTCATGTTAGGTCATTACACTTTTCTGGTGTTTTACAGCACTCTAAAAGTGGCACTATAAACCTTTGAGGTGGAACGGGGGTGTAAAGTCAAAGAAGGTGTTTCTGAACACCTTCGGCGAAAACACACACCACTGAGGGTGAGATATTGAGATGTTTTGCACCCGAAAGGATATAATATCATTTGTAGATTAAGAACAGAACGAAATATAGCAGAAATAATATCACTGTTTACGTAGACTACATATGCCCCCCACCCGTACAGACACCAAAGTGAGCTAATAAAAACGTACTAGCCCAATTAACCCAATAAAATTACTAAAAATGTCTTAAGATCATAGATTTTTTAATGAGTAGGCTATAGATAGCTACATCCATTAAAATTAAAATTTTTTAGATTATTGCATTGTAAAGTACTAAATTATAGTATTAAATGTTTTGATTTATCATTTGTAAAATATATCTCAAATTTCAAAATCAATTACAACGATTTAAAATAATGTGGATTTAATCCTGAACTTTTAAGTACTTTGAAACTAACTTTAATCATTTATCATGCTTTGAACAATATTTCTAACTAAAAATATATTTATTCCGGCCAGATACGGTCAATACATAATAGTTCTAAATCTTTCCGGTTCCTATATCGAAACATTTTGGGGAGCTTAATTAATTAGAACTGAGGATATTGAAATGAAGAAAAATGTAAGAAAAGTTCGAATATATATATACTTTTTAATTCTATAGAATATTAATAACAACTGAAACCCTGTTGCACGCAACTGAAAAAAAACTCAATGCATTTTTCAAGAAATCCATCTAAGGTACCTCGCTTAGGTCCAGAGATATATTAAATACCCCCGTTGCAGCAGACCTGCATACTCAGCGAATTTCAAGTGCAAAACAACATATTTCAATCGAACATAGCGACATTTGACATGTTTTGGTAAGCACCATAAGAATAACATGGGGAATGAGTATGCAGATTTGCTGCTACAGGAATATTAAAACTGGGTGGTTTTAATTCAATATTTAGTAGATCTGAACTAGAAGAGGCCATTTACCAAGTTTTATCAAGATATAGGATGTTGAGAAATAACCGAGATATAGAATTGTACTTATTTCCCATAAGATTAACATTGGGACAAGGTACTGTGTTTACCACTTTCAATATCTCGTAACCAATGGACATAGAGCATTGATTCAACATACTAAATTGTTTTTTTTGTTTTAGCTGAATTGAATGGTGAAATCCAGAATTGGATCACTTTAATTTTTCTATGTGAAAATCGCAAAAAAAACATTTTTTGGGAAGTTTACCCCCCTTTACCCCCCCTTCTGGTGATCCGATCAGGCTGGTTTACGAACTCGTCCAATTGATTACCACTTAATTCAAACGAATGGTGTTTTTTGCTTCTGGGGGCTTCAAAACGAAAAGTTATCATGGTCTCGGGCTTAGGTCTTACCATGAGACCTACGGTAATAGCTTCTTCCCTATAGGGGAAATTCGCTAAAACCATAATAAGTCAAAGTAGCGAAATTGAGATTCCTCATATACACACATATACATTACATATACATATACATGTGGTTTATCAAAAACAAAATGGCTCAAACCGGAGGTCAATATCACATCCCTAACCAAAATGGCGGCCGTTTCAGAATTTGAGATGGATAAATAAGCTAAAACGTGGATACCCCCTTAACTATTAAACGGGTTACAGCAGGTAAACTTAACTCAGTTCAACTTTTTACGACATCAAAAGTACTTTTTTATCACATAAACAACTTTATCACATTAACAACTTCATCACATAAACAGCTTTATCACATAAACAACAACAAAGGGGGTTCCACACTTGAGCTTGTTTACCCATCTCGGACTGTGAAGTGGCCGCCATTTTGGTTAGGAGTGTGTTACTGACCCCTGGTTTGCGCCTTTTGACTAACTCTTTAAAATGAGGGGTCACTCGAAAGGGGTTTACTTTTAAAAATTTGGGGCTGCCCCCAATAGACCCAATTTTGGGGGCGGGGGCAAAGTTGTTTATGTGATGAAAAAGTAAAGTTTTATGTCGTATAAAGTTGAGCTGAGTTTAGTTAGTTTACCTACTGTTAACTGCATTACTTGTTTATCCATCTCAAATTTTGAAATGGTCGCCATTTTGGACAGGGGTATGTATGATATTGACCTCCGGTTTGTGCCATTGCATTTCTTTTGAAACCTCCTTTAAAATGAGGGATCATTCGATAGGGGTTTACATTTGACAATTTGGGGGTTCCCCCAAAATGCCCTATATTGGGGTGGGGCAGAAATAGGACTCTCGTTAAAAAGTGGATTTTTCCAAGTTTTGTAGGTATGCTGAGTTTGGTTTTCCTACTATGACACGATAAAAAGTTACTGGGGAGTATCCACACTTTTGCCTCACCCTGTATATGAAAATAAACGAACGGTGTTTTTGGCATCTGAGGGCCTCAAAGCGAAAAGTTATGATGGTTTCCCAAAACACTGCAGGCAAAAAATAATTGATTTAATAATGATTCCCATGAGACCTACGGTAACGTCTTCTTCGCTGTAGGGGAAATTCGCTAAAATAACTATATCAGTTTCGCAAAGCTAAAGTAGACATAATTTAAGAATACTTTGTTTGTCTGGGGGATCGGGACGTGAGAAAGTGAAATTTGGTGTGATGAATATTACAAGGGTAGGATTAACATCGGTGGGCGGGTGAAGCGAAGTGCCGCCGATCACCATTTACCAAAAAAGGTCCTCCAATCGTATTTTTTCAAAATGTCGGGGTTCCCTGAAGAGAAAAAAAATAAAAAATGTAAAATCATTAAGGAGATACGACATTGCCCTTGGGGTTTGTCGGCGGCTGACCCCGGACGTCTTCTCTCACTGAATGGCCACGTAAGAGCGTTTTGATTGCCTGTTAATCGCCCAACTCGGATTTCGTTTTATCGCCAACAACGTCACTTATTGCACTTACAAGTTTACTGATTGTGTTTTGACTTGTACCGATAAAAAGGTTTCTGAACCGGTTTTGAAATAATTTACGACTGTGATTTTTGTATTTTAATTGTTATTTTGGACGTATCCTTTTTTAGGGTATAAAAACGATTGTGACAGTTAAAAAATGCATATGAAGAAAATTTAGCATTGTTACAATCCAGCCCCAGAAATATTCGGTGTATTTAACCTTGATAGTATTTTCTGAAGATTTCGAGAAAGTTCAAACCATCAATCATTGGACCAGCGAGCTCGCACTTACTGACTGTATCCACTAGGATGTACAGTCAATAAATAATATAAAAGTTGAATGTGGCGTCTGTATGTTTGTTCCGGGCGAGATGAAATAAATGAAAAAAATAATTCGGAAACTACGTAAATCCGAACTCTTAAAATTCAGATTTAACGAACTTTAAATCTGAGAAGATTTAAAGAACTTTCTTGTTCTTAAAATCCGCTATGGCTACGCTCTGAGCAGGGCATTTGAAGTTTCAATGTTACTTCAAAAAAAGATTTAGTTAAGTAATTTATTTGTAAAAGCTGTGCCAATAACTTCCAACCCGTGCGAGAAGCGGCCATAGATACATGTTTCATAAACGAATACTGCATTCATATTTAATGCAATTATGAAGTAAGGTAATAATGTTATTCTGCCTTAAATAAGGTGCTTCTGTGCCTCTGCACAGAAGGTCGATGTACTTTCTGTAAAGAGTTTACTTACCACTCGAAATTTATGAGAGCAAATCTTCCTTAGAAATCACAAGATTGATGGTGCATTCATGACATGTGCGCCAATGAACTTGATAGGATGATCAACTCAAAACGCAACAAAATATCTATCATAGACAGTGAGTTCTACAAGTTAAAGCGATTCAATTAACCATTTTTTTCACTGAGAAAAATTTAGTCCTTAAGTACGTGGAAAACACACGTATCTAATGGTTTGCAGGTTACACATAGCAATCTGGACCCGGCTCAATTCTCAGGCAGTGAGGCCGCCACACGGAAAATCAGGACTTAGTTTGACTACGTAGATATGACGTCACTGGCTATGACGTCATTACTGTCAATTGTAAGTCCTGCCGATCCACCAAATTTCTGGGAGTGACGATTGACGATGATTTGAGGTGCGATGAGCAGGTCTCAAACCTCGAGTCCTCCCTCTCAAATGGGCTCTATGTCCTGAGGCGCATCAGTGCCTTCAGGAATACTCCTCTCTCAAAACTGGTGCTCAATGGTTAGTTTGAACAACATATCAGGTACTCCATGATTTTATGGGGTGCCTATAAAGGGGAACTGAAAAAGGTTTTAGCCCTGGCAGAAAAAATTGTCAGATGCATCCTGAACCTCCCCCCCGAACCACAGTTGCAAAGAGGCCTTTGTGCAGCTCGGTCTGCTAACGGTTTCCTGCCTGTGCATATTTGAACTGATTATGTAGCCTACATCAAAACGCAGATAATCGTGCCTCTGCAACCTGACCTGGGTATAACACCAGGAAAAAAGGTCTCTATGCTGAATCCCACAGACTCACACTTTTTGAGCGTAAGCCTAGGTACATGGGACTCAACATTTTCCAGTCCCTGCCAAACAGAATCGAATCAATAGATAAAATTCAACCATTCAAAATTCAACTTAAAGCATACCTGGTGAGTCTTTGTTGTTATTCATTGGAAGAGTTCACAATAGCATAAGTTTACACCTGCTTTCTTTGCCTAGTTTTAGTTTGTTTTTTTCACCTCCTTTGGGGGTAAATGTTGACCTCTCCAGCGCCTGCATGGGAGGAGATGGAAAAACCAAGTATCAAGTAAGTAAGTAAGTAAGTATCAGAGACTGGCTCTCGTAATTGCAGAGACTTTTCTCAGAATATCCTGCGATTCATTTTGCCTTCACCAAAGTTCATCAAAATGCAATAAATTTCTATGCACTGACTTGCCTAGCCTCTGCATTTACCGGTATTTTTTACTTTAAATCAGTAAACAAATGTCTGGGTTCTCTAGCGTTCACCCATCCAAGTTCTAACCAAGCCCGAGGTTTCTGAGTTGTATGCTCAGGTGAAGACTGCTACATCCATTGCGTTACGGCTCCCTGTTGACAGGAGTAGTTGTTGAATAGCATCTGAAGAAGTGATAAGTGCAGTTTTACGCCTTATGGTACTTCTCTACAGTGACAATTTATTGCCCTGACATATTTATTTGATAAATTTAATAGTGGCAGCGAATCAATGCAAGGTTATACTCGAACTGCATTCTATTTCTTACTATTCATCATATTCAGTACACTTGGGGACTTTGCTAAAAATACCTGAGTTACTAAAATCGTAGCAGGTTTAAACATTGATTTTTTCTATAGTACAATTACTGTTTTTTGATAATTTATTCGTGTAAACTTTGAGCAGATAAAATTAAGCTTAGGACTAAAACTGATCAATGCGTCCTTGCAATTAATTTAAAAATAAAACTTACAATAGGCCTATGCGTAGATGACTGCTGACAAATAAAACACTTTGATTTTCTTTAAAAATCGAAGTAATTTCTACTTTGAAAAATTATAAATTTCATATTATTTTAGACGTAGGTGTTTTACTACTATTGGCTTTATATATATATATATTTACTGTAAATGGCACTACATCAAGTAAATCGATAACAAACATTAATAAAATATGTATTATAAAAACCATAAGTTATTATTGAAACTTGTATCACGTTTGTAAATACATACCTGTTTTATAATTCTAAATTTATAAAACGAACACAACGGACTTTAAAAAATCAATTAAAAATCAAGATTTGGTTAAAAAATATTTATTCGATTAAAATACAAGGTTTGATGATAGTGTGAATTAAATCCACGTAAAGACTGCTTTTACCGAAATCACAGGAAAATAATTTGAAGTTCTCATACATACGACTTTCGTAAATGCAGTGGGCTTCAGGCAGAAAGTATGTCTAATCATGGATAAACTTGTGACGTGTACTATAATAATAACGTCATATTATTGTCATTTTTCTTAAAATAACAGTAAACCCTCTGATTATGTGCAAATACGTCATTTTATGAATAATTGCAGAGTAAAATATCGGAAAGAAGGACTGCAAGTCCTGAGTCTGTACTAATAGCCATTACTCTGCTCAGTTGAGCCAGGTCCAGTCACAACAGAACTCTACGTGAGCCAAGTCCTTATTTACGTACAGCGAGCACTTATTTTGTACTTGGGGTAAAAACTCTGCTTTTCCGCAATGCGATTTTTTTCAGTGATCCAGTACTCTTTTACATTCTCCTTTTTCTGACTGGATCGTTATCGAGAAAACTTCCTTCCTTCAGTATATACGGATTCTATAAACGTTTTGAGGCGAAGCTTTATGGTTGAAAAGAACAAATCGTATTGATAGTTTGCCTGTAAAAAAATATGTCCTCATAAAACGTTATATCTATGAACGGACTAGAAACGCCTATTGATTTTAATTTATCTCAGATTTAACAATTCAGTGAGTGTATGGAATAAACAATTTTTAAAATTAATAAAAATTGCCGGTTTTTGCAGTTAACTTGTTTACCTCATGATTTTTATAAATAGCTACAATTCGTGTGTTTGGATTTAAGGCTTCGACATTGTAATTATAACCGTAAAACAACACGTTTTGAAATGAATGTTCCCGATTCCGAATAAATGAGACAATGAGGTGGCTCTACTGAAGAACTGGCGATCCGTCTTGTGACCTGGATCAGCCAAAGTTCCACCCTCTGTAATGGGACTAGCCACGGGCAGTCTAATGCACTAGTAATGGCGTCGTTGACAACACCATTATCAGCAATCGCATCGCCATCACATGTTATTTTACGTTGAACTCGCTCTACCATAGCCTGATCCAATTGTAATGTCACTAATGCGTTTGTTATTCCGTGTGTGACTTTTGTTAGAGAGAATTTGGTGTCGGCCTACATTTGACAAAAGGTGGGCAAAAATAATATGGTCGTACAATTGGCATCCGTTAGAAATTAAAAAAAGGAAAGTAATAGTGGAGACACTAGAGTAAATGCGTTGATAAAACTTAGCTTTATTCCCTATATTGTGACGTTGAAAGGATGAAAATGAATAATTATTTATGCCTTCTTAACCGTTGGGTTTAGGAAAAACTGTCAAATAAGAAGTTCTTAACTTTAAGCACGAAACCGATGAAATATAGAATTTGTCGTAAGGAACATCTAAGTTATTTCCGTGTTAAACCAGAAAAGAATTATTCTTTAATTTGTGCAGCACTCGAACCGCTTATGAAAACTGTTTCACAGTGATCAGAATAGTACTTCTGTTCTTAATATTTATTTTATTATTTCAACATTGAAGGGGTTCATGATTCAAATGCTCTATTCATATTTATGAGCCCTATCACGGCTGAAAAAAAGTTGAATTTTTATGCAATTCTTAGTTATAACATTTCCTCGTTGTACACTACATCCATAGTAATACGTATCAACTTATCATTTGGCAAGTCTCGTTTTATCGCAAATTTGAAAGCTGATAAAAATAATTTTTTATTGAGGGTAGTTAGTAAGCATATATTGTCAATAATGGTCTTAAGTTTGCATTTATTATTTTAGTTTTGTGACGCATGCCAATGCATGTTCTTGTGATTCATGATAGTAAAGGATATTTGATTTTGATTTTGACATGATACAAGGCCTAATGTGAACATATGCATAAGATCTGGAAATCCATATACAGAGTGTTCAAAAAATGTGGGGCAATAATTTACGTAGTGATTCCTTGGGCCAAAATAAGCAAAAAAGTTTATATAAACATAGGTCCTAAAGTGCTTCGTTTTCCGTCTGTGTGTCTGTTTATTATTTTTACATATTTAATCATATCTCACGAAGCACTTAACATATAAACTTCAAACTTGGTATATGGGTAACCACTATTAAGAACTATTTTTTTAAGAAGTATCAAATTTCTACTTTGTACCATTTCAAAATGGCGACTGTTTTTTTGTTTTCAAAGCTAAATATCTTAAAAACCGTAAATTTTAGAAAAACTATACAAGCGCAAAAAAGTTGCAGAATTTAATCCAATTAATGCTGATATTAATATTATGATAATCGGACCACTAATAACGGAGAAATTTTAACTTTTCTGCATAAAAACATGGTTCCTTAGAACATTATGTCTGATATTTGCATGTTTTTATTCGGAAAATTTAAAATTTCTCCATTATTAGTGGTCCGATCGTTATAACCTTCATATCATCGTTAATAAGATTAAATTTTGCAACTTTTTTGTCACTTGTACAGTTTTTCTAAAATTTACGGTTTTTAAGATATTTAGCTTTGAAAACAAAAATCAGTCGCCATTTTGAAATGGTACAAAGTAGAAATTTGATACTTCTTACAAAAATAGTTCTTAATAGTAGTTACCCATATACCAAGTTTGGAGTTTATACGTTAAGTTGTTCGTGAGATATGATTAAATATGTAAAAATCATAAACAGACACACAGACGGAAAACGAAGCACTTTAGGACCTATGTTTATATAAACTTTTTTGCTTATTTTGGCCCAAGGAATCAGTACGTAAATTATTGCCCCACATTTTTTGGACACCGTGTATAGTCCAGTAACTGACCATTTCCCTGGAGAATTTTCTCGGTCAGCACCGATTTGCATGAAAATTTGGATTTAGGTTCTACTTACCCTCTACTTCAAAGTTAAAAATGTTTTAAGGGTTGCTTTTTCCCAGGGGGTGGGTGCCACCCCTTCTAGGGGGTGAAAATTGTTACATTGAAACTAAGCCCGGGAATGGATATATTGACCAATTCTAAGCAAATTTTGTTCTATAAAGTTTTTTCTTAAAGTCAATACTTTTCGAGATATTCATGATTGAAATTGGCGATTTCCCCCCCCCCCCCAAAAAAACACTTTTCCAAATGGTTTTCCACAAATAACTCAAAAACTAAGAGGCTTAGTGAAAAAGTTATAATGAAATAAATTGTAGCGTATATAAAAACGAAGAAAATGGTGGGCTTGTGAAGTCTGTAAACCCAGGTGGAGCCAAGTTATAGCTTGTTTAAGTGTGGTTTTAATTCGTCAAACGCCAAAACGCACAATTTCAATATGAAATAACTAAAAAACTAAAAGTTTTTCGAGGAAAACTTCCGAACATTTCTTAAAGATCATTAAAAGACCTTTAATTAAATTTATTTGAAACTTATTATCGTAAAAATTAAGCGAGTTATGATCAAAATAAAGTTAGTTTATATTTTTTCTGTGATAAAAATCTTGAAATATCAACCCCCAATTGGGACTCAAATTGAAATTAATCTTTACTGCGCAGCAATTCCTTTCAATTATGTGTTTTCAATAGGCTCAAGAAGTTTGAACTCTTTTCTTTGGAAAAAATGTGAATTTAAAATAAAAAGGGAATTTTAGCAGTAACAAAAAAATACCTTTTCTTCAAGATAACTCTAAATCAATAGGTGATACGGAAACCTTTGTTGAGTAAAAGATTGTAGCGATTAATTTGATAAAAATTTTGATATCTTTTTTTTACAATAATTGAGGACGATACAGGCCTTCAAAGTCTTCAATTGTTGGTAATTACTGATATTTTCAAACCCTTTCAGCTCATCCCATTTTTTCATAAGGGTTGAAAAACAAATACTACTCTGTGAGCTCTTAGCTCCTAAAAAAACGTACAAAATTATACTTAGGAAACCTTCGTAACTTAAAAATTGACCGAGTTATGGCTGATAAACCAAGTACATATTTGAACAATTATCGCAAATAATGTACCGATTGCTTTTTTCAATAACAAAAATGTTTTATAGGTTGGTAGCCCTGAAAACATTAAAAATTAAAAATAGTTAATAGTGTGTCAACTATTTATATCACTCTAAGGTTCTTGTAAATACTAGTAACCTTCCATTGTTCACCTACCATCTACTTTTAGCGAGGGAAGAAGCTATTACGGTAGGTCTCATGGTAAGACCTAAGCCCAAGACCATGATAACTTTTCGTTTTGGGGCCCTCAGAGGCAAAAAACACCATTCGTTCAAATTTCTATATATATATATATATATATATATATATATATATATAAATATTTAAAATTAACATGAGTACCCTTTTGTTTTAAAAATAATTTTATTTCACTGACGCGTTTCGACTATAATAGTCATTTTCAAAGTGCGACATGTTTTACATAACCTCTTATCAACTGTAAATAAATACAATATTTTATACTTAAACAGTAGTCAGCTGTCCGTTATTCTTTTGTGGTGCAATTGGATTCTGTTTTAAATTCATGATTTTATCAAATATTATTTAACAATCTATATATATATATATATATGAGTCTGTAAGCACGATAGCGCTCGCAAAAATGGTCTGATCGGAATGAAATTTGGCACAGGTGTGCGAAGTAGTAATTATTCGGATGAGTTCGAAAACCAGCCCGATCGGACCACTGGAAGGGGGGGTAAAAGGGAATAAACCCCCCCAAAATGGGTTTTTTTGGTTTTTCACATAGAAAAATAAAACTAATTGGATTTTGGTTTGCACCATTGAATTCAGCTAGAAAAAACAAACAATTTAGTATTTTGAATCATTGCTCTATGTCTATTGGTTACCGAGATATTGAAAGTGGTAAACACAGTACGTTGTCCCAATGTTAACCTTATGGGGAATAAGTAAAATTCTATACCTCGCTTATTTCTCAACATATCTTAATAAAACTTGGTTTGTGGCTTCATCTACATGAAATCTGACGTTTAATAGTCTAAAATCCCCGATATTTCCATTTTCGTGGCAGCAAAACCTGCATACTCATTCCCCATGTTATTCTTATGGAGATTACAAAAACATGTCAAATCTCGCTATGTTGGATTGAAATATGTTCTTTTGCATTTGAAATTCGCTGAGCATGCAGGTCTGCTGAAACAGGGGTATTTGTAGTATGCTAATCTTTGGGCATCTATTTTTTTACACTGCTACCGGTTCAGCTGTTTCCCACCACGAGCGGAAAAGGAAAGAGTGCGCGTCTTTCATTGTTGACAATTGTTAAAGGCTAATAACATTCAAACGTTCACCTTCAAGATATTTAAATATTTTTATCGCTGAAAAAATATAAACCAACTTTATTTTGATCATAACTCGCTTAATTTTTACGATAATAACTTTCACAAAAAACAAAATTAAAGGTCTTTTAATGATATTTAAAAAATGTTCAGTAAGTGTTCCTCGAAAAACTTTTAGTTTTTTAGTTTGAAATTGTACATTGGCGTTCGACGAATTAAAACCACTCTTAAACAAGCCATAACTTGGCTCCAACTGGGTTTACAGAATTCACAAGCCCACCATTTTCTTCGTTTTTATATACGCTACAATTTATTTCATTATAACTTTTTCACTAAGCCTCTTAGTTTTTGAGTTATTTGTGGAAAACCATTTGGAAAAGTGTTTTTTTTTTTGGGGGGGGGGGGAATCGCCACTTTCAATCATGAATATCTCGAAAAGTATTGACTTTAAGAAAAAACTTTATAGAACAAAATTTGCTTAGAATTGGTCAATATATCCATTCCCGGGCTTAGTTTCAATGTAACAATTTTCACCCCCTAGAAGGGGTGGCACCCACCCCCTGGGAAAAAGCAACCCTTAAAACATTTTTAACTTTGAAGTAGAGGGTAAGTAGAACCTAAATCCAAATTTTCATGCAAATCGGTGCTGACCGAGAAAATTCTCCAGTTTCGCCGTTTTTTACCTTCAGTTACTGGACTAATAATGAGAAGTAACCACCATTGATTGACCATTGTTAATCGGATTAAAAATGTTCGACCGTCATCTTGGATACACTTTTTTCAAAACGTGTAAAGTTGTTTTAAATAGTACGAGGAGAGTAGCATTGCGATAAATAATTTGATACTAATTATTACGCAGGATTGAATGCTTCAATTCCCAATTATAACTTTTATTTTACATAATATTGATTTTTTATAAGCAATTTTTAAAAATTCAGCATTGTATCTTAAAAACCTAAGGTTTAATTGAAAACCTACACTGTGTTTTGCTTGAAATATTGGTTATAAATACTATGATATAAAGATTAGGAAAACGCACTGAAAAATGGTGGATTAAAGATGGCAGCTGAAAAAATTTATTTGGTTGCAATTAAGTGGCCATTGCTAAAAGATGATCAACGTAGTCACGAATTTTGTATTCCAGGTTATACATCGGTTTGTCTCTATGCGGACGATGCAAATATTACTATCTCAGGAAATAATAAGTATATGACATGAAATCTCATCTTTTGTCGATCTTTCAATTGTAAAACAGTTTTTAACTGACCACAATCTATTTCTAAATCCATAAAAATCTAATTTTATTTCATTTCCCACAAAACAAGCAAAGGAGAAACATAATTTGGACATTGTAATTGATTCAGTTAGTTACAACAGAATTTGAAATAAGTAGTTACAACAAAATGTTTAGGTCTGGTGATAGATGAAAATTTAAGTTGGGATGAGCAATGAGCACATTGAAAATATAAATAAAAAAATTATTTCATCTGGTTTGTATGCTCTGTGTCAAACGGCTAATGTGTCAAATATTAATACTTTATAAACCATTTATTTTGCATTAATTCACTCTCATATAGCGTATTGGATGTGCATTTATGGAGCTACTGTTCAACCAAAATAAATAAGATGATCATCTTTATTTAAAATACAGTTACTACAAAAAAGAGTTCTAAGAATTATTTTTATTTTAGAACATCCGTTTCAGTAAAATAACATTGCTCTGATATTGGCATCTTAACAATACATATTTATATATTTTTGAAACAATCGTGTATGTTAAATAAAACCCAATCTCCTCAGCAAATACTACCATAAAACCCACACAACTTGAGATTTCACAGGGAGGCGGAGCAGCACAGATTAACGTTTTTTGAAAAGAATTATAATTTTATAGGTCATATTTTTTATCTAATTGGCCAAAACAGATCTTATTGGAAGATAACATGGGAAAGTTTAGAAAGCTATAAAAAATTTTCTTTTGCGCCGCTCCCCTTACTCTTTTAATGATTTTTACGACCGCAAGTATAATTGATTACTATAATTTTGATTTTATACATATTACATTATTTTGTTTGAATTTAGGATTGTCTAGATTATAAGTACCTCTGTAAAACTTAGATTTAATTACATCTGACACTATTCTATGTACCAATGTACATTATGATGAATAAAGAATGTTTGACTTTGACTGATTATCTAGCACACTGTACAGTAATTCGAAATCCTAGAATATTTTAAAATATCCTCATATCTTTTTAACGAATTGAGTTTTGTGCAACTTATTGTGGCATTGTATACTACGTAAAATATAGTTTGAAATGTTTCGTAAGAACACCACCTTTACAAAAATAATTTTTTATTCAATAAAATGGATCTAAGGTGGTGGCTGGCAATGTAAACATGGTTAAAATGAAGTAGGTACCATCCGAGAATGATCTGTTGTATTCCTTAATCGTTAGCTCAAGAAACGTCAACAAAGTAGCGGTTGGAACTCAATTTTAAATCCATCCTATATAGGATTTAACAGTTAGTAAAAGGAAGCAAAGTCCCAGTCGGTCTAAAATTTCTACCGATAAGCCTGAAATTCGAAGGAATTTCTCTATATTTAGATTCACATTGAGTCTTATAAACTAAGGCAACTTTCAGGAAAGAGAGAGCTTTCCTTATTAAAATTTATTGAAGTGTATATTTCCTTAGAACCGAATCACAGGTTTATTTTATAACATTTATCAATGCTTAAAGTAAAGTATTGTGGCAGTCAAAGTAAAAGTGTATCTAAAGTTGATCCCTGCGGTGCTCCATGTGTCACGTATCACCAACCATTCCACTTGTTATTCCAAAACTTCTTTTACAATCGTCATTCTTATTTTACACACAGAATTTACGACCTTATCAGCTTCAAAGTCCTCTCGTTGAGTTTCTTAGTGGCGCTTTCTCCAATATTTACTATTTATCTTAAAGGAAATAAACTAGTTATAACTAAAGAATTTTCTGTAGAAATGTTTAACTGCTTCTTTTGCATCTTAGGGGCAGCCAAATCATATGAAATCCAATGGTTGATAAATTTACTCCCGACACCAATTTGATAAATTTACCCCCGCTTCCCCTGAACAAGCTTGATAAAATTAGATAATTTATTATAAAAGCTATGATCAAGATTGATCTTGGAAAGTTAGAAACTTGATCGGAATTTGATATTCTTTTAACACATCTGCGATGACTTTTTCATATGGGAATATCTCACAGAAAGCGATTGAGTTCAGGAGTTTTTAGGGTGTATTGTTTCCAGTTAAGCTTTCTATTCCAGCAAAGTATGAGTCCAAAAGTTTAGAAACTACCTTAACTCTCTGCAAAACTTAATTAAATGACATGGACTCGTAATTTTAAATTAAATGGACACTTTTTCGCATTTACAGTTAATTGTTTGAATCGCGCGGGAATCTTACTGGGGTTGAATTCATTAGCCAAAGCACTTTTGCATTGAACAAATCCGTTCCTCTTAGGGTGGCTAAAAAGATTTACCTGGTAGATATGAAGTTCCAACATTTCAACAATGGATAGGCATCGATATTTTAATAAACATATAGTCTAGGCAATGAATGCTCAAAAAGAGGTGTAGAGGGAATTGCATGGATCACAATTGTTGACTTCGTAACTTTGTTTGGACTAGTTAGGAGTAAAACATATCAAAAGTCCCCACCCTTAGCCCTTGAGCCGGCTGGGCTGGAAGGGCCTAAAAGTACAATTTTTTGGTTTTTCCTAAATATCTTGAAAACTATCAACTTTAAGTATTCCCTATTAATATTGAAAATTAAAGAAAATTAAATTTCCTGTAAGAAAAATACATAATATGTCTACTTTGGTCCAACCGTTTACAAGGTAAGCACTAATTGTATTAGTATTTAAAAAATATCCCTTTCATAAGAAATACATGTAAAATTGTGGGTAACTTAGGTGCCCAATTGGGCAACGCTTTTTTCACATAAAAGAAAATGAACAGCATTCAGGAAATATTGACAAAATTTCCTGAATGCTGTTCATTTTACTTTAGATGAAAAAAGCGTTGCCCAATTGGGCATCTAAGTTACCCATTAATTTACATGTATTTCTTATGGAAGGGATGTTTTTTTTAAATATTAATAAAATTAGTGCTTACCTTGTAAACGGTTGGACCAAAGTAGACATATTATATATTTTTCTTACAGGAAATTAAATTTTCTTTAATTTTTAAATTTAATAGGGAATACTAAAAGTTGATAGTTTTCAAGATATTTATGAAAAACAAAAAAATTGTACCTTCAGGCCCTTCCAGCCCAGCCGGCTCAAGGGCTAAGGGCGGGAACTTTTGATATGTTTTACTCCTAACTAGTCCAAACAAAGTTACAAAGTCAAAAATTGTGACCCATGCAATTCCCTCTATACCCTTTCGTTGCCTGGACTAATAGTAAGTGGCAGGGGAAGAAGTAATGTAAAACTTACTCTGTACGAAATATGAATTAATTTTGTTATTTACGTACCAACATACTCTAATCCTGAATATACTTGACAATGGGAAAACAAACAGTAAACTGACACATACCTTCTCCCATAAAGCCCTTTACAGTAAGAAAACTTATAAAATGAAATAAAGCAAATTTACAATTATCTTACAAATACATACAAAATTTTATCAAAATTGGCTAGTAGATGACGGAGATATCGTTTTTTAAAATTTGCCATGAGGATTACCTCAGACAACATACTAAACCGCCGAACGAAAATATCTATTATCTCCACAACCAGTTGACATAGATTAATAATTCGAAATACAGGATTGTTTATTTTTTCAAGCCAAATTTAATGGTTGAAAGTATGTAAATTTCATAATAATGTTAAGTAAATTTGTAAACTTAGAATTTTATAACACTCAATCCCTCATAACTTCTGAACATAAAGTTTTACAGACATTCGTGTGGTGACACTTCCTTTGGCATTTTAAGAACTGCAAACCATGAAATTTTTATCATAATCTTTAGGGCGGTTTTTTAGAAATTGGGACTTTTTTTATTTTTTACGGGTTTTATGGGATAAATACCCTTAAAATCAAAACTGAAATAAAAATACTTAGAGAAGTTACAACTTTATACCTACATGCTAAATCCCATAACAATCGGACCAATGGTGTCGTCTCCAGTTTTGTTTACATCCACACAACAAACAAAACTGTGTTTTGTTTGATTCCTTTCATCTTAGCCTGCACTGTTATTGCATACCTGTTGTTATGATACTGTTATTTATTTATCTATTAGTTATATATCTATTGTTAGATTTGATATTTATTTATTTATTTAATGTTAAATTTTATAATTATTTATTTATTTGTTGTTAGATTTTTAATCATTTGTTGTGCATCGCAAGAGTCTGCATCGCAATGTGCTGAAAGTATAGTGTAGCGATACATACTGGACTACTCCACCAACTGCGCTCCCGCACGCGCAATTAGCGCATTGGGAGAAAAATTGTGAAATTTTAAAAGTGTTTTTGAATAAAGAGATTTTGAACTTGAACTTGAACTTGAACACACACACACACACACACACACACACACACACACACACACACACACACACACACACAGTGAGAGAGAGAGAGAGAGAGAGAGAGAGAGAGAGAGAGAGAGAGACGGACAGACAGACACCACTCCGAAAACCATTTTTTTAGATTCGCGGAACACTAAAACGAATATATCCACTTACAATTCAAATACGAAAATTTTGACGAAAATAATACCTTCTCATGTACTATGTGTAAGGGGGAGAAAGTCAAAGTTGAATCGAAACAACAGCTCCTAAATCAAATATAAGTTGAGAATTTTTCCTCCAACATATCATATCGTGTAAGCAAGTTAGTGTTTACTTTTTAAACCAATGCACTCCAAATCCGGTCATTTATTCAAATCAGATTTAAAATTTTCATTCCTCAATTTGTTATAAAAATACGTTTTGGGGATGGTTTTCTTCATTATCAGAATGTCGTAAGAGTTAGTTTTTAAATATTTAAGAGCTACCACTCTATTATTTTGTTGCTCCGTAAGTCTGACAACCAAATTAAAAAATGGTGAGAGCGTCACACATTTTATACCATCGCCATGTACGTACATTACTCGATAATACCTGAAACCCTCGATCACATTAGACATGTTTTACGCTTTGTATCTGCCAATGGAAAAATCATATTAACTCATTATATTTCAATGGGCCTCTAAAGAAACTTATACTCGACTCCCTTTTAACGTACTCAAAACCGAACCGAATGCCGATTTCTTGCAAACAATAGAAATTAACCACTCTAATTTTTACACAAAAGCATTGTACAAATATACTCACCAAGAGCCTTCATAAACTCGTCAAAATTATCACTGGAGTGCAACTTGTACTTCTGATTGAGCACCAACCCGTCAGCCATGTCGATAACAGTAAGAAACAGAAGCGGAATGAGCGCGGAGCCCTGTTATATACCAGTGCCTCTCCCACCAGCACAATGCATCGGTCCGACGACAATTTTCTCATATTCCCATTCATGCTGGTCGATCAACTGTTGAATTGAATGATTAAAGCTTTGTCTAGCTGTTGGTCTGCGGGATCGACCCCCTAGCTTGACCCCGACCGACCTCCAATCCTTCCCTTGTCTATGATAATATTGATCTAATATGTATAAATAACTAAAAAAAATTAATGTTTTATCTTATGGGTTGCTGCCACTGTGATGGTAAAGAAATAAAAAAAAAAAACTGTAAACAAACAAAAGTATTTTTAGAATAGTGTAGTCACAGGTGTTATCACAGAATGTTGAGTTTAGATTACAGTGTACAGATTACAGATTAAAATTACAGATTACGTCGTAAGGGAAAACTGGTAACACATAACGAGCAAGTATCGGACCACCAGGTACTTGTATACAAAATGAACGAGGGGAACAAATAAATGTTAAAGATGATTTGCTATATTTAAAACTTCAATCAATGTCAAATTTCGTATAAGCTTTAAACATTCTATACCTATAAACAAATTTCCCCTACAGGAAAGAAGCTGTTACAGTAGGTCCCATGGTAAGACCTAAGCCCGATCCTATGATAAATTTTCGTTTTTGGCCCCCCAGATGACAATTTAGCTAAAGACTTGCAATTTTGAATCATTTTCCTGTGTCCATTCCCGAGATACTGAAAGCATTAACACGGTACATGTTACCCTTATGGAAAATAAATAAAATCCCGTATTTCGCTTATTTCTCATCTTAATGAAACTTGGGTTGCAGCTCATCTAGTTGAGCATTTTAGCCTAAAATCCCCGGCTTTTACATTTTCGTAGCAGCAAACCTGCAAACTCATTCATCATGTTATCCTAGTGGGAAATAGGAAATGCTGTATCCTCCTTATTGATTAACATACCTTGTTACAACCTGGTAACATATAGTTTTTATAGTAAAGATCTACTAGGTATTGAGTTAAAAGTACACCATCTCCACAAACCTGCATACTTATTCTCCATGTTATTCTTATGGAGATTACAAAGTCATGTAATATCTCGATTATCTTGGATTAATATATGTTTTCATGGATTTCAAATTCCCTGAGAATGCAGGTAGGGTTTCTACGGGGGTATTTGTTAGAAGTTTTATGAAAATTACCTCTGAGAAGAGTGATGGGAAAACATGAATGTTTTTTTCCGTGAAGTAGTTTAAAATTCAATATAAAACGAAAACGTGAACTTTTCATGGAAAATTTTCAATATAAAATTGTTTGGAAACGTCGTGATTGGTTTAGTAGTTGCTGCAATTCATTAGCCGAGCAAATACAGGTTGGACGTCGATCATTGCGCTCTCGACTATAAACCCAACTGTAAAATCCACCAAAGCCGCGTAAAAATTGACTCCGATTCAATAATTTGCTGAGTTTTGGTCCAGTTAGATACATACCTATACTATTTGAGTCTATCGTATGGTATATTTCTACGCTGGAATATACGCAAGTTTTACGCAACAGAATAAGTAACAGTTACAAAGCAATAAGTAAGAAGAATTAACTGGAAATTTTAACTGCGTTTGTCGAAATTTTTTATAAATTCAAAAAAGTAATTAAAACCTAGTTTAATTTTTTGAATAATTATAGTTTTGAATTGTAGGGTAGGCAGATTCATGGCAACTCTGGACCTGTTCTGTACCATACTATGTTGTTCTCTGCCTCTAGTCGGATAGATATGAACATCTTGCCCTTGTATGAGAGAGAATTTGGTTTTATGAAAGATAATAGTCTCGTAAATGTAGGGACAGTCCAGAGTCATTATCCCCCCCCCCCCCTGAAGACACCCCTACATGACTTTCAATACTACCGTATGGCTATGATATGAACAGGTTATCTTTGAAGACGAAACAAATTGAGGAAGTTCGCTTCATTACAACCACCCCAAACTGCAATGCCATAGGCTAAGTGGGGGGGGGGGGGGGGGCGAGGCCAAAATAAGTCATTTTCATAATGTTATGTGGGCAGTACCTTGACAATACTAAACTGTCCGAGTTTGTCGTCTGCCGACTTTGGTAGCGTCCCGGGGGAATGCCGCCGCCACCGCATGCCATAACGAATAAAAAGCTTATTACAATTAAGGTTTTCTCATGACAAATCAAATATTTATGAAATATGTACTAAGTTTATCTAAGGAATTATTATGGAAGGGAAAGAAGACAATATTTAGCAACATTAGACGGAAGTCACTCTGGCATTGACCGCTGGGTTGGAATGATAGGACCCTTGTGGTGTTGTGACACGTCATTACAGACTAGATTTTCACGCCGATTACAATGCCGCAATTCGTTTTTGAAATTTTTTTTTGTTCTCGAGATATACTCGAATAAAAATTCTTCCCCATACAATTCTTGTGGGCGTTTCTAAATTAAACTTTTTTTGTTTTTCTTATATCTCCGGTTCTAATCGCATTATAAAGTTCGTTTTGGTCTTAAAAGATTCAGTGATTGAATGGCTTCAATTTGAAATATTAATCATTTAAAGTACGACCAGTCAGAGATGAGTTACAGAGCTACATTCAAGATAACATGTTGATTTTTCAAAATTTATTTTTACTTAAAGATTTATGTCTTAGGTTATAAGAAAGTCTTAATATTAGGTTTGGTCTTAAAACACTTATCTGATCATTGTCTTTCATTTGAGACTAAAACGAACTTATAAATATGATTATAACGGGAGATATAAGAAAATAAAAACAAAAATATATCAATTTGGAAGATCATATGATCTTTGAATAAGCTTAGCTCTTTTTCCCAAAGTCGGTTTAACGTCATCAACGGCTCAAATGAAAGCCAAAGATTAGATGAGTGTTTTAAGACTAAACCTAATATTTAGACTTACTAAGAACCTGAGATATAAATCGTTAAGTAAAAATAAATTTTGAAAAATCAACATGTTATGTTGAATGTTGCTTTGTATCCCATCTTTGACCGGTCGTATTTAAATGATTAATATTTCAAATTAAAACCATTAAATAACTGATTCTTTTAAGACACAAAAGAACGTTATACTTTGATTTAAACCGGAGATATGAGGAAAACAAAACAAAAATAGTTAAATTTGGAAGATCATGTGATCTTTGAACAGTCATAACTCTTTTTACGCAGTCGTAATTAAGCTGAAAATGGCTCAAATGAATACCAAAGATCAGATAAGTGTGTTAAGACCAAACCTAATATTTAGACTTACTTAGGACCTGAGATATTTATCTTTGAGTAACAATTAATTTTGAAAAATCAACATTTTATGTTGAAGGTTGCTTTGTAACTCATCTCTGATTGGTCGTATTTCAATGATTAATATTTCAAATTGAAGCCATTCAATCACTGAACCTTTTAAGACCAAAACGAACTTTATAATGCGATTAGAACAGGAGATGTAAGAAAAACAAAACAAAAAAATTGTTTAATTTAGAAACGCCCATAAGATTAATTGTATGGGGAAGAACTTTTATTTGAGTATATCTCGAGAACAAAACATTACTTCCAAAAACGGATTGCGGCATTGTAATCAGCGTAAAAATATAGCCTGTAATGATGTGTCACAACACCACATTCATAATTAAAAAAATTAACTTCTATCCAATATGGCGGATCCAAGATGGCGACTGAAAATTAATACCCAATCAAAATGAAGTATTACCACCCAGCAACTTTCATCGGTGGTTTAAAATCAATACCTGTGGGAATATTTGTTTGGATACCACAAATATAATTTTTTAAATATCTATTTCTCTATTTTCGGCCTGAACTTTGACCTTCGATATTCAAAATTGCCCAAGGAAGCCAGTCTGGTATCCGCCATATCCTTGTTCAGTACATCAAATAGTACTAGAATCAGTCATAAAATTTGAGTCGGACTGTTCTTCAAGATTCATGCCTAATTTCTTATTTGGCGACTGGACTATAAGCTAAATGGCCGACGTTGATTAAGTTCTAAATTTTTGTTTTGATGATAAAATGATAACAGCAAGGGATAATTAGAACCATACTGACATAATAGACGTTCGGTAACAATGCTGTGCCCGCTCGGCCGGAAAATTCTCCAATCCGCTTTCCCCCAGCCTCCTCTTGTTCACTATGCTCTTTTATTTAATCTATTTTATCCGAATACAATATATTCTACATTTTAATGTTTCCTAGTTATATACTGCTTTTGACGTGAGGGATTTTTCGATGTAGTTGTGATAAATATAATTTCAATAATAGGTTATCAGATGTTAATTGCCTCGTACTCAGGGCCGGATTTCCCAATAGGCCCAGTAGGCCCGGGCCTATGGGCGCAAGCTTCCAGGGGGCGCATGGCCGAGAGAAAAAATAATATAAAAAATCTAAAAATAAAAATATATAACCATAACTTAACATATTTTTTAATTGATTTAAAAGCTAATCATAGATACATAAAGCAAGAAGGAAGGCCCTATAAGAATAAAAACATGTGTATGAGTGCTTATATGATTATAATGGGAACTACATCTGTTTGCGCAAGTACATTGCCGCCTCTATAACGAGGCGGCTATGGCTTACTAGACTAAACAATTATTTATGTAAGTCACTCAATGCATAATATTAATAAGGGTTTCACATATTCAGAGTTTCCGTTTATATCGTAGAATTAGAACATGTGTGGGAGTGCTTATATAATTAAAATAATGGGAAATATTTACTTCTTCTGTTTGCACTAGTAATATCTGATATAATTAGTAGCACCTGATATAACTTTATAATGAAGGTTTTTAGGAAAGCAACTTTAACAAGACTAGGGGGGCGGAAAAAATTATTGGGCCTATGGGCGCCAAAATGCTAAATCCGGCCCTGCTCGTACTTTTTGTCATCGATCTATAAGAAAATAAAAAAATCCGTAAAATTTCAAAGCTATTGTGTTTTGAGGTAGACGTATCAAACGGCGGTGTGATTAAACATCTTGATTGTAGTTTTTTACTTGTAAAGTTAATAAATACGTTATAAATAATAAATAATAAATAAGTTGATAAATACATTATAGTATTTATCCGTATAAATACATTATAGTAGTTCCGAAAGTAATTACATACTTGTATTTAAAACCCATCTTACCAGTAGATTAATTCCCAATCATAATATTATTTCCTGATTTATGGTGTGTCCATGTAGATCATACCAGTCATAATTTTAACTCTTTGAGCTATGAGTATCAGATACAGATGACTGATGAAGCGAATTAAACGAATTATTTAACTCTTTAAGAAGTAAAATGAAGGTGCAAACACAAATTTGACATAAAATAAATTTTTAAACTAAACATAACAAAAATTTGGTTTTGGAGTTATGCTCGAACTAGAACTGTCAACTGTATTTTGAAATTCCTTTAGAAAGATTTAAATCGTACCTTCATATATTGAAACATTTGTCTTCATACGGCAGGCTACCGAATAAACTAACCGAATAGGTGAGAGAGGCTCTAATACTGTCAGATTGGGAGTTGTATTAGAAGGCCCGAGAAAATCTAGTGCCCTGCTTCTATTTTTGAAATTATATACATGCCACCGGCAAGAAGGGATTTGTAGAAAGGAAAGATAAGAATGAAGAGCCTGGGGTATCTTAAAGAAAAAAATGGCTGACTCCGCTTGTTTAGCTTTGACCCTGGTTACATACCCGGGAAGACAGGCATGAAGGTCTCACCAAAGTACATGAAGCTTGACCGGGTGTCCAAGTTCATGGGTGACATGCCCCAAAAAGAGCAGGCGGAAGTTAAGTATTGATATTTAAACCATAAAGAGAAAGGACTTACCATTACTATGACAAATTCTTTTTTATATATAGTTCGAATCAAATAACAAGGCCCACGCCGTCCATGAGCCCAATGCTAAAATTAACATTAGTCTTACGGACGGACTGGGCCTTGTAATTTGAATCGGCCTCTACCATATGACGATGACCTCTGTACATCAGTAATAAACAAGTCGGAGTGCCATCTACATTTAGTTCCATGTGTTCATATTTCGGCACAGGCCTTACGGGGGCGACCTGATGTATGGTAGAGTGGGTATCTTCGTCCTGAGGGTCCGGGATCAAATCCTGCAAATCACTAATGACAATCTGCTTTGTGATAATGCCGCAACCTAGAGAGAGCATAATAAGCTGAATAATATTATATTATATGTCCATGGAAACTACTAAGCCTGGCCCTCATCTATATATATATATATATATATATATATGCAATAGATGATAAGAACTGAGTACCCTTTTATTGCATATTAAATATAGTAGCCCTTAACACTGAATCAAAAATCATATATATATATAACACAGAAGCAGACCTTATGGAAGATTTCTATCCCATTACCTTTGTTGGGTAAATTTCTTTACTATATACATCCCCTCTAGTTATAAAATCATCAGCAGATTATATAATGTGGCTAGTACTACTTAAATTGTCATTTGAAATATATTGTTAATGGGAATTTCATTTTAAGGGTTAAACAAGGATTGAGAATGGGTCGAGGGTCTTACAGGGTGTTTCAAGGGAACCCTGACAAACTTCAGAAAATTTTTCCTTTGCTCAAAAGAAGAAAAAATATCCGTCAACATAAGCCTTTAACGTATCATTTTTTACCAGGGGCTGGCGGGGCTGGCTTCTGGCGTCATACTGAGAACATATCGATATTGCAAGCACACATCAGCCATCAAGGGGTCACTCCCAGTGACCCTCGGTGGGTGCTAGTCACTGAAGAGAGAAGGAAATAAGGAAAATATGAAAGACACTCAGAATAGAATGCACCTCCCAGGCTAGGGTCGAAAAAAACAAAAGTCGGCCAATAAATAAAATCGCCATAAACCTCTCGGTCGACTCGACTGTTGATGTGTATGGGTTAAATGAGTTTAACTTTTAGGCGTGCTTATCTCGTTGGTCGACCTGATGCCCGATTAGTTATGCTCCAGTTTATCCCTGTCAATTTAAACCCATGGATAACTAAAATTGAGATATTAAACCCGATTTTTAAACTGCTGTCTAAATACTGGTTATAACCAGTTTTTAAGCTGAGCCTAGCGTTAAACCCGGGATAGCCCCTCAGTGTATAAATCCATTAAAATTACAAGACATTGAACAATTTAGGTTACCATATCTGACCTAAATGTATATTTTTTAACTAGAAATATTTTTGTTCAAACATTCTAAATAATTGAAGTTAATTTCAAAGTACTTACAAAGTTTAGGCCTTAAAGTAATTGAAAGCAATTAATTACAAATGATTTAACCGCATTATTTCCAATAGAGGGCATTTGCCACTAGCGCAAGTTGTTTCGCGAATTACTGTACTGCGTAATCCATATTGTGTTTAAAGCGATTGATAGAAAATAAATACATAGATGTTCATAAAACACCTGATAAAAATTGATTTAATTAATTTTAATTAAGTGCTTTTATGAAAACATCTATGTATTTATTTTCTATCAATCGCTTTAAACACAATATGTATTACGCAGTAGGCCTACAGTATTTCGCGAAACAACTTGCACTAGTGGCAAACGCCCTTAATATTTTATCTGATTTCGCAATTTGAGATATGTCAATAATATATCAACAAACTTAAGATTATTATTAAGTACTTTACAATGATTTCAAACTGTTTAATTGTATTGATATAGCTAAAGTCTACTCATTAAAAAATCTAAGTTTATGATTTCAAAATATTTTTGGTAGTTTTATTGGGCTGCTTGGGATAGTTCGTTTTTATTAGCTTACTTTGGTGTCTGTATGGGCGGGATGCATAATTACTCAACGTAATCAGTGTTATTATACCTGCTATATTTCGTTATGTTCGTTCTGTTCTTAATCTACAAACGATATTCTATTCTTTCGGGTGCAAAATATCTCACCCTCAGTGGTGTGCGTCTTTACCAAAGGTTTTTAGAAACACCCTGTATATATTTACACCCCAATTCCACCTCAAAGTTGTATAGTTCCACTTTTTAGCGAATTTCCCCTATAGGGAAGAAGCTATTACCGTAGATTTAATGGTAGGACCTAAGCCCGAGACCATGATAACTTTTCGTTTGGGGGCCACCAGAAGCAGAAAACACCATTCGTTCGAATTTTTATGTATATATATATATATATATATATATATATATATATATGTTCACCCAACTATCATTGTGGCAACCGTACATAAGGAAAAGTGCATGCAAAGTGGCGACCGGTGCTTATGACGACCGTATATGGTCGTCATATGCACACTTGGGTTATTTAATCTCCTTTTGACCTGTAGATACATATAGTGATGACTTAAAAATTTTATTTTGGTCGTCATATTGCGCCTGAAACGAATATTAATAGTTCATGTAATGACCGTGGGTGCGCTAGTGTCGCTGAGTGTATATTTCAATATACGGCATTTGGCGTAATACTGCGACCGGACGACTTGGCAACACTGGTTCTCCCGGACGCGTATATCCCTCGGGTCTAAGAGCTGAGGGTTTTGAGCATGCTTGAGAGCATTACGTGGTATTTTTGCTGATTATTGTAAAGTGGACTGTGGTGATACAAAAGAAGGTATTTCGCCTATTATCCGGGTGGTCGACAACGAAGGGGGGGACATAGCGGGGAGTGTTATGCGTTAAAATGCAGAACTTTGGAAAGCAGTAAATGATTTGGTTAAAACGTAATTTTAATAACACAAATTTATAAAATATAGAACACAAAGCTATAAAATAAGTTGAAAAATAAATTGGTTTTAGTTGAAGTTATTGTTATTTTGATTTTTTGCCGGACAGTATTCAGTACGTACATTGACAGTGATTGTTTTGGAAATTGCGACGTCAATATCATTCTCAGTGTCAACATATTGAGGTACTGTAAATACTGATGAATAATATTCAACTTTTTTTGATTCGAGAAATATTAATTCTACCAATGGCTTAATATGTTATAGTAATATATAAATAAGTATTTGTGATAATATGCTGGTTAATTTACAGTCATTTAATACGGTTTTAGATATTACAGTTTTTTTCTAAGTGTTGGCTAAATGAGGTGAGAGGGGGGATGGGTCTGACATAAACGAGACTAACCCAACGGAGTTTTAGTCTTACAACGATACTTGTAGTCTTAAACTAAACATGCCTAACTAATCCAAGAAAACACTACCTAAGAAATGCTAACAATAATTTATGTAAAGGTGAATCAAATAAAATTTACAATAAGTATATAAATTTAACAAAAATATTGACAATACTTTTTACTTTGATATTCTTTTCCAAACAGAACATTACCGAGGAATTATTACATCACAGATTTTACTTAATCTTTCGCAACTGAACGGAAAGTCTTAACAGATGAACTAAAAATAAATATCTAAATTACCAATTAATGAAAGTCTATTATACAATTTCAACACAGTCATCTGTGATGAAGTTTTACGTATTGAGAGACGTATTGACAGACACCAACGTCAGTGCGAGAAAATTGGGGGATGAAGAGCTTGCGGGACCGGGACCTGAGTTTTTGAACAGTTTCACTATTTATAATTTGTTACTTACGATGGGGATACCTTCACGGAAGCAACCTCTAGCCTATATTGAAGTAATGAAACATTAAAGGTTTTATTGAATTTATATTTTTACAAAATTTCCTGACCGCTAAATAAAGAAATAGAGCATCGTAAGCACGGTACGCTTACAGATAAAGAATTTTTATTTGTATTATTGGACTGGTTAATTCGTGCCTGCCGCCTCGGCCGGATCGAGTGGCGTCGTCCTCGAGAGGCTGTGGCACGACTGCTATAATCATTAGAGAGGATTAACGAGGGTCAGCTCGCTTGGTTCGAAATGGTACGACTGCTACAAGCCCGGCCAGGTAGTCGACGCCAGGTAGCCAGACAACGGGAAAACAGAAATTATATTGTCCCCGGGGACCCTCTGCTATGCTGCTTATTGAACTTGATCCTGAAGATTAGGAAAGCTATACCCTCGTGACGAACATGTTGGCACCTGGTTTTTACAATCAAAAGCTGTTTAAACTGGATGTTTTGGTTTTGAAGGACAGCAAATGACATAATTCAATGAATTTGTATTTTTTCGAAATAATGTACTTTTTTGATCCCCAGACCTAAAATATCGGGTTGAATATCCTTTTGTTTGTAATAGAGGTGTGCGGGTAGGGATTTTTTAAGTCGAGCCGAGTTTTTAAAAATACTCGCGAGTATTGAGTTTTTTTTTTCGAGTCGAGTAATTTGAAGAGTATAAGTTAATAGTTATACTTTTACATAATCATCATAATATATCAAAAATCGTCATTATTAATAAAATAAGAAAATAATATTTGAAAATTATTCAATATTTTGAAATTGTTCCTGAGTTCATTATTAATGAAGTTTTCCTGAGTTAAAAGCAAGCCTATTTTCAAATTAAGTGACGATAATTCAAACCATCTTTAAATATGGCTTCATACCCTTACTCAATTTTTGATTAAAATCTCAGCTTGATGAAGTACACACCCAAATACACTTTCACTTGTATACTTAGTAGATTGATTGAAAAATGAAAAATTAAATCAGTTTTATTACAGAAGCAGAAGTGACGGGGAATTTAAATTCCCGTTTTCCCTCGATGTACCGCGACTACCTGGCCGGGCGGTTGTAGCAGTCGTGCCATTTCGAACAAAGCGAGTTGACCCTTATTAATCCGCTCTAATGATCGTAGCAGTCGTGCCATGGACAGAGAGACCAAAACTTTGTACCAGTCGTCCCGTTCCCCCTCGGGCTGGGACGGAGGACGGCGCGTTGCTTGCCGTTGCTGCCGTTCTACTTCAGGCATAAACACCATTTTAACAGCCCCTTCCCTTTAACCTAGGAATTCCGTTTCGATGGCATTTTAAGGCGATCCTCCTGTACCACAAGTCTGTTTTCCAAGTCAAGTGATTAATATTTATTTCTTTGTAACAATGTATTATAAATTAATTGCCGGTGTATTTTTTTTAATCTGCCGCCTCTGAAATTGTTTTGCTCTGGGCTGCAGTTCCTATAACCCCCCCTCCTAAATCTGCCACTATGTTTAATTATAAACCCAATTTCATAGTTAGGTTCTGATCCATCTTTACCGTATTTGGATCATGTGCCGAGAAACTCAGCTTTCATAAAATTACTCAAGCCTGACATTCGAGGTCTCTCTAATTAATTGCATCTTCCTTTAATTCTCAGAAGCATATCATATTTTCTTATTTAACCGTCTATGACAGGCCCTTGCTGGGTACACTACTGAGGTGGCTGAAAAATATTGCGAGGGAGCCAGGCAATGAGAAATCTTAAATGAAATTTATTGTTAAATTCAAATTTATTTATACTTTCAATCAGTTTGTAATTGAAATTTAATCGTAGAATATCTCATATAGCCTAGTCGTTAAAACATCATAAAGCTCTATATGCTTGATTTAAGCTGAGCTGCGCACTTTGGGCCCCATACTGTGGGGAGCGACCACAGAAATGGTACGAACTTACGGGAAATTTAATCTCTAACTTAATGCAGAATAAAAGATTCAAAAATCAATTTTATTTTTTTATTTTTCAAATTTAATTTTGATTTTGTTTTTTTTCAATTTTTTCCTAGAACAATGAGTTTATCTCGTAAAGTTTGCAGTTAACAGTTCGGAATTTTAGTTGGCTGCTTCTTACTCCTTAATAAGATTGCTTCACATAACCTCAAAATATTTAACTGTCGCAAAGCATCAGCTATTCTGGTTTGGCTTTTTGGTCACTTTTCGTCACCAAAGTCCCATCTCGGGCCTTGAGATTTACTGTTTCCATGTTAAACTCCGTAATTTTGCCCCAGAATAGGGCGATTGCACCATGCCATGGTCAATAGGTCGAAGGGCCATGTGGCCCTAACTTTGCCTGGCTAAATAAAGAATTTTTCATTTTCATTTAATTTCATTGCATGAGGCGTGATGAAATAAACAATTTAGTACTAAAAATTTCAAGGCTAACGTCTAATAGGAATAATTTGTGGAGACTAAGCAAAAGAATCCTATTCCCTTTCACTGAATTAAAAAAACAAAAACAAAAACAGAATGCCCTAGTGATAGCGGAATGGCAGGTCGTCATTTTGCCTCAGTGATCAATTTATTCATGTATAAAGACTAGAGTGAAAACTGGCAACGCTGTATGTCGCCACAATGATTGTAAATATTTTGAATGGGGTTCACAACGATAGTTTAATGTAATGTATATTACTGGGTGCCATTTTGTTTGTTGCATGTAAAGTCGTCACAATGATGTCTCTGTAGTTTCTTCAAGAGTAACAAAAAAACTTGTAATGTGAGTTGATAATGTTGTTTCTTGAGTGCAAGTTAGTGTATTTCTATATAAAAATCAAAATATACATAACTCCTTGAGGCGGTTGCCATACTGTAGGTGTTGTGTAAAGTCGCCACAATGATAGTGCGATCTATATATATATATATATATATATGTGTGTGTGTGTGTGTGTGTGTGTGTCTGTGAGCACGATAGCGGCCGTAAAAAATGGTCCGATCTTAATGAAATTTGGTACACACATGTAAAGTGGTAATCCCTCGGACGAGTTCGTAAACCAGCCCGATCGGACCACCGGAAGGGGGGGTAAAGGGGGATAAACCCTCAAAAATGGTTTTTTTTGAGTTTTTTACATAGGAAAATAAAATTTAACGATTTTTTTTGGGTCCATTGAATTCAGCTAGTATTTTGAATTACGAAATATGTCCATTGGTTACCGAGATATTGAAAGAGGTAAACACAGTATGTTGTCCCAATGTTAACCTTATGGGAAATAAGTAAAATTCTACATCTCCGTTATTTCTCAACATACCATGATAAAACTTGGTAAATAGCTTCATCTAGTTCAGATCTACTGAATATTGAATTAAAACCACCCAGTTTTAATATGCCTGTAGCAGCAAACCTGCATACTCATTCCCCCTATGTTATTCTTATGGAGCTTACCAAAACATGTCAAATCTCGCTATGTTGGATTGGAATATGTTGTTTTGCATTTGAAATTGCAGGTCTGCTTCAACGGGGGTATTAATTGATCTTAAACACCAGAATGGTGTAAGAGCTTACATTACACCATGAAGGTGAAATATTTACTCATTATTGTATTTCTTTTCGCCTTCGGCAGTGTTACATTTACAGTGTAGCGAAGTGCACGTATCTCCAGGCCGCACGTCGCTCTGCCGCACTGCACAACACCGCCTTCACTGCGGCGACATCAGTGATGCTGCTACACGTGGTGTCTGCAGTACACCAGCGAAGAGCACGTATCTCCAGGCCGCACGTCGCTCTGCCGCACTGCACAACACCGCCTTCACTGCGGCGACATCAGTGATGCTGCTACACGTGGTGTCTGTAGTACACCAGCGAAGAGCACGTATCTCCAGGCCGCACGTCGCTCTGCCGCACTGCACAACACCGTCTTCACTGCGGCGACATCAGTGATGCTGCTACACGTGGTGTCTGCAGTACACCAGCGAAGAGCACGTATCTCCAGGCCGCACGTCGCTCTGCCGCACTGCACAACACCGTCTTCACTGCGGCGACGTCAGTGATGCTGCTACACGTGGTGTCTGCAGTACACCAGCGAAGAGCACGTATCTCCAGGCCGCACGTCGCTCTGCCGCACTGCACAACACCGCCTTCACTGCGGCGACATCAGTGATGCTGCTACACGTGGTGTCTGTAGTACACCAGCGAAGAGCACGTATCTCCAGGCCGCACGTCGCTCTGCCGCACTGCACAACACCGTCTTCACTGCGGCGACATCAGTGATGCTGCTACACGTGGTGTCTGCAGTACACCAGCGAAGAGCACGTATCTCCAGGCCGCACGTCGCTCTGCCGCACTGCACAACACCGCCTTCACTGCGGCGACGTCAGTGATGCTGCTACACGTGGTGTCTGCAGTACACCAGCGAAGAGCACGTATCTCCAGGCCGCACGTCGCTCTGCCGCACTGCACAACACCGCCTTCACTGCGGCGACATCAGTGATGCTGCTACACGTGGTGTCTGTAGTACACCAGCGAAGAGCACGTATCTCCAGGCCGCACGTCGCTCTGCCGCACTGCACAACACCGCCTTCACTGCGGCGACATCAGTGATGCTGCTACACGTGGTGTCTGTAGTACACCAGCGAAGAGCACGTATCTCCAGGCCGCACGTCGCTCTGCCGCACTGCACAACACCGCCTTCACTGCGGCGACATCAGTGATGCTGCTAATGTTTGTCAGTATGAATTGAACAAAACACCATGGTCCAAGAGGCGATTTGTCACCATGAAAGTGTGAAAACTATTCCTTTAATTTTATTATTCTCACTACGGAGAACCCTTTACACCCATTTCACTTCTTTTATTCCCTAAGTCCTACCTCCTTCCCCTGAAAACAGGGCTGCTTACTGTTTAATATAGCACATTTTTTAGAATCATGTGATATAAATTATTATTATTATTGTTGTTGTTTACATTCAGCAATCCATTTTCAGTGTTTTATAAAATATATAATGTGTTCACTATGAATGAGTTTCTCTTAAAATAATTATGGCGCAGTCGAATAAAGAAGTAAAAATAATGATTAATACAAAATAAATAGTTTGAAGTGATTTAAAAATATACCTTATTACAACAAAATACAAAACGAAAATGGAGTTCAACAAACCAGAACCTCTTAACCTAACAGGCAATGTTGCGGATAACTTCAAGCAGTTTAAGGAAGTAATTGACATTTATTTTGTTGCCACAAAAACTACAAAGGAAAGTAAAGAAGTTCAATTAGCAAGGCTGAAGAATTTATTAGGTTCAGATGGACTGAAACTGTACAATTCCATAAAAAATGAATCTGTAATTGAAAGTGTGGAATATGTGATGGAAACGTTGGAAAAACATTGTACGCCGAAACAGAACATGACCATGATCATTCATACTCTATTTTCTAGGAGACAATTACCCGATGAAAACTTTGAATCATTTTATGCGACCCTAAGACACTTGATAAAGCCCTGTAAGTTTGAAGGTCAGGAAGAAAAAATCCTAAAAGCGCTAATAGTTCTAGGAGTCAGTAACAAAGAATTGCAAGAAAAACTTTTACGAGAAGACACAAGTTTTGACAAAGTTTTGAACTTTTGTAAAGCATCTGAGCTTGCTGGGAAAAATATGCAAATCATCAATAGTAATAGTAACATTGTTCATGAGAAGTTTAATGTTGAATCATTCAGTAAAGATGTATCAGCTAATGAGGGCGTATCAACTGCACAACAAGGTCTCAAAAGCATGTCAAAGGTAAGTCCAAATAAGACAAAAAATTGTTATAGATGTGGTGGTTTCCATAATGGGGTTCATTTTTGTCCAGCTTTGGGAAAAACTTGCAAGAAATGTGGTAAGCCAAATCATTTTGCAAATGTTTGCAAGACATCTCAAAAGTTTCTTGGTTACAAACATTGTAATGATTTATTAAATAAAAGTAACTATGAGCCAACAGTAAAAGGAAAAACTTGTGATGGTCCAGATATTAATAGTCTCTACATAGTTGATTCTTTAAAAAACAAAAACGCTTGGCACAAAACACTTTTGCTTGAAGGGAAACAGATAAGATTCAAACTTGACAGTGGGGCCGATGTTAATGTTTTACCATATCATTATTTCAAGGACCTCAAAATTAATTGTAAAGTAAGACCTTGCAATATAACTTTGCAATCATTTGGGGGGTTTTCTATTAAACCTTTTGGTGTCATTGATGGACAAATCGAGACAGAAAACAAAATTGATATAGCTAGCTTTTTGATAGTAAAAAATGAAAATACAGTGCCATTATTAGGTCTTGAGACCTGTGTTAAACTCAATTTGCTGAAACGTATTGACATGGTAAGTCGTGAAGAGAAAGAATTCTACCTGGAAAAGGAGAAACTAAATGTATTTGAGAAAAATAAAGATGTTTTTGAAGGGTTGGGTTGTTTTCCTGATAAGTGCAAAATAAAACTTAAAGAGGGAGCAAAACCAACCATCAGTACTGCAAGAAGATTACCTCTTAAAATTAAAGACAAATTTAAGGAGACTCTAGATTCTCTTGTGGAAAGGGGAATAATAAAACCTGTAGAGGAACCAGTCGATTGGGTAAGTAATGTTGTAGTAGTGGAAAAACCTAATGGTTCTTTGAGGATTTGCATAGATCCTATTGAGTTGAATAAACATATCGTACAAGAGAAATTCACAATTCCAACATTAAATGAAATTGCTCCAAAACTAGTAAACAAAACTCACTTCTCCATTCTAGATTTGAAAGATGGGTTTTACCATGTACGTTTAGATGAAGAGTCAAGTAACTTATGTTCATTTGCAACTGTTTTTGGTACATACAAATTTTTGCGAGCTCCTTTTGGACTCTCCTGTATGCCAGAAATGTTTCAAAGGCTTGTAAGTAAATACTTTGAAGATATACCAGGAGTATCAGTTTATTTTGATGATATATGCATTGCAAGCACCTCTAAAGAAGAAAACGATGAAATCCTTAAAAAGGTTTTTGACCGAGCACGGCAATACAACATAAAGTTTAATTTCAATAAATTTCAGTACTGCAAAAGTGAAGTGAAGTACCTAGGTGTACGATTTTCAAAAGAAGGCATGTCACCTGATCCCGACAAAGTTGATAGTATTAACAAGTTAGTTAAACCAGGCAATAAAATTGAATTACAGCGAATGCTTGGTATGGTAAATTATTTGAGAAGTTTTATTCCGAAACTGTCTGAAATCACCGCTCCACTTAGAGAGCTATTAAAAAAGAATGTTGAGTGGAACTGGACTGAAAGTCATACAAAAGTGTTTGAAGATTTGAAGAAAATAATTTGCAGCTCACAGGTTCTTGCACCTTTCAACCCAGATTTACCGGTGGAAATTCAATGTGATGCTTCCAAGGATGCCATTGGCTTTTGCATGCTCCAGAACAACAAACCAGTACATTTTGGATCAAGATCAATGAACAGTACAGAACAAGATTATCCTCAGATAGAAAAAGAGTTTTTGGCCATTTGTTTTGCAATTAATAAACTACACACTTACAATTATGGTCACCAAAATGTTGTTGTGTTTACAGACCATTTACCACTAGTTTCAATTGCGGTAAAACCACTTAGTAAGATTCCAAACAACAGGCTCAAAAGGTTGAAACTCAAATTAATTGATTATCAACTGAAAATCAAATATCTACCTGGAAAATACATGTTCATCGCTGACTTCATGTCAAGATGTGGAATCAAAACGCCAGAAACTAAAGATGTGCTCATGGATGATTACATTCACACTGTCGAAGCTCATGAAATAACTGAAGATGAACCTAGATTGAAACTGTTTCAAACCAAAACTAAAACCGATGAAACTCTAACATTGATTAATGAGTATCTTCATCAAGGTTGACCAGATCCAAGTTTCCTTGAAGGCGAACCTAAGCATTTTTTTAATATTAGGCAAGAACTGCAAGCTAATGATGATTTAATATACTATGGCGACAGATTGATCGTTCCAAAAAGTTTGCGGAAATTTGTTCTAGATGTTTTACATGAAACCCATCTAGGATCGTCTAAAATCTTGAAGAAAATGACAGTTGTTCTATTGGCCAGGAATAGCATCTGATGTAACAAATGTTGTATCAACATGTAAGATTTGTCAAAAATTTGGGAAGTCTAAAACCAAAAGTCCAATGATAAATCATGAAATCCCAAGCATTCCATTCAATAAAATCGGAGTGGACATTGCTGAATTTCATAAAAGCTACTATTTAGTGATTGTCGACTACTATTCTCGATGGATTGAAGCTTTAAAAATCAGTGACAAAAGAAGCGGTGTGATAATATCCAAGCTTAAAGAAGTTTTTTCAAGATTTGGGATCCCTAAAACGGTGATTGCTGATAATGTACCATTTAACAGTCAAGAATTTAAACAGTTTGCACATGAGTGGGATATGCAGATTATTACCGTAAGTCCGTACTATCCTAAATCAAATGGACTGGCTGAAAAATCAGTTGGAATAGTCAAGGAAATTTTGAAAAAATGTCAAGAAACAAAACAAGATCTAGAGTTATATTTACTTAATTACAGAAATAGTCCTGTATCCAATCTTGAAGTGTCACCATCTCAGCTGCTTAACAGCAGAACATTAAGGAGTAAGATTCCTATGAGAGAAGAATTATTAAGACCAAAGTTAGTTGATGAAAATGTTTATGAGAAAATGCTCGAGACACAAAAAGAACAAAAGTCGTACTATGACAAAACTGCATTAAAAAAAGAAGAAAACTTTGCTGTTGGAGAGAAAGTATGGGTTCAAGATACACTAAACAAACAGTGGGATGAAGGGATGATTGTACAAAAGCTCAAACAGCCAAGGTCATATCTAGTCGAAATCAAAGACAAGGGGATAAAAAGAAGAAATGAAAATTGTATAAAGAGGAGAGAAAGTGTAAGATAAGCAGCTGAAGAGGGAGATGTTTAATATAGCACATGTTTTAGAATCATGTGATATAAATTATTATTATTATTGTTGTTGTTTACATTCAGCAGTCCATTTTCAGTGTTTTATAAAATATATAATTTGTTCACTATGAATGAGTTTCTCTTAAAATAATTACTTACAAACTCGCCAACATTTTTGGGACTGTTTCTAATATACAAACTCGCCAACTTTTAATTAGGTGCAAAAACTAGGGTCAGGAATCCGGCCGGCCACATTCAAACTCGCCAACTTTTGACCGCGGGCAGGTACCCCCCTCCCCCGGCTCGGTGACAATTGTTTGCCGGGACCCCTGCGTATACAGACTGCCGCTACTGCACCTGCATTCAAGTCTATATTCCTTAAGAATTACACTTAACGTTGCTATCTAAGAACGACTGTATTTTAAAGTATTGAAATTACCTGTAGTTCAAGCAATTCAAATAAAAATTTTAGTCACATTAATTATAATTAAATTAATACTAAGCACTTGGAACCATTTGGTTATTAAGGTTTTAAAACTTCATGGTTATAAACGGTTAAAACCATATAAAAGAATTATAAAGAACAGCATATTTACTATGAATTACCACATGTTAAGACGCCGATGAAACTGTAACAGGTGACTAGTCGTCGATTTTTGTTGATTTTGCAGCAGTAACCTTCACTTTCGTTTTGCGCCGAGACTCCATATCCACTATACATTGCTAGAAAGATCTGATAAATATACAAATCAAATCTAGCAATGTAATAAGCGAATTTTATTTATTTTCACATTTTCCCCATGGAAGAAGGTACGTCTAATTACATTTTGCATACAAAGAGATGAATCATTATAGTGTGCGATGAAATGGACCTGCGAACGAAGATATTACGGATGAAAGGCATATTGTATTACTAAAGGTATGTCCTATTAATTGTTTCATTTATTTACCAAACTGTGCCAATTATTTGATGGGTATAGCCACCACCATTAAAAATTTTTCTCGGCCAAAAATGAAAATTTACCGACTTAATTTTTGCCAGACTAATTTATCGAGTTAATTGGGGGATTCTTACTTCTCAGAATCGTAGGTGCTGATGTTGTATTCCCAATCCTTTAAAAATCCTGTTAAACGTCCACCCTATAGTAAAAATCATATCGCTCATGCACAAAAAAAAGTCACAAGTCACATATAAATATCAAATTTTACAGGAGAGCGTTTCAAAGTTTTTAATATGTTTAGTAGCTCGCAGGATGCTTATTATTTAGTAAAACACGTTTAATTCTCGGTAACCATTTCTTTATACCCAGGGAATAGTTGGTTGTAATTAAAACTCATTAAAAATTATAGGTAGTGTTAATTATTATAGGACATACCTTTAGTAATACAATATGCCTCGCATCCGTAATATCTTCGTTCGCAGGTCCATTTCATCGCATACTATAATGATTCATCTCTTTGTATGCAAAATGTAATTAGACGTACCATGGGGGGCGTATCCATAGGGAAAATGTGAAAATGAAATCCGCTAATTACATCGCTAGATTTGATTTGTATATTTATCAGATCATTTTAGCAATGTATGAGTGGATACGGAGTCTCGGCGCAAAACGAAAGAGAAGATTATTGCTGCAAAATCAACAAAAATCGACGACTAGTCGTCACCTGTTACAAATTCATCGGCGTCTTAACATGTGGTAATTCATAGTAAATATGCTGTACTTTATAATTCTCTTATGTGGTTTGAACCGTTTATAACCATGACGTTCCAAATGCTTAATATTAATTTAACTATCAAACGAAGATGTTGTGGTCCGTGCGCCGATGACACATGACGTAGTTGAAACGTGGTCCGTCGGGCTGCACTTATTTGCGGTATCGCAGGAGCGCTTTCGGCCTTTCGCCATTATCAACTGCTGATAATGGCGAAAGGCAGTTGATAATGGCGAAAGGCCGAAAGCGCTCCTGCGATACCGCAAATAAGTGCAGCCCGACGGACCACGTTTCAACTACGTCATGTTAATTTAATTATGATTAATTTGACTGAAATTTTTATTTAAATTGCTTGAACTACAGGTAATTTCAATGCTATAGAATACAGTCGTTCTTAGATATCAATGTTAAGTGTAATTCTTAAGTAATATAGACTTGAATGCAGGTGCAGTAGCGGCAGTCTGTATACGCAGGGGTCCCGGCAAACAATTGTCACCGAGCCGGGGGAGGGGAAGTGGTACCTGCCCGCGGTCAAAAGTTGGCGAGTTTGAATGTGGCCGACCGGATTCCTGATCCTAGTTTTTGCACCTAATTAAAAGTTGGCGAGTTTGTATATTAGAAACAGTCCTAAAAATGTTGGCGAGTTTGAACGTACCCAAAAGAGGTATAGAGGGAATTGCATGGATCACAATTTTTGACATTGTAACTTTGTTTGGACTAGTTAGGAGTAAAACATATCATAAGTCCCCGACCTTAGCCCTTGAGCCGGCTGGGCTGGAAGGGCATAAAGGTGCAATTTTTTGATTTTTCCTAAATATCTTGAAAACTATCAACTTTTAGTATTCCCTATTAATATTGAAAATTAAATAAAATTGAATTTCCTGTAAGAAAAATACACTACTTTTGTTAATATTAAAAAAAATCCCTTCCATAAGAAATACATGTAAATTTGTGGGTAACATAGATTCCCAATTGGGCAACGGTTTTTTCACCTAAAGGAAAATGAACATCATTCCGGAAATATTGACAAAATTTCCTGAATGATGTTAATTTTCCTTTAGGTGAAAAAGCGTTGCCCAATTGGGCATCTAAGTTACCCACAAATTTACATGTATTTCTATTGGAAGGGATATTTAAAAAATATTAATAAAATTAGTGCTTACCTTGTAAGCGGTTGGACCAAAGTAGACATATTATATATTTTTCTTACAGGAAATTTAATTTTATTTAATTTTCAAATTTAATAGGGAATACTAAAAGTTGATAGTTTTCAAGATATTTAGGAAAAACCAAAAAATTGTGCCTTTAGGCCCTTCCAGCCCAGCCGGCTCAAGGGCTAAGGGCGGGGACTTTTGATATGTTTTACTCCTAACTAGTCCAAACAACGTTAAAAAGTCAAAAATTGTGATCCATGCAATTCCCTCTATAACCTTTCGTTGCCTGGACTATTTGTATATTAGAAACAGTCCCAAAAATGTTTGCGAGTTTGAACGTACCCGACATTACGCCATATTACATTTCTCATGAACGTTGTTCTTCGTAATCTGCAAGATTTCTGTGTCAAGAAATCACCTCCCCTACTTTTTTCATATATTTTTTATTTTTTTATTTTTTTTAAAGAGGGTGGCGGCCTCTTTTCACCTTGCCTTTGCCCCGCCCACTTAGACTATTAATCTGTGCGTGGACGTTATCAAGCAAATACAAGAAGTAAGCCGGTACAGTACAAGGATGAACAGTACTGCTAATAGTATGCGACATGCCCGAGTCTCGAACCTGCGACGCTTCGTGGCCACAGCTCCGAGGCCGAGTGCGCTACCAACAGCGCCACCGACTCACTATTGATGATTTTTAATTCATTATAACTTACAATCATAGGCGCGGGTGAACCAAATGTACCATTTTTACTTCCCATCATCGTTATTATCTAGCTTTGCTCAAAAACTTACCCTCCCGACCCGCTCGTCGGGCTGACCGGTGGCAAACAATGACTCGCCTACTGGTGCTGTACTACAATTTTTTAAATTTCTAGTTTTAATTTAAAATTACCAAGTTTTTGAATCGTACTCAAAACTATTAGGGAAATAAGCCAAAATCCGACTAAAACGCGTCATATTTATCCATTGAATTTAAGATCAGCGAATTGAAAACTATATCTGTTTTTACCGATTTTCACCGTGGATATGAAACAATTAGGTCGCATTTTGGCTCATTTTCTTTATAATTTTAAGTAGAATTCAAAAAAATTGATAATTTTAAATTAAAACTTAAAATTAAAAAAAATTGTAGTAATGTGGGACAGCGCCAGTAGGTTGACATTGTTTGCCACCGGTCGGCCCGGCGAGCGGGTCGGGAGGGTGAGTCGAGTTCCTAGTAGACGCTTGATCGCCTGGGTATCACGGCCGGGCGGAAAGACTTAAGGCCCCTTTTATTTAAGACTTGTTTAAGGCGGCCTAATAACTAGCGTCATTTTAATCGTGAGCCAGGCCATGGCCAACAGTTATACTCGTATAGATGACTATATATTTTGGCATAATCATGTTGCCATCTTCAAACCAACAACCAAAGTGAAATTTAATGTCGAGCTATTGAACACGTAACTAATAAAAGGTTTATGGTGTAGAAATTAACTATCGAGGAAATGGTGCTACCCAGTTTATAATTGTGTCCATTCTTTACATCACTATACAATATACAACTCGAGACTATCTGAGCTCTACAGGAGATAAGTCGAGAAGCCGATTACGATCTACGTGGGAAAGGTCAATGCCTTTTGGCTTGATAAGATTAATTAGTGGGCCTCTATTGGCAACATCCTTTCCTATAGGTTACATGCCCTATATTGTGCCTTTCGGTTCATGCCCTCATGAAGCGAAAGGCACAGTATGAAATTATTGAGTCACTTCGCACTAACGATTCCCTGTATATTATGTGAACTGAATTTACATGTATTTATTGTACTTAATTATGACTATAAACAGTAAACGGTATAAGTGTAAAGAACTAAAGTATGTTTTATTTAATTAACTATAATATTATGCGTGGCTTTAAAACTATAGTCTATCCGCCCGGCCATGATACCCAGGCGATTAAGCGTCTTCTCGGAACTCGACTCACCCTCCCGACCTGCTCGCCGGGCCGACCGGTGGCAAATAATGACTCACCTACTGGCACTGTTCCACGGTACTACAATTTTTTTCATTTTAAATTAAAATTTGAAATGATAAACTTTTTTGAATTCTAGTTGAAATTCTAAAGAAAATGAGCTAAAATGTGACTAAATTACCTCATATTCACGGTAAGTACGTCACCAGTTTTTACCGACCTTCATACCGTGAATATGAGGCATTTTAGTCGCATTTTAGGTAATTTTCTCTAGAATTTTACGTAGAATTAAAAAAAGTTGATCATTTCAAATTAAAATTTGAAATGAAACAAATTTGTAGTACTGTGGGACAGCGCCAGTAGGTGAGTCATTGTTTGCCACCGGTCGGCCCGGCGAGCAGGTAGGGAGGGTGAGTCGAGTTCCGAGAAGACGCTTAATCGCCTGGATATCATGGCCGGGCGGATAGACTATAAAGAGAATTCTTATAGAGTAAAACTTTATGGGTCTTAGTGTTGAGGTCATTGCTCTGTACTTAGTGATATGAACAATGAACAGTGTATTTTAATATAGTATAATTCAGTTTTATTAATTTCATGAACTATAATCAAGTGCAAGCATTTACAATAAGTTACACTCATTATGGTATTTTTGTTCTCATTAGACTCACTACAGTTATTTAAATCCACAATGTTGGCAACACTGTCCCAGTTCGCATTATCGTTCTAGGCGGTTACTTCACTTCTTATCATGTCCAACTTTCAATTCAGTTAGACGCATTGCCGGACTTTCTCTTTACAAGCACCAGTACGTGCATTGAACATAATCGGATATTATTTAAACTCCGAAAACTAAAGTGCGATCGTTCCGTATTACGTCTCGCGTCGGTCGTGGGGATGAACCTCTGCCGGTGTCGTCGGTGTGATCTATAGATCTGCAGGACTTCGCTTCGCTTCCAGCATCGTCGGGGGGGGGGGGGGGGGTGGGGGGGGGCAGCAACTCTCTGCTCAGCTCAACAGATTCTACGCTTCCTGAATCCTGGATGAAGATGGGAACGGTCGTGAGTGACTTTTCTTTATTAGTATATACAATAAACATTTCTAATGATCATTTCTTTAAAGTTACAGATTGACTAGGCAGTCCAATCGAAGTTTCGTTTGTTTCAATTTATTGCTTTACGTAACAGTCATGTTTATGTGTAGAAACAAATTTCACAACGTTTGAATTTTCAGGGTATGAAATCTTATCCCATCTCTAGGAGGAAAGAAACCTAGAACTTAACAAAATTATTAATAAACAAACAAGCAGACCTGGTCCAAAACATAACTAAACTGAAATTTATAAAAAAGCCCAATAAAAAAATGCAGAAAAGAATATAACAGAAGAAAGCACCGAAATAAGACAATCACCAATCAGAAAAGGAACAAGTTTACATCCAGTTAGAGCTAAGCAAAGACTGCTGCTGCTGGGGACATTGTTTCATCCAAATAAAACATGAACTGAAAATATGTTGTTTAGTAACTCACTTTCAGGACAAACATTACTGAGAAAGTAATATTTGTTATGAAAATCATGATTTCTTCAAATCTTCTAAGTCAAGCAAGAATCCTTGCAAAATCCGAGGAAGGTACGTCACTCCTCTTCAATACCCAGTATAATACAGAAACTAGCAAGAGATACTTCGTTGGTAATGGAGGGTATAATTCCTAATTGCTTTTTGTACCCAAACGATAAATATGTTATTTTTTATTTCGATTTTGAGTTTTGTGGATATTTGTAATCTCAGATTAGTAATAAGAAAAATAACGATGTATCTACGTTTGTTTTGCATGTTGACGTATGTTTTTTTGTCCACGTCCTCCAGGCTGTATGTAACTGATGTCATGTTTTAGGTTCCTTTCCAACTGAAGGATTAGGCCTACGTTTATAAGTTATGGGGCACACGTTTGAAAAAATAAAAATCAAAACATTAACCCGCCATTTAGGTACTAGTCCTGATGATATGCAAATGGGTGTTTGTCTTGACAGTCTTAACCGGGTTTCTGCCACTCAGGTATCCGCTTGTAGTCTCTAGCACGTCTTTCCCCGTCCCACGGCTGTGACTCACCCCCACTCCGAGGGCATATTTGCCGTCTGCTAGGGGACCAAAACTAGACCCCTAGTCACGCGGCGCCAACTAGTTGCTCCATGACATGACTTCCTACACCCCACCGTCACCAACAATTAATTTAAAATTATTAAGGTTTTATCCTAGATCATTTTGCTAATGTATTTACTTTGAAATCGATGTATCAAAGGGAGCAGTGTAGGACTCCCGCTTCCCACTCAGATGTTGGTCGAGGTATACCCACTAAACCACTTACAGAGCCGCAGAGGAAACCAGGCCGGAACCCTTATCGGGCAACATCAGCACTGCGCCCAGGCGGGCCACGTCACCGTTTCGGGAAACATTGAGGTCATCTAAGTATCCCTCGACTCGTTTTCGCTGAAGAACGGATTGCACGAAGAGCGCAACCGCTGTCCAGGAGTCTTCCCCCAACAACGACGTTGCGGAGCACTGCCCCAACAACGACGTACGAGGACAGATCGCCGACTGCAGAAACCAGCATCCTCCTGTCTTCAGCAAAACGCCTGCACCGGAAGAAGGCATGATGAGCGTCCTCCACTTCCTTCGGCAGTACCTACACTGAGGTGACCTCACCTTTCCCTTGCGGAAAAGGTAATCCCGGAAGTAACCGTGGCCCATCAGGAATTGTCACCAGATGAAATCAATTTCCCCAGAGACACGGCTCAACCACGGGCTGATATCTTGAATTAATCGCTTTAAAATAATACAGTCTGATAATTCAAAATCCCATTAAAAGCCCATTAATGGTTGATATTAAAAGTCTATCCCAAATTGGGTTTCAATAGGTAATAAATAATACATAGTTAAAATTCCCGAGCTTTTTAATTCATTCTTAATAAATAACGCAGCATATTTAGCTCCGAACGAAATAAATATTATAGTATTCAACAGTGAGCACAGAAAAAAATTATGGTCAAGAAAAGGGTTGCATTAAACTTCAAATAATTTTTAGGTCTCTTTTTTGAACCAGATAATTAAATACTCCCGTTGCAGCAGACCTGCATACTCAGCGAATTTCAAGTGCAAAACAACATATTTCGATCCAACATAGCGAGATTTGACATGTTTTTGTAAGCTCCATAAGAATAACATGGGGAATGAGTATGGAGGTTTGCTGCTACAGGTATATTAAAACTGTGTGGTTTTAATTCAATATTTAGTAGATCTGAACTAGAAGAAGCCATTTACCAAGTTTTATAAAGATATGTTGAGAAATAAGCGAGATATAGAATTTTACTTATTTTCCATAAGGTTAACATTGCGACAACGTACTGTGTTTACCACTTTCAATATCTCGGCAACCAATGGACATAGAGCCATGATTCAAAATACTAAATTGTTTGTTTTTTTGGGCTGAATTCAATGGTGCCAATAAAAATTTGAAAAATTTTATTTTTCTATGTAAAAATCTCAAAAAACCCATTTTTGGGGGGGTTTACCCCCCTTTACTCCCCCTTCCGGTGGTCCGATCGGGCTGGTTTACGAACTCGTCCGAATAATTACTACTTTACACGTCTATGCCAAATTTCATTCCGATTGGACCATTTTTGCGCAAGTTATCGTGCTTAAAGACACATATATATATATAGATATATACAGGGTGTCTCACCTAAGGTGTCTCAAATGGATTGCGGACGAACTAGTAGTCCTACACATATGAAACAAAATCATACTTCACTAAATTGACCGCAAGGAACAACTTAAAAATATTTTTAAGCTTTTTAAAATACAGGGTGTTCCAAAAACCGGGGGTCATGGGTTCAAATCTCAGAATTTTTAAATGTAAACATATGTCATGTTATGCATCGTTTTAAAGCTCTGAACAAGACGAACAATTTGGTGAAAACAGAACTCACTTATCTTTATTCATTTCAAAATGGCGGCCATTTTCGTGAAAAATATTGGTATTTACGGAATACCCTGTATCTCGAGAACTACAAAACTTATTTTTGGTCTGTTTAAGAATTATTAATCCTCGTTAACTCAGCTTTAATTTGATATACGACATGCCAACATTAAAAAAATAAAAGTTTTTGACTGTACATTTTATTTTGGTTTAATGTTGGTAGCCCTGAAAGTCAAAAAATTTAAACGGCAGCATATGTCAAATAGCACATCATTTTACAGGTTTTGCAAAGACCAACAACTTTTCAATTTACACCTAGCTGCTATCTTTGGTGGTTTTGTAGTTATAAGCAAAAAATTCAATTTTACCATATAAAGCCCATGTTAAAAAATGTAGTCTTCAGGGCATTTAAATTTGCATTAGTTAAACTTCAGTACTGCACATTTAAAATGGGCTTTATATGGTAAAATGGAGTTTTTTTGCATATAACTACAAAACCACCAAAGATAGCAGCTAGGTGTAAATTGAAAAGTTGTTGGTCTTTGAAAAACCTGTAAAATGATGTGCTATTTGACATATGCTGCCATTTAAATTTTTTGACTTTCAGGGCTACCAACATTAAAACAAAATGAAATGTAAGTCAAAAACTTTTATTTTTTTAATGTTGGCATGTCGTATATCAAATTAAAGCTGAGTTAACGAGGATTAATAATTCTTAAACAAACCAAAAATACGTTTTGTAGTTCTCGAGATACAGGGTATTCCGTAAATACCAATATTTTTCACGAAAATGGCCGCCATTTTGAAGTGTATAAAGATAAGTGAATTCTGATTTCACAAAATTATTCGTCTTGTTCAGAGCTTTAAAACGATGCATAACATGACATATGTTTACATTTAAAAATTCTGAGATTTGAACCCATGACCCCCGGTTTTTGGAACACCCTGTATTTTAAAAAGCTTAAAAATATTTTTATGTTGTTCCTTGTGATCGATTTAGTGGAGTAAGTTTTTGTTTCATCTATGTATGACTACTAGTTCGTCCGCAATCCATTTGAGACACCTTAGGTGAGACACCCTGTATATATATATATATATATATATATATATTTATTTATTTATGAAAGTGAACGAATGGTGTTTTTGGCATCTGAGGACCTCAAAAAGAAAAGTTATGATGGTTTTAGGCTTAGGTCTTACCATGAGACCTACGGTAACGGTTTCTTCCCTATAGGGGAAATTCGCTAAAATCACATTATTAGCCTATTAATGGTTGATATCAAAGATCTGGAGTAGAAGTCACCTGAATTGGCCAAAACTCAAGTAATCAAACTATTAACTTTCTACAAATTTAATCATAACATCCAGCTGTGCTAAAAACATTGTCAATGAATATCTGTTTTAGTAGAGCACTTGTAGTACGTAGAAGGTAATTTCTGATGCAATATTTTAGCCTCCTCAAAGCATTTTCAAAAATAAATTATTGTCTAACTATACAGGGTGTTGATAAAAACCCCTTCAGGACCTCGGGATATGGTTACTTACATCAAAACTAAGAAAAAAGTTCCTATAAACATGGGTTCTAAAATGCTCGGTTATCCGTCTGTCGGTCTGTATGTGTTTTTAACATGATTTTGCATAACTTTGGAACTACTAAAGATATCAACTTCAAACTTGATACATGTATGCTGACTAATAGGACCTATTTTGATGCGGCGTATCAAGTTTCTACTTTGTACCATTTCAAAATGGCGGCCATTTTTATATTTTAAAACTTAATATCTTAAAAACCGTAAATTGTACAAAAATCTTACAAAAGAAAAAAAAGTTGCGCAATTTTATTTCCTACAAAATAACATAAAGATTTTTAAGATTGAACGACAACTAACGGAGTTATTGCAATTTTTCCATTAGAATTGAAGCAAATTTGCTATAACTGCCATAAACAAGCATGTATTCTGTTGAATAAATTACAACACCCTGTATAATGAATGTTAATTGTTGTTCGATCTTAATAATTTTTATATGATTTTGTAGGAAATAAAATTGCGCAACCTTTTTGTCTCTTGTAAGATTTTTGTAAAATTTACGATTTTTAAGATATTAAGTTTTAAAATATAAAAATGGTCGCCATTTTGAAATGGTACAAAGTAGAAATTTGATACTCCGCACCAAAATAGGTCCTAGTAGTCAGCATATACGTACCAAGTTTGAAGTTGATATCTTTAGTAGTTCCAAAGTTATGCAAAATCATGTTAAAAACACATACAGACCGACAGACGGATAACCGAGCATTTTGGGACCCATATTTATAGGAACCTTTTTCTTAGTTTTGATGTAAGTAACCATATCCCAAAGTCCTGAAGGGTTTTTATCAACACCCTGTATAAAACTTATAACAATAAAAAAACACACACACAATATAGTAACAATTGTAAAATTGAACAAAACATCGATGAAAACAATGAAAACATCTCCAACTGATAGTCTTTCGCCGTCGTCGATTGCAGGTGATGAGCAAATAGCAGTTTAGTAAAGTCTTGAGGTTGCGTCGCCAAAATTGAAGGCGCAAAGAAAAACCAGCGTTGACTTAGCGCCGCCGTAGAGTACAAGTGAAAGACAAACAACAGTACAGGCACGTCTTGAGGTTGCATCACCAAAATTGAAGACGCTGAGAGAACTCTGCGTGAACGTAGCATAGCTGACAAACAGTTTGACAGATTTAGTCGCAATGTTGGCAGTCCTGGATCGACTCGACTGCGTGGCGGACCCGCGCTGTAGACGAAATAGCAGTAAAACATGCCGTTACCAAGACTGGTTATCTTGTCGTTAGTTCGTACTTTGTCACATACAGGGGCGGATCCAGAGAAGAGTTTTGGGGGGGGGAAGTCTTAGACAGTAGAACCCTTTCGGGGGGTCTGGGGGTTAAGACGGTGACACACTATCACACATTTCATCATACAAGACATCACACCACACATTACACAGGACAAAAGGGAGCATGTGTGATGGTGTGTCAGGGGTCCGCGCATCACACAAGACATCACACCACACATCGTCGCGAGCGCTCTGGAGGCGGTTTTTTGGCGAAAGATCAAAGAAAAGTCTGGTACGGCGTCTTGTATGATGTGTGATAGTGTGTCAGGGTCTATTCTGCCCCAAACGTCGCTCCGTATGCCGTCGCGTTACCGCGCTCGGAGGTTTGTGTGACCCGATGTGTGATCCGATGTCTTGTTCGGGGAAATGTGTGGAGCAAAAATTGTATCTCCCTGCGCGGTGTGATGTGTGGTGTGATGTCTTGTATGATGAAATGTGTGATAGTGTGTCACCGCCTTTAGCAAAACAGGGGGTCCGGGGGAAGAAAAAACCCTTATTGCATTAATTATATAGATAATTATTTCAGCTTGGATTCAGTGACTTATGAATTAGTTTAGAAAATTGAATTAATGGGTAAAACCACAAATTTAGCCGACCATGGTGGCCGATAATAAGAACATTCATCACTGTCACGCCTTCTAGCAAGTTATTCCGTCAATTAACCACTATCAGTGAATACCTAAGATTGGTTTTCACACCCAACTGCGAATTCGCAATTCAAAAACATATTGTGACCCGCCAAGAGAAAAGGGACCTTAACTTCCATTTTTTCGAAATTGAGTTATTGGTATATCCTTAATCTACTACATTAAACACCAAACAAACTGGTGAAAGAATTTTCAAAATACCTTAAAATGACTGAGCTATAAATTGTTGAATTTGAAATTTTAAAAATATCAATTTTAGGAAATCAAGGTATAAAGTTTTACAAGTTTCTAACTTTAATTTTGTTGTTACTACTTACATTATTGGTTATGTTATATATATCATTTTGTCAGAAATTTAAAGCTGAATATGAATCCACCATTGAATTTGTGTCAATTGTTTGTATTTTGAGTCAAATGCTGCTTAAATAGACGGGAGTAATAAAAAAAACAACGTTTTAAAGACAAACTGTCTTGTTACATGATAAAAACTAAAGTTAATTTTAATTTCGTTTAATTTCGTTTTTGATATACCAACAAAACTGCCCTTCGAGTGCATTTGGTTTGTTTTTAGAACAACTTAGCTTCATTATTGAAAGTTCCAAAGAGTCAATTGCTGAAAAAAGCTGTTTCAAAAAATTAAAACCTTGGATAACGACCAGACTGTGCATGAAGTGTGAGCAGAGGAAAAATTGTTTAAGAGTGTTAGATTGAGACCAAATGATCTTAGACTAAAACGATTTTACAATATGTTTAGAAACAAGCTTAAACTAGAAATAAATCAAGCTAAAGAACAGTATTATTTATCTCAATTTGAAAAATACAAGGGTAACTCTAAAGCACAATGGAAATTAATTAATAATTTGATTAATGATCCCAAAACACAATCATTTGTTGACAAAATAAATTACAATGGAGAAAATAAATCCGATCCTTCTGACATTGCAGAGAGTTTAAATGATTTTTTCCTCAAGGTGCCAGATGATCTTAAGTGTACAATTTCCAACCAGCAAAGTTGTAGAGCATATAATAATGTTTTTAGTGTACCTCTAGTCAACAAAACCTTATTTTTAGTGCCAACTGATAACCATGAAGTACTGAATATTGTAAAACAACTTAAAATCGGTAAGGCTCCTGGTCTGGATTGTATTGGAAGTGACATTTTGAAACAGATTATTTTTAATATTGTTGATGTGTTAGTGTACCTGTTTAATTTTAGTATAGAGAGGGGAGTTTACCCTGAATGTCTGAAAACTGCTGTGATCATACCGCTTTTTAAAAAAGGTGAAAAATCAAACCCTTCCAATTATCGGCCGATTTCTTTGCTTTCATCATTTGCAAAGTTGTTTGAAAAAATTATTAAAAAGCGTCTTCTCAATTTTCTTAACTCTAATAACTTTTTCAGTAAAAACCAGTTTGGGTTCAGGGAAAGTATGTCAACTGTAGACGCACTGCTTAAATTTTTAGATCCAGTTTATAATGACCTTAATGAAAATAAATTCAGTGCAGCATTTTTTGTTGATATAACCAAGGCTTTCGATACAGTGGATCATTCAATTCTTTTAGATAAAATGTGGTATGCGGGTGTCAGGGGAATTGCATTAGAATGGTTTTCCAGCTATTTAACTAACAGGTCGCAATGTACAAGAGTCAATAATAATGTTAGCGGAATAGGTTATTTAAAGCACGGAGTTCCACAAGGGTCCGTGTTGGGACCGATATTATTTCTCATTTATATTAATGATTTGTGCAATGCTAATCTTCACGGCAGAATAACAGCCTTTGCAGATGATACAGCCCTAACGTATTCTGGTGGAAGCTTAAATTTACTTAATACATTAATGCAGGAAGATTTGGAATCATTGAGATATTGGTTCGATAAAAATTACTTATTATTAAGTGAAAAAACAAAATATATGATTTTTAGCCTCAAAAATTAACAGCGGTTTGAAGAAGAATTGATTATCCATATTCCTAATTGTTCTGGCATTTTTCATTGTAATGTTCTAGAGAAAGTAAGTCAAATAAAATACCTTGGACTGGTAATTAATTCAAACCTCTCATGGAAAGGTCATATAGATAAATTAAGAAAAGAATTATGTGGATTGTTACGTAAATTTTACTTGCTAAGAAACTAATGTCCAGAGAAGGTATTGTTATACGTTTATCATGCACTTGTCAGTTCAAAATTAAATTATGGTTTGTGTTGCCGGGGAGGAACCTACCTGACTACATTATCACCCATAGTAATTTTACAGAAGGCATTTGTTAGAATTATTTTGAAGAAAAAAGAACTGAACGTTCTTGGCCATCATTTCTTTCACTTAAAATTCTTCCTCTGAGGCATTTATATATTTTTAAGGCCTTAAAGACATTTTATATTCAAAATTCAAGCTATCCATGTAATGTTTTGAAAAGTCAATATAATCTTAGAAATTTTAATCCTGCACCAGTTCCCAGGCCAAAGCGTTCTTTTTATAGACATTTTTATAAATTTAATGCCCCAAGGATATATAACACTTTTACACTACAACAGTCAACATGTCTTGACTCAGTTGTGAAGTATATGCGGTGTCTAAAAGGATGGTTGTTTGAATACGAAAATGTAGAATTTCTGTTTCAAATTGTAGGTTAATATAGTTCTCCCTTCACTTATATATCCTTCTCATGTAACAGTTATGTATTAGTTCTTGTGTTTTAGTAGTAATGAATCACTGTAATTTTGGTACTTCAGTCGTGTGTGTGATATTAATCACTTATTTATTTATTTATTTATGTACATATATATAAATTAATGAAAAAATTGCAACACATTATTTACAAACAAATGTCCTAAAAAGTTGTTTTTCTGCATGTTAAAGAATTTGTCTATTTTTACTATATAAGTTACTTAATCCTTCAGCCTTTTGTAATGATGCTAACTGATGGAGACCCCAAAACTGGCTATGCCTAGGGGGTCCCGAGATTTATCCATACTAATAATTCATGATAGTTCTATAGTATCTTGTATATATTAATGTATATTGTATTGTATTGTATGTATATGTAAATTGTATCATGTAATTTTATGGATAAATAAACGTTTATTCCATTCTATTCTATTCTATTTTGTATTAAAATAAGAATTTATTATAAAAATCTTAACGAAATAGGACATTGAGTGAAGTGATTAAAACGTAGTGACTACCTAGTAGACACTACTATGTTGTTATGGGTTTCCTTACTTATTGACCACTGAAAATCATGTTTATGGAAAATCATCTAATTAATAATGCAATTTGGTGTGTAGCAGATGGATGAGAGTTGCAGTGGTTGGGTGGCTGGGCCCTATGAGGCACCCATGAATTTCAATATGACTTAATGAAACACCTTGTGAGGTTTGGAATTAAGAAACACAAAAATTATTAAAATTGATTATATCTAAAATTATGTTTGACAAAATCTCTTTTTTTAAGTATTTAATTTTTGGGAAATTGTATATTATTAAAAATTTGGCCAATTAGTCACCTTTCCCTCTGATTTTCCTAATTTTGGTACCTTTTTTGTTGTGTATAGTGCAATAAATTAATTCCTAAATTAACCTAAACTTAGTTGTGGCGCAGATTTACGAGCAGGACGTTAAAAAAGTGGGGAATGAAGCGCTTCTTTCAGAGGGTGGCCAATATAGGGAAAAAACAGTAGCAGCAAACACCTCCTAACAACCGCCAACCATCACAAACCTCGTGACGAGAAGCCTAGCTATCATCATTATTATTACAACTTTATAATTAATCGTCCCTGGGAATGCTCGTTCAGTTTTAAACAATCGATACCTGGTCTTCACCGCTTCAGCCTAAGCTCAGCACAACACACAATTTTTTTTTAAGAAAAATCAGATAGCATTCATATTTAATTTTTTAATGGTTTTAATAACCCCTAGAATTTAGTGACGAAAACTCTTTCCCAAAAATTTATAGAAGAGATAAAACTTTTAAGAAAAATTAAAAAATTCAGGTAAATGCAAATATGACTTTAAACAGAGAGGTGAATCTTAAAACTAGTTAACAATAGCATTTGATAATTAAAATTACTTACATTGGTTTTCCAGAAATGTCGTTGTGGCACATGATACTACTCAAACTAACTATAATAAAATTTATAATAAACTATATAACTAAAATAACAATCACAGTTTAACAGACATTTTGAACTAATAATAATTCCCCCAAATATTCAAAATAATTTAATTTGGAACAGGTTGCAACCTTCCTAAATAGCGTGTGCGATGCACGTTCTCACGAAAAAAGTTAATAATTATTTGCCCAGTAAATTTGGAAAAGTTTTGAAATTTATTTAAGACACTACACCAGGTTAGACGAGGGATTTGTTGAAAGAATGAGAAATAATACTTGTTGAAGTACAGTACACCTCGGATTATCCGGACATCACATTATCCGGATCCCGGATTATCCGGACCGCCTATCCGTGAAAAAAATTTAAATCACGAGGTAAAAACGTGATTTTAGTGAGTTTGACGCGTAAAGAGTGCCTTCTAAAAATTAAGATGGAACTGCATTTCACAATACACTAACGTGTTGTGCAGTCTTGATACGCTGTTTGCAGCTTCAGTATAGCAGGGGCTAGGTTCGCGATCGCTATTTAGGCGATATTATAATAACCTCGGATTATCCGGATGTGGTGTTCCGCCACATTAATCCGGATAATCCGAGGTGTACTGTAAAACTTCCAATCAAAGACTCAATTCGTTAATCATGTCAATACTGGTGTAGGCCCGTATGAAAATATTTAATTTCAGAGAAACGCACGCACTTACTGTTAAACGAGGAAATGCGGCGAGTCGGCGGGATCGGCTTATGATTATCAACTTGGTCAAACAAAGCTGACCAATCAGGTGGTCGCGTCACCGACTGTCTGTCCGCACTCGACTCTCGGATTGACATGTCCTAACTGTTGCGAGTTGCCTCCTGACTCCAACTCGCAACATCTTCCCCCCCACTTTTTAAAATTTTTGTCAAATGTGACAACTCAAAAAAAACACCTACAAATAAAATCTACCACAAAATTTAAATTAATAACGAGACAACAAGATACGTAAAACAAACAAATAATTAAGAGCAATATTCAACACATTAAATTAAAGATTTGTTTATAAACAAGTTATGATTGAAGAAGCTCCAGGAACAGTCGACGCCCGGTGTTATCAGTGAAGGATGTCCCCCCAGGTGAATCTCACTCCGGCCCGGTATGCCCAAGCGACGACTCACTCCTGTCCTCATCAGCCACCAAGAGATAACACAGTTCCAAGTTCCAGTCATGCACATGAATCACCGAATGCTAAGTTCATTCACTTCCTCTATTTACTAATGTTGTGTTCCAAAAAGTCTATGATCAATTTATGCGCAGTTGCATTGAGATGAATCCCATCCCTTTTACCATTAAAATAAAAATGTTCCATAAAATCACTAAACCTGGCCCCCTTGAGGATATTTTCTAAGTCCAAAACATGTAAGTTATGTTTTGTATGTAATGATTTGATAAAAAAGTTTAACTTCTTAATGTCCTTGTTAAGTTCTGGTTGAGAGAAATTTAACGGTATGGTGCATAAAAATATTGTCTTGCCATTTTTCATTAAAATGTGAACTATGGATTTTATATTGTTTATAACACTTTGATGATCTAAGCGGCGTATCACATCATTTGTGCCGATGATTACCAGGCAGATGGGGCGTAAACAGCTGACCTTCCTCCGTAGCAGGTGTAGAATGTGACGCGTTGTTGCTCCCGAAAGTGCTGCATTGTCGTTGTCATCTCTGCGGGCGGTGTGAAGTAGTCGACACACTTGTGAGTCCCCAACACCAGACCATCTGTGGCATAAACACCTTGGTACTGTATCATATTCTAAAAAGCCTAACATGAAAATAATAAAAATAAATAACATTATCTGAATAAGCGAGTAGATTCAGGCTGAAAATATTTTTTTATTTGATCAACATGAACTATTTTTGTTTGTTACTGATCATCCTCAAGATGAATTTGAACATTTACCCCAGAAAGAACTTTATCTATAATAAACGGACCCTTCCATTTATTATTTAGCTTTGCAGTGATTCCCTTCTCTTTATTACTTAAGGAATGTTTGTACAAAAGAACTTTGTCACCAACTTGAAAACTTGATTCTTTGCGCCCCTTATTGTATTTCAACTTTGTCCTCTCATGCACCTTCGTTAAATTTCGAAAAATCTCCGTAAGCAATGGTTGTTCCGAAATATCAGAACTGATATCCCACAACAATTGAACAGGATGTAATATTTCTCTACCCAAAAATACACTCGCTGGTGTATTTTTTGTTGCCTCGTGTGTGTGTGTGTGTGTGTGTGTGTGTGTGTGTGTGTGTGTGTGTGTGTTTGTGTTTTAACCCCATTTTAAAATTGCGGGGCCTTAGACACGATTTCGCGGAGAATTGAAAGCCATCATTAAATAAGGCAAATAAACATCCCATTGTTTGTGATTCTTATTGTGGTATTTTCTGAGAGCCGTTACAAGATTACGGTTCACGCGCTCTGAAACATTGCTTTGTGGTCTGAAAGCTGAAGTTGTGATGTGTTTCACCCCAAGCCCAAATAAAAATGAATAAAACTGTTGCGATGTAAAGCATGATGCATTATCTGTCGTTAAAGCCCTCGGGAGACCATGTTGTGCAAATATTTGTGTCTTTAAAACTTGAATCGCTGCATTGGAAGTTTGACTTCTTACAGGATAAAGAAAACAAAACTTTGAAAAATTGTCCATTACAACAAAAATCGAAGTGAAACCCCTCTGTGTTCTCTGCAAAGGCCCAACAAAATCACAAAACCAAGCATCTGTGCAGGACTTAGGAACTTTAGAACCTAACAAACCTACTTTCTGAGTTTGCGCTGGTTTAGCGCGCTGACACTCGTCACATGACCTTACAAAGTTCCTAATAAATCCAACAATTTTATCCCAGACAAAATGTTTTTGAATTCGATTTAAAGTTTTCGCTATGCCCGCATGCGCAAACATCGGGTTTTCATGAAAATACCTCGTAATCATCGCTTGCATTGATTGTGGAACTACGACCCTGGACTTTTGATTATCAGATTAGTAGTGGTAGAATACCGGTTATACATAGATTTTAGCAGGTTTTTCCCATGTTATTCTTATGGGGTTCATTTCTTGGACCGACCCCTGAACCCAATTTGGGTTCAGGCTATTATTTGTGTATGTTGTTTACCTAGGTGAGTAGAGTTGTAAATGGCATATGTTATTCTTAACCCTACACTATATTTAAAACAAAAAACATTATAAAGTTGTCCAAATAAATTTACTTTGGTCTTTATTGTCCGACTTGTCTAATATTTGGATATGTTAAACTAAGCAAGTAAACTTGTAAATCGTATAAATCAATTCTATCTACCCTATATCTTTTAAAATATAAAATTACAAAATTAGGTAAAAATGCTAACTTTTGTCTTTGTTAACAGATTTGTCTAATATTTGGGTATGTTTTTAATCTAGGCTAGTGCACATATAAATAAGAGTAGTATAGGTTATCGCCGGTGGGGGCACCCTCACTTTTGCTAATAAGAGTTTTATAGCATATTGATTCAATTCACCTTTCACCTTTAGAATTACCACATATGTTTCTCATTATACCTTGAACATTTTAAAATACAAAGTTATAAAAATAGACTAAAAATACTACCTTTGCTATTTAATGTCTGATTTGTCTACTACTTGGAAATGTTCTTGTCCAAGCCTGATCATTTCTATCACACTTATACATTTTGAAATATAAAATCAATAAAACAGGATTCGTCTGTTATTGCCTGAGGTCAATACATGTGTTATTCCTATCACAATTGTGCGTTAGTAAAATAGTCTAAAATAGCAACTTTACTCTTTATTGTGCGATTTGTATATGCTATTACTTAAAATTAAACCATTTTAGTCGTATATTTTTGGGTCATATGCTATTCTCCCAATTGTAAAATTAATGCTATATGTTATATTATACCAATAAAAAATAGTGCTCCTTTGTAATATAATACTTTTGTCTCTAATACCTAAAATCTATAGAACTACTATATATGTGTTAAGGGCTTATGCTGTACATAAACATAGTCTTGGCGGCTTTAAACAAGCAGTATAAAATCTACTTTCTTAGTGATTTCATCTTAATATACACAATGTCTGTTTATGCGTAGTTCTAAATTCTTAACATTTGAAAATGTGTGCCCGCTCCCCTTTAATTGGTATTTTCGCATCTCATTTTTTTATTTTCTTAAGCTCTGTTGATACCAATTCGCCCACATTAGTAGAATGATAGAATTCTTTATTTTTAGTTTTTAGATTAATACCCACAACATTTTCCCCATTTAAATATTCTACTTCCACAACTCAAAGACGCAAAATGCACAGGTTTTAACATAACATTTTCCTCCATTTGCAAAACTGCGCTTATCCCCTCATCACAAGCATCGCATGTCACATAAAACATTTTATCGAAATCTGGTAACGCTAACACTGGCGCCGTTACTAATGCTTGCTTTAATTTATCGGATGCCTCCTGTTGGTCACTGGACCACTTAAATTTAATCCCTTTCTTCCTTAATTTATTCAATGGAGCCGATAACTGCGAAAAGTTGCGAATGAATCTTGCATAGAAGTTAACAATTCCCAAAAATCGTTGCAATGATTTGAGATTCTTTGGCGATCCTTATCTAGCGTGTGTTTCTGATTTGAAAGTATATGTCCTAAGTACTTTATTGATCTCTCTCCTAGTGTGATTTTATCAGGGTTTACTGTTATTCCAAACTGTTTAAATTTATCCATAACTAGTGTGATATGTTTCTTATGTTCTTCCCATGTGTTGCCACACATCAAAGTAGTGTAAAAGTGGGGCTGCGGGCCCACTTTGCATAAATTAGCATAATAACAGCTGGCGGAAGTGACGTCATAGGCTGTGACGTATCTGTGCTGTGGGTATTTCAAGTTTAAATGCCCGGTGTTGGTGGGTATTTAAACTTTAAATGACCGGAAATGGGTCAAGGTCGGCTGGGGATGTTTTTAAAAAAGATCTTGCATTTTCGGGAAATCCAAAAATGCAAGATATTTTTTTTGTTTCTTTTTACAAATTGTTTCTTAATTGTTGTTTTGTTGATTTTCACTTCTATTAAAATACCATGTTAAAAATGGAATCGACAAATTAACAATACGAAAATATCCTGCTACAAGTATCCAAATAAAGATGCAAATATATAAACATAAACTTTAAAAAGTAGTGAATGTTCTTCCTCTTTATCTGTTAGCATTTCCTGAACAAGGTATCCAATATTGTAACCACATAGAAATGAAAGTAGACAAATAACAAATTTCGACGGGTTCACAAAAACCAACTTGTAAAGTAGTGAATTTCTTTCTTCCTCCATTGTTGAATTTTTTAGTCGAAACCTATTAATGATAACATTATTGCTTGCGCATCAGAACTAACAGTCAATGAAATTTCAGGTACTTGCAGACTTGTAGTAGTTTCATTTGTAGTAGGTAATTGTTCAAGTTTGTGTAGATGTAGAAGAAACAGTATTATCTTGAAGCTCAGAGTCCATGTGTACTCGGGTGAAGAGCTGGAGCTTTAATGACGTGTGGTAGCCGCTGTCCTACTCCGTGTCAGCAGTTGTTGGTGGTGGGGGTCATTACGTTCATGCACAGAAATGTAGATGGACTCATAATTTTCTGGAGGATGCACTAAAATTTGTTGTACAGGATCTGCATCAATAGTGAAACTTTGCGTTTCAATGCAAAGTCCATCTTTAATAAAAGAAACATATAAAAAAACTCATGTTTATTTAGATGTTTACTCTGCGAGTCCTACCAGCAAACTGATGTGTCGGTGGCGGTGCTGTGACCTCCCTTGAAATGACATGTGCAGCACGGAACATCTGCCTCACACCTGCCTTCCCCCACTACCATGAGAGACTCCTCGCAATTTTTGGATATGTAGTGTTTGTCGTACTGTAGCTCTTGTTGAGTGAACATGTCAGTATTAAACTATTGTTCTTAACGTTTGGCTTAAACATATTTGTAATAAAATATCGTTTTCAAACACTTATTTAACTTTGTACAAGTTAAAATATTTTAAAGGTGCTACATTATTATATCGCCTTCATACTTCAAAAAATATTTAGTTGAAAAAAATGCAAAATAAACTACAGTTGCGATTAAATATAAACTTGGTTTATATGTTACAGATTTAAAATTGGTTTTTGCGTTATAACTTTTACACTGTTGGTTGAATAACAAATGTTACCAAAGATTCGTGTTTGTCTCATTATTCTGCGTAATTTAAGTACCCACATGATATGGTTTGGAAACGTATAAAGTAAAATATGAGATGTAGAAAAAGGGTTTTTTAGTTTTTGCGTTATAACTTCTATACCGTTGGTTTTATTAAAAATGTTAACGACCCTTTTTTGTTTGTCTTTCTATTCTGCGTATTTTGAGTACCCACATGATAGGGTTTGGAAACATATAAAGTAAAATATGATGTAAAAAGATAATTTTTTTTAGTTTTGTGTTATAACTTCTATTCCGTTGGTTTTATTGAAAAATGTGACTGGACCTTTTTTGTTTGTCTTTTGATTCCGCGTAATTTGAGTACCCACACGATAGGGTTTAAGCAACTTTGTTACCCCCCTCCCTCACAACAAAACGGAGGACCCCCCTGACCCCCCTTTAACCCCTTCAACCCCAACCCCATTAGCTCACCCTATGGGACTTAGAGGTACGTGGACCCCTTGTTAGTCACCAAAGGTTGGGGCTTTAGCGAAAGCCACCCACCATTGACTCAACCTTTGGGACTTAGAGGTACGTGAACCTCTTGTTAGTCACCAAGGGTTGAGGCTTTAGCGAAAGCCCAAATTTAAAAGTCTAATGTTGGCCCTTAGAAGGGCCGTTTTTGCCACCAGGGTGGACTTTGGAGGAGGGAAAAGATAAAAGGTTTTACTCAGTAAGATTTATTTTCAACTTGCCACCCTCTTTTATTATTTCTAGGTGTCGAGGATTGAGGGGAATAGAAACTTTTCTGGGAAGGTCAATGATATAAATTTTGTTTTTTTTGTAAATTGAAAATGTAAATGGAAGAAGATTCATGTCTAAAGATTTGGTTTTTGTTATGGTTTAGTTTTTTTCAGATGTAATGTTTGCTGGGGAACGTGTGAAAATAAAGGTGAAAGAGGTGGTTCAGTGGCAACTTTTATGCCTGTAAGGTCGTTGTTTCGAAGTGGTTGGAACGGATTTTGAACATTAGAAGATGTTACATTATACCAACCGTGATTGTTATTAAATTGAAGGAATTTATACCCCAGTAGTTGTAGGTGGGAAAAATAGTTGTACCAAATAGTAAAGTACTTAAAGCGGTTCATATTGAAGTAGGTGTTGTTAGGTTGGTGGCAAAGCAGAGAATGAGTTGTTAGGTGTAGAGTGTGTGAAGCAATCAAGGACTTGACCACCTGGTGTGTCAGCCGACGCAACAAGGTCGACGACTTGTATTGCCAACTGGTTCCAAGCGGAAGCGTGCGAGATCACTAGAAGTAGAAAGCTGGCTCAGTAATGATGTAAAATAAATTTGTCAGTTTCTGCGTAATAACATTTATACCGCTGGTTTTATTGAAAAATGTTACTGGAATTTTTTGTTTGTCTTTTCATTCCGTGTATTTTGAGTACTCACATGATAGGGTTTGGAAACATATAAAGTAAAATATGATGTAAAAAAGATATTTTTTCAGTTTTTGTGTTATAACTTCTATACCGTTGGTTTTATTGAAAAATGTTACTGGACCTTTTTTGTTTGTCTTTTGATTCCGCGTAATTCGAGTACCCACACGATAGGGTATTAGGCAACTTTGTTACCCCCCCTCCCCCACAACAAAACGGAGGACCCCCCTGACCCCCCTTTAACCCCTTCAACCCCAACCCCATTAGTTAACCTTTGGGACTTAGAGGTACGTGGACCTCTTGTAAGTCACCAAAGGTTGGGGCTTTAGCGAAAGCCTCCCGCCATTGACTCAACCTTTGGGACTTAGAGGTACGTGAACCTCTTGTTAGTCACCAAGGGTTGAGGCTTTAGCGAAAGCCCAAATTTAAAAGGTTATGTTGGCCCTTAGAAAGGCCGTTTTTGCCACCAGGGTGGACTTTGGAGGAGGGAAAGGATAAAAGGTTTTACTCAGTAAGATTTATTTTCAACTTGCCACCCTCTTTTATTATTTCTAGGTGTCGAGGATTGAGGGGAATAGAAATTTTTCTGGGAAGGTCAATGATATAAATTTTGTTTTTTTTTTGTAAATTGAAAATGTAAATGGAAGAAGATTCATGTCTAAAGATTTGGTTTTTGTTATGGTTTAGTTTTTTCGGATGTAATGTTTGCTGGGGAACGTGTGAAAATAAAGGTGAAAGAGGTGGTTCAGTGGCAACTTTTATGCCTGTAAGGACGTTGTTTCGAAGTGGTTGGAACGGATTTTGAACATTAGAAGATGTTACATTATACCAACCGTGATTGTTATTAGATTGAAGGAATTTATACCCCAGTAGTTGTAGGTGGGAAAAATAGTTGTACCAAATAGTAAAGTACTTGGAGCGGTTCATTTTGAAGTAGGTGTTGTGAGGTTGGTGGCAAAGCAGAGAATGAGTTGTTAGGTGTAGAGTGTGTGAAGCAATCAAGGACTTGACCACCTGGTGTGTCAGCCGACGCAACAAGGTCGACGACTTGTATTGCCAACTGGTTCCAAGCGGAAGCGTGCGAGATCACTAGAAGTAGAAAGCTGGCTCAGTAATGATGTAAAATAAATTTGTCAGTTTCTGCGTAATAACATTTATACCGCTGGTTTTATTGAAAAATGTTACTGGAATTTTTTGTTTGTCTTTTCATTCCGTGTATTTTGAGTACTCACATGATAGGGTTTGGAAACATATAAAGTAAAATATGATGTAAAAAAGATATTTTTTCAGTTTTTGTGTTATAACTTCTATACCGTTGGTTTTATTGAAAAATGTTACTGGACCTTTTTTGTTTGTCTTTCAATTTCGCGTAATTTGAGTACCCACACGATAGGGTTTTAAGTAACTTTGTAACCCCCCCCAACAAAACGGAGACCCCCCCACGACCCCCCCCAACAAAACGGAGACCCCCCCTTTAACCGCTTCAACCCCAACCCCATTAGCTCACCCTATGGGACTTAGAGGTACGTGGACCCCTTGTTTGTCACCAAAGGTTGGGGCTTTAGCGAAAGCCTCCCGCCATTGACTCAACCTTTGGGACTTAGAGGTACGTGAACCTCTTGTTAGTCACCAAGGGTTGAGGCTTTTGCGAAAGCCTAAATTTGAAAGTCTTAGGGTGGCTCTTAGAAGGGACGTTTTTGCCACCAGGGTGGACTTTGAAAGAGGGGAAGTATAAAAGGATTTTAGTTTGAAAGATTTATTTTCAACTTGCCACCATCTTTTGTTATTTTGAGGTTTAGAGGATTAGGAGGAATAGAAATTTGTTTGGGGAGGGTGATGATCAAAAGTTTATTTTTCTCCTCATTGAAGATTTAAAGAATGTTTTTCTTGGTTTTCAAAATTTGATAGTTGATATTTTTCTTTAGTCTATTAAGTTTAAATATTTCTTCTGGGAATATTTTACATGGTGTGGGTTGAATTGGTGGGGGTAGCGGGATTTCTTCAATTGGAATTTCTTCAGTTTGTTCAATGAGCGGGATTTCTTCAATGAGTGGGGTTTCATTAAGTGGTTCAGGTTGAATTTGTGGGTATAAAAGAAATTCTTGTAGAAAATCTTCATCGTCGATAATTGCTTCTTTTTCTTCAATTCGTTTTTAATTCTTTATTCTATTAGCTAATCAATAGTAGGTGTGTCAAGCAAAGATCGGAGGATAGAAGTGTGATGGTTGGATGTTGAGGGTAAGGAGTTCATAAAAAAATGTAAAAATAAGATAATGGAGAAAAACATAGTAACACTGTATAGTAACAGCGACGGTGGCAAGTGGCAGAATGACACAAGGCGGTAAAATGGGGTTATTATAGGCAGCTGACCGACCCGCCCAAAGTAGGCCAGACGAGGTTGTGAAAGCGGAGAATACCGACCCGGCCAAAGTAGGCCAGACGCGGTTGTTGCCCAAAGGCTACCGGCCCCTTGGCAGGCAGACACGTTGACCTACTAGCCAAGGCTACCGCCTTGAGCTCGCTGATATAAGGAAGCGCGCAACGTTTCTCTTTAGCATTACGGTAGAGGTGTAACTCGTGCGCTTATGTCCAGGGTTATGCTTAACGTAATGTTCGCCATGGTGTGTGGGATGGCCTATGTCTAGCACACACCGCGTTCGACTATTATAGGAGAGGCGCCCTTCTATAATAGTTGACCGCCATGGCAATCCAACTACCTTTCCATTTCCTGCGTGGTTTAATTGTCAGGGGTAATATTATGGCGAGGTGTGTGAGATGGCTTACGTCATGATCACACCGTAACTGTAATATTACGTAGGATAAGACAGGGGTAATATTATGGTGGATGTGTGGGATGGCCTATGTCTAGCACACATCGTAACTTTAATATTACATAGTATAAGATAGAATAGGGGGAACGTTAGGTAGGGGTTAAGGTATGATACGGCGGTGAGGTGTGTGGGATGGCCTATGTCTAGCACACACTGTAACCGTTGCATGGTAGCATTTAAGGGGTAGCATAAGATATAATAAAGTAGTATATAATAAGGTAGGGACCCCACGCTTACCCACCCCTTTTTTTAATTTAAAAATGACCTTGACCTACTTTCGGTTGATTTACTTTCGGACTTAGACATTTTAAAAGACCTACTTTTCAGACTTAGATATTTTGTAAAAGTTTTAAATAACCTTAAATCTTTAGTTTTTGCGTTGTTACGAAGGACTCGAAACATGGGTCCTTTATAATATACAGTTTTGTACTAAAATCTACATCAAAGTTGATACAGACTAAGGAGGTTTTTTAGGAGGAAAGAAAAGAATAGATACCAACAAAGAATGTTGGTAGCTATTCTTTTCATTCTTCCGCTAAGATTTAAATGACCTTGACCTACTTATGGACTTAGAAACTTTTCGCTAAGTTACAATTGACCTTCAAAATAAGTAGGTCAAGGTCATTTAACATTAAGCGGAAAAAAGAGAGGAACAGTGTTATCAATTAACACTGTCCCTCTCGTTTTTCCTAAAAGGCAGGGGGAGAAGTTTCGTTAATGTCTACTTTTATGTGGCAGAATCATATCCATCATCATCTGATTCGTTTTGAAAGTTGTTTTAATTCACATCAACCCAAAGATAATGGTATCCTTGTTCGAAAGCCATAGTATCAATATATGTTTCCAGTGTTGAAAACCAATTTGGATCTACTGAAGGGTCGATTGTAACCAATAAAGTTTCTAATGATAAATTTACCCATCTTTCTCCAGTAACATTAATTGCGAAAAAATTAACATTCTGAAGAACATGGATTAATTTTAACATAAACTGAATATGTTGTTCAGGAGTGCAATCAACATTGTTAGACATTCGGAAACTTTCCATGGTGATCAGGGAAGTGTTGTCTTTTCATATAATCCACGGTTTATATTCATTTTCCCCACCATAAAGTTTTAAAAGTGGGTCAAGGTCATCTGAAAATACCCTTTGAACGGGGAACAGAGCAGTAAGTGGTTGGACCACAAACTGCTCTGTTCCCCGTTCCTATTTAATTTCTTGTAATTATATGTGTTTATAAACACATAATATATGTTTATAAACACATACAATTAATCTCATATTTTGCCAGGGGGAAGAAACCACAGAGATGGCACAATTCCTTAGGTCTCGGCGTTTGTAGTTTGTATCCGATGATGCCATATGTATATCTAATGCTCTGGTGAAGTTCTTCACCCGGGCTGGCTGAAGGAAGCGCCTAAAAAAATTATTAATTTAAAGAAATTTAATAAAATAATATATTGTAAATAGGAAAAACAATGCAGTTAATGAAAACGTACTATGTGACATAGGGCACATATTTTGCCAAAATTTGGCATTTCAAACCAAATTTTAGTTTTATAAACACATCGCCGCTTGTGTTCATAAATCAGCTCGCCTTGTAAGATTTGTGGCAGCGGCTGAGACAACTCTCTAATATGCCGGAGCATAGGGTTACCTGAGCAGATCCGTTGCAAACACAACTCGTACAAGGAGCTCATGGTTATGGTCTGGCTATGCAGACCTCACAACCTTAAATACCTATCGATCACCTTGATGGCGAAGGACACCCCCCTTTCCTTCTTTCCCCTCCTTCCCATCACCTTGGGCTTCCAGTATATATTGAGCGCATAAAAGCTTTATAAAACTCAATAGTTTGCTACATTTTGAGTTAGCAATACATTATGGAGTCTTTGTCGAAAAACCTGATTAACCGAAAATTCAGAAGAAATAAAAGAGAACAAGCAAGAGTACAAAATCAAAGAAAAAAATCAAAGATGGCTTTTGAAAATTTAAAATTTATTGTACCGGAAAGTTGAAACACAAAGCGAATCAACAGACAACTTATAGTACAAAACGCAATAAATTACATTAAAAAATTGGAAGAAGATTTGAAATCACCGACGGCTACTAACAACTTAGAAAATCATGAATTTGATCAAGTGGTCGATCATTTTTTTCAAACATCGAAAAATTTACAACAACAAATTAAACAAATCTTGGAAGATCCATTAGCTATTGAAACTGTTTCTTTGCCCATGTTAGAAAACGTTGATTAATATTTTTCAAAATTGTAAATTAATTATCCTTGAAAAGTGGAGGGGGTAAGTGGGTGGGGGGCTGTTATAAGAGCAGGGCTAACAAAGTAATCTTTACTTTCTTAGGATCCAGCGACATGGCAGGTAAAAGAGAACAGTGTACTCATATTTAAAAAAAGGAGCAAACGAAGGCGAAAGGTGTGTGAAATTGTGTAGTGTAAATGAAAAATTGTGTAGTCTGCATAACAAACGTGAACCTTCCAAAATTCAACCTTTCAAACAAGTCAAAATTCAACCTTCCAAAAGTGAACTGCCATAAAAAACTGTAATTATAAAATAATTAGAATCAACAGATTGAAATTAAACCACAAATATGTTTTTGTAAAAAAGATTAGTAATAAGGATGTTGTTGTTAGCTGTTGTGATGAACACTACTTGCTGAAATTGCCAGTTAATCTTGAAATTCCTAATATCAGCAGTTGTCATTATTTGATAAAAACATCTCCATCTGTTAAAGTTGAATGGTTAAAGTAAACATAAATAAAAAAATACAAAAAGAAAAAAAAATTGGAGCGGGGGAATAGACCACTTTGTAATTCCAAAAGAATTACTTAGCGGTCTATTCCCCCGCTCTTAGAGTATTTTTGAATGACCTTGACCTACTTTCAAAACATGCAGTAGAGGGGGTAATATCTTATAAAAGCGGGATAACAGAATGACTTTTTACTTTTTAGGATCTAGCAACATGTAAGGTTCTTCTTCATCATCCAGTTTTAGAAAAGAGCAATGTTTATATATTTTTAAAAAAGGACCAAAAAAGGGTAAAAGATGTGTAAGGATGTGTTGTGTGAATCAAACATCATGCAGTGTGCACAACAAATATCTCCATTTGTTAAAATTAAGAGGTTGTGTAAAAATGAAATAAAAAATAAAATACAAAAAAATAGGAGCGGGGGAATAAACCACTTTGTAATTCCAAGAGAGTTACTTAGCGGTCTATTCCCCCGCTCATAGGGTATTTTTTTACCTTGACCTACTTTCACACTTAGAACTTTTCGCTAACTCTCCTGTTGACCTTGAAAGATAAGTAGGTCAAGGTCATCCAATAATTAAAAAGAAAATGGGGGTGTACGGTTTTACAGAACCGTACACCCCCGGAAACCTAACAGAAGAAACGATAATTTACAATACAACCTACCTAGAGTTTAACAATTAATAAAATATAAAAAAATTAAGTTAAACAGAAAAAAATAAAAAGTAAAAATAAGTAAAAAATAGCCAGACAGCCCAGCGCTGCACATAATGATTACGGTGTAAGCTAGACATAGGCCATCCCTTACACCTCACCATAAGCGCACAACGCTGAGCTAAAAAATGTTATTCTGAAATAGAAAAAAACATAAATAAAAAAGCGTTAAAAGAAAATAAGGTTTTAATGAGACTTTGCTCAATTAAATTTCAATAAAAAATGTTGTACAAATATGTTTTAATGTTGTACTGTTAAAAAGGTTTTAATGAGACTTTGCTCAATTAAATTTCGATAAAAATGTTGTACAAATATGTTTTTTATTTCCTAACACTAAAGGAGCCAGCGACTCGCCATTAGCGACGCAGTACAACTGAGGTCTAGCGAAACTCCGGAGGTAGGCCAACTACCCATCCAGCACGTATAGAGGTTGTAAGTGACCCGGTTTGATGGCCGTAATCACCACAAAAGCGGGAGCCGGTTTACCATAATTTAATTGGTTCCCCAGTACTCCAAAAGAAGGAAGGAAAAAAGGAAAGTAAATTTGAATTGAAAGGTGTCCCTAACTAAAAAGGAGTACAAGCCTAGAGGGAATGCCCTCAAAAGCTTGTTGGAAAAAGGAAGTTGGAATGGAAAGGTATTAAAAACATATCATATAACATTCTTAAAAATACTACTTTAAACTTTAACACTCCACCACTTTAAACTTAAACACTCCAGGCAAAATATATTGTAAGTAAAAGAAAGATTTTAAATTAATACTAACTACCAAACCAGCAAATTAAAAACAAATTACAAACCCTAGGGTATCTATCCGACGCCAGCCTCTGCGCCTTCAATCCTGAGAACGCACTGGCAGCACACACCTGTACTCGACGGCTTCTTCAAACTGCAGGAGCCTCATATAGCTGTTTTAATGTCATGAATTATCCATGAACTTCATTTATTTTTTAATATCATTATTATTTTGTTGTTAATTATTATTATCTAGTAATAATGTAGAATGAAACTGTATTTTCTACTCCCGATTATGATGTTGAGGATATGATTGAGAGCTTATCTCTCGAAATAAATGACTTGTCTCTAAAAAATCCTGATGTAGATTTTTCTAAGCTTGTTTCAAAGATAACATCTTTAATTGAAACTCTTGAATTGTTAAAGGTCCAAAATCAATCATCTGGCAATTTGCTAGACACCTCTAGAGGGGAAATTGCTCTTCTTACCTCCAAGCTGGAATTAGAAAAGGGCTTTAGGCAGAAAGAACTGGATCAATCTTTTATAGTCCAGGATGCTATTTGTGAAGAGAAACTAGCTTTGCAGGAGAGAGTAAATGCTCTTGATGTTAAGTTAAAAGATAGCTCTAGGTTGTACAATGATTTGATAGCTGAAAACTTTGATCTAAAAAAATTCTGAATGAAATCAAATCTAAGAATGCTGATTTAGAATCTAATATTAAGTTACATAATGAGACAAACAATGCTCTTAGTACTAAAGTTAATATTTTATCAGATGAACTGTTAAAGCTTGAGGGTCGTTCTTGGGCCAAAGACAAGTGGCTCTGTGATTCTGTGCTTAATTCTTACTTTGATTCTATGTCTACTATCGCAACTAACTGTAATGGTGTAATGCTAGGTCCCTCCGCCACTCATGCACTTAAAATGAGTGAGCAGGGTCCTACTGCTGAGGTATTAAACGTTCCAGCCCTAGACAAATGTAACTATGTTTTTTGTTGCGTAAGCAACAGCACAGAAGCTGGCAAGGAAGACAGTGGATCACACTGGAGCATGCTGTTTTGTGACTTGCAGGCCAAACGAGCATATCATTTTGATTCGCTGGCTGGTAGAAACCGTGTATCTGCCGTTCTTTTAGCTAACAAACTTAATATTAAAAGTGTACTAGAAATGAATTGTTATCAGCAAAGAAATTCATACGAATGTGGTATTAATGTTATTGTACATGCAAAACACATTTTACATTATTTCTGTATGTATGATTATGAGCCTTCCTCTTTCATTGATTGGTTCAATAGTTCACTCTTCAAAAAATGTGAGAGCTCAAATAAATCCTCTTGTGAGGAAGTTTCAACTGTCAGACCCTCTCATGTTATTAAACTTAAGAAAATCAATGATAAAAATTGGAAGGTGGTTGACAGCAAATCAAGACATAAAGTTGATATTTCCCCTTCTTGTATTCTATCCACGAATAGGTTTGAGATTTTGGCCTCAGCAGAAAGTGAGGGTGACTCACAAAGTGAATGTTGTACAGTTAAGGATACTCCTGTACCTTGTACCAAAGAATCTGTAACTGAGTCAAAACAATCAAATAAAACTAGTAGTAAGGCCAAAAAATCCACTAAGATTTCAAATGTTAGTTTAAGCTCTACAGATGTTGATGTTAATGTTAAGGAAACATTGTCAAGCCCCAATTCTGCTGTAGAATCTAATACTGTACATGTTAAACGATCAGATGGTGTGAATGTTAAGGAAATATTGTCAAGCCCCATTACTGTTGTAGAATCTAATACTGTACATGTTAAACGATCGGATGGTAAAATAAGACTACTAACTGATAGCCATGGTCACCACTTGGCGGATCTCATCATGGACAAGTGTTCTCAAAAACGTGAAGTGTTGGGTATAGTGAAGCCTAATGGCAAACTTGGACAAGTGATTGAAAATGTAGACTCTATTTTTAGAGACATGGACCAAAATGATTTACTTGTAGTAATTGGGGGCACTAACGATGTTGGCTCAGCATCCTGTAACAATGATGTGATGTCACATATTGAAATTTTGCTCAAAAAAACTTTGCAAACTCGACTCTTAGTTGTAAGCCTTCCATACAGACGAGACAAGCCGCGTTTGAACAATGATATCAAGTTGATTAATGAGCAAATTTCAAGTGCAGTTTCAAAGACGAGTCACGCAGAATTTTTATCATTGGCTTCTATTTTTGATTCCTGTTTTTACACCAGGGCTGGATTGCATTTCAACTTAAGTGGTAAGAAACGTATTGCAAGTCTGATTTGGAACTACGTTTCGCCAACATCCGTTTCTGATCCTGTCCAACATATCCCAGTCCACATTTCGACTTACACTCAGCCTCCTACCATCTCCTCTCAGCGGATTGATTCACAAGGGCCTGTTTTAGGAATGGATCTGCTGGGGAGGAATCACCGAATGTACATCAGAACTCCTATCTGGATTCCGAGATAAGTCGAGATAACTCTCTGCGAATACTCCACCAAAATATCCAGGGTATTGTGGCCAAACTATGTATGACAGATATTTTGATTCATTCTATGTCCCCTGATATGATCTGCTTTTCTGAACACTTTCTCCGTGAAAATGAACTAGATATGTTTTCTTTTCCAGGCTATATTACAGCTGCTAGTTTTTGTAGATCTCATATGGATAAGGGTGGTGTATGCATTTTTGTTAAGGAGTCTTTGACATTCTCAACGGTTGATGTGAGTAAATTTGTAATTGAAGGCTATTGTGAGATGGCTGCTGTTACTTTCACTTGTGATAATACTTCATTTTTTCTACTTTCTCTTTACAGGCCACCTCATAGAACGATGGAGAGTTATGCAATCTTCTTCGAGTCTCTCCATGATTGCTTGGGGTCATTTGTGAAACATTATCATAGTGTTATAGTTACAGGTGACTTCAACATAGACTTGTCTGTGAATGATGGCTCTTCAAAACAGCTTGTCAATCTGATGCTTAGTTTTGGGTTGAAGAATACGGTCTTGTCATATACGCGAGAGTTTAATGGTTCTAGATCGCTTATTGACCTTGTGTTTTGTAATATTCCTTCAACCTTGTCACACACTGAAGTAATAGTCTCTGGAATTTCTGACCATCATGCGCAATTAATGGACATACAATTATCCTCACCTCCTTCTTCTTGTTTACCCAAATACATGGTGAAAAGATCCTTCAATGACGATAATGTTCGTATTTTTAAGTCGATTCTCCAAGGGGAAAATTGGGACTCAATTTTTTCTGCTCAAGGCTTGGATAATAAATTTTTACGCTTTTCTATCTGTAGTTAAATACTACTTCGAACTTGCTTTTCCTTGTAGAAAGACCAGGCTCAAACAGAAGAAGTCTTTTACGAACATTAAATTTGATTTGGAACTGTCTGATATGAAGGAACACCTCCTCAGTCTGTATTCATCCACTAAAGATCTTTGTTCTGATCATCCACTTAGGAGATCCTATCTTGACTTGAAAAAAGGTACAGGGCTGCAGTTAAGTTGGCTAAGGCAAACAATGTTCTTTCTCATCTTAATAAATCTGACAATAGGTCAAAAGCAGTGTGGAGCATTGTAAATGAAATGAACCCAAAGAAATCGTCTTTCTCCCATAGAAATCTTCAGGTAGTGCATGAAGGAAGTCTTACAACAAGCCCTGATATTGTTGCTAACTCTTTCAATACATTCTTTGCAAACGTTGGTAGTATAAACGCTTCAATTGATCCAGTTGCGTTATCAAATTGTAATAGGCTGTCAAATTCACTATCCTCTCTATATTTACATCCCACCACACCAGAGGAAGTTGCCAATGTTATTTAGTCCCTTAAACCGAGTCCTTCTGCAGGTAGTGATGGTATTTCCTCAACGTTGTTGAAACAGGTAGTCGAAACTATTGCTTATCCACTATCTTATCTTGCAAATATCACATTTCAAGAAGGTTTCTTTCCATCATCCTTAAAATCAGCTATTGTGAAACCTGTTCACAAGAAAGGAGATCCCACTATTCTTAACAACTATAGACCCATTTCATTGACCTCGACCTTTTCAAAAATTCTTGAAAAGCTTTTTTTGAACCGCCTACTTCCATTCTTAGAAAATAACAACTCAATCTTTACTAAACAATTTGGTTTCAGAAAAAACTGCTCAACCACTGATGCTATGTTTAGTTTTGTAAGTAACGTTTCAGGAGTTCTAGATCGTAGAGAGGGTGTTTTTGGATTCTTCCTGGATCTTAGTAAAGCTTTCGACATGGTAAATCACAAACTGCTTGTTGAGAAACTAAACACATTTGGCATTAGGGGAAAATCATTAGACTGGGTGTCTTCTTACTTGAATGGGCGTTCACAGTTTGTTCAAATTTCTCACGTTGATGAGCGAGGATATCTTTCGAATCGTATGTCTAAGGAAATCAATGTTTGTTCTGGAGTACCTCAAGGATCGGTCCTCGGACCGATTCTCTTCTTGTTGTTTATAAATGATATTGCTAGTAGTGTCCCTGGTATTGACCTCTGTTTATTTGCAGACGATACCTCCCTGAGTGTTTCTAATAAATGTAGAGAGTCTCTTGAAATTGACTCTTTCATCATAAATAGTCAGTTCTTGCAGTGGTTCAGTGAGAATAATCTTCTTGTTAACACGGAGAAGACACAGTTTGTTGATTTTAGGATGAAAACCCCTAATAGTTCATCTTTAGAGTCAAATTTTATGATTGGGGATTGTTTGATAGAATCTAGCCAGCAGACTAATTTCTTAGGGCTTATCATTGATTCTAGATTAAACTATTCATCACACATTGATAAGGTTTGTAATAGGTTAAGTAGTTGCGTCTTTCTTCTCCGTCGTCTATCTTTTTTTGCAAATAAGGAAATTTTGATGGCGGTGTACTATGGATGTTTTCTTCCACATGTTTCATACGGATTGGCAATTTGGGGTTCTGAAACAGAAAATCATAAGCAGGTATTCCGTTGGCAGAAGAAGGCCTTGAGAGTAATCTGCGGGATGAAAAGGCTGGATTCATGTAGGGGAATATTTTCTTCCAACAATCTTTTGACTTTTCCCTCCTTGTATATTTTAGAATGTTTGACCTTTTTGATAAAAAACAGACAACTTTATGATTTTCAAAATAATAGTCATTATCATCTCCGCAACCAATCTTCTCTTTCCATCCCACGTCACAATACGACACTCTATGAAAAACAAACCTTTTTCTCATCAATAAAACTGTACAACTCCCTTCCTAACAATCTGAAATCAGAGACCAATGTTGGCAAATTTAAAGAAAGATTGAAACTGCTCTTGATCAAAAAAGAATATTACAGTGTTCAATCGTATTATAATGACATAAGTTCTGCCTGATTTTATTTTTAATTCATTTACTTTGTGTTTTTTGCAATTGCAGTTACTTGCAAATATTATGACATATTGTCAATGCTATAGTTGTTATAGTCTTACGACAATAAAGAATTTGACTTTGACTTTGACTTTGACTTTGACTCTACAAGCACAAACAACTACCATGCTTAAACTACCATGCCTTAAAATTAATCAGTCCTACGTCAAGCTGTTATGATACAAATAACACCAAGATATTTTCACTAAACAGTAAAAATTATAAAATGTTCAGGGCGCCTTCTGAACATGTTACCACCTCACTGTCTAGCGAGCAACTGATGCCGAATCACAAGTTCGGACCCCTTTTTGTCAACTCGGCTCGAGGTCATCCCCCCTCCTTGCTTACCCCCTCCAAAACCACAGGAGACTTGCTGCGGGTTTAGTTTCCATAATTCTTTCGCCACTGTTCCAACAGGCAACAACACTTCTTTCTTTATTTTACTTTACATTGGACTTGTAAAAATTTTAAGTGTTAAAACTTCACAATAATTAATACTTTAGGAAAATTTTTCAAAAATTTTTTTAACATTTATTTTACAATATCAAGTTTCTTTTGGGATGCCTCTAGCAGACAACAATTTTCCTGCTAGACTTGCAATCTTAGAAACAATATGTAAATTGGTTGAGCCAGAAGATTTAACGGATGAGGAAAGTAATTTTGAAAATAGTTTGCTTTCAATAGAAAATACATCTGATGTTACAACCGATGAGGAAAATATTTTGGAAGAACCGGTAATAATAGGAGAAGAAACGCTAGAGACTGAAAATAATGTTAATGAAACACCGTTAACTCATGTAACGTGCAACAGTGATACAGAAAAATTCATATATTCTCTTATTGCTGTTCGTCGTTTGTTTCCATCAGACACAGAGGAAGATAGAAGCGATTTGGAAATAGAATATTTGGACAACACCGATGATGATCATAGTTACAACGAATAATATGTATTTTTTTAAACTTACATTTTTTAACCTTGGCACTTAGATTTTTTTAAAACTTACATTATTTGACCTTGACACTTACATTTCTTTTTAAAATTACATTGGATGATTTTAATACTTAGGGGTTTTGAAATATAAGAAATTTAACTGTTATTTCTACTTTTTGTGTTTAATACAGAAAAAAAGTGGTGGGGGAATGTTATAAATAGGGGTAGTTTTAGAGTGGTTTTCATTATTACGGCAACTTTTGTGGAGAGCACACCTACATAATGTAATACTGCATCAGTTGCGAAGAATCTTTTGAAGATGAAATTTTACTAAAAATACACCAAGACGTCTACCATAACAACAAAACAAACCAAAAAACGAAGAACAATGCAGAAAACAAAGAAGAAGAAGAAGATTTGGAAGATTTAGATCAAATGCTGGCTACCCATCAACAAAAACTAAATTCAAGACCAAGTGTTATTCAGTACGCACCCGGACCATCTTTGGATGTGGAATTACACGCCCGAGCTTTACCAGGTAGTGTGGTAACTCATTTTAAGATTGACAATGCTCAATTTCAACTTGCACAATTTATATCAAAAGCAAAAACATTAGTAACAGAAACATTGAACAATGAACTAAGAAGATTAAATTTTATAAAGTATGGAATATTATTAGATACTGTATTTGCAAATTTTCAGAATGAAACATCACCATGAGGATTTTTAACTGAAAGCAAAACCATCATGTTTGCATCGGATATAAGCTCAATCGTGGATGAATGTTTTGAAGAACTTTTAACAAAATTGCAAGAACACGAAGGAAGAGGTTCAGGATGGAGTTTGTTAATTATAACAGCGCTAGATATTAGAGTTCATAAACATGGATATGGAATAAGAGGTAGTAGTCATATTGAATTGCCAAAGACGATTCAAGACACCAAATCTTGTGTTAATGTTCAAAATAAAGATGCTGAATGTTTCAAGTATGCAATGCTTGCAAAATATGTAAAACAACATGTAAAACGACCGAGTAGAGCATACGATGAGGTTTGCCATAAGTATAATTTTCAAGGCATGACTTATCCTGTTGCAATTCAAGACATATCAAAATTTGAAAAGAAAAATCCTTTTGCAACTGTAAACATATTTGGTTTAGATTCATCCAACAATGTCTACCATTTGCGTATAAACGCAGAGATCATACTGATCTGTTATTAATAACCATAGGTGATATTTCACATTATGTATATATTAAAGATTTTGAAGCTCTAGTTTGCAAACAGTTATCAAAACGTAAAGAAGGAAAAGCCACTTGTAAAAGATGTTTTTGTTTTGTAAACAAACCTTTAAGAAGAGGAGGTTAAGAATGGCTGATGGAACACCAAAGATTATGCAGTGGGAACTATGAAGTAAGAATTAAATTACCACACCCTAGCAGATCACAAGTAAAATTTGACAAAGTTATCCAACAATACAGAATTACAGTTGTTGTGTATGCGGATTTTGAATCTTCATTGCTTCCACTTGAACAAGAAGGAGAGGAAATTACCAGCAGAACAAAGTATCAACTTCACAAACCAAACAGTTACTGTTTAATAGTAAAATCCACTCTGCCTGAAGAACATCTCGAAGAATATGGTTTGTCATCTACACCAAAGATTTATCGTGGTGAAGAAGCAGCTCGATAACTTATACGACATCGCTGGGATAGTGGAAGCAATGTGTAGCAATGTAGTTCCTATGTCACCTATGACACCGGAAGAACTTTATCTTTATGATTCAGCAACAACATGCTATTTGTGTAACAATCTATTTACAGAAAATAAAGTTAAAGTTCGCGACCATGACCATCTGACGGGAGCCTACAGAGGTGCAGCTTGCAACGGCCGTTACATCAACTACAAACTACCATCTTTTATTCCTGTGGTTTTTCACAATCTTAGCCGATACGATGGACATTTTATTATTCTCGAATTAGGAAGAGACAACGGTGAGATAATCGTTTTGGCAAAAACAATGGAAAAATTTATAAGCTTTTCAAAAAAATTGGGCAAAATTAAACTTAGATTTGTTGATTCTTTTAGATGCATGCAGAGTGTGGGACGAATTGGAAATGAACACTTTGGGAGATTATTCTGAGTTTTATGTAAAACTTGATGTGACCCTTCTCTGCGATGTGATGGAGAAACACTTGTTTTGAAGCCTGCAGATAAGACCGTCTTCATTCTTATACTTCTTATAATTATAATTCTTATAATTGAAAGATTTAATAGAACCTTAAAAGGTGCAATGTATAAAATGTTTTCGAAGAGGTTCTTACGTATGGGTTGATATTTTACCAAAATTAATAAGCGAGTACAACTACAAGTTTCATAGAGCTATCGGTATGCCACCTAACAAAGTGAATAAGAAAAACGCTAAACTAGTTTTACAAAGAATTAAAAAGAATACACAGCCAAAAGCGGAACAAAGAAAACCAAGAAAATTTAATGTAAATGATAAAGTTCGAATTAGTAAATACAAAGGAGTGTTTACTAAAAAATACCTGCCCAATTGGACAAACGAAGTTTTTACAGTGTATAAAGTGCAACCTACTGTACCGGAAACTTATATTTCAAAAGATAACAAAGGAAACTTGTTACAAGGCGGTTTTTACGGACATGAATTGTTAAAGTCAACAGTAGGCGATGTCTATCTTGTTGAAAAGGTGTTGCAAAGGAAAAAAGACCAAGTTTAAGTACGTTGGTTGGGGTTTGACAAAACTGAAGATTCGTGGATACCGTAAAAGACTTGATTTAGTTTTAAATAAACTTATTTCTCCTTCTGCCTTTGAATAAGATGGAGATTGTTCGCCATAAAGATAAATTTAATATTAATAACATTGATGATTTAAGTGTAGATAACGTTAAAATCAACAATGGTAAACACGGCAGTTTATTTCCAAACACTGTACGATGTATTATAAGCGGTCCTTCAAACTGTGGCAAGACTAACGTTGTGTTTAACTTAATCACAAACACAAAAGGATTGCGATTTAATAACCTATATATTTTTTCAAAGTCCTTACATCAACCAAAGTATCAATTGTTGGAAAAGATCCTGACTGATGTGCCTGATGTTAACTATTACAAATTTAACGCTAGTGACAGTGTTATGCAACCAGACCAGGCTAAGCCGTATTCTGTATTAGTATTTGATGATGTATCTAGTGAAAATCATGATACTATTAGAAACTATTTTGCCATGGGAAGACATAATAATATTGATAGCATATATCTCGGACAAACATATAGCAAAATTCCAAAACAACTAATTAGACACAATGCAAATATTTTATATCTATTCAAACAAGACGATACAAACCTAAAACACATATAAAACGATCATGTGAATGCTGATATGACATTTGAAAAATTCAAAGAGCTTTGTGGAAAAGCTTGGGCGGAAAAATACGGATTTTTGGTAATTATGAAAGATAAAGCTATAACAGATGGTCGTTACCGCATAGTTTTTGATAAATTTGTTTTAATACGTTAATTGACAACATTATTGTACAAGTCCTCAAGGTTTAAACATGCTTAATCAGGAAAAGCTATTAAAAGAAATAAAATCACTTAGTGATTCTATTAGACATAAAAACAGAGCGTTAAGATTAGGAATAAGTGAAAGAGAGACATTTCTGGAATCAACATTTAAACCATACTGAACCATTAAAACAATTGGGGCAAAATGTTAAAACTTCAACATTTAATTTTTCCGGAGATGCTATTTTACCCATTTCAAAATTTGAACAAAAAGAAGAATATGAAGGTGTAATAAGTTTTACGCAACAAGGAGAAACAACTGAAGAAGAAAGCGAACAAAGTGAAGAAACGGATGTTTCAACAAAAAAGAAGGTCTTTCTACAAGCGAAGAATAACAAGAAGAAGAAGAGTCTATTAATCCATCCAACTTGAGCAAATTGGGCTCGGATATTGCGTATAAAGGGCCGCTTGCAAGACAATTTGTATTAAAAATGTTACAATCTGCACAGCCAACTCGAAAATATCATACTTTTGGTGCTAGAATAGAAGAAAATGGGCTAATGATTGGAGATAGCAAACTTGATGTAGACGAACATGACAATATTATTATAAATAATAAACAATACAAGGGTACAAAAGGATTGTTTGAACTTATTTTTAAACCGAAACCTAATAAATATACTAAAAAGTATTTAAACATTTTTAAACAAATATTGGAGGACACAAATGCGCATAAGAAAAATTATTCCAAAAATTTCAATGTTCATAAAAAATGAATCAGAAAAATATAAAACTATTATTGCTAAACTTTTCCCACCAAAAAGAAGGGAACCCATAAAAAGAAAATCATTATCTTCTGCTGAAATAAATATTTTACATAAAAGGGGAAAAACAAATCAATCAAGTTTATCAGGAAAAGGATTATTGAAAAACTTATATGATACTAATATTAAATACTACAACGATATAAACAAATTGGTTGACAGATTGAAGTTGATATATGAAGCTAAACAAGCCGGACATAGTGGTTTAGAAAACGAATGGGTAGCTTTGGTCGGCGAACTGCGAAATCGAGGAGTAATTGCATAAAAAATATATAATACAAGTATAACCGATTAAATATTCAGTATAACCATGAGTGTAGATAAGTTTGGACGGTATTCCGAAACTGGAATCAAATCAGGATCTTATGGAAAAAGAGATGGTTTACCACTAACATCAGATGGAGATTATGATATAAGTAACAAACGTTTAATGTTTGTAAATGATCCAAAAGATGATAATGATGCAGTGAATTTCAAAACTTTAAAAAGTGAAACATTACCTAGCTTAAAGCTTCAAAATGAAGTGTATAACGCAAATTTTTATAGAATTGTAAATCATCAAAAACCAATAGATAAAAATGATTCGGTAAATAAAGAATACTTGTGGAATACTTGTAAATGAAGAATGTGGTACATAAACCAAACCTTAAGATTTGATCCTAAAAGTAATAATAAAGTATATGATGCCAAAGATCTTAGAATAGCCAATATAGCAGATCCTGTTAATGATCAAGATTCAGTTACAAAAAAGTATTTACATTCAGTCATCCCTGAAAAAACAGATAAATTTTTCTTTTACAACTTTGTAATACATGATATTGGAGACCCTAAAGATATGAAAGATGCTGTAAACCTTCAATATATTACAGATCATTATATTACACATGATATTAATACAATTGATTGCAAAAATAAAGTGTTAACTAACGTTAAGGAAGGAACTGCAAAATCAGATGCAGCTACAATAATTCAAATAATGAAATTAAAAAATAAGACATGGGATGCTGATGCAAAAAAAATTACTAATGTTGAAAAAGGGTCGGATGAAATTGATGTTACAACAATTGGACAAGTTCCTGTATTAAAAGAATATGAAAACGGTAGTCAACACTTTGATTGCAAAGGGATACCACTATTCAATGTTGCAGAAGGAATAAGAGACAGTGATGTAGTTACAGTAGCACAAATGCATAAGAGGGAACTCATGTACTATAATCTTTTTCTAAGAAAAGATTTAAATAAGCAGTCTTTTTAATGTGATGACTTGCGATTGACTAACTTAAAAGACCCTATTAATTTTACTGATGCTGTTAATGTAAATTACATTGTAAGACTCTTAAGTGTAGTGTTATATGATATTTATAACACAATAAACCCCATAAAATCTGATCAAAAAATACATTGGGTTAAAAAGAATGTTATGGAAAAATATTTTTTAAATAAGGAAACTGATACTTTAAGAACTTCTAAAGATGATGATGATGAAGAAGATACAATCCTACCACAAAACTGGAAAAAAATTATTTACCCATAAACAAACATACTTATACATGTTTATTATAAATAAACAATGTCAAAGGATAAGTGCATCATTCATTATAAAGCATTTATAAAATAAACAAGTATTGGCATTTCCTTTCACTATAAAAGTTCATGTTGAAAGTTCAACGCATCAGTCATAATCGACACGTTATAAAGAGAGGAAGAGGAATAGCATCAACAGCACTTTCTCTTATTACTAAGCCGGTTGGAGCTATAGTTAATAAAGCTATCGATTTATTACATGTAGAACTACATTTACCAGGAGGTTATCAATATTGTGGTCCTGGAACAAAATTGAAAAAAAGACTTGCTAGAGGAGATCTTGGAATCAATAAACTTGATCAAGCCTGCAAACAACACGATATAGCATATTCAAAGTTTGCAGATACTAAAAATAGATCAATAGCGGAAAGAGCACTTGCTGAAAAAGCTTGGCAAAGAGTAACATCCAGTGACGCTAGTATCGGTGAAAAAGCAGCAGCTTTAGCGGTATCAGCAGCAATGAAGGGTAAAACGATGTTTGGAGGTGGAAAGAAGAAAGGAGGTGAAAAAAGAAGGAGAAAACCTGCAAAGAAACGTGGAGGAAGTATAAGAAGAAAACGACGATCCACCGCAGGTAAAAATAAAAAGAAACAAACAATATGGTCAATGATAAAAAAAGGAGGAGGATTATACCTAAGATCCTATCGTGTGTATTAAACAGAAAAAACAATTACTAATTCCAAATAAAGAATTAACAGATAAAGAATTAATTACTTATGTTTCTTGTTTAAAAATTCCATTTTTTAGAGGCGTGTTTATGAAAGATGCATTACCTGTTAAAATTTGGAAAAATTAAACCGGAATAGTAAATTTAGATAATAGTAAAGGATCAGGCACTCATTGGGTATGTTATAAGAAACTAGGATCAACTATTTACTACTTTGATAGTTTTGGTAATCTCCCACCACCAAAAGAACTACAATATTACTTTAAAACAGCTAAAAATGTACTATACATTTATAAAAGAGAGCAACCTGATGATACTGTAATCTGTGGACATTTATGTTTAGATATTTTAACAAAAAGCGTTAGTCAACTTTAAGATGTCTTCCTATACAGTATCATTAACTGGAACTTCATCTACTTTGCGAAGTGTTCTTTTCCCTGCGCTAAGTTTGGAAAAAGATAAATTATGGGAAGCCGCATTATTAGATATAACAACTTATAATTCTATTCCCAATGTTACTGAAAATGTTAATGACAAAATACATTATTACAAAACAAAAGATAAAAATACCAACAAATATTCAGATATACAAGTATTTAGTTTACCCACTGGAGCATATGAAATTGATGATATAAATGAAGCGATACAAAATCATATGGGAAAAGATAATATAACAATAAAAGGAAATAACAATACTATGAAAGCTGAAATTAAATGTAAATATTATATAGATTTTACCAAAGAACATTCAATTGGTAGTTTATTAGGATTTCCTAAAACAACAAAAATTTTAGAACCTAATATTAACCATTCAGGTGCTAGAACTGTAACAATAATGAAAGTTAACAGTATAGATGTTACATGTAATATTATACATGGTTCTTATAAAGATGGTGAAAATACTCATATATTGCACACATTCTATCCAACAGTCGCTCCGGGTTTTAAAATTGTGGAAAAGCCACAAAACTTAGTGTACCTACCGTTAAACACCAGTTTTATTTCAGACATTGTGGTGAACATACTAGATCAAGACGGAAATCATATTGATTTTAGAGACGAACCTATAACTATACGAATACATATAAAATCAACCGTATAACAATGGGGTTATCATTTAAAAAGAAAGAGCTGAATGGTAAACAAGTCAGTAGCACTTCAGCTATAGAAGGATTAACAAGTGATAACATTCGTTTTCTAGAAGAAATTGGATTAAAACTTATTAATAATGGAAATATTGGATATAGCGCAGGGTCCGGCATTCGACGAAACCTCATGGGAAAAGGAATATCATACGCACAACCCTTACGCTTCATCAAAATTAAATAATAATGATGAAATTAGAATTCCCATACAACAACAAGATATTTATACACTTCCATGTGAAAGTTATTTGTATATCGAAGGAAGAGTAACAAAAAAGATGGGAACACTGCAAGTACTGTTCCGTTCATAAATAACCCCATGGCATATTTGTTTGATGAAATAAGATATGAAATTTCCGGAGTTATAGTAGATTCAACAAAAAAGGTGGGAATTACAAGTACATTAAAAGGATTAGCATCTTTAACACCGAGTGAAAAAAATATGCTGGCCGCCGCAGGATGGGTAGCACCCGATTCCAGTACAATCACTCCAAACAGTTGAGGCAATTTTGACTTTTACATTCCTTTAAGATTACTTTCAGGCTTTGCCAAAGATTACCGAAAAATAATAATAAATGTAAAACAAGAATTAGTTTTGTTAAGATCATCAAACGACAAAGATATTATTATGGCGCCTGATGGAACAACGGAAGCTAATTTAGAATGGAAAATGCAATTAGACAAGATTGTTTGGAGAGTACCACATGTACGGTTAAACGATCAAAATAGAATTTCATTATTGAGAACTTTAAAATCAGATCGTGATATCGTAATACCATTTAGAAGTTGGGAGTTTCATGAATATCCGGTTTTACCGGAAACACAACGTCATACATGGACTGTAAAACCTTCTACTCATTTGGAAAAGGCAAGATATGTAATATTCGGATTACAAACAAAAAGAAGAAATTAAATAACTAAACATACTGGTGAATTTGATCATTGCAAACTTACAAATTTTAAAGTGTTTCTAAACTCGCAATTCTTTCCATACGACAACTTCAACATAAACTTTACAAAAGACAGGTTTAGCGTTTCGTACGATATGTACGCAAGAGTCCAAAATTTATATTATGGAAAAACAAACACACCTTTATTAACGCCAAACCAATTTAAATCTACCTATCCGATTGTTGTAGTTGATTGTTCTAAACAAAATGAATCTGTAAAATCTTCCAGTGTAGATATAAAAATAGAAATGGAATTTGAACAAAATCTACCTAAAGATACATCTGCTTATTGTTTAATTTTACATGATAAAATTGTTACATATACACCTTTAACCGGTATAGTAAAAGCAGTTTTGTAAAATGAAAAGAAATAAAAATACCCCCACCACTCGGTTATAAAAGCAGGAGCGGGAACGCAAATTGTTTAGTTGACTGTCTACAGTTGTATGGGTAACATCGTCTACAGCATTATAAACAAAATGAGTTCTTTATCAGTTGTACAAGACGTTTCCGAAACAACACCTTTATTGGAAAATGATGATGATAAACATTTTGAAGAAAATGTTGTAAAGGAAATAGATGACTATTTAAAGTTTGGAAAACAAAATAAAAAGTTGGAAAATAATAAAACAAACGTAAGAAAGAAAAGAAAACTTGAAGAAAATATTCCACCAAACATTTTAACTGAAGTTTTCCTTCGCATCTTTTATCCTATTTCATCTTGAATGAGTAAAAGTGTGTCGATAGGATTGGTAAAATCATTAGACTACTCAACCGCAGTAATACTAAGCCATGGTACAAAGATGGTTTTATTTTCAGAAAATGCTTGGAATTCCTTTTTAAAACATCTACATCTTATTGAATGTTACTTAGCAAACAGGTTCTTTGGAAGAAAAACTAACATTCGACTTTTGGATTGTGACAATGAAATTGACATTATTAAACATCGTGGTCAACAACAAGTAAGAATTAGAGACTCGACACAATTTGAAAATAAAATTCTACTAACACGTGAAGAATTCTACATTTTAAAATATGCAACATCACCTATTACCAGGTATATGAAACAATTAGTATTTTCAAGCTCTGTTATTAAGGAATATCTGGTAGATGCATGCGAAAAACAACCAGACAGCACTTTACAATACGGACCGTTAGATACATACATATTTAATAGAATACCTCACGTAGTGGAAATGTGGAGGCAGTTAAGAAACTTTGAACCTTTTACTGAATTTGCAACGGAAGCTACAGAAGAAGAAACCGACAACAACAACAACAACAACAACAACAACAAAAACAACAACAACAACAACAACAACAGTACAGAAGAAGAAACCAACAACAACAATAATACAGAAGAAGAAACTTTGCTAGTTTAAAACTACAATGTAATTTAACAAAAGAATAAACCGTGGGGTAGGCCTACTGGGGACGGTGCCCACGTTAAATATACACCAACGCGCCTTCAACTGTATGGCCTGGTTTATATATCTAACCTACCGTGGTGTGGAAAATAGTTGATCAACAGACACCGTGATGAGCAGACATGATGAAGAAATGGCAGCAAAACCTTGTGTAATTGAATTTCAAGCATTTCGCGGAAACGATGATAGATTTATCATAAAAGAATTGGTAATTTTAGATTTACTTACACAAGTAGCGTACCCGTTTTTATTTGAAGCACCGTGTTCTGTCCATGAACTAAAGTCAAAAGCTAAAATAACAAACAGATGGCTAACAAATAATTTTCATCATATCCATTGGTTTGATGGTTTTCTACCGTACAACAATGTACACAAAATTATGTTTCATTTTTGCAAACAATTTACACACATATATACTAGAGGATTGGAAAAAAAGAATTGGATACGACAGTACACGAACAAAGAAGTTTTAAACACAAAACTGGACAAAACATTTCACTTTGATACTAAAAATATTTGTGTTTCTACAATAGATCTGAAACACAACCAATCTCAATGCGCATTACAAAACGCATATCACTTGGCTGCTTACTTACAACAACAAACGGAAGAATGTAGTGGGGGTTCTGAAGGTTATATAAACGAAGACACAACACACCCTGAGTATCAGTCTAACTCTATTCTCCGAACAGACAACATCTCCTGTGAAGGATGGCATCACAACAGTTTCTCCAATGTTTAGTTGAACAATTCAACTTGCATTCAAAATCAAATACTCTAATTATCAAGAAATGTTCAGAACTAAAAGAACACAAACATTATATCGTTCATGAAATGAAAAAAGTTGATACAACACATGGAGACGCAGTCGTCGCATCTTTATCCGATGCACCATATACACCAGGTGATGAACCAAAGTTTCAAGTATATCTTCCAAAACGATTCGTCCAGTTGCTGCAAAATGAAGATCTGCGGGAAATTCAGCCAGGATCATTATATTTGGTGTCACACGGAATGAGCGGAAACAACTCTACGGAACTTACTTTGCACATCACACAAAAATAACGTTGTAGATATTGTAAAAAAATGTTTTAAATAAAAGAAAAAATAAAAAAACAATATATCAGTACGTGTTTTTATATACTGATATGTTGTATTTTTTAAAAACTCAAACGGATGACCTTGAACATTTAATCGATGGTATTATTCGATTATTTTATGCGATTGTTTTATTCGAATACTTTATATAAATACGAAACTTTAACGTTGACAGGCTCAGTTCTGTTTAAGACAAGCTACAACCAACATGTCATCCAAAAGAAATAATCTAACACTTATAACTTATTGTTGTAAAGAAAAATGTTTTAAAATACCTGAAGATCAAGTTGACGGAAAAGCTTGTACAAAATGTAATTCTTTCTGCTACTGTAAATGTAGTTGCAAAACATATCAAAAGAACCGGTTGGATAAACTATAAGAATTGCAGCATCGGCTCGGTCTACTGTGGCAACGATTAAATTCAAAGTGATTAAACAAACACCTGTCAGTAGTGCAATAGTGGGGCTGCTGGCCCAATCAAACTTTGACAGGCAGTCAATTTTTTGACAGCTACTTCCGGTCACGTGACCGGAAGTGACGTCATCAGCTGTGACGTAGCTGTGACGTGTTTTTGGTGGGTATTTAAAGTTTAAATGCCCTGCTGTGCTGGGTATTTAAATTTTAAATGGCCGGAAGTGTGTCAAGGTCTTTTGGGGGTGTTTTTAAAAAAGATCTTGCATTTTCGGAAAATCCGAAAATGCAAGATATCTTCTTTTTTATTTATTTGTTTTTTTACAAAAGTATTATTTTACAAGTTAGTAAAGTTTGCTCCCAAATTTGAAAAGTAAGTTGTTGTCGGTGCTGAAAGTTCTTGTTTATTTTCATTCTTTTTGTTGTTGTAAGTTGGCAAAAACACATTTTTTTCGTTTTGATTGTTTGTTGCATAAAGTTCTAAAGATAAACCAAACCCAGTGGTTATAAGTTGTTTTAGTTCTTCACTAAAAATTTCCAAATCCTTGTAGGTTGTAAGATTGATAGTGTTGTAGTGAATCCCGCGAATGTTGAGAGACATGACTAGAGTTGTTTACTCGACGAGAGGTGTAGCAGGAATGACTATTGCAAAGCCGGTGCTGCAGGTACCTCCGATGGTAGTGGGGGTAGTGGTGGGGGTAATGGCAGGTGTTTGTTTAATCACTTTGAATTTAATCGTTGCCACAATAGACCGAGTCGATGTTGCAATTCTTCTAGTTTATCCAACCGGTTCTTTTGATATGTTTTGCAACTACATTTACAATAGCTGAAAGAATTACATTTTGTACAAGCTTTTCCGTCAACTTGATCTTCAGGTATTCTAAAACATTTTTCTTTGCAACAATAAGTTATAAGTGTTAGATTATTTCTTTTGGATGACATGTTGGTTGTAGCTTGTCTTAAACAGAACTGAGCCTCTCAACGTTAAAGTTTCGTATTTATGTAAAGTATTCGAATAAAACTATCGAATAAAATAATCGAATAATACTATCGAATAAAATAATCGAATAATACTATCGATTAAAAGTTCAAGGTCATCCGTTTGAGGTTTTAAAAAAATACAACATATCAGTATATAAAAACATATACTGATATATTGTTTTTTATCTTTTTATTTAAAACATTTTTTTTACAATGTTATTTTTGTGCGATGTGCAGAGTTAGTTCCGTAGAGTTGTTTCCGCTCATTCCGTGTGACACCAAATATAATGATCCTGGTTGAATTTCCCGCAGATCTTCATTTTGCAGCAACTGGACGAATCGTTTTGGAAGATATACTTGAAACTTTGGTTCATCACCCGGTGTATATGGTGCATCGGATAAAGATGCGACGACTGCGTCTCCATGCGTTGTATCAATTTTCTTCATTTCATGAACAATATAATGTTTCTGTTCTTTTAATTCTGAACATTTCTTGATAATTAGAGTATTTGATTTTGAATGCAAGTTGAATTGTTCAACTAAACATTGGAGAAACTGTTGTGATGCCATCCTTCACAGGAGATGTTGTCTGTTCGGAGTATGGAGTTAGACTGATACTCGGGGTGTGTTGCCTCTTCGTTTATATAACCTTCGGAACCCCCACTACATTCTTCCGTTTGTTGTTGTAAGTAAGCAGCCAAGTGATACGCGTTTTGTAATGCGCATTGAGATTGGTTGTGTTTCGGATTTATTGTAGAAACACAAATATTTCTAGCATCAAAGTGAAATGTTTTGTCCACTTTTATGTTTAAAACTTCTTTGTTTGTGTACTGTCGTATCCAATTCTTTTTTTCCAATCCTCTGGTATATATGTGTGTAAATTGTTTGCAAAAATGAAACATAATTTTGTGTACATTGTTGTACGGTAGGAAACCTTCATACCAATGGATATGATGAAAATTATTTGTTAGCCATCTGTTTGTTATTTTAGCTTTTGACTTTAGTTCATGGACAGAACACGGTGCTTCAAATAAAAACGGGTATGCTACTTGTGTAAGCAAATCCAAAATTACCAATTCTTTTATGATAAATCTATCATCGTTTCCGCGAAATGCTTGAAATTCAATTACACAAGGTTTTGCTGCCATTTCTTCATCCTGTCTGCTCATCATGGTGTCTGCTGATCAACTGTTTTCCACACCACGGTAGGTTAGATATATATATAAACCAGGCCGTACAGTTGTAGGCGCGTTGGTGTATGTTTAACGTGGGCACCATCCCCAGTAGGCCTACCCCACGGTTTATTCTTTTGTTAAATTACATTGTAGTTTTAACCTAGCAAAGTTTCTTCTTCTGTATTATTGTTGTTGGTGGTTTCTTCTTCTGTACTGTTGTTGTTGTTGTTGGTTTCTTCTTCTGTAGCCTCCGTTGCAACTTCGGTAAAAGGTTCAAAGTTTCTTAACTGCCTCCACATTTCCACTTCGTGAGGTATTCTATTAAAGATGGATGTATCTATTGGTCCGTATTGTAAAGTGCTTTCTGGTTGTTTTTCGCATGCATCTACCAGATATTCCTTAATAACAGAGCTTGAAAATACTAGTTGTTTCATATACCTGGTAATAGGTGATGTTGCATAGTTTAAAATGTAAAATTCTTCACGTGTTAGAAGAATTTTATTTTCAAATTGTGTCGAGTCTCTAATTCTTACTTGTTGTTGACCACGATGTTTAATAATGTCAATTTCATTGTCACAATCCAAAAGTCGAATGTTAGTTTTTCTTCCAAAGAAACTGTTGGCTAAATAACATTCAATAAGATGTAGATGTTTTAAAAAGGAATCCCAAGCATTTTCTGAAAATAAAACCATCTTTGTACCATGGCTGAGTATTACTGCGGGAGAGTAGTCTAATGATTTTACCAATCCTATCGACACACTTTTACTCATGCAAGATGAAATAGGATAAAAGATGCGAAGGAAAACTTCAGTTAAAATGTTTGGTGGAATATTTTCTTCAAGTTTTCTTTTCTTTCTTACGTTTGTTTTATTATTTTCCAACTTTTTATTTTGTTTTCCAAACTTTAAAAAGTCATCAATTTCCTTTACAATATTTTCTTCAAAATGTTTATCATCATTTTCCAATAAAGGTGCTGTTTCGGAAACGTCTTGTACAACTGATAAAGAACTCATTTTGTTTATAATGCTGTAGACGATGTTACCCATACAACTGTAGACAGTAAACTAAACAATTTTCGTTCCCACTCCTGCTTTTATAACCGAGTGGTGGGGGTATTTTTTTTTTCCTTTTCATTTTACAAAACTGCTTTTACAATTCCTGTTAAAGGTGTATATGTAACAATTTTATCATGTAAAATTAAACAATAAGCAGATGTATCTTTGGGTACATTTTGTTCAAATTCCATTTCTATTTTTATATCTACACTGGAAGATTTTACAGATTCGTTTTGTTTTGAACAATCAACTACAACAATCGGATAGTTAGATTTAAATTGGTTTGGCGTTAATAAAGGTGTGTTTGTTTTTCCATAATATGAATTTTGGAATCTTGCGTACATATCGTACAAAACGCTAAACCTGTCTTTGTAAAGTTTATGTTGAAGTTGTCGTATGGAAAGAATTGTGAGTTTAGAAACACCTTAAAATTTGTAAGTTTGCAATGATCAAATTCACCAGCATGTTTAGTTATTTCGTTTCTTCTTTTTGTTTGTAATCCAAATATTACATATCTTGCCTTTTCCAAATGAGTAGAAGTTTTTACAGTCCATGTATGACGTTGTGTTTCCGGTAAAACCGGATATTCATGAAACTCCCAACTTCTAAATGGTATTACGATATCACGATCTGATTTTAAAGTTCTTAATAATGAAATTCTATTCTGATCGTTTAACCGTACATGCGGTACTCTCCAAACAATTTTGTCTAATTGCATTTTCCATTCTAAAGTAGCTTCCGTTGTTCCATCAGTTGCTTGAATAATATCTTTGTCGTTTGATGATCTTAACAAAACTAATTCTTGTTTTACGTTTATTATTATTTTTCGGTAATCTTCGGCAAAGCCTAAAAGTAATCTTAAAGGAATGTAAAAGTCAAAATTGCCTGAAGTGTTTGGAGTGATTGTACTGGAATCGGGTGCTACCCATCCTGCGGCGGCCAGCATATTTTTTTCACTCGGTGTTAAAGATGCTAATCCTTTTAATGTACTTGTAATTCCCACCTTTTTTGTTGAATCTACTGTAACTCCGGAAATTTCATATCTTATTTCATCAAACAAATATGCCATGGGGTTATTTATGAATGGAACAGTACTTGCAGTGCTTCCATCTCTTTTTGTTACTCTTCCTTCGATATACAAATAACTTTCACATGGAAGTGTATAAATATCCTGTTGTTGTATGGGAATTCTAATTTCATCATTATTATTTAATTTTGATGAAGCGTAAGGGTTGTGCGTGTGATATTCCTTTTCCCATAAGGTTTCGTCGAATGTCGGACCCTGCGCTATATCCAATATTTCCATTATTAATAAGTTTTAATCCAATTTCTTCTAGAAAACGAATGTTATCACTTGTTAATCCTTCTATAGCCGAAGTGCTACTGACTTGTTTACCAGTCAGCTCTTTCTTTTTAAATGATAACCCCATTGTTATACGGTTGATTTTATATGTATTCGTATAGTTATAGGTTCGTCTCTAAAATCAATATGATTTCCGTCTTGATCTAGTATGTTCACCACAATGTCTGAAATAAAACTGGTGTTTAACGGTAGGTACACCAAGTTTTGTGGCTTTTCCACAATTTTAAAACCCGGAGCGACCGTTGGATAGAATGTGTGCAATATATGAGTATTTTCACCATCTCTATAAGAACCATGTATAATATTACATGTAATATCTATACTGTTAACTTTCATTATTGTTACAGTTCTAGCACCTGAATGGTTAATATTAGGTTCTAAAATTTTTGTTGTTTTAGGAAATCCTAATAAACTACCAATTGAATGTTCTTTGCTAAAATCTATATAATATTTAGATTTAATTTCAGCTTTCATAGTATTGTTATTTCCTTTTATTGTTATATTATCTTTTCCCTTATGATTTTGTATCGCTTCATTTATATCATCAATTTCATATGCTCCAGTGGGTAAACTAAATACTTGTATATCTGAATATTTGTTTGTATTTTTATCTTTTGTTTTGTAATAATGTATTTTGTCATTAACATTTTCAGTAACGTTGGGAATAGAATTATAAGTTGTTATATCTAATAATGCGGCTTCCCATAATTTATCTTTTTCCAAACGTAACGCAGGGAAAAGAACACTTCGCAAAGTAGATGAAGTTCCAGTTAATGATACTGTATAGGAAGACATCTTAAAGTTGACTAACGCTTTTTGTTAAAAAATCTAAACATAAATGTCCACAGATTACCGTATCATCAGGTTGCTCTCTTTTATAATTGTATAGTACATTTTTAGCTGTTTTAAAGTAATATTGTAGTTCTTTTGGTGGTGGGAGATTACCAAAACTATCAAAGTAGTAAATAGTTGATCCTAGTTTCTTATAACATACCCAATGAGTGCCTGATCCTTTACTATTATCTAAATTTACTATTCCGGTTTCATTTTTCCATATTTTAACAGGTAATGCATCTTTCATAAACACTCCTCTAAAAAATGGAATTTTTAAACAAGAAACATAAGTAATTAATTCTTTATCTGTTAATTCTTTATTTGGAATTAGTAATTGTTTTTTTCTGTTTAATACACACGATACGGTCTTAGGTATAATCCTCCTCCTTTTTTTATCATTGACCATATTGTTTGTTTCTTTTTATTTTTACCTGCGGTGGATCGTCGTTTTCTTCTTATATTTCCTCCACGTTTCTTTGCAGGTTTTCTTCTCCTTTTTCCACCTCCTTTCTTCTTTCCACCTCCAAACATCGTTTTACCCTTCATTGCTGCTGATACCGCTAAAGCTGCTGCTTTTTCACCGATACTAGCGTCACTGGATGTTACTCTTTGCCAAGCTTTTTCAGCAAGTGCTCTATCCGCTATTGATCTATTTTTAGTATCTGCAAACTTTGAATATGCTATATCGTGTTGTTTGCAGGCTTGATCAAGTTTATTTATTCCAAGATCTCCTCTAGCGAGTCTTTTTTTCAATTTTATTCCAGGACCACAATATTGATAACCTCCTGGTAAATGTAGTTCTACAGGTAATAAATCGATAGCTTTATTAACTATAGCTCCAACCGGCTTAGTAATAAGAGAAAGTGCTGTTGATGCTATTCCTCTTCCTCTCTTTATAACGTGTCGATTATGACTGATGCGTTGAACTTTCAACATGGTCTTTTATAGTGAAAGGAAATGTCGATACTTGTTTATTTTATAAATGCTTTATAATGAATGATGCACTTATCCTTTGACATTGTTTATTTATAAGTATGTTTGTTTTGGGTAAAACATTTTTTTCCAGTTTTGTGGAAGGATTGTATCTTCTTGATCATCATCACCTTTAGAAGTTCTTAAAGTATCAGTTTCCTTATTTAAAAAATATTTTTCCATAACATTCTTTTTAACCCAATTTAATTTTTGATCAGATTTTATGGGCTTTATTGTGTTATAAATATCATATAATACTACACTTAAGAGTCTTACAATGTAATTTACATTAACAGCATCAGTAAAATTAATAGGGTCTTTTAAGCTAGTCAATCGCAAGTCTTCACAAAAAAAAGACTGCTTATTTAAATCTTTTCTTAGAAAAAGATTATAGTATATGTGTCCCTTCTCATGCATTTGTGCTACTGTAACTACATCACTGTCTCTTATTCCTTCTGCAACATTGACTAGTGGTTTCCCTTTGCAATCAAAGGCTTGTCGGCCGCCTTCTTGTAATACAGGAACTTGTCCAATTGTTGCTACATCAGTTTCATCCGACCCTTTTTTAACATTAGTAATTATTTTTGCATCAGCATCCCATTTCTTATCTTTTAATTTCATTATTTGACTTATTGTAGCTGCATGTGATTTTGCAGTTCCTTCCTTAACGTTAGTTAACACTTTATTTTTGCAATCAATTGTATTAATATCATGCGTAATACAATGATCTGTAAGATATTGAAGGTTTACAGCATCTTTCATATCTTTAGGGTCTCCAATATCATGTATTACAAAGTTGTAAAAGGAAAATTTATCTGTTTTTTCAGGGATGACTGAATGTAAATACTTTTTTGTAACTGAATCTTGATCATTAATAGGATCTGCTATATTGGCTATTCTAAGATCTTTTGCATCATATACTTTATTATTACTCCTAGGATCATATCGTAAGGTTTGGTTTATGTACCACATTAAATATTCTTTATTTACCGAATCATTCTTATCTATTGGTTTTGGAAGATTTACAATTCTATAAAAATTAGCGTTATACACTTCATTTTGAAGCTTTAAGCTAGGTAATGTTTCACTTCTTAAAGTTTTAAAATTTACCGCATCATTTTCATCTTTTGGATCATTTACAAACTTTAAACGTTTGTTATTTATATCATAATCTCCATCGGATGTTAGTGGTAAACCACCTCTTTTTCCATAAGATCCTGATTTGCTTCCAGTTTCGGAATACCGTCCAAACTTATCCACACTCATGGTTATACTGAATATTTAATCAGTTATACTTGTATTATATATAATCATATTTTTTATGCAATTACTCCTCGATTTCGCAGTTCGCCGACCAAAGCTACCCATTCATTTTCTAAACCACTATGTCCGGCTTGTTTAGCTTCATATATCAACTTCATTCTGTCAACCAATTTGTTTATATCGTTGTAGTATATTATATTAGTATCATACAAGTTTTTTAATAATCCTTTTCCTGATAAACTTGATTGATTTGTTTTTCTTCTTTTATGTAAAATATTTATTTCAGCAGAAGATAATGATTTTCTTTTTATGGGTTCCCTTCTTTTTGGTGGGAAAAGTTTAGCAATAATAGTTTTATATTTTTCTGATGCATTTCTATGAACATTAAAATTTTTAGAATAATTTTTCTTATGCGCATTTGTATCCTCCAATATTTGTTTAAAAATGTTTAAATCCTTTTTAGTATATTTATTAGGTTTCGGCTTAAAAATAAGTTCAAACAATCCTTTTGTACCCTTGTATTGTTTATTATTTATAATAATATTGTCATGTTCGTCTACATCAAGTTTGCTATCTCCAATCATTAGCCCATTTTCTTCTATTCTAGCACCAAAAGTATGATATTTTCGAGTTGGTTGTGCAGAATGTAACATTTTTAATACAAATTGTCTTGCAAGCGGCCCTTTATACGCGATATCCGAGCCCAATTTGCTCAAGTTGGATGGATTAATAGGCTCTTCTTCTTCTTGTTGTTCTTCGCTTGTAGAAAGACCTTCTTTTTCTGTTAAAACATCCGTTTCTTCACCTAGTTCGCTTTCTTCTTCAGTTGTTTCTCCTTGTTGTGTAAAACTTGTATCACTTTCATATTCTTCTTTTTGTTCAAATTTTGAAATGGGTAAAATAGCATCTCCGGAAAAATTAAATGTTGAATGTTTAACATTTTGTCCTAATTGTTTTAATGGCTCAGTAATAGGTTTAAATGTTGATTCCAGAAATTTCTCTCTTTCACTTATTCCTAATCTTAACGCTCTGTTTTTATGTCTAATAGAATCACTAAGTGATTTTATTTCTTTTAATAGCTTTTCCTGATTAACCATGTTTACACCATGAAGACTTGTACGATAATGTTGTTAATTAATGTATTAAAACAAATTTATCAAAACCTATGCGGTAACGACCATCTGTTATAGCTTTATCTTTCATAATTACCAAAAATCCATATTTTTCCGCCCAAGCTTTTCCACAAAGCTCTTTGAATTTATCAAATGACATATCAGCATTTACATGATCGTTGTATATATGTTTTAGGTTTGTATCGTCTTGTTTGAATAAAACTAAAATATTTGCATTGTCTCTAATTAGTTGTTTTGGAATTTTGCTATATGTTTGTCCGATATATATGCTATCAATATTATTATGTCTTCCCATGGCAAAATAGTTTCTAATAGTATCATGATTTTCACTAGATACATCATCAAATACAAATACAGAATACGGCTTAGCCTGGTCTGGTTGCATAACACTGTCACTAGCATTAAATTTGTAATAGTTAACATCGGGCACATCAGTCAGGATCTTTTCCAACAATTGATACTTTGGTTGATGTAAGGACTTTGAAAAAATATATAGGTTATTAAATCGCAATCCTTTTGTGTTTGTAATTAAGTTAAACACAACGTTAGTTTTGCCACAGTTTGAAGGACCGCTGACTATACATCGTACAGTGTTTGGAAATAAACTGCCGTGTTTACCATTGTTGATTTTAACGTTATCTACGGTTAAATCATCAATGTTATTAATATTAAATTTATCTTTATGGTGAACAATCTCCATCTTATTCAAAGGCAGAAGAGTAAATAAGTTGATTTAAAACTAAATCAAATCTTTTATAGGTATCCACGAGTCTTCAGTTTTATCAAACCCCAACCAACGTACTTTAACTTGGTCTTTTTTCCTTTGCAACACCTTTTCAACAAGATAAACATCGCCTACTGTTGACTTTAACAATTCATGTCCGTAAAAACCGCCTTGTAACAAATTTCCTTTGTTATCTTTTAAAATATAAGTTTCCGGTACAGTAGGTTGTACTTTATACACTGTAAAAACTTCGTTTGTCCAATTGGGCAGGTATTTTTTAGTAAACACTCCTTTGTATTTACTAATTCGAACTTTATCATTAACATTAAATTTTCTTGGTTTTCTTTGTTCCGCTTTTGGCTGTGTATTCTTTTTAATTCGTTGTAAAACTAGTTTAGCGTTTTTCTTATTCACTTTGTTAGGTGCCATACCGATAGTTCTATGAAACTTGTTGTTGTAATCGCTTAATAATTTTGGTAAGATATCAACCCATACGTAAGAACCTCTTTTCGAAAACATTTTATACATTGCACCTTTTAAGGTTCTATTAAATCTTTCAATTATAGCTGCCTTTTTCTCAGAATTTGTGGAATAATGATTTATGTTATATTTTTTCATTAACAAGGCAAAATGTTTATTAAAAAATTCTTTCCCATCATCAGTTTGTAAATGTTTAATTTTATTTTTATCTCTTTTTATAGCTACTTCCATAGCTTTTGTTATGCTGTTACCAGTTTTGTCTTTTAATGGCAAAGCATCTGCAACTTTAGTAAAACAATTAATAATCGTAAGTATGTATTTAAATCCTTTATTTATTTTACTATGCGGTTGCATTTCAATTAAATCTGCTTGATATAAATCATTTATTCCTTTTACAACAGTATTTCGTCGTGGAAACTTTATTCTTGCAGGTTTATGAAGTTCATTAACAATCTTTTCCTTTAAGTCTATCATGATGATTTTACTAACAAAGTCAAGTTAGTATTGAGTGTTTCTTTTTCTGCATCCGCTTTTATAGTTCAAGGTCATTTCAACATATTTTAAAAAAAGGGGAAATCACAGCGAGCATGCTGTGATTTCCCCTTTTTTTTCTTTTTTTTCTTTTTTTCTTTTTTTATTTTTTTATTTTTTCTTTTTTTTCTTTTTTTCTTTTTCTTTTTACTCATTGATAGGATTGAGAGAGTAGTGGCCGAATGGTAGAGTGTGAATTTTGTCTGGAAGAATGTGTCGTTTGTCATCATTGGAGCAAAGTGCTTTTTTCACTTCTGTTACGCTGTACAGTTGATGGTTGAAACTTCTGATGGTGTTGAATTTTGCAGTTATAGTCGTTTCTTCAAATAAGCATTGCTTGTAGTGTTCAAAATTTACATTCTTCTTAAGATACAAACTTTTTACTCCCTTAGCTTTTTTAATAATATTGTTTTCTTCTTTATGCAATTGTAGTGAATACAATTTTGACATTAGTGCAATAAGTTCTTTCAGTAAAATTCCATTTGCTTCGTCTTTAAATTTTCCAAGTTTCTTTTTGTTCCGATCATTGTCATAATTTAAATGATCTTTTGGATAGTCACTAAAATCAAATTCATTTTTGTGAACAAATGTTCGAAGATCCAAATACATATCTTCAGTAAGAATCCAGTAGATGAAAGCGTCCGTGTCCATGTAGGCGATTCCGATGTTATCTCTACCGTAGAAGGCGACCATTTTGTTGTAGTGGAAATCGTACATGTGGGTTTTGGAAATATCCAAGATTGACATTCCAACGTACAACGGACGATCCATTTTCACGCTTGTCTTCTTCATAGATACTGCCACAAGGTTTTCATTGATGATAACGGATGTTTCAAAGTTTGGTTTTTGTACAAGTTTTTCTAGTTTTATAGGATCTGTAATTAATTTAACATTTTTGTGTTTTCTTTTGTTTTCCAATGTTTTTCCAAATATCGCATTATTCATTAATTTAAAAAAGTCCTTTTGAAATGTTGATGTTGCAGCTGCTCTTCTTCTGGTGTTTGAATCAATGTACGGTTTTAACCAGCAAGATTGGGAAAATTTTAAAACTCTATGAATTTTGGTTATACGTAAACCCAATTGGAGTGCTTGTTGGACAACCCAAAAGTGAGCTACGTATCTTTGTTTATTTTCAAGAGTCATCATTAATTTTGGATGTTTGCCAATTGGTGAAACTTCTGTTTTTGCAAGGAGCGGAAGATCGTAATGAAAATCATGCAAGTGTTCTGGATATTCAAAGTCACAGTCCAATATGTATCCGGTGTCTCCGTCTTTTGAAATTTGCGAAATATCACCAATAGAGTCTGGATTAACCCATTCAAAGTTTCCAAAAGGAAGTGGATTAGACATGGCCCATCCGTATAAATTGTTGGCATCGAAATATCCTAAGAACACTGATGGTTTTTCTTTATCGTAGTTTGGAAGATATTTGTTGTTAGCTTTAACATGTCTAGTAACACTTTGGGTCAATCCACCTCTAACGCCCGATTCGATCATCAACACCATGTCAATATCTGTTAATAATTGAAGGTTGCACTTTGTTTCTTTTAGCATAGCTTGCCAAGCTAGTCCTGGAGAAGTATAAGAATGAAGAGGGTCTAATCCGTAAGCTTCAAAGCAGGTGTTTCTAAATTCTTCCATCACATCGCAGAGAAGGGTCACATCAAGTTTTACATAAAAGTCAGAATAATCTCCCAGAGTGTTCATTTCCAATTCGTCCCAAACTCTGCATGCGTGTTGATAGTCTTCAGGTGAAATGTCCAAATCGGTAAGTTTACTTTTGAAAGCTTCTGGTGGAGGAAGTGACGTTTCTTGAAATTTATGTAGTCCATCGATGTAATCATACGGGAAAACTCCTTTCCGAAGAACCAAATCCATTTTTTCTGCAGGTACAATTTTGCTTGTTTCTATTAAATTTTGTCTCCTTAAATTTTCAGAAAGTTTCATAAGACTGGAAGGCATAAATCGAAAAGAATCAACAAATCTAAGTTTAATTTTGCCCACCTTTTTTGAAAAGCTTATAAATTTTTCCATAGTTTGTGCTATAACGTCTATTTCACCGTTGTCTCTTGCTAATTCGGGAATGATAAAATGTCCATCGTATCCGCTAAGATTGTGAAAAACCACGGGAATAAAAGATGGTAGTTTGTAGTTGATGTTACATCCGTTGCAAGCTGCACCTCTGTAGGCTCCTGTCAGATGGTCATGGTCGCGAACTTTAACTTTAGTTTCTGTAAATTGATTGTTACACAAATAGCATGTTGTTGTCGAATCATAAAGATAAATTTCTTCCGGTGTCATAGGTGACATAGGAACCACATTGCTATACATTGCTTCCACTTTCCCAGCGATGTCGTATAAATCATCAACAAAGTATCGAGCTGCTTCTTCTCCACGATAAATCTTTGGTGTAGATGTCAAACCATATTCTTGAAGATGTTCTTCAGGCAGAGTGGATTTTACTATTAAACAGTAGCTGTTTGGTTTGTGAAGTTGATACTTTGTTCTGCTTGTAATTTCCTCTCCTTCTTCTTGTTCAAGTGGAAGCAATGAAGATTCAAAATCTGCATACACTACAACGGGAATTCTGTATTGTTGGATAACTTTATCAAATTTTACTTGTGATCTGCTAGGGTGTGGTAATTTAATTCTTACTTCATAGTTTCCATTGCATAATTTTTGATGTTCCATCAACCATTCTGAACCACCTCTTCTTAATGGTTTGTTTACAAAACAAAAACATCTTTTACAAGTGGTTTTTTCTACTTTATGTTTTGATAACTGTTTGCAAACTAGAGCTTCGAAATCTTTAATATATACATAATGTGAAATATCACCTTTTGTTATTAATAATAAATCGGTATGATCTCTGCGTTCGGTGGGTGTTATACGTAAGGGATAGACATTGTTGGATGAATCTAAGCCAAAGATGTTTACAGATGCAAAAGGATTTTTCTTTTCAAATTTTGATATGTCTTGAATTGAAACAGGATAAGTCATGCCTTGAAAGTTATACATATATGAAACCTCATCGTATGCTCTACTCGGTCGTTCCACATGATCTTCTACATATTTTGCAAGCATTGCATACTTGAAACATTCAGCATTTTCATTTTGTACATTAACACAAGATTTGGTTACTCGAATCTTCCTTGGCAAAGCAATATAACTACTACCTCTCATTCCATATCCATGTTTATGAACTCTCACATCTAAGCTTGTTATACTTAACAAACTCCATCCAGAACCTCTTCCTTCATGTTCTTGTAATTTTGTTAAAAGTTCTTCAAAACAATCATCCACAATTGAGCTTATATCCGATGCAAACATGATGGTTTTGTTTTTAGTTAAAAATCCTCTTGGTGATGTTTAATTCTGAACATTTGTAAATACAGTATCTAATAATATTCCAAACTTTATAAAATTTAGTCTTCTTAGTTCATTCTTCAATGTTTCTGTTACTAATGTTTTTGCTTTCAATATAAATTGTGCTAGTTGCAATTGAGCATTGTCAATCTTAAAATGAGTTACTACACTGCCTGGTAAAGCTCGGGCGTATAATTCCACATCCAAAGATGGTCCGGGTGCGTATTGAATAACACTTGGTCTTGAATTTAGTTGTTGTTGATGGGTAGCCAGCATTTGATCTAATTCTTCTAAATCTTCTTCTTCTGCATTGTTTCTTGTTTCGTTGTTATGGTACACTTCTTTGTGTATTTGTAGTAAGTTTTCATTTTCAAAAGATTCTTCACAACTGATGCAGTAATACATGACGTAGGTGTGCTCTCCACAAAAGTTGCAGTAATAATAAGAACCACTCTTAAACTACCCCTATTTATAGACTACCCCCACCACTTTTTCTGTATTAAACACAAAAAGTGTTAATAACAGTTAAATTTCTTATATTTCAAAACTCCTAAGTGTCAAGGTCAAATAATGCAAGTTTAAAAAAACATCTAAGTGTCAAATAATGCAGGTATTAAAAAAATCTAAGTGTCAAGGTCAAATAATGAAAGTTTTAGAAAAAATCTAAGTCTCAAGGTCAAATAATGGAAGTTTTAAAAAAATTCTAAGTCTCAAGGTCAAATAATGGAAGTTTTAAAAAAATCTAAGTGCCAACGTCAAATAATTTAAGTTCAAAATAATACATATATTATGCGTCGTAAGTGTGATCATCATTGCTGTTGTTTAAATATGTTATTTCCAAATCGTTATCGCTTTCATCTTCCTCCATGTCCGATGCCGGAAACAAACGTCGCCGAACAAGAGCATGTATATATTGTACTGGATCATAGTTAATTGTTACAACATGTGTTAACGGTGTTTCTTCGCCTATTGCTACTGGTACTTCCAAAATATTTTCTTCATCACTTGTAGCATCAGACGTAGCATCGGATGTAGCATCGGATGTAGCATCAGATGTATCTTCTACTGGAATCAAACTATTTTCAAAAATACTTTCGTCATCCGTTAAGTCTTCTGGTTCAACTATTTTATATATTTTTTCACAAATTGTACATCCAAAAGGAAAATTGTTGTCTGTTGGAGGCATTATAAAAGAAACTTGATATTGTAAAAATAAATGTTGAAGCAGATGTTTGAAAATTTTTCTAAGTCCAAAAGTATTAATTATTAGGAAGTTTTACAAGTCCAATGTAAAGTAAAAATAAAGAAAGAAGTGTTGTTGCCTGTTTAAACAGTTGCAAAAGAATGATAGGTTTGAAAATTTTTCAAAGTCCTAAAATAATAAATATTGAGAAGTTTTAACACTTAAAATATTTACAAATCCAATGTAAAGTAAAGAAAGAAATGTTGTTGCCTGTTGGAACAATGGCAAAAGAATGATGGAAACCAAACCCGCAGTAAGGGTCCTGTGGTTTGGGAGGGGGTAAGCGAGGAGGGGGGATGACCTCAAGCCGAGTTGGGGTCCGGGATCTGCGCGTGTGGTTCGGCATCAGTTGCTCGCTAGACAGTGAGGTGGTAACATGTTCAGAAGGCGCCCTGAACATTTTATCATTTTTGCTGTTTGGTGAAAATATCTTGGTGTTATTTGTATAATAACATCTTGACGTAGGACTGATTAATTTTAAGGCATGGTAGTTGTTTGTGCTTGTAGATACCCTAGGGTTTGTAGTTTGTTTTTAATTTGCTGGTTTGGTAGTTAGTATTATTTTAAAATCTTTCTTTTACTTACAATATATTTCTGCCTGGAATGTTTAAATTTAAAGTAAAATTTTTGTTTTTAGGAATGTTATATGATATGTTTTTAATACCTTTCTATTCCAATTTCCTTTTTCCAACAAGCTTGTTGAGGGCATTCCCTCTCTTGTCTTGTACTCCTTTTTAGTTAGGGACACCTTTCAATTCCAATTTCCTTTCCTTTTTTCCTTCCATCTTTTGCATGGTAAAACCAATAATGGTAAAACCGGCTACCGCTTTTGTAGTGATTACGCTCACCAAAGCGGGTCACTTACAACCTCTATACGTGCTGGATGGGTAGTTCGCCTACCTCCGGAGTTTCGCTAGACCTCAGTTGTTCTGCGTCGCTAATGGCGAGACACTGGCTCCTTTAGTGTTAGGAAATAAAAAACATATTTGTATAACATTTTTTCCTAAATTTAATTAAGCAACTTGCTACTTCAAAATAACATTTTTGTTTTAGCTTAGCGTTGTGCGCTTATGGTGAGGTGTGTGAGTTCGCTTACGTGATGATCACACTGTAATCATGATGTGCAGCGCTGGGCTGTCTAGCTATTTTTTTTAAACTAAATTTTATTTCTTTATTTTTTTATTTTTATTAATTCTTAAACTCTAGGCAGATTGTATTGTAAATTAGCTTTTCTTCTTTTAGGTTTCCGGGGGTGTACGGTTCTGTAAAACCGTACACCCCCATTTTCTTTTTAGTTATCGAATGACCTTGACCTAGTTATTTTCAAGGTCAACAAAAAGACTTAGCGAAAATTTCTAAGTCTCAAGGTCATTTATATATAGGTAGATTTAGCTTTTCTTCTGTTAGGTTTCTGAGGTGTACGGTTCTGTAAAACCGTACACCTCCATTTTCTTTTTAATTATTGAATGACCTTGACCTATTTATTTTCAAGGTCAATAGCAGTTAGCGAAAATTTATAAGTGTAAAAAGTAGGTCAAGGTCACCAAAAAATACCCTATGAACGGGGGAATAGACCGCTAAGTAATTCTTTTAGAATTACAAAGTGGTCTATTCCCCCGCTCCTATTTTTTTTTATTTCATTTTTACACTAACCTCTCAGTTTTAACAAAATGAGGTATTTGTTGTGCGCACTGCATAATGTTTGATTTACACAACACATCTTTTACCCTTTTTTAATAATATACGAACATTGTTCTTTTTAGGACTAGATTGTAAAAAGTAAAAAGTCATTTTGTTATCCCGCTTTTATAAGTAATTAACCCTCCATTGTAAATTTTGAAAATAGGTCAAGGTCATTCAAAAATACCCTATGAGCGGGGGAATAGACCGCTAAGTAATTCTTTTGGAATTACAAAGTGGTCTATTCCCCCGCTCCATTTTTTTTGTCTTGTGTTTAATTTGACCATTTAACTTTATCAGATGGAGATTTTCTTACTAAATAATAATGAACATTACTGATATTTGGAATTTGAAGATTTACTGGTAATTTGAGCAAGTAGAGTTCATCACAACATCTAAGAACAACATCCCTGTTACTGATCTTTTTTACAAAAACATATTTGTGGTTTAATTTCAATCTGTTGATTTTAATTCTTTTATAGTTTTCAATTTTTTCCGGCAATTCACTTTTGGAAGGTTCAATTTTGACTTTTTTAGAAGGTTGAATTTTGACTTTTTCGGAAGGTTCACGTTTGTTATGCAAATTACACAATTTTTCACCTACACTACACAACTTCACACACCTTTCACCTTTGTTCGCTCCTTTTTTTAAAATATGAGCACATTGTTCTTTCTTAAAACAGGATTTTCTTAATTTTTGAAGTTTTTGAAGTTTTTCAGAAATTTTCTTAGGAGATTTTTTTGGTGAAGATTTTTTTGGAGAAGGAGATTTTTTCGGTGAAGATTTTTTTGGAGAAGGAGATTTTTGTTTCACAATAGAAACAACAGATGATGATGATGATGATGTTCTTGATGACGAGGAAGAAGACCTGGACGAAGACGAAGTGCCTGCCATAGCGCTGGATCCTAAGAAAGTAAAGATTACTCTTTTTACCCTGCCTTTATAACAGCTCCCCACCCATTTACCCCCTCTACTTTTCGACGTCAAAAAAATATTCATCCAAGCTTTCTAACACTGGCAAGGAGACAGTTTCAAAAGGTTGATACAAAATTTCATAAATGTCTTGGTTTAAATTATGCGAAGTTTGAAGATATTCTTCTATTTCCTGTACAAATTTCTGTTCGAATTGTTGGAATTCTTCTATATCCTGTAAAAATGTCTGTTCGGATTGTTCAAATTCTTGTTGTTCTAAGTTAAATGTTGGTGATTTCAAGTCTTCTTCCAATTTTTTAATGTAATCTATTGCATTTTGAACTATAGATTGTCTGTTAATTTTTTTTTGTTTTTGACTTTCCGGTACAACTAATTTTAATTTTTCAAAAGCTTTTCTTAATCTGTGTTGTCTTCTTTGTTCCCTTCGGTTTCTACTTAATCTTTGATCAATCGGGTATTTTTGGAAAGATTCCATAACGTTTTGTTGATTCAAAATGTAGCAAACTATTAATTCTATCCGCTCAATATATAGTGGAAACCCGGGGGAGGGGGAATCACCTTCGCCATCAAGGTGATTGGTACGTATTTAAAGCTTTGAGGTTTGCATAGCCAGACCATAACTATGAGCTCCTTGTACAAGTTGTGTTTGCAGCGTATCTGCTCAGACAACCCTATGCTTCGGCAAATTAGGGAGGTGTCAGAGCCGCTGCCGCAAATCTTGCAAGGCGAGCTCATTTATGAGCACAAAAAACGGTGTGTTTCTAAAACTAAAATTTGGTGGGAAATGCCAAATGCTGGCAAAAAAATATGCGGCCTATGTCACATGGTACGTTTTCATTAACTGAATTGTTTTTTCTATTTACAATATATTATTTTATTAATTTTCTTTAAATTAATATTTTTTTTTAGCGGCTTCCTGGTGCGAATCCGGATCAAGAACTGTACAGATACCTGAAACATGCATCTGAAAATGTAGGATACAAATTGAAGACGCCAATAACGCAAGAATATTGTCATCTTTGTGGTTGGTTTCCTCTGGAGCAATATGATATTAAATGTATGTGTTTATAAACACATATCAATAGAAGAAATTAAATAGGAGCGGGGAACAGAGCAGCTTGTGGTTTAACCACTTACTGCTCTGTTCCCCGTTCATAGGGTATGTTCAGATGACCTTGACCTAGTTATTTTGAAGGTTTATTGTAACTTAACAAAAATTTTCTAAGTCCATAACGAGGTCAAGGTCATTTAAATCTTAGCGGAAGAATGAAAAGAATAGCTACCAACATGCATTGTTGGTATCTATTCTTTTCTTTCCTCCTAGAAAACCCCCTTAGTCCGTGTCAACTTTGATGTAAAGTTTTGTACAAAATTGTACATAATAAAGGACCCATGATTCAAGTCCTTCGTAATCCATAGAATCCGAAGTGCAACAGATTTTTGTACCGTCTGCTTTAACAGCTTCAAGTACTCCACTGATGCAATTCAGATTGCTATGATACGTTTTTATGTACCATAGTACTCTTTTGGCTTCAACAAAGTTGTGCACAGCACCAAAGATCATGAGGGATTCCATGGCAAATATAACCACAAGACTGCAGCACACCTTATATATACTGTCGGTCCAAGGCGGCGGCCTCCTATGGCGACCTGGTTAACCCAATGGAGGGCGTTGTCCTTTGCCATCAAGGTGATTGGTACGTATTTAAGGCTGTGAGGTGAGCATAGTCAGCCCATAACAATGAGCTCCTTGTACGAGTTATGTTTGCAGCGGATCTGCTCAGACAACCCTATGCTTCGGCAAATTAGGGAGGTGTCAGAGCCGCTGCCGCAAATCTTGCAAAGCGAGCTCATTACTGAGCACAAGAAACGTTGTATATTTAAAACCAAAATTTGGTTTCAATTGGCAGATGGCGAGAAAATATGTGCCCTATGTGACTGGGTACGTTTTCATTAACAGTATTGTTCTTTTCTATTTACAATATATTATTTTATTAAATATCATTAAACTATTTTTTTTTTTTTAGGCTCTTCCTTCAGCCGAAGAGGGAGAACCGTTGCATAGGCAAATGATATACCGATTTGGAATCATAGGATACAAACTGGAAACACCAAGACCGCAAGAATTGTGCCAGCTGTGTGGATTCTTCCCATTTGCTAAATATCAAGTTAAATGTATGTGTTTATAAACATATATTATATGTTTATAAAGACATATCAATAAAAGAAATTAAATAGGGACGGGGAACAGAGCAGTTTGTGGTTTAACCACTTACTGCTCTGTTCCCCGTTCATAGGGTATCTTCAGATGACCTTGACCCACTTTTTAAGAACTCTATGGTGGGGGGAAATGCATATATATAAACCGTGGATTAAGTAAAAGACAACATTTCCCTCATCAGCATGGAAACTTTCCGGATGTCTTACAATGTTCATTGCACTCCTGTACAACATGTTCATTTTATGTTAAATTTAATCCATTTTCTTCAAAATGTAAATTTTTTTGCAATTTCTGTTACTGGAGAAAGATGGGTAAATTTAACATTAGAAACTGTCATGGTTACAATCAACCCTTTAATAGATCCTAATTGGTTTTCAACAGTGGAATCATATATTGATACTATGGCTTTCGAACAAGGATATCATTATCTTTGGGTTGATGTTAGTTACATCAACTTTCAAAACGAAACAGATGATGATGATGGATATGATTCTGCCACATAAAAAATAGACATTAACGGAACTTCTTTCCCTGCCTTTTAGGAAAAAAGAGAGGAACAGTGTTAATTAATAACACTGTTCCTCTCTTTTTTCCGCTTAAAGTTAAATGACCTTGACCTAATTTTTATAGTTAAGAAATATACGAAATAAAAAATAATAGAAAATGTACATTTTTTTTAAGTTTTTGCGTTATAACTTTTACACCGTTGGTTATATCGAAAAATGTTACTAGACCTTTTTTGTTTGTCTTTTAATTCCGCTTAATTTGACTACCCGCACGATGGATTTGGAGCATTTTTGTTATATCCACTGCCATCGTGTACGGCGACGCAGTTCTAAAGTTGAACGGCGACGAAATCAAGTAACCGGTTTTGCCGGAGGGGGGAGGGGGGTTTCCGCGGGGAAGGGGGGGGGAGGGGGGGGAGGGGGGGAGGGGGGGGGAGGGGGGGGGGAGGGGGGGAGGGGGGGAGGGGGGGGGTTTCGCGGGGGGAGGGGGGGGGGGATATAACAAAAAATGCTCCAAATCTATCGTGCGGGTAGTCAAATTAAGCGGAATTAAAAGACAAACAAAAAAGGTCCAGTAACATTTTTTGATTAAACCAACGGTATAAAAGTTATGACGCAAAAACTCAAAAATATTAATAACCAACGCGAAAACTAAACTCACCATCAACAGAAATTAAAACATTTACAAAAACCCAAATGTTAAAAATAATTATTTAATAAAAGATACAACACAAAACTAAAATCTTAGGTTATTTAAAACTTTAACAAAATATTTAAGTCTCAAAAGTAGAGTTTTAAAATCAATCAATATATAAGTCAAACAAGTAAGTCTTTTGAAATTAAAATATCTAAGTCTAAAAAATAGGTCATTTAAAATAATTCTAAGTCCGAAAGTAGAACAATCAAAACTAGGTCAAGGTCATTTAAAAATTATAAAAAAAGGGGGGTGGGGAAGCGTGGGGTCCCTACCTTATTCTACTACTTTATTTCTATACTACTTTATTATAACTTATGCTACCCCTTAAATGCTATCATGCATGCGGTTACGGTGTGATCATCACGTAAGCGAACTCACACACCTCACCCCCCTATCATATCTTAACCCCTACCTAACGTTCCCCCTATTCTATCTTATACTATGTAATATTACAGTTACGGTGTGATCATCACGTAAGCGAACTCACACACCTCCCTATAATATTACACCTAACTTAATATTACAGTTACGGTGTGATCATCACGTAAGCGAACTCACACACCTCACCGTAATATTAACCCTGACAATTAAACCACGCAGGAAATGGAAAGGTAGGTGGATTGCCATTGCGACCGACTATTATAGGAGGGCGCCTCTCCCACAATAGCCGAACGCAGTGTGTGCTTGACATAAGCCATCCCACACACCATGGCGAACATTACGTTACAGCATAACCCTCCACGTAAGCGGACCAGTTACACCTTCACCGTAATGCCAAAGAGAAACGTTGCGCGCTTGCTTATATCAGCGAGCTCGAGACTCGACCTCGCTAGCGAGCCTTGACTAGTAGGTCAACGTGTCGCTCTGCCGGGGCCGGTAGCCTTGGCCGGGTCGCTAGCCACCGCTCTCACAACTTCGTCTGGCCTACTTGGACCTGGTCGCTAGCCTCAGCTTTCACTACCTTGACTACAAGGTTGTTGTGTCTGCTGCCTATAAGAACCCCATTCGCCCGCCTTGTGTTATTCTGCCACTCGCCACCATCGCTGTTACTATCCATTCCCACGTTTTTTAACCATTTTTCCTATTTCATTATATTATCCATTTTATTATTCTTTTTATATCAACATGAACTCCTCTGCATCTTCTTCATCTACCCCCATTCTCCTGAGTCTGCTGCAGAAACCTCTGCAGCAGAAACCAACTACAATTCCGGTATCTATTGACCTTTCTTCTATTTCGACTGATTTTCTTCAAAAAAAACAAACTTCTCCCGTCCTCTCCTCCTCCATTAACGAAATAATAGCTGATGCTCTTAATGAAGATCAACCCCAATTATTTCAGAATCCCACACCAGTTACAGAAACATCAACGCCGCAAATTGAAGACATTCCGATCGCTCCAATTTGTGACGATATTTTAACTGAAGACTGGATGGAGTTGTGCGGACTGCACCCTTCTTCTACCCCCCAACAAATTCAACCCGCACCAATCAAAGAAACCCCCACCCCCCAAACAATTCATCCCGCACCAGTAAAGAACATCAGGCTAAAGGAATTAAAGAAAAACAAAAAATATAACCTGTACAGAATTGAAGAAAACAAAATTTATATCTACAACGAGGAGAGGACGAAAATTTATATCCTCACAACTCCAAAAACCAAACCACCACTTGTCCCAACAGATCCAAAATTTTTACTAGTAACAGCGGAGGGTGGAAAATTGAGAATAAATATATTAAATTAAACCTTATATTCCTTCCCCTCCTCAATCAAAGTCCACCCTGGTGGCAAAATCGGCCCTTCTAAGGGCCACCTAAGACTTTCAAATTTAGGCTTAAGTTAGGGCCTCAACCCTTGGTGACTACAAGCGGTTCATATACCTCTAAGTCCCAAAGGTTGAGTCAATAGCGGGGGGCTTTCGCTAAAGCCTCAACCCTTGGTGACTAACAAGTGGTCTGTGTACCACTAAGTCACAAAGGGTTGGACGCTAAAGCCTCAACCCTTGGTGACTAACAAGCGGTTCACATAACTCTAAGTCCCAAAGGTTGAGTCAATAGCGGGGAGCTTTCGCTAAAGCCTTAACGTTTGGTGACTAACAAGAGGTCCGTGTACCTCTAAGTCCCATAGGGGCTTTCACAAACCACCCCTTGTTAGTCACCAAGGGTTGAGGCTTAAACTTAAGCCTAAATTTGAAAGTCTTAGGTCGGCCCTTAGAAGGGCCTTTTTTTTTGCCACCAGGGTGGACTTTGGAGGTGGGAAAAGGTTTTACTCGGTAATATTTATGTTTAACTTGGCACCTTTTTTATTTATTATCAAGTGTCGAGGGTTAAGGGGAATAGGAATTTTTTTGGGAATGTCAATGACATAAATTTTGGTTTTTTCAGAATTAAAAATGAAAATAGAAGAAGATAAATGTCTTAGGATTTCATATTTTCGGTTAAGTTTCAGTTTTTTTAGATGAAACTTTTGCTGGGGTACGTTTGAAGATACAGGTGATATAGGTGGTTTGGTGCGAATTTTGGGTGGTTCGGTGCGAATTTTGGTGCCGGTAAGAATGTTTTTCCAAACTTGCTGAAAAGGTTTTCGAGCAATAGTGGTTGTAACATCATACCAATCACGATTGTTGTTCAATTGAATAATTCGTACCCCAAGCAGTTGAAGATAGGAAAACCAGTTATACCAAATCTCGGTATACTCGGAGCGGTTCATTGTGAAATTGAAGTAGGTGTTGTTAGGACGGTGGCAAAGGAAAGAATAACTTGTCGAGTGTAGAGTGTAGAGTGTGTTAAGCAATCAAGGACAGGTGTGCCGGGTGATGCAACAAGGACGACGACCTGTATTCGCCGGCCGGCCGCAAGCGAAAGTGCGGCGCAAGGTCAACCAGTTGTATTGCTAACTGGTCGGCAACAAGCGAAAGCATGCGAGGTCAAACCCGGCCCACTCGGTCTCGTTTATCTTTTAAAACTCGCATGATAGGGTTTGCAAACATATTAATTCAAATATGTTGTAAAAATTTTCTTACGATATTTTGTTACAAATCTTTTTAAGGCAAATGTTAAGAAACCATGTTTCTATTTTAATCGCAACTACAGTTTCGATTTCTTTAACTAAATATTATAGCTAAGTATTAAAGTAATATAATAAAGTAGCATCTTTAAAAATATTGTAACTTGTACAAAGTTAAATAAGTATTTTAAGCCAAATGTTAAAAACAATTGTTTAGTACTGAGATGTTCACCCTACAACACCTACGTTAGAACTAACACTACAAATCCAAAAATTGCGAGGAGTCTCTCATGGTGGTGGGGGGAGGGCAGATGTTCCGAGCTGCACATGTCAAGGGAGGTTGCAACGCCGATACTGACACATCAGTTTGCTAGTAGAACTGGCAGAGTAAACATCTAAATAAACATGAGTTCTGTTTTATATGTTTCTTTTATTAAAGATGGACTTTGCATTGAAACGCAAAGTTTTCCTATTGATGCAGATCCTATACAACAAATTTTAGTACATCCTCCAGAAAGTTATGATTCCATCTACATTTCAGTGCAAGAAACAAACGACCCCCCACCACCAACAACTCCTGATGCACAGTAGGACACGGCTACCACACGTCATTAAAGCTTCAGCTCTTTACCCGAGCACACATGGACTCTGAGCTTCAATATAATACTGTTTCTTCTACATCTACACCAACTTCCGAACAATTACCTACTACAAATGAAACTACTACAAGTCTACAAGTAAATGAAATTTCATCAACTGTTAGTTCTGATGCGCAAGCAATAATGTTATCATTAATTGGTTTCGACTAAAAATTCAACAATGGAAGAAGAAAGAAATTCGCTACTTTACAACTTGGTTTTTGTGAACCCGTCGAAATTTATTATTTGCCTACTTTCATTTTTATGTGGTTACAATTTTGGTTACCTTGTTCAGGAAATGCTAACAGATAAAAAGGAAGAACATTCGCTATATTTTAAAGTTTATGTTTATGTAATTGCATCTTTATTTGGATACTTTGTAGCAGGATATTTTCTTGTTAATTTGTCAATTCCATTTTTTACATGGTATTTTAACAGACGTGAAAATCAACAAAACAACAGTTTGTAAAAAGAAACAAAAATTATCTTGCATTTTCGGATTTTCCGAAAATGCAAGATCTTTTTTAAAAACACCCCCAAAAGACCTTGACACACTTCCGGCCATTTAAAATTTAAATACCCAGCACAGCAGGGCATTTAAACTTTAAATACCCACCCATACACGTCACAGCTGATGACGTCACAGCTGATGACGTCACTTCCGGTCACGTGACCGGAAGTAGCTGTCAAAAAATTGACTGCCTGTCAAAGTTTGATTGGGCCAGCAGCCCCACTATTGCACTACTCCTGTCATTACCCCCACCACTACCCCCACTACCATCGGAGGTACCCGAAGCACCGGCTTTTCAATAGTCATTCCTGCTACACCTCTCGTCGAGTAAACAATTCTAGTCATGTCTCTCAACATTCGCGGGATTCACTACAACACTATCAATCTTACAACCTACAAGGATTTGGAAATTTTTAGTGAAGAACTAAAACAACTTATAACCACTGGGTTCGGTTTATCTTTGGAACTTTATGCAACAAACAATCAAAACGAAAAGAATGTATTTTTGCCAACTTACAACAACAACAAAAAGAATGAAAATAAGCTAGAAATTTCACCACCGACAACAACTTACTTTTCAAATTTGGGAGCAAACTTTTCAACCTTAATGTAAAATAAAAAATAAAAAAAAAATCCACACCTGACCTTGACCCATTTCCACTCATTTAAACTTTAAATGCCCACCCCAACTCGTCACAGCTACGTCACAGCCTCTGACGTCACCAACCGGATGTAGCTGTCACTTTTGATTAATGCGCTTTGGCCTAGAAACGCCACTTTGCCACTACTGATATGTATGCAAATTTTCAGAGTTCACACTATGGTAGGGTTGGTTCACCTGTGTTAAACTTTGATGATTTCAAAACAAATTGCCCTTCGTACCTCATTGACTGCTCAAAGCAAGATGATTCAATTAAAACAGGCCCGGTAGATGTCAGACTTGAGATTCAAGCTAAAAATGCCTTCCCAGCCAGTACTACTGCTTATTGCTTAATAATTCACGACGCTCATTATTCGTACACACCCATCACTGGGGATGTAAGGAAGGTTACGGGGTAGGAGGAAATTGGTTAGTTCGAGGCCAGCAGTCACATGGATTGGGTGCTTATAGAGTTTTATGATAAGAAAACACTTTACTTGAAACAGTAAGGTTATGTATTGATTGTTTTCTTAAAGACTATGGCGTTAAAACTTTCGAAGCTCCATCAGGTACTTTTAAAACTATTGTAAAATTACGTAAACATGATCACTACAAAGCTATGATAGATATAATGGAAGGTGAATCATCACAAAGCGGGGATCAATCTGTAGCTAGCTCTCGGTGAGTAAACATCATGGCTCTATCAGAAGACAGCATCGCTGCAGTTTTTGTAACTTTATTCAGAGATGGTAGGGTGGTTAAAAAATTTGAATATCATGGATATCCGTTGCGTTTTAACATTAAAGATAATTATAATTTTACACAGATCCGTCTTGAACCTATGTCTTGTGAAGCCATAAAACTCAGCGGGTTTCCCGTAGATATTAATAAAGTTAACTATTTTTCCAAATTTAATAAAATCGACTGTTGGGCTTGTAAGCATGAATTTGATTGGGATATTAACTCACGTCAAAGTCCACATATGACACGTGGGCTAAATGAATATGCAATCAACCTAAGAAATTATAACATAAACGATATTGAAAGTGTGGTCATACAGTTACGTAATTCAAGGTACAATGACTCTGACGATGGGGAAGAATTTAGACCTATTTTTGATTACTATTCTGACAAAGAGTAATCAACCATTAAGCATGAGGATAAGGGAGTAGATGTATGCGGGATTAGAGATTAGTCTGGGATCAGCACTGGAAGAGGTAACATCATGTCTCGTCACGGGTGGATTGAAATTGACTTTCACACTTCAAACGGGGGCTTGGTAAAGAAACATTACTTAGACATTAATTACCTAGCTCCTGTTGAGGGAAAATTTTCTATTCCTCCCGGGGCTCAAAACATTAAAGTAAAATGGCAAACCACAGGCCGCATATCGTTTTATTCATCCTCCTCCTCCTCTGACGAATATTTCTCATCAGAGGAAGAGGGGGAGGGGGTGGTTCTAGCTGAGGGTATTTTAGCTTAAGGGGTCAGTAGCAGACATGTCATCACCGGAGACAGAGGTAAGTACCGAGGTAAGCACCGAGCCCATACCTATTCCAAAGGGCAAAGAGCCTATAAATCTTTTAACCGGGGTTCTGTTAAAGTCAGTTTACTTTTTGGATGTCGAGCTAACAAAGTGCGCTGTGACTGGGGTCTTTAAAAACCGTGATAATAGTTTGGTATTTTTAATCAAAGGTAAAAAGGGCTGTGTGTTTTGGTCATATGACAGTTTTTGTCAGGCATGCGATAATTTCAATTTAATTACTCTAGCACTGTTGGGAAAATATTCATACTGTTATGAGACACACGCCGGTGAGAGTATTAAAGTTCACAGCGTCTTTGGCAATTTCTATGCAACTGTTTCTGATGGTGAGCACTCTGTGACCCTCAATGGGTATGAGTGGGACCAACTAGTAAAAAATGTTTCGTTAATTTGCCGCGGTCTCTTAGAGTTGTTCTATATCGAGGATATAATCAAAGTTTACATTGATCAAGTACTAGCTGACGCTGAACACCGCACAGATCAGCTACCTTCTAGCGTTGCTGACCGTCTATACAGCGAGTTATCATTATGGAGGCAGTAGTCGAATTTCACGGGTTTAAAGACAATAAAAATATGTTTATAGTTAAAGAGTTTGCTATTGTTGGGAAATCTTACAGAGCCCAACTTTTGTTCAAACCTCCTTTTGACTATGATATTTTAAATAGTAAAATGAAGCGAACAGCTCGCTGGCTAACTCGTCACTTTCACCACATTACGTGGGAGGAAGGTGATGTTTATTTCAGTAAAGAATTGATTGAGAACTTGTGTAGGCCATTTGAGGCTATTCACACTAAAGGCCTGGAAAAGGCAAAATTTTTAAGACAGTTTCACGATAATGTACTAGAGATTGATGAACGTTTGTATATAGATAATGATATTATAGTAGATATAGTTAAGCGACATAAATTAAATAGCGAGAATTGCGCCTTAAAATCGGCGCAATTTTATGCTGAAAAAATATTATAAGTCTCTTATATTTTTGGTATATCCAAGATGGGAATGAATGTGTGGGGCTTAGTAGACTGTGGCGCTTAGAACCGAGGAGGTTATAAGCTACACCTTTGAACAGCCCAGTGTGTGTGTGTGTGTGTGTGTGTGTGTGTGTGTGTGTGTGTGGGGGGGGGGAGATTGCGACTTGCTCAACAGGCTGGTATAAAAACCTGTAAGACCAGGGGCAAGTAAAAGAGGTTTGGATAACACCTAGAAAACGTGAAATGTTTCCCTCTAGCAAATCTCCAAGTATGAATGTTTTAAAGTACAATGTTCACCATCAGGCTGGCATAAAACCTGTAAGACCAGGGTGAACATAATAAGGGTTTGGATAACACCTAGAAAACGTGAAATGTTTCCCCTAGTACCTACTACCCATCCTTAGGATTACCTCAGTATTTGTAAGAGACCAAAAAAAATATAAAAATTGAAGAAATCCTCTGTTTGTCTAAGTAAATGGAGGGGTTATAGGCCAAAATAAAAGGACACAGTCCAAGTAAATGGCTAAATGCCTCATACATAATGACAGACCAACAGAGGGCAAAAAAATATAAAAACTAAAAATTCTGTCAACCTTCAAGGCTATATGAACGGATAATATCCAAGTAAATAGCCTCACGGGGAAGACAGAACAAAAATATATCGGAGGAAGCAAATTGTTATGGAATGGTTACCACGAGCCACTGCGTTGGTTGGGGCAGTGGTTTAAAAAAGTGAGAATAGGCCTACTGGGGATACTCACTATAGTAAAAAACGCGCCGACGCTCATACGGCCTAGCCTAACAGCTTACCGTGGTGTGGAAACGGAGCGAACACTAACAATTAGCCAAATACTCTAAATCATGTGCACCGCCATCTTGGACAACTATCCACAACAGTTACAGACATAGATAAACATGATTACCTCGGTCAGCGTACACCAACTCAGAGACCAGGGTTCCCGACCACAACAGTAACATTTTTAAAACACCGATAGGAAAAATCAAACCGCCGCCACCATCTTGATGACGTCAAAAACTCGCTAAAACACATGTGGTCAAAATAAAAAACAACATGAGCCATCTTAATGATAGGAAGGGTGGGAAACCACCGGTCTGGATAATGTGGGGTCCGGATAATCCGAGGTGTACTGTAATTGAGGTTAAAAATTCAAAAAATTACATCATCTTTTGACTGACGGATCACGTGACAGATGCGGATCACGTGACAGATGACGTCACGGTCCCATGACCGCTGGCACAGCTGATGACGTTATTTCTGCTATATCTCCACGATTCATATATCATATATGTATAGTTCCATAGAGTAACATAGTCTATAGAATAAGAAAATTAATATAACTCCAAGGAGTAAAGAAATAATATATAGCTCCATAGAGTAAGACATTTATATAATTCATTGGGTAATATAATCCATAGATAAAATAACTCCATAGAGTATCAGACATGGAGGTTAACATTCCATAGGGTAAATATGGAGCGGGAGAAGGGGGCGGGAGAAGAGTTAGGTTAGGAATTTCGGCGGAAAGACGACGCCATCTTTGATGGACACCATCTTTGATAGACGCCATCTTTACCACCTCCATAAGGGGCGGGGCTTAGGAGGGGTGGGGGTAAGGGGGCGGGGCTTAGGAGGGTGGGGAACCAATCAGAACAAAGGGGCAGATCACGTGACCAAAAAAGGGGGCGGGGCCTGCTCAAGTGGGGCGCAGACTACTACTATTAAGATATGTTGAGAAATAGGCGAGATATAGAATTTTACTTATTTCCCATAAGGTTAACATTGGGGACAACGTACTGTGTTTACCACTTACAATATCTCTGTAACTAATGGACATAGAGCAATGATTCATGCTACTAAATTGTTTGTTTTTTCAAGCTGAATTCAATGGTGCTAACCAAAATTTGATGATATTTATTTTTCAATGTGCAAAACCCAAAAAAACCCATTTTTGGTGGGGTTTACCCCCCTTTATCCCCCCTTCCAGCGGTCCGAACGGGCTGGTTTTCGAACTCATCCGAATAATTACTACTTTACACCCCTGTGCCAAGTTTCATTTCGATCGGACCATTTTTGCGAGCGCTATCGTGCTTACAGACACACACACACACACACACACACACACACACACACACACACACACACACACACACATATATATATATATATATATAATATATATATATCTAGAAATTTGAACGAATTGCGTTTTTTGCTTTTGGGGGCCCCAAAACGAACAGATATCATGGTCTTGGGCTTAGGTCTTACCATGAGACCTACGGTAATAGCTTCTTCCCTATAGGGAAAATTCGCTAAAAGTGTGCCTGAACCCAGACTCCAAAAAAATTAAGATATAACTACACTTTCGTAGCTTTATCTAGACTTTAATCACAACAAAAAGGTAGTAGTCCATTTCAGGGAATTCTAAGTTATAACTACGGGTGGATATAACTACCTTTTTTAACCACACTAAATTTGGTTATAACTTCTAAATACTGGAGTGGTAGCAATAACTAAGTTTTAGTCACTCCACCCATTATATTAGGTTTCTGAGTTTCACTTTTTTATTTGTTGACCTTCTAGTACATTTTTGTTTGTTTTGAAACCTCACATGGACCAGGAGCTACGTCGTCGACTACCTCTTTTTGAATATCCTCTACATTTTCATGTTCTGGATCAGGGCTTATTAAGTCCTGCATTTATTCCTCATAGAATTCTCGGATTTTCTTAACTTCAAAGCGTTACAATAGCATCGGGGAAGTCAAGGTCCCCTATCTCCAGATTGCAAGGGTTCAAAAAAATTAATTTAACCATGTTAAAAGTTAAATTCATGTGTAAGATGGACCAAATATTGTTTGGAAACATACAAACAGTAAGAGACAATAAAAATCAGAAATGTGTTTTTTTGACCCTGTCCTCAGACATTGCAATGAGTTTGAAACACTTGCGCATGTGTTGGGGTTTTTTCGGCATTATGCAAAGTGAAGAACCCGAAGAATAGACATAATAGCCATGGACAGGAGAAATAACAAAGGGTGGATAATTGACCCGACTGTCAGGTATGAATCTTCTACTGGCCAGCCAAAAGAAGCAAATGAAGAGAAAATAATTATTTATGAACCAACCTTACCATTTTTTAAAAACAAATATAAAATAGAAAATTTGTCAGTGATTGGGCTTCTGTTTGGTTCCAGAGGGACTCTAAATAAAGACTACATATCTTTTAGAAAAAAGTTCAGAATTAAAAAGTCAGTTGACTAAGCGCTAGTGACATCCATTCTTAAAAACTCAGTTTCATTTCTACGCAACCATTTGTACAACAAAAATTCAATGTAATTTATAAAATCTAAATAAACTTTAAAGTTATCTCCTTAACATGTATATTCTAAAACAAAAACGATTTTAACGTATTAAATTTTAGAACGAATAAATTCGTTCTGATAATTAAAACTCATAAAACAATTACCTTTTCTAAATTTTACTTTTATATTTATTACACTTTGTTTTTGTTGGCAAACCATAATACATGGTAAGTGGATAACTTCCGTGGATAACTTCATCCGCGACTGGAAAATACGTGTGGTGGTTTTCGCGGCCGATCACGAGATTTGCAAGCTGCATTTGCCGTTTATTTGTGATCCGTTTACGCGAGATCGATTTCCGCGGTCGATCGCGAGTTTTGCAAAGCTACACTTGCTGTTTGGTTGCGATCGCTAAAACAATCCCGTCCCGATATTTTCCCGAAGTTGATAAAAATTCCGCCCGAAAATCGGGTATATTATTTTCCCGAAAATTGCCCGAAATTTCGGGATCCGACCTATTTGGGGTGGGGGGGGAATTTCCCCCATTTCCCCCCCCCCCGTGGATCCGCCCCTGGTCACGTATATTTAATTACACTTAATGACACAATCATGAAATGTACCATTTTTGTCCATGCACATAAATAACTCAATAATCACAGCACGACTACTTCAGGAAATCCAAAATAACTTACAAAATATTTAAAAAAATTTCGGACCAACTCCAGAATACTTCCACATATACAGAACCAGGTATGCCACCCCATCAGATTTGGACAACTGTTAAGGCTTTCAGTCATTCAAATCTCTAGTGTAGCTAATTACAATAGTTTGTAGTGTTAAAGTTTGTACACAGCTAAAGCAGTACATTTTATAATATCATTTTTATTTTGTAATTAATATGAATTGCATTTTTATAAGGAAAATAAATAGCCTACTTTGATTCTGGAAATTTAATAACTCATCAATAGGCCTATTAAACAAATATGCCTATTGATCATGAAATATATTTTCCGCAGACTTCTTGGTGAGGGCAGTAACGGATCTACACTTACTGACGCCCGGGGCAAAGTAGGAGTTCGGCGCCCCCCCCCCCAACCACCGGCACCAAACACAGTAAATATATTATATTTTAATGCGTCTTTGATGTGATGGATGAGCAATTATCTCATATATCATAATATGATTTTATGTTAGGGTTCTTATGATTTTATACAACCGATGTTCGTAGGCTACGATACAGCCTAACCGATAGCTGTTATATTGCCATAATATGACCGAGAAATTTGCCAGCCGCTGTAAAACCAAAGCAAGGTGTCTACCAGATTTCACAAATGAAACTTCCGATTTTTTGTCTGATCTTCCCCTACTATTTCAAAACAATTCTCGACCAGTGAAATAAGCTATGTCTCATCCTACTACTTGAGTTCAGTCTATGTCAAGTAAAATGCAATATTATTTGACGCCCGCAATGCGACCGAGAGATTTAACAGCCGCGATATGTCCAATATATTTAACGGCCGCAATGAGACCAAGAGATTTGCTGGTCACAGAAACACTGAGCGATTTTCCGGCCGCACTACGACCGAGAGACTTGCTTGCCAAGGTATATACGCACGCAATTTGACAGCCGCGATGCGACCGCGAAAGGTGTAACCGGCCATGAAAAAGGACAAGCGGTAGTTGCAATGCGACAGATTTGCCAGCCGTGGTCTAAACGACAGATTTTTCGGACGCAATGGGGTCAATAAATATGACGACCTCGAAAATAGCGAAATACTTGTCGACAGTGAAACAAAAAAGAAATATGCCTGCCGGCAACAACTGATTTTTCCTACCACTTTATGGAAATAATCACATTGCCACACCTGTCATCTGTTCGCAAAACTGTTCATTTCCGCTTTCATTACATTCTCGCTCGAAAAAGCGAGCGGCAATGGCCATTCTCGCTCGCTAAATCAGGGTTACTTATTAGATTAAAGTGGCTCACAAGAGAGATAACTATGACGTCAAACACCAAAGAACAGTTTCTATTCGTCAGAATTCCCATGTCACTCACCGTATTCTAAATTCTAGTTGCCTTGCTCTAAATCAGCTGATTTCACTGTCGGCGTTTCTACACACTAACTTCCGGTTTGTTCCAATTGAATAAGCAAACATAACCTCAATGAACCTTTGTGTACAGGTTAGATAATAAGTTAAACTGTTTAAATAATGGTGGTAGGAAAAATATTGTGTGTATTACGAGCACAAATAGTCGTTGCCGCTCTCGAAATTTTTGGCCGCACTCAGCTAAAGCTTCGTGCGGCCATCTACAATTCTCGAGCGGCAATGTCGTACTTCGCGCTCTTAATACACAAATAGCTAATCTGGACATGATAATATGGCCAATAGATGTGACGGCCGCGAAAAGAGCGAGACTATCTTTCGTCCAAATTGCGACCTCAAAATTAGCAGGCGATTTTCCGGCCACGAAATGAGCGAGCGAATTTTCGGCCGCGGGACGAGTGAGCTATTCTCCGCCCGCGAAACGAGAAATGTGACGAAAACAGAAACAGGCTTAACGGTTGCGATGCGACATTTTCCGGCAGTGGTTTCTACTGAGAGATTTGCCGGCCACGAAACGAAAAATTTGACTTTAAATTAATTCTTTTCACTTTTTACCTAACCGAATCCAGCCAGTTGGTATTTGGCTTTACATGGTTGAGATCTACTAAAAATGGCCTAAAATCCCCCATTCATTCATTTCAATTACAGCAAACCTGCGTACACCTTTCCCGATGTTAATCGTATGGCATATGAATAAAATTGTAAATCTCGCTCATTTCTCGACGCTAAAGATGATTCTTAATCTTATCTACCGTATTATTGCCAAAAACTCCTAAATTTTACATTTACGTGGAAGCAAACCTTCATACTCCCTTCCCATGTTATTATTATGGGGAGGGACTTTTTGCACGCTTATTTTGGGATGTACGTTGAGTTTACTTGATTTGAGGATCGGTCTAAATGATTCCTTTAAGCATTTGATTTTCGCTGAGTATGCAGGTCTGCTGCAACGGGAGTATTTAAGTCTTAAACTACCAACCGTAAATATATTTAATATTATTGTTGAACATTACCACGAACCAAAAATATAATTTATCCTTAAAAAGGCTCTGATAAAATATTCAATAATTTTAAATTTTAATATAGTTTGCAAATTTAGTTCGGAATTAGGTTCAAAGTGAACTAATAAATTATAAAGAGTCTTTGATGTTCTACACAGGAGCAATGTAAAGTATGTTTCTCAGTTGGTTTCACAAAATATGCGAGATATGAAAATTTCCTTACACTTTCGAAAGCTTTGTAAGCTACTACCTCCACTTCAAAAGGCTATTGTTGTTGGGTGATACAGAATTCTTTCTTCATCCCTGATCAAATTTTATTGCGATTAGGCACTTTTCTCATACGAAAGACGATATTTTTTAATGTCCGCACCTTGCGTTATTTATTTATTTATTTAAACATTGCTCATTAAGATAAGTCCAAAATGGTTTTTTAAGCACATTTTCCCCAGATCGTGAATTATTGAGGTTTTATTGAAGTGTGTCGAGAAATGAGACTGAATTACAATTTTTTTTATATAAACCATAAGATTAACATCGGGAAGGGAGTACGCAGGTTTGCTGGCATCGAAATATATGAATCAGGGATTAAAGGCCATTATTCAGTATATCTCAATCATATAAAGCCATATACCAGGTTTTAATCGAATATAGAAATAAAAATAGAAAATAGAAGTAAGCGAGATATAAAATTTAATCAACTTCCCATAAGGTCCATTAATGGCATTGGGACTGTGAACTGAATTCACCAGTAGTTCAGGGGCATATGTAATTTCGTGGGATTTTGAAGGAAGCAATTATAGCAACTATGTCTCTCTCTGCTTTCCCTAAAGCCTTTGACCTACCTCCCGAGAGGAAGAAGGGCTACTTCCCACACTTGTTCAACACATTGGCAAATAAAAATTATGTGGGCCCTATGCCTGACAAACAGTACTATTGTCCTGAAACTATGTTTGAGAAAAATCATAATAACTTTGAGAAATGGTATGATGAAAGAATAGCAGAAAACTATGTGTTTGATTTTCAAAAAGAAATCTTGGAGTATTGTATCTCAGATGTGGAAATCTTGGCTCAAGCTTGTATTAAATTTAGAGCCTTACTTCTTGAACAGTGTAATGTAGACCCATTTCTTGAATCAATCACTATAGCAAGTGCTTGTAATTTGGTGTTCCGTCGAAACTTTTTAAAACCAAACACAATTGGCTTGATCCCTAAAAATGGGTATAGATTGACTGATAATCAATCAGCATTGGCTTTACAGTGGTTGACTTGGGAAGAGGAAAAGCGTGGGGTAAAAATTCAACATGCAGGCAGAGGGAAGGAAGTCAAAATTAAGGGGTTGAAAGTTGATGGGTTTGATGGGAAGAATATTTATGAATTTCATGGGTGTTATTGGCATGGGTGTCCAAAATGTTATCCCTACAACAGAGAGGCTCCTTTGAAGGAGGATCCCTCTGATACTTTACATTTGCGTTATGAGAAAACCAAATCTAAAATTGAAAAGCTTGGGGAAGTTGTAGAGATGTGGGAGTGTGATTTTAACAATTTAAAGAAGGATCAGAAACTAAATCATTTGGATAAACTTTCTATTCTAAACACTTTACCATTAAACGCTAGAGATGCATTCTTTGGGGGTAGGACAGACAATATAAAATCATATTACAAGTGTAAGGAGGGAGAGACAATCCAGTATGTAGATGTTTGCTCTTTGTACCCATATGTAAATAAATATTGTAAATATCCTGTAGGCCATCCAAAGATTTACATTGGAAATAAAGAATGCTTAGAAAGAGGTCTTGAAGTGGATGGTTTAATGAAATGTAAGGTCTTACCTCCTTTTAATCTTTATCATCCTGTACTCCCTGCAAAGATGAATGATAAATTGATGTTTGTACTATGTAGGACTTGTGAGGAAACTTCAAATCAAGGTGATTGTGTTCATGAGTTTGAGGAGAGAGCTTTAGTGGGTACCTGGACTATGGATGAAATTAGAAAAGCAGTAGAAAAAGGCTATGTAATATTAGACATGTATGAACTGTGGGAGTATCAGATGGTGACCTTTGAGGAAGCAGGGTTGTTCACTGACTTTATAAATATCCCAATGGCATTGGGACTGTGAACTGAATTCACCAGTAGTTCAGGGGCATATGTAATTTCGTGGGATTTTGAAGGAAGCAATTGTACGATTGGTGGCGATAGATAGTTAATGGCATGTAGAATCGTGTACTACCGGGTGTTTTGCCAGAAAGTGTGCCCGACCTGGTGTATGACGTCATACTTCCAAAATGGCCGCCAACGGTGACATTGATACCTTTATAGCGCTATAACTTTTTTACGGTTAATTTTATGAAAATATTTTATAGGACATTTTTTATTAATAATAAGATAAGGAACAAAAAAGTCCATACGAAAATTTTGATATCTCTTACCAATGTTTAGGTATAAGTTGATAAAACAAAGTATACCGGGTAACCCATAATAGTCCTCCCTCTAACTTTTTCCTATATTTTTCCAAATCTCAATTCTACACCACCCCCAAACATTATTGGGTAGTTAATACTTCATTTTGAGAGGTTACCCAATTTTGGCCGCCATCTTGGATCCGCCATGTTGGATCCAAAATATTTTTTTTGTATAAAAGTGGTGTTGTGACCTATTATTTCGAACTTAATTTTTTCACTGATTACAATGTCGCAATCCGTTTTTCAATATCTCAATTGGTTCTCATGATATGAGCACTTTTAATTAATTAATTTTCAACCAATTTAAACATTATAAATTGATAAAATAGGCTCATAGCCACAAAATAATGCTAGATAGTGACGAAATTTAAAGAACTTTCATAAAATCAACCATGAAAAAGTTATAGCGCTAGAAAGGCATCAATGTCACCGTTGGCGGCCATTTTGGAAGTATGACGTCATACACCAGCTCGGCCACACTTTCTGGCAAAACACCCGGTAGTACACGATTCTACATGTTATTTATTACCTATCCATCGCCACCAATCATACAATTGCTTCCTTTAAAATCCCACGGACTTTCCTATATTTACAAATGCCCCTACACTACAGTAGCCATATCTCTGTAATTAATGGACATAGAGCAATGATTCAAATACCAAATTATTATTATTTTTAAGATAAATTTAAGAGTGTGGGCAAAAATATGATAATATTTCATTTTTCTTTTAAAAATCTCAAAACCACATTCTTAAGGGGGTTCATTCCCCGTTACCCTCTCCAACGGTGCGATTGGGCTGGTTTTCGATCACTCAGCCCAGCGGTGCCGGCGACACTACCGCCCGCGGGCGCGGACGTCCGGTCTGAACGGTCCATTTGATAACATTTGATAACATGGTTAAGGTTGAGCATGGCAAGGTGTGAAGAATTCACGCTCATGCTTTGCACGCCGTGCATTGCACAAGAGTCAACAACACTGGTTTAATGAGTAAATACGCCGTGCCGTTACGTATGTGGGCTTCGGAGTGCGCGACACGGGGTTCTTTCTCTCACAAGACCAATGTTGTAGACTTTGACGTGAAGTGCAAAGCACAAGCGTTTAAGTGATTTTAAAAAGTTCGCGCCTGCCGCGGCAGCGAGCTCGGTTTTAAATGACCTTTAAAGAGAAGTAGCTATTACCATAAGGGCACGGAAAGACTTAATCACACATTGAAACCTGCCTCATTGGTGGCCAGAACACCTGTGATCATCGTAGAAGCACCCGCTGGAAAAAACGAGCCGGTAAACTTAGATTCCTGTCTCTTCAAGGCGGTCATCGCGCTTGCCAGGCAGCAGAAGGAGCACTTCAAAAGATGCTTCGCCACCCTCACTGGTATGAAGGCCACGGCCGGCCGGCAAAAGGAGATTTGCCTCGATGTGAAGGATGGCATCGTCCAACTGGAGGCCAGCTTTCACCACATCATCCAGCTGAGGAAGTTGTGGCAGTCACGTGAGTCGGTGATCGCGTCGACGCAGACGACTCCATCACTGCGGGTCAAGGCTCAGCCGGCCGATAGCAAGCAGGCCGCTACCAGCCCCGGCCACCTCAAGGGAAGACGGTCCAGCTGAGAAGTCGGACTCCAAAAAATGGATCGAGATCGTCAGAAAGAGGGGTGAGAAGAGAAACCCTCCCCATCATCTTGGAAGCCAGCTCGGCGGACAAGTGAACAAAGAATGCGCCGAAGAAGAGACCCCGCAACAACCGGGTAGACGCTCTTTTCATCTAGCCGTCGCGTCGGAGGGGAAACCCTACGACGACGTGCTGGGCGAAATTCGCATGAAAGGGAAGCCCGATGAGAAGGACGCCATCATCAAGGGCCTGTGGAAGACCAGAGCCGGCGATCTCCTGGGCGGGCTCGGTGAAGCCTCCGAGAGCAAGATCGCCCTTAGCCAGGACTTGAAGACCATCTTGCGGGCGAACGTAGCTGTCCGCGTACTCGAACCCAAGTCAACGCTGCAAGTGAGAGACCTTGTCGAGATGACGATGGGGCGGAGGTGACTCCTGCCATCAAAGCCGTCCTTGGTGATTAAGTCGAGGTGAAAACCTTCGTTTCTTAGGCAAACGCTCGTGGGCAGAAGATAGCTATCCTTACGCTGGGAGTAAAAGCTGCGGCGAATATCGTTGGTGTCGAGGGGGTGGGTAATGTGTAGTTCACAGGACTCTGAGCTCGTAGGAGTCCGACACTATTGAGGGTACTAAGAGTTCCTTAGTGTGCGTAGTCGCATTACAACTCCTACCGAAAAAATGGAAATTTTGGGATATTGATCCGTGGTTCGTAACATTTCGTTCCTTGTGTAAGCCGTTTAAAATGGGTGGTGAGGGTGAGTGGTTTGTATTATAAAATTCGGGGCACCCCCTCCTTCAATCGTATTTTATGGTCAGGGTGCATATTTTTGGATGGAACTGGTGTAGGTGTAAAAAATATCTTTAACCTTTAATCATCAAGTATGTGGTTTTAAAGTTACGTAACCGGTTCGTGACTTCAGAGGCACACGATATAAAGGAAAACTATTCCCAAAAACCCAGAGAAAATATTGTTCAGCCGACTTATCAGTAGCATACTTAGTGGGACAATAATGAAATTAAGAGACGAAGGACCAAATTATAGACTCAGTTTGGTGCTGGAGTCATTATCTCCTGACTCAAGACTCCTGGAGCACGCGCGCTTGACTCAGAGCTGGCAAACGAATACGAGCGTTCCCAGAAACCTAAATAGTGCTAATAGCTCTCTACTCCGTTAAACCGCCTTCTAACGTTTAACCCAATCAAGGTCTGTGGAAGTTTACTAGGAGTTTGCTTAGGTCGCCTGGGAAACAATTAAGAAACCCGATTGCTATTTACATGTCGAGTCTTGAAGTTCCGTGAATCACCTTTGAGTTATTGTTTAACAGGAAAAACTTTCCAAGATTATTCTGGAATCTAAGGCAGAGTTTAGGCTCCGATTTACCCCCGCCCGATGAAAATATGTATAGATATATTTATGACTTTATTTAATTATGCTAATCTTAAGTTTGTGTTTTATATTAATACATTAGTAGCCCTAACAACTATTTTAATTTAAATATATAAAATAAATCATATTTATTTACACTTTTTAAATAATTGTGTGGTACAACTCATAAGACAATCAATATAAATGAATGATAAACGGTGTATAATGCCGCAAGTATTTTATTATGAATATGGATTAACGACCAGACATGGATATGGATATACACCACAACACGTATAGCTTAATATCTTCAGCCACTTCGGCCTTTACTGCTGATTGCTATAGATCCGAAATGCAACATTGAGTTCCCAATTTATTTAATATTTCATCTTGACTTGAACAAACCATAAAATAAATCTTTTTGTTGCCTCATTTTTTTAGCAATTTCTTTGTATAATTAATTATATATGCATTAATGTATCAATTGTTATATCTCATTTTGGAGTTCAGATTTTAAATATATATCTTCAAAGTGAGGAAAATTGTAAGTGAATATTAGAGTTAGGTATAAATAAGAATATTACTATTTTAAAATTTATGTCAGGCTTTTAACCGAAAAGCTGGTTTGTTTTTATTAATTTTTACAAGATCTTACGCACTGCGTGTATAATTCTATGCATTGAGTACTTAAAAGAAAATAATACTGAATATATAAAATCATAACATTCTATAGTTATTTACAGTCTTATAGACGGATAATTGAGATTTGCTAAGAAGCCAATAAAGCACAGTTATCAAGGAATAAATCTGAACCATGAAAAAATCCAAACCATCTGAGTAAATCTTTATTTGTTATCACACCCATGTACCTATAAGCTAAATCCTGTTTTGGCATTACACAATTTGAAATATTCCGCATTGTGTTTTGAGTTGTTATAATCCATCTCTTGCCTCCAAGATTGCGATAGCCTTCAAAGTAACTCGAACAATATTCCTAAATATTGTTTATTAAATAAGCTAAAAATACATATTTAAAATCTAAAAAAATCATGTCCCGAAATATAGGCTTAACATAAATTTTCAGAGCCAAACCTGGACACCAAAAGAAAGAGGGGAGGGAGAAGGGAGGACAAGGAAATGAAATGGTGTGGTAAAGTTTGGTCCGGTGTACAGTAATTCTAGGGTCTCGACAGACTGGCTACTTTGCTGCCGTTTTTGCGTGGCATTCTTGTTTCTTGAATACTGATTGTCTAAAAGCAATGATTAGGCCTTGTGACCAAGCAGTTGTCGCGCAATGAATCAGCCCGTCGCCGGCCGAGACCCTTTAAATGTGATACCTGGTGAAACCATAAAACATCCCTTCGCTTCGTTTAAAATTTCTTTTGTTTTGTATAAACTTTCTTAAAAACTGCTCAAAACTAATTACCAATCAATTAATTTCGGACGTTTTCCTCCCCTTTTCTGATTAAAACTCCGGACAAAATTCAACCCTGTACGTTTCCCCGGACGCAAGCCTGAAACCCGGACTGTCCGGGGAAATCCCTGACGTCTGGTAAGCCAACCGAAATGGGTGTCCTTTCCTAACCACGCCCAGTGAAAAACGCGCCCAAGTATAAATCGCGTCCAGCACAGACTCTACGTGGAGTATTTTTGCCTAAAACGGGATTCCTTCGATGGTCGATGAAATTAACAAGGGGCAAGATATGCCGCCACAAATATATTACTTTAAAATGTTCAAAAAGTTCCACTGAATCTAGTTTGAAAAGTATAAAAACTCTAAGTAAATGATTCGATTTTCTCATCAACATTTTGAGTGTGCAGGTTCGCTGCAACTGAATATTTATGTAAACAAATAAACTGATTTCCTTCATACTTTATTTAGGCTTTAAACTAGCTAAATCACAAAAGTAATCTTCTGACATTTAGGCGTGTTTAAAATCAGCTTAAAAGTATCGTCATTTTTTATTATTTTTTACAATAGTAAGATAAACACTTTAAACTAGTTTTTGGAGGTGGGAGATAATTTTAAAACAAGCCCTGATGGCATCATCTTCTTCGTACTTTTTTACTGTTTTTTCCTTTATTTCGTCAAGTTTCATGTACTTTTTTTGTTCTTTTGCCTTCCATGTTCAATTCTGACCTCATGAACACACTAGCTGAGTTTTCTGCTTCTTTCTTCATACAACAAAGAATCTTTTATTCGCGCATTGAACATAGTAACTTTTTGTCACAGTTTCTTTGATCACATCTTTGATTTTAGGATTTCAAAAAACTACTCCCCACCTGGTGGAGGGTGACTCATGGGGCACGTAATATGACTGGAGAGTTAGACAGTTTCTTGACCGGTCGCGGTTTTCACACATTCCTCAGTGGGCGCTATTTTCACTGGGCGCGATTTTCGTACAACCCCGAAATGTAATACTACTTTGGTAGTCTGGAAGTCGCGATTATTGTCCGGTTTTCTTACAATTTAGAACAAGCCTTTCTATATCTATATCTGTCTAAATAAAGGGTGTTTTTTTAAACGCAACCTATTTTTAAGATTAAATAATGCACTAAAAGAAATGAGTATTGTTTTCATAACCTTTAAAATTTATACAACCTATTATTTAAGTTTGATCACATTAAGCTTACATTATGTGTTCAAACGATCCGCCATTGACATGTATACAAAGCTGTGTTCTCTCCATCAAATTCCTGACACAGTTTGCTAGGTTCCTCTTTAAAGTTCTTGTATGAATACTGCGGTGCTGAATGTCCTGTGATTTGTTTTCGTATGCTTTACTTTCTATATACCCCCCAAAAAAATAACATAGTGGGGTCAAATTCGGGGGTCTTGGGGGGGGAATAATCCTTCACTAATAAAATAAAGTTTTAGGTCGCGTTAAAAAAACACCCTGCTCATTATCTAATTTTTTATGTTTATTTTATAACTCGTTTATCGTTCTAAATACGGTCTTGAACCTAATGAACATTATTGTTGACCACATTTGTACGATTAAATTCTTGACGATCTTCTATCTCATACCGTTACTGAGATACAGCCGTTTTGACGGGTAGCGCTTTCCGCCATGTTTCCCCCCTCCTCCCACATTGTCGAACACCTGGAAAATAGGCAACATACGCGTATACGTGTTGCCCCCTCCATAGTCCACCAACACCACCATAGTCCACACAACAACAATATTACCATAACACAACCATAGTCCATATTACAACATCGAACAAAGATATTTGGTCGCACTTGTTTGCTACATTCACAGTTTAATTCTACCTTCGTTAAAAACAGTCGATACCTCAATTTTTATGTTCTTTTTACTTTTTCCCCCCATACATAGTATATGGAGAAAGTATTGTTTTCGTCAAAATTTTCGAATTTGAGTTGTTAGTGGATATATTCGTTTTAGTGCTCCCTAAATCCAAAAAAGTGGTTTTCGGCATGGTGTCTGTCTGAGTGTGTGTGTGTGTGTGTGTGTGTGTGTGTGTGTGTGTGTGTGTGTGTGGATGTATGTGTGTGTGTATGTAAACAAAGCTAGAGACGACACCAGTGGTCCGATTTTCATTAAATTTGGCATGTAGGTATAAAGCCATGGTATCTCCAGGCATATTTTTCATTTTTTTGAATTTTAGATTTTTAAGAATATTTACCCCATAAAAACCCATAAAAGAAGACAAAAATCCAAATTTCTCAAAAACGGCTCTAACGATTTTGATAAAAGTTGCATGGTTTTGAGTGCTTAAGATGACAAACAAAATGACACCACCCGCATGACTATAAAAATTTAGGTTCAGAAGTTATGGGGGTTTGAGCGTTAAAAAATTCATATTTTTCAAATTTTGCAAAATCTGTAACCTCTAAAGAAAATATTCTTGCAGCCATTAAATTTGACTTGATATACTAAATAATCTCATATTTTGAATCATTAAATTATGTCAACTGGTTGCGGAGATAATTGATGTTTTAGTTCGGTGGTAAACGCAGTACGTTGTCCAATGTTATTATTATGACAAATACTTAAAAACCGATATCTCTGTTATTTACCAACCGATTTTGATAATATTTGGTATATTTTTGTGTGACAATTAATTGTTAATTATTTTTATTTCACTATATTTGTTTTCTGGTTTTAAATGACATGAAGGGAGAAAGTATGTGTCAGTTTCCTGATACCGTTTATTTATAACATGCTTATTATTCTAGATGCGACCTCGGACATTATGACCATTATTCTTGACCGCGTTTCAACCGATGTTCTATCTCTTTCGTTGCTGAGATATGTGTGTTTTAACGCATAGCATCCCCCACCAAGTTTGCCCCCCTTCTACCACGTTATCGACCACCTGGTAAATAGGCGACAGACGTAATTTTCATCACCTCGGTTCATATTAAAATAATCAACAAAACTATTGCGTCATCCTTTCATGCATGCTCAACCCCCCTCAGCTCCTGGACTGGTGTGATCCTCCAATGGCATGACAGATGTCTAAGTGATATTTAACCTCCTATACCGTATTTGCTTAATCATTTCAGTGGTCAGTTTTACAATGGCTGCAAAGATTGGCTGCCAATACATCTCTCGTGTTATTGGGGAACCAAAATTTATATTAAATTTCGAGTTTCTGTATGTTTTTTTACTGCACCTCTGAATATTTTACTATTCATTGGGCACTTTTAATCAAGCTTTGAAAACACGGACACCTTTTTCAATGACCGGGTATAATAATAATGCGTCATATTCATAGTTTAATATACACAGAGAAAAATGCATTGGTTGCCATAACCAATGCATGATTTGTTAACTATATTGGTAGGGTAGTAGAGGTTGTTGTAAACAATAAAAGGGGTTAAGGTAACATACCATGTTAGTTGTTTCAAGAATCCAGAAAATGTTATTTTCAATGATTTGTTGTTATAAGTTAAAAGTGTTTGTCGTAACTCATGATAATTGTAATGTTTGCTAACATGTAACGGTAACCAACTGAAGTGGTTGTTTAAACCACTTCCTTATTTTCAATGATTTGTTGTTACAGGTTAAAAGTGTTTGTCGTAACTCATGATAATTGTAATGTTTGCTAACATGTAACGGTAACCAACTGAAGTGGTTGTTTAAACCACTTCCTTATTTTCAATGAGTTGTTGTTACTAGTTAGAAGTGTTTGTCGTAACTCATTAGAAAATTAATGTATGCCAACACGTAACGGTAATCAACTGAAGTGGTTGTTTAAACCACGACCCAGCGACTCCTTCCCTGACCCAGACAAGTCAACGCCATGGACAATTTTGTCATCTCCAAATGTCGTAGGGCCTTGAGGGATTATTACCATGATTTAAAGGTAAGGTGCTTGAGTATTCAGTTTATTTTTAAGATATAATTACTTGGCGTTATTTCAGATCTACCAAAAGGGTACCACTTTCTTAGCTGATACTCTGTAGTTTACGTTAAATGTATTACTATAACCTTTTAACATTGGATCGTTTGTTGTGGAGTACATTTACGTGAAGTGAACTCTGCATGTGTTAAAATTATATAGAAAAGTTTAGTTACTAAAACTGACACCTAAAGTACAGAAGAATTCGGCATTACTAAATATCGTGGGTTTACTGTTTATGAAAGTATACCCTCTTTTTTGTCTATTTGTCTTGATGCCCAAAGATATCATTAGCAATAAATAGGTCTTGCCAACTATTTATTACTTTTCTCTAAAAGAATTTTATAAAATACCATAATAGAATGAGGAGTAGTAGTAGTAGTAGTAGTAGTAGTTGTAGTACAGTAGTAAAAAATAATAAAAATGATCATTAAAAAAACTAAAATGATTCTTGAGCACATTATGCATACTCAGTTATTATAATGTCATCTCATATCAACGCTTTTTATTTACGAATTTCGAAGTAGGCTTCTTTTGTGCCTCGGCATCACTATCCTAGCCCCTTACGCATGTTAACCTGTGAACCCTGCCAGACATTTTAAATGAATTCACCTTTGTTCCTTCACTGAAACAGCAGCAGGTAAATACTCTCTCGGTTGCATTGCAATGAAAAATGAAACTTTTATATTCATAAAAATGACAAATAGAGTATGTATCGATAGTGCAGAGGTAGCGTTCTTGGCTACCACGCTGGCGGCCCGGGTTCGCGTCCCGACCTCTACAACAACGTTTTTTCAAAAATAACCATTATAAGTGGTTAATTTAACCAGTTTGTTAATGCTTCCAACAACCTTTTTATGGTTAGTTTAATCACTGTAGTAGTGGTTAAAATAACTAATAAAGAGTTAATTTAACCACTTTGGTAGTGGTTAAAGTAACTAATGAAGTTTTTGTTTTAACTTTCTTGGCGCAGGTTGTTATAAACAACAATTGTTATTAGGCCAACCGCTTCAAAATTAAATGGGTTATTTTAACCCATGTATATATTAGTAGAATTAACCTATAAAATTGATTGTCCCAACATATTTCGTTTAACTCACTAGGCTTAGGTTACTTTAACACATCCAGGTGATTGTCCCTATATCAACCCATGACATTGATTGAACCAACTTATAAAAAACGTTAGGCGAACCAATCATTTTTCTCTGTGTAGGGTAATACTTAATCGTACAATCGTTGATTTAAATGTTTAATGAAATCAACCACAAGAATGAATTTTGACCGATATATAAAACGACGTCATTGTGTATTTATATATTATTAGTACGCACAGCAGATCTCTGCTGGGGGTTTTATTCTAGGGTACATGTCCGGAGTCGACCAAAATAGATATGACCAATGGGGTGCAATTCCGGAGTCGGACTCGAGGATTAGGCCACTGGAGGTACTATTCTAGAGGGTTTATTTTGGGCGGTACAATTCCGGTGCTAGGTTAACTGGGATTCATATTTATTGCAACTGTTAATGTAACCGTAAAATGTCTGTTGATTGAAATTCTTCATAATCTCTCCGTTCCAAAAGGCCGCTATTGCACCCACAGACCTATGACGTCAAAATGACGAAGGCATTTTTTCATGGGGGTTCTAATCTGGGTGTAAAGTTTCGAGACCCTATAAATTCTAATGGCAGATTTGAAATTAATCAGGAAGTTTCTGTGGATTGTCCTACAAAAACACAAGGAGTCTTAGCCCTTGTCTTTGGAATGAAGTATGAATAAGTAAAGCACACGACAGAAACCTTTTGACAAATATGAGATATGGAAATCTCAAAATCTCTCTCGTTGGAATAGGCTCAACAACGATATTCTTTCATTTTACTTTATCGTCATATAGTTTTACTTTCTTCTATAGGACTATATAATAAATTTCAAAGTTATCGTTTTTGTAAAACATTAGGGAATTCGGATCTAAGTAATTAATTGTTTGCATTTTAGTTCCCTCTGTTTTTGTTTTATTTGTTGGTGTCAATGTCCAATAGTTGTTTGTACAACTATTGTGAAACTTAAAGTGTAGATTAATCCATTTCATCACTGAGTTTTACGTTTCATGATTTTACAAAATTAAGTAGTAATCTCTCGTGCTATCATCCCACCTTTCAACAATAAATTATTTATCAAAGAAGTTTTTGATGTTGAAACAAAAATCCTAACGTTTCGAATCAGAAAAAGTGTACTTGGTTGAAACAACCTATAACCTCAAGGTGTAAAACTGTATAACCTCGCGGTTGCAGAAATATTTTATTCGCACTAAAGCGTTCGACAATAGGACCACTAATAAATATATTATGCTTAAGTTTAGCCCACTATTTCACAGGGGTAATAAATTAACATAATGGTTTACTTATGAACTAAATTGAAAAATTGGTCGGTGACCTAAGAAAGATCCGCAGGTCCAGCAAAAGAGTCTAAAGTTTTTAATAAATATTTTCGCAAAATATCTTGATGCCCACGAGAATAATGTTTTTCATGGTTTATGGGTCAATATAATTAATTTCAGTAGGTTGATGGATTAGTATCCTACGAGTCCGATGATTTTAAGCAAAATTTAATATACAGGGTGTCTCAATTGGGTTACGCACAAAAAACTAGCAGTCCTGCAAAGATGAAAACATAGTCACCACTAAATCGACCCCCAAGGAACAGCGTTAAAATATGTTTAAACTTTTTAAATACAAGGTGTATCAAAAACTGGGGGTCACGGTTTCGAATCTCGTAGAATGTTCAAATGTAAACCTAAATCATATTATACATTATTTTAAATGTATCTATTAAACCAAAAATTTCGGGAGAACAGAACTCAATTATTTTGATTAGTTTAAAAATGGCGTAAGTTTTTGCAAAAAAATATGGATATTTACGCACCATGTCCATTTACGTTTTATTTATCTTGTGTACAACCGATTATTTTGTATTCTTATTTCAGATTCTAAACCATTGTAAGATCAGCTTTGCTATATGATATTATACATAGTCACATATTTAATTTTTCAACATAATATTTTCGTTTTGAATGGGAAAAATAGGCTTTGTTTTTGTTTTTTTGGGGGGGAGGGGGGGGTGGTTAATAAATCAGTGCAATTAGTTTTTTAATGTTATGTCGCCTGTTATGACTATACCATCCACACAATGTGTGGATGTTATAGTTATTATCAACAGTTTGGGCTCTGAAAAATCTTTAGAACAACACATGGCACAGACGAAATAACGCGTGATTGAATGAGGTAACAACCGTGGGGTGAGACCATTCATAACACCCAGCATGGACAAACATAGATTGGAATTTTACACAAAAAAGCCATACCTACATAAGCAAAAAAATTTTAAAGCACTCACAGATGAACTAAGATTAGAAAAAAAAAACTTAAATAAATTTAAATCCAAATTAAAATCTCTCATAGTAGATAAACATTTATATATTTTTCAGGAGTTTTATAATAAAAGTTAGATGTAACATGCATGTGGAGCAGTGTGTACTTAGCTTTAGGGTTAGTGGACCTAGGTCCTATTTATATATTATTCATGAGTCTGACGCCTATATACAAAGACAAATAAAGAATTTTGATTGATCGATAGACATACAAAACACACAAGTGAATAACACTCGAATAGACCGAGTAAAATAATGTGGCCCAGGTCGTCCGTAGCTCAATGCCGAAGTTGAAATAGCCCAGGGGCACTGGGCCGCGTCACGCGACTCGGCGGCGTTCGACACGCGCTCGACGTCTAATATTCATAAATATTCGGAGACCGGAAGCGGAAGGGGCAGGTGGAGCAAATCATCGACGAATGAATTGGCCGTCTAGTTTCCTTTGAAAGTGACTGATGACAACGTTGGCAGCAGGCCAGACGGCGACGCGGCCCTCGGACGATGTATATAACTGGATCGCGGCTCTCAATGGGCGAAAAACGTTCCAGCCTCCGAGGCCTTTGTATTAGTTCTCTGTGACCGTCTCATGTCAATGTAATATCTTAAACGCTATATGAGCAGAAAGAATACATTCTAAAGAATGCTGCTATATAATTATTATGAATTGAATAAAAACAGAACGACTGGGTTTCTTTAAAATAAAAAGCGGTACACGTTTCATGACAAATTTGCAATTTAGAATTTCTGTTAGCGGTTCTTGACGTTCAAATCTGGTAAACATTATATTTTTGGAAAGACATAGCTATGATGAACTAGTTTTGTGTATTTAATCAAACTGGCATTTAACACACAATAAACTGAGTAAACAAATGTATAGTTTGACATCGATTTTATAGCTTTGAAATTACGATTCATATGGTATCCATTACGATTCTATAAACTGATTGCATGCATTTTAATAATTAGTTTAACACAAAACCTTTTTTACGCTGTTAAATTACGATATGAAAAAATGTAGTAAGCGAGGAATTTTTTATTTTGCGGTCAAGTAAAAAGTGCCATTGACAAAGTTGTTAATAACTTTACTAAGGTATTTTTTTATTCCAACAATTATTTGTAAGACCTTTCGTTTTCGATAGAAATTAATTCAAACAATTGATTATTAGGTTGATCGTGGGTAAGAAATTCCTCATTTTGAAGCGCCTGGGCCGACACGATAGTCTTTCTACTCTAGGCTACCCTGCATTGAAGGAACAGCTTTATTATTTATTTTTATTCATTTCTCGTTTATCTTATCGTCTCATTCCTTTGCTGCTAATTAAAGTTATGTTAACTAAAGCTAAGTTTACACTAGCATGTAGCAGTGTCGTCACTATTTACATTGTTGTTATACCGATACAGGTTTACCAAAAACAGCTGTGTTCACACTTCAATTGTTACAAGACCTTATTTATCATTGGAGAGATACAGTCTTGAGTGACGACACTAATATTTGTTTTTCAAATATTTGTGTCGCCACTCAAGATCGCACCTAACCAGTGTAATCAATGAAGCGTTAACACTTGAAGTGTTGACACATCGGAGGTGTTGGTAAACCTGTATTGGTATAACAACAAACTAAATTAGTGTGTTCAAGTGACGACACTGCTACATGCTAGTGTAAACTAGGCTTTAGGTAATAATTTTCTCTATTTTTAAGAAATATGTTTATAATTATATTTCAAACTCAAATGCGTCTTCAGATAAGACAATACTAAATCCGTTTACACTTTTAAAATATTTTATCGAACAACTTTTAGTGAATATTTTATTTTTGTTGTCAAAAATAGGGGAAGTTTAAAAAAATTACATTAAGTGAAAACTTTATATTCTTCATAAACATTTAGGAAAGAAGTAACGTGTTGTTTCTGTATGTCTCGGCTTTTCCTATTTCCAATTGCCGATAATAATCTATAACTTATACAAAATATGAAGTTAAATAAAAATACAATTCCAGGAAAATACCAGAGTGAAGTGTTTGTTTTCCATTATTTTTATGGAACCAGGTTAACAGTACTTCCTCATAGACAAGGTTGCGGTGGGGGAATTTCAGTCAGTGATAAACTAATTCGTAAATATTACTTCCAATAACACTGACAGTTTTTCATCTAACAACTAGTATATTGTAAATTCCACCCTGTCATTGTGCAAGACAATAACAGATATCAGAAATGACAGGTATTCGCAGATGTCAATTGTAAATTGTAGCTTGTTGAAAACAAGTTGATAACATTAGCAATATTATGGAAGAGGCCCCAGTTCGCTAGTTCTACCTCCTCAACCTCACAAATCTTACAGGTTCTGAGCAGAATAATTGATTGATGAGGTAAGTTAAGTAATGATAAAGTTTTGCTGCTGTATTTTAAAAATTGTTCTTATATTTATGGCTTAGCTGATTTTCCTATTAATTTCCTTATTGTTTTACCATTGAAATTACTTTCTTGTTTCTCAGGATGATGCCATGTGCTCATAATGAAGAAATGGCACAAAGTTCAAATTAAAACTGTCCCTATAAATTTATTTAGGGTCCTTATACATTTTATTCCACGATGATATTTCAAGGTACCGATCGGCAAGGAAGCATATTTGTTGAAATCATTAAACCAATCTAGGGAAATCATGATAACTGTAGACTAGGCCTAGTCAAAAATATTTGATAATATCTTATTTTTTATGAAACTTAGGCCTAAATATCGTTGAATATTTTTCATCCTTGAAAATGTCTTGCTCTTTGTTCTCCTACTTTCATGTAAGCTAACGAAGACAGCTTAATGCAATTAAGCTGTTTCCTACTGCATTTTTTAGTCGTTCCTTTAAGGCTACCTTTCCGACACAGCGCAGCGTCAGTGCGCTCAACGCCGGCGGCGCGCGGCGCCGGCGTCATTGCGCTAGAGTTACATTTGACTGTAGCGCAATGACGCCGACGTCGACGATGAGCGCATTGACGCTGAGTGGGAAATGGAGCTTTTAACTCTAACGCAATGACGCCGACGTCGTCGTTGAGCACGCTGACGTCGTGTTGGAAAGGGAGCTTTGGAAAGAAAGCCTTTTCAGGCTTGATTTCCTACATAGCGTCAGCGCGCTCAGCGTCAACGTTGACGTCGCGTCATTGCCCTAGAGTTAAATGTGAAGCGGGCAATTACCAATAAAATAAATACATAATTTTCAATAATCCTCACGGTTCTAATTTCAAACGGCTTAATCTGGTTTCAAGTTATTAATTTTAGTTAAGTTACGAATTAATTTCAGGGTTAGAACGGGTTCTCGTAAGTGGCTTTGGAGAGTATTTCGGGCATTGCGGCCACTCCAATAATCATTGCATTAGCATTTAGATAAAACCAATTGTCAAAATGTTTTTCAGATAATAATTGTAAGCGATATTTCAATGTTGGTGATAATTAAAAGTTTGATAATTGAGATTTAGAATGATTTTTTGTTAACTTTTTCCCAATAGCGGTATTTTAAAGTTATTACATCTTTTGAATTGTACGATGTAACAGCTTAATAAACCGCTAATTAAATATTCTAACATTAATCCAAATATAACTAAACATGCGCTCTTAAAGACATCTTTAAAGTTAATAAGGTCAACAACAGTTTTATAAACCCTCACAACATATGACCGAGAATTTTCATATATAAATAAAAAATCAGTTTATTTTTGCGTTCTAAAATACAAACATAAATGTGAAATAAAATAATTTTATTTTTTATATGCCCATTTCATTAATACAATGATGAAATCAATGTTTAGTTTGAAAAGCGCCAGAATGAATCTAGCCTATAGTCAAATATTTTACCTTGAAGATTTCTTTTCCTTCATAATAAGCTTGAAAAATAATCTACTTTCAAGGTTCTTTTTGAAATCACAGTCGCACTTGCAACACTGAAAAGGAGCAAAAATGCAACTGCCCACAACAAAACTTAAATTTTATGTATTGGATTGTAAGTTTTCGACTCTTAGGAGCTGTATTTATGTATAAATATATTTTTAAAGAACTCAAAGTCGGAACTCATATTTTTAAAATTATCTAACAATTGTGTTTATTTGCTCTTTCTCCATAAAATTATCCAGCCGAAACTAAAATCTGGGCTAATTAATTGTACTGAAAACTAACTAGACGGACCACCTAAAAGATAACATCTGGTCTGATTGTATGGCTTCAAACCATAACAAAGCTCATGTAATGTTGCGTCAATTGGAATTTATTCATATAGGTAATATAGGTAAATTTATATACACTATAGGACTTACCATCCCGAAAAATAAATACTGAATTGACTTCTATAATTATATGATCAAGACAACCGAGGCGGTAGCTCAGAGGTAAAGCGCTAGCTTCACGTTTCAAACGTCGCTGGTTCGATCCCAGCGGCGGGCGACTCCCGTTCCATCATGAGCGGTCACCTCTGGCTGGCCTATGTGACTATTACCGCTACGGTACCTCGCTGTCTTTAGATCGCCGCACAGGCTTATTGGCCCATGGCGACGGGCAGTTGAGGTTTTTTTTATAAAAAAAAAGACAAGATACAGTAAACACTGTAATCAGAAACTTTCTTCACGCAGTTTAGGAAATATTCAAAATCATCTTACAAAACAACTACAATACCAACATTTATTTATTGATTTAGTTTACAGCATCTGGCCTTACTAAACAATATAATAAATTACTTAACAGTAAGGTCCAATATGTCTTGTAAGTTATTCAAGAAAAAATTTAACAGTGCAAGGTGGCTCCAGAGGTGACCCTGCTCTTAGCAATAATAATAGTGGCAATACTGAAAAATTACAAAAGAATACCCAATCCAAACGCTTAAAATAAATATATATGCTGAGGTCAAATTGATTGATTTAAATAAATATAACAAACACTAAGACCATGTTCTACATCATATTTTAAACATATAAATAAAACTAAAAACATAAATTACATGAACTGAATTACAAAGACAATACAAATACCAGTCAAGGATATCTCAATATGAGTACATACATTATCTTATATATATTATAACATAGTTCGTAGTCATGTTTTCCTTCTCCTACGCTTGCCGTAACGGAACGCTGAAATCCACGTTCCCTGTAGTACAGTGACAGCTGGAATCTGCTGTCTATCTGTACCTGATACCCGTCTTATCAGGTAGGGTCGCCGGAATTGTACCCCCCGGATTTGTACCCCCCCAGAAAAAACGCTACGTCATATTGACGTCACAGGACGGGGGGTACAATTCCGGCCGCGAACTTTTAGGACGGATAAATTATTATGTATTTTAATCAACTGACATTTCGCGGTTGGCTAAACAGCTGCATAATTGATATAAATCCAATTAAACTTCTTAAGTCCGACCCCGGATTTGTACCCCCCAAGGTCAGAATCTTAAGTCCGAGCCCGGATTTGTACCCCCGTGGCTATATCCTTAAGTCTTACCCCGGATTTGTACCCCCTGTGCCCAAATCCAGTTTGACCGACCATGGAAATATACCGGGTCAATATTCGTTGTTGTTGTTGTTGTTGACCTTTTTAATAAGTTCTCGTAAATCAACGGCTGTTCGTTAAATTATTGCCTAATATTATTCTACGAATATGTCTTATTATTAGTAGTATTATTATTATATTGTGTAGTCTTACTCAACATTAAGTAGGCTAGAAAATCTGTCAATAATACGTGATGAAAGTACTGGATAAATATTGTTTTGAATATCTAAATTCATAATTTTTTTTTTTAGTTTGATTATATATGTTTCACGTTTATGGTCTCGTATTCCGTTGGACTGTTTGCCATGGAACTTGGTATAAATATGTTAAATTTCACGGAGGAGGTTTTTAAGCCATTCATTTCGTTCTAACTCAATCGTGGGGTACAAATCCGGGGGGTACAAATCCGGGGTAGTACTTGAAGATTTGGTGACAGGGAGTACAAATCCGGGGTGTACAAACCCGGGGTAGTTCTTGAAGATTTGGCGACAGGGGGTACAAATCCAGGGGGTACAATTCCGGGGTTGGACTTAAGATTCTGACTATGGGGGGTACAAATCCGGGGGGTACAAATCCGGGGTAGGACTTGAGGATTTGGCGACGGGGGGTACGAATCCGGGGGGTACAAATCCGGGGGGTACGATTCCGGGGTCAGACTTAAGGGAAATAATTTAATTGCAAACCATTTAGGTGTTGATGATTTAATAATGTCTTGGGGGGTACATTTCCAGTCGCGGGCTGTTTCTCGAGCGATTTAGGCCCTGCCTCCTGTGACGTCAAAATGACGTAGCGTTTTTTGTGGGGGGTACAAATCCGGGGGGTACAAATCCGCTACACCGATAAGACGAAACACGTCGAAACAGAACGTCAGAATCCACCAAGGCTTGGAGCGTCTGCTCCTCTTGCCATCAGTGCTTTCGCACCAACTTTGAAGAAATTATCTTAATTTATTTAAGAGGTATTAAGATCTTTATAAAAAACAACACATGCACACTGATATATAGAAAACAGAACAAGATACGCATGGGATCTGGGCCAAATTTGGAACCTCAAAATATCCTGATAAAGCTTGGCAAGTTTCATACTGGTAGCCAGAAACCTGATATTTTTATACTAACCTGCCTCACCAACCATTTCTTCAGTCTCCACAAGCAGTTTTCCTCAGGGGTTGCTCTGCGTTAACAGAGCAATGGCGCCCCTAAGCATCGCTAAGGTAGTGTAGGTGGGCGCACCGAAACTGGGCTCCAAAAATCAGGTAGACGCCGCAACTGGGCTCAGAGCCTCCTAGGCCTTTCAAAGGTGCGCCGAAACTGGGCCCCGGCACTTCCTAGAACTCCCTTAGGTGGATCGCCAAAGGAACACGAAATCATTAACACAATTAATTGAAACATCATGCATTTATTTACATCACATATTTGGTGACGATGTGTATCCAACATATTTGGTCCAACATAAGGTCAATGTGACCATTCTTCATTTGAATAATTTTATTCTTCAGAAAGTCCTGCCGCAAACACGTTTTCTTCCGACGTTTCGGCACTTCACAATCGGACGCACTGTTAAGGCTAACGTAAGTCAATTGCATTGATTTAAACGTTTTCAAAAATATGTAAATGTGAGGGTGTGGCGACGGGCGGAAACGTTCGCTTGTGTTTGTGTTGGGCCACAATTCCGCCGAGTCTGTAGCCCAAATTTGTGGAGGGAAGAGGGAACTTTGGTCGATGTAGGACTCTATCAGATACTCCGCAAGCTTCTCAGCTTCTGGTTTGCTGGCTGGGTAGCGACCAGGTCGCAGAGCACTTCCTCCACATCTTCTGGGCTTAGATACGACATACCAAAGCAGAAATGTAGTCTTTTAGGCCTACCTGCCTCTGACTCGCTGTCCTGTATATTGAGGCAATCCCAACTGTTAAATTTTTCTCCACCTTGAAAAATTGCATGTATTAACACTAAGCCGCAGAATAACCTTTCATGAGGTTTCAGCTTGTGTTATATGATTTAATATGAAATTCGTAACAGAGGACTGCTGTAAAAATCTTGGATGAATAAAAAAGAAGACTGTTCATATTAAAAGTAATCAAATTAAAAAAGTATAAACATTTGTTACATGATCTCTATCATGTCCTTTCAGAACTTAACTAAGAACCTCGAGCCTTGACGCAGGATCAAGCCCTTTAGGGGTACCTGCAAGGCTCGAGGCCCAGTTTCGGTTCAGGATTAGGGGCCCCTTTTGCAGATTTAATTCTGAAGCCCAGTTTCGGTGCACCGGTGTAGAGCACCACCTGCACTGATAGGCTGCGGCCTCGTGCCAAAGCACTGATGGCAGGAGGAGCAGACGCTCCAAGCCTTGGTGGATTCTGACGTGCTATTTCGACGTGTTTCGTGTCATCGGGTACAGGCAGACAGCAGATTCCAGCTGTCACTGTTCTACAGCGAACGTGGATTTCAGCTTTCTGTTCCGGCAAGCGTAGTGCGTAGGAGAAAGAAATTTCAACTACGAAATCATTCCTTGCCGATAACATCTATGCTACTTACACCAAATCCGTCTCCTTCAACAACATAGTGCTTAAATTATAAAATGTAACCAATTGGGTAGTGCCTGTATAGGCGGGTTTAAGAACGACTTTAAGAACAAAATAATGTGATCGTATTTATTGATTTTAAAATAAGTAATTACTTTTTAAATTGTACCGTGTGTTATGATTCATTTTTATTCACTACGTCCAAATTAAGAGGAACTCAGAGTAAACCACCACTTCTTGGTGCTGAGGTTAACCATAGAGAAGAAATGAGACAGAGGACGCATCTAATGTTTCGCTAAATATGTGTCGAACAGTGCCAAAGAGTGGGTGCGGGGGGTAGGGGGCGCCCGGAAGTCTATCGTCTCCCTATTGTTTGATTTCCTGTGTGTCACGCAGTTACCCGAAACACTGAATGCGGACTCTGCTTATTTCTTCTTTGTGGTTTGGGTTTTAATTATTACAAACATCTGTTCATATTTACCACAAATAACCAGATAGTTTCAGGAAGTTTTAAGATGAGAAAGTTGCAGTTTATTGAAAGTAGTGCAATAGTGGGGCTGCTGGCTCACTTCGCATAAATCAAATTTGACAGCTACATCCGGTCTGGTGACGTGATAGGCTGTGACGTAGCTGTGACGTGTTGGGGTTGGCATTTAAAGTTTAAATGAGCGGAAATGGGTCAAGGTCAGCTGTGGATGTTTTTAAAAAGATCTTGCATTTTCGGAAAATCCGAAAATGCAAGATATTTTATTTGTTTTATTTTTTACAAACTGTTTCTTAATTGTTGGTTTGTTGATTTTCATTTCTGTTAAAATACCATGTAAAAAATGGAATCGATAAGTTAACAAGAAAATATCCTGCTACAAAGTATCCAAATAAAGATGCAATTACATAAACATAAACTTTAAAATATAGCGAATGTTCTTCCTCTTTATCTGTTAGCATTTCCTGAACAAGGTAACCAAAATTGTAACCACATAAAAATGAAAGTAGGCAAATAACAAATTTCGACGGGTTCACCAAAACCAAGTTGTAAAGTCGTGAATTTCTTTCTTCTTCCATTGTTGAATTTTTAGTCGAAACCAATTAATGATAACATTATTGCTTGCGCATCAGAACTAACAGTTGATGAAATTTCATTTACTTGTATACTTGTAGTAGTTTCATTTGTAGTAGGTAATTGTTCGGAAGTTGGTGTAGATGTAGAAGAAACAGTATTATCTTGAAGCTCAGAGTCCATGTGTGCTCGGGTGAAGAGCTGAAGCTTTAATGACGTGTGGTAGTCCTGTCCTACTCCGTGTCAGCAGTTGTTGGTGGTGGGGGGTTGTTAGGTTCATGCACTGAAATGTAGATGGAATCATAATTTTCTGGTGGATGTACTAAAATTTGTTGTATAGGATCTGCATCAATAGTAAAACATTGCGTTTCAATGCAAAGTCCATCTTTAATAAAAGAAACATATAAAACAGAACTCATGTTTATTTAGATGTTTACTCTGCAAGTGGTACCGGCAAACTGATGTGTTGGTAGTGGATCAGCGACCTCCCTTGTCATGGCATGTGCTGCACACCTGCCTTCCCCCACCACCACCATGAAAGACTCCTCGCAATTTTTAGATATGTAGTGTTAGTTGTAATTTAGGTGTTGTAGGGTCAACATCTCAGTGCTAAACAAATGTTCTTAACATTTGGTTTAAAAAATATTTGCAATCAAATATTGTTTTGAAATACTTATTTAACTTTGTACAAGTTACAATATTTTTAAAGATGCTACTTTATTATATTACCTTAATACTTAGTTAAAATATTTAGTTGAAGAAATGCAAAGTAAACTACAGTTGCGATTAAATAGAAACATGGTTTCTTAACATTTGGCTTAAGAAATATTTGCAATAAAATATTGTAAGAAAATTGTTTCAACATATTTTAATTAATAGCTTGCTGCCGACCAGTTAATCAATACAAGTGTAGACGTTGTCGAGCCTTAGCATACGGGCGGGCGACTAGTTAATCAATAGAAGTGTTGACCTTGTTGTGGGCTTGTCGAGCGTTGGCATGCGGGCGGCTGGTTGGTAATCAATAGACGTTGTTGTCCTTGTTACATCACCTGGCACACCAGGTGCTCAAGTTATTGATTGATTAACACACTCTACACTAGACAAGTTATTCTTTCCTTTGCCACTGACCTAACAACACCAACTTCAATTTGAATATGAACCGCTCGGAGTACACCAAGATTTGGTATAACTGGTTTTCCTATCTTCAACTGCTAGGGGTACGAATTATTCAATCGAATAACAATAGTGATTGGTATGATGTTACAACAACTATTGCTCGAAAACCTTTTCAGCAAGTTGGAAAGAACATTCTTACAGGCACCAAAATTACCACCGAACCACCTCTTTCACCTATATCTTCAAATGTACCCCAGGAAAAATTTCATCTAAAAAACTGAAACCTAACCGAAAATATGAAATTTTTAGACATTTATCTTCTACTATTTACATTTTTAACTCAGAAAAAAACCAAAATTTATGTCATTGACCTACCGAAAAAAATTCCTATTCCCCTTAACTCTAGACACTTAAAAATAATAAAGACAGGTGCCTAGGTGAAAATAAATTTTACCGAGTAAAACCTTTAATCCTTTCCCACTTCCAAAGTCCACCCTGGTGGCAAAAAACGGTCCTTCTAAGGGCCAACATAAGACTTTTATATTTGGGCTTTCGCTAAAGCCTCAACCCTTGGTGACTAAGTCCCAAAGGGGTTGGGGTTGAAGTGGTTAAAGGGGGGGGGGGGTTCTCCGTTTTGTCCCGGGGGGGGACTTGATCTCGTCGCCGTTCAACTTTGGAGCTGCGTCGACGTACACGGTGGCAGTGGTTATAACAAAAATGCTCCAAATCTATCGTGCGGGTACTCAAATTAAGCGGAATTAAAAGACAAACAAAAAAGGTCCAGTAACATTTTTCGATAAAACCAATGGTGTAAAAGTTATATCACAAAAGCTGAAAAAATCTACATTTTCTATTTTCTTTTACTTAAATATTTCTAAACTACATCATGTGGGCACTAAAATTACGCAGCAAATTGCGTAATTTTAACCGCAACCCTTTGGGACTTAAAGGAACATGGACCTCTTGTTAATAGAGAACAGATGTTAAGTTTATTAAGATCATTTAAATATTAAAACAAGTTAAAACATGTTTTTATATCGTACTGATATTGTTTTATATGGTTTTAATACCAAATTAAACTTGCTTCAAAGTAATATTAAAATTGTTTTTATAATTTTTTTTGAGTGTTGATAGTATGATTTTAAAAGTTTAAAAGTTTCAAATTTTCCATTTCAAGAATTGTATAATGTTTATTTTATTATGTATTACAACTGACTTAAAACATAATAGTTCTTAAGTAAAACATGACTATTCATTTTAGTGCAAAAATAAACTTACAAGAATCGAGGTGGGATGGCTGTGAGAAGCACTGATGGTAGACGACTAAAGACCAGGTCTGTCCTCCAACAATTCTGTGCAATAGCGGTCAAGGTTGTGAAAGCAGTAGGCAACCACTAGGCCAAAGTAGGCCAGACGATGTTGTGTGTGTCGAGGTCACAGACCTGGCCAAAGTAGGCTACCGACCTTCAGCTGGGAGACACATTGACCTACCAGTCAAGGCTTCTGCCTTGAGCTCGCAGTAAAAAGTTTTAAATGACCTTGAAACTTTGTAACCTGGACGGTTTTAAAACTTAAGTTATCACGTTATAACTTCTATAACGTTGGTTTTATCGAAAAATGTTACTGAACATTTTTGTTTGTTTTTTTATTCCACATAATTTGAGTAACCACATGATAGGTTTTGTAAAAGCTTTGAATGACCTTGAAAATTTGTAACCTGGACGGTTTTAAAACTTAAGTTTTCACGTTATAACTTCTATACCGTTGGTTTTATCGAAAAATGTCAGAGAACATTTTGGTTTGTTTTTTTATTCCATGTAATTTGAGTAACCACATGATAGGTTTTGTAAAAGTTTGAAAATGAGCTTGAAACTTAAGTTTTTGCGTTATAAATTCTAAGTAACCACATGATAGGTTTTGTAAAAGTTTTAAATGACCTTGAGGAAAAACTTTCTAAGTCCTAAAATATTAATTAATGGGAAGTTTTAAGACTTAAAACTTTTAAAAGTCCAATGTAAAGTAAAATAAAGAAGTGTTGTTGCTTGTTGGAACAGTAACAAAAGAATGATAGGTTTGAAAAATTTTGTAAGTCCTAAAAATGAATTATTGGGAAGTTTTAACACTTAAAATTTTTACAAGTCAAATGTAAAGTAAAATAAAGAAAGAAGTATTGTTGCCTGTTGGAACAGTGGTGAAAGAATGATGGAAACTAAACTCGCAGCAAAAAGAAACTTGATATTATAAAATAAATGTTGAAGCGAATGTTTGAAAAATTTTCTAAGTCCTAAAGTATTAATTATTGTGAAGTTTTAACACTTAAAATTTTTACAAGTCCTACGTAAAGTAAAATAAAGAAAGAAATGTTGTTGCCTGTTGGAACAGTGGCAAAAGAATGATGGGTTTGAAAGATTTTCTAAGTCCTAAAATATTAATTATTAGGAAGTTTTAACACTTAAAAGTTTTACAAGTCCAATGTAAAGTAAAATAAAGAAAGAAGTGTTGTTGCCTGTTGGAACAGTGGCGAAAGAATGATGGAAACCAAACCCTCAGCAAGGCTCCTGTGGTTTGGGGGGGATGACCTCGAGCCGAGTTGGGGTCCGGCGTCTGCGGTTGAGGCCAGGTGGTCAACCAGCTGCCACACCAGCCCGGCCCGGCTGCCAGCTGCCGTGACCTCGAGCCGAGTTGGGGTCCGGGGTCTGCTCTTGTGCTTCGGCATCAGTTGCTCGCTAGACAGTGAGGTGGTAACATGTTCAGAAGGCGCCCTGAACATTATATCATTTTTGTTGTTTGGTGAAAATATCTTGGTGTTATTTGTATAATAACATCTTGACGTAGGACTGATTAATTTTAAGGCATGGTAGTTTAAGCATGGTAGTTGTTTGTGCTTGTAGATACCCTAGGGTTTGTAGTTTGTTTTTAGTTTGCTGGTTTGGTACTTAGTATTAATTTAAAATCTTTCTTTTACTTACAATATATTTTGCCTGGAGTGTCTAAGTTTAAAGTAATATTTTGTTTTTAAGAATGTTATATGATATGTTTTTAATACCTTTCTATTCCAACTTCCTTTTTCCAACAAGCTTGTTGAGAGCATTCCCTCTCTTGTCTTGTTCTCCTTTTTAGTTAGGGACTCCTTTCAATTCCAATTTCTTTTCCTTTTTTCCTTCCTTCTTTTGGAGTATGGTACACCAATTTATGGTAAATCCCGCTTTTGTAGTGATTACGGCCCACCACACCGAGTCACTTACAACCTCTATACGTGCTGGATGGGTAGTTCGCCTACCTCCGGAGTTTCGCTAGACCTCAGTTGTACTGCGTGTTATGGCGAGTCGCTGCCTCCTTTAGTGTTAGGAAATAAAAACATATTTGTATAACATTTTTCTAAATTTAATTAAACAACCTGCTATTTCAAAATAACATTATTTCTTTTAGCTCAGCGTTGTGCGCTTATGGTGAAGTGTAAGGGATGGTCTATGTCTAGCTTACACCGTAATCATGATGTGCAGCGCTGGGCTCTTTAGCTATTTCTTTTTAACTTAATTTTATTAATTGTTAAACTCTAGGCAGATTGTATTGTAAATTAGCTTTTCTTCTTTTAGGTTTCCGGGTGTGTACGTTTCTGTCAAACCGTACACCCCCATTTTCTTTTAATTATCGAATGACTGACCTACTTATTTTCAAGGTCAACAAAAGACTTAGTGAAAATTTCTTTTAACTATTGAATGACCTTGATTTACTTATTTTTAAGGTCAACAATAGAGTTAGCAAAAATATCTAAGTCTCAAGGTCATTTTGTAAAAGTTTGAATGAATTTGAAACTTAAGTTTTTGCGTTATAACTTTTATGCCATTGGATTTATTGAAAAATGTTATTGGACCTTTTATGTTTGTCTTTCCAATCCCCGTAATTTGAGTACCCGCATAATAGGTTTTGAGTAATTTTTTTACCCAAAGCCAAAGTAGGCCAGACGAGGTTGTGTGAGCCAAGGTCACAGACCCGGCCAAAGTAGGGTACCGGCCTTCAGCTGGGAGACACGTTGACCTACCAGTCAAGGCTGCTGCCTTGAGCTCGCAGTAAAAAGTTTTAAATGACCTTGAAACTTTGTAACCTGGACGGTTTTAAAACTTAAGTTTTTGCATTATAACTTCTATACTGTTGGTTTTATCGAAAAATGTTATTGGACATTTTTGTTTGCTTTTTTTTATTCCACATAATTTGAGTAACCACATGATAGGTTTTGTAAAAGCTTTGAATGACCTTGAAATATTGTAACCTGGACGGTTTTAAAACTTAAGTTTTCGCGTTGTAACGTCTATAACGTTGGTTTTATCGAAAAATGTTGCCGAACATTTTTGTTAGTTTTTTTCCACATAATTTGAGTAACCACATGATAGGTTTTGTAAAAGTTTTGAATGACCTTGAAACTTTGTAACCTGGACGGTTTTAAAACTTAAGTTTTCGCGTTATAACTTCTATAACGTTGGTTTTATCGAAAAATGCTACTGAACATTTTTTGTTAGTTTTTTTATTCCACATAATTTGAGTAACCACATGATAGGTTTTGTAAAAGTTTTGAATCACCTTGAAACTTAGTAATCTGGACGGTTTTAAAACTTAAGTTTTTGCGATATAACTTCTATACCGTTGATTTAATCAAAACATGTTACTGGACCTTTTTTGTTTGTCTTTTAATTCCGCGTAATTTGACTACCCGCATGATAGATTTAGAGCATTTTTGTTATACTCACTGCCACCGTGTACGTCGACGCAGCTACAAAGTTGAACGGCGACGAGATCAAGTCCCCCCCCGCCAACCCTTTTGGGACTTGGAGGTACGTGGACCCCTTGTTAGTCCAAGGGTTGAGGCTTTAGCGAAAGCCCAAATCTGAAATTTTTATGTTGGCTCTTACAAGGGCCGTTTTTTTGCCACCAGGGGGTGGACTTTGAAGGAGGGGAAGGAAAATAGGGTTTTAACCTGAAAGTTTTATTTTTAGTTTTCCATTTTCTTTTACTATTTGTAGGTGTCGAGGGTTAAAGGAATAGAGAGTATTTTAGGAAGGTTGATAATATAGATCTTGGTTTTTTTATAAATTGAAAATGTAAAAGGAAGAAGAATCGTGTTGGAGGATTTGGTATTTTTGGTTATGTTTGAGTTTTTTAGCTGTAATTTTTGCTAGGGTACATGTAAAGGCGAAAGAGGTCTTTTAATAGTAGAAGGTTTAGAAGTAATTTTGATGCCGGTAAAAATGTTTTTTCGAACTTGTTGAAAAGGATTTTGAGCGATGGTAGATGTTACATCATACCAATCTTGATTGTTGTTCGATTGAAAAATTCGCAACCCATAGCAGTTGTAAGTAGGTGAAATAATTGTTTCAAATGGTAAAGTACTCGGAGCGGTTCATATTGAAGTAGGTGTTGTTAGGATGGTTGCAAGGCGGAGAATGAGTTGTTGAGTGTAGAGTGTAGAGTGTGCCAGGTGATGCGACAAGGACAACGACTTGTATTGATTTTTAACTGACCGCCCGCATGCGAAAGTGTGACGCTTCAAGGTCGACGGCTTGTATTGATTGCTAACTGCCCGCCCGCATGCGAAAGCGTGACGCAACAAGGTCAACACTTGTATTGATTAACTGGTCGGCAGCAAGCGAAAGCATGCAAGGTCACCAGAAATATAAACCTAGCCCACTTCGTCTCGTTGGTTTTATTAAACCTATTTCATTTATCTTTTATTTCCCTTATTTTAAAACTCGCATGATAAGGTTTGTAAACATATTAATTCAAATATGTTGTAAAAATTTTCTTACGATATTTTATTGCAAATATTTCTTAAGCCAAATGTTAAGAAACCATGTTTCTATTTAATCGCAACTGTAGTTTAGTTTGTATTTCTTCAACTAAATATTTTAACCAAGAATTAAAGTAATATAATAAAGTAGCATCTTTAAAATATTGTAACTTGTACAAAGTTAAATAAATGTTCAGGGCGCCTTCTGAACATGTTACCACCTCACTGTCTAGCGAGCAACTGATGCCGAAGCACAAGCGCAGACCCCGGACCCGAACTCGGCTCAAGGTCATCCCCCCTCCCAAACCACAGGAGCCTTGCAGCGAGTTTGGTTTGCATCATTCTTTCGCTATTGTTCCAACAGACAACAACACTTCTTTCTTTATTTTACTTTACATGGGACTTGTAAAGTTTTAAGTGTTAAAACTTCACAATAATTAATACTTCTGGACTTGGAAAATTTTTTCAAACATTTTCTTCAACATTTATTTTACAATATCAAGTTTCTTTTAGAATGCCTCCAACAGACAACAATTTTCCTGCTGCATGTGCAATCTGTGAACAAATATATAAATTGGTTGAGCCAGAATATTTAACAGATGACGAAATTATTTTTTGAAAATAGTTTGAGTCCAGTAGAAGATACATCTGATGGTACATCCGATGCTACATGTGATGCTACGTCTGATGGTACAACTGATGAGGAAAATATTTTGGAAGAACCAGTACCAATAGGCGAAGAAACACCGTTAACACATGTAACAATTGACTATGATCCAGAACAATATATACATGCTCTTGTTCGGCGTCGTTTGTTTCCAGTATCAGACACGGAGGAAGATGAAAGCGATTTGGAAGTAGAATATTTAGATAACAGCAATGATGAAAATACTTACAACACATAACATGTATTTTTTAAAACTAACATTATTTAACCTTGGCACTTAGATTTTTTAAAAACTTAAATTATTTGACCTTGACACTTAGATTTTTTTTAACTATCATTATTTTACCTTGGCACTTAGATTTTTAAAACTAACATTATTTGACCTTGACACTTAGATAGAAAATGTAGATTTTTTCAGTTTTTGCGATATAACTTTACACCGTTGGTTTTATCGAAAAATGTTACTGGACCTTTTTGTTTGTCTTTTAATTCCGCTTAATTCGAGTACCCGCACGATAAATGTGGAGCATTTTTGTTATATCCACTGCCACCGTGTACGTCGACGCAGCTCCAAAGTTGAACGGCGACGAGATCAAGATCAGAGTAAGAGTTCATAAACATGGATATGGAATGAGAGGTAGTAGTTATATTGCTTTGCCAAAGAAGATTCAAGTAGCCAAATCTTGTGTTAACGTAAAAAATAAAAATGCTGAATGTTTCAAGTACGCAATGCTTGCAAAATATGTACAAGATAATGTGGTACGACCAAGTAGAGCATACGATGAGGTTTGCTATAAGTATAACTTTCAAGGCATGACTTATCCTGTTGATATTCAAGACATATCAAAATTTGAAAAGAAAAATCCTTTTGCATCTGTAAACATATATGGTTTAGATTCATCGAACAATGTCTACCCCTTGCGTATAACAGCCACCGAACGCAGAGATCATACTGATTTATTATTAATAACAAAAGGTGATATTTCACTTTATGTTTATATTAAAGATTTTGAAGCTCTAGTTTGCAAACAGTTATCAAAAAGTAAAGAAGGAAAAACCACTTGTAAAAGATGTTTCTGTTTTGAAAACAAACCTTTAAGAAGAGGTGGTTCGGAACGTCGGTTGATGACGGAACGTCAAAGATTATGCAGTGGAAACTATGAAGTAAGACTTAAATTACCACACCCTAGCAGATCGCAAGTAAAATTTGACAAAGTTATCCAACAATACAGAATTCCAGTTGTAGTGTATGCGGATTTTGAATCTTCATTGGTTCCACTTGAACAAGAAGAAGGAGAGCAAATTACAAGCGGAACAAAATATCAACTTCACAAACCAAACAGCTACTGTTTAATAGTCAAATCCACTCTGTCTGAAGAACATCCTCAAGAATATGGTTTGACATCTTCACCGAAGATCTATCGTGGAGAAGAAGCAGCTCGATACTTTGTTGATGATTTATACGACATCGCTGGGAAAGTGGAAGCAATGTATGGCAATGTGGTTCCTATTTCACGTATGACACCGGAAGAACTTTATCTTTATGATTCGGCAACAACATGCTATTTGTGTAACAATCAATTTACAGAAATTAAAGTTAAAGTTCGCGACCATGACCATCTGACAGGAGCCTACAGAGGTGCAGCTTGCAACGGATGTAACATCAACTACAAACTACCATCTTTTATTCCTGTGGTTTTTCACAATCTTAGCGGATACGATGGACATTTAATCATTCCTGAATTAGCAAGATACAACGGTAAAATAGACGTTTTAGCACAAACTATGGAAAACTTTATAAGCTTTTCAAAAAAGGTGGGCAAAGTTAAACTTAGATTTGTTGATTCTTTTAGATTTATGCCTTCCAGTCTTATGAAACTTTCTGAATATTTAAGAAGACAAAATTTAATAGAAACAAGCAAAATTGTATCTGCAGAAAAAATGGATTTGGTTCTTCGGAATAAAGTTTTCCCGTATGATTACATCGATGGACTACATAAATTTCAAGAAACATCACTTCCTCCACCAGAAGCATTCAAAAGTAAACTTACCGATTTGGACATTTTACCTGAAGACTATCAACACGCATGCAGAGTTTGGGATGAATTGGAAATGAACACTCTGGTAGATTATTCTGACTTTTATGTAAAACTTGATGTGACCCCTCTTTGCGATGTGATGGAAGAATTTAGAAACACTTGTTTTGAAGCCTACGGATTAGACCCTCTTCATTCTTATACTTCTCCAGGACTAGCTTGGCAAGCTATGCTAAAAGAAACAAAATGCAACCTTCAATTATTAACAGATATTGACATGGTGTTGATGATCGAATCGGGCGTTAGAGGTGGATTGACCCAAAGTGTTACTAGACATGTTAAAGCTAACAACAAATATATTCCAAACTACGATAAAGAAAAACCATCAGTGTTCTTGGGATATTTGCCAACAATTTATACGGATGGGACTTGTCTAATCCACTTCCTTTTGGAAACTTTGAATGGGTTAATCCAGACTCTATTGGTGATATTTCGCAAATTTCAAAAGACGGAGACACCGGATACATATTGGACTGTGACTTTGAATATCCAGAACACTTGCATGATCTTAATAACGATCTTCCGCTCCTTGCAAAAACAGAAGTTTCACCAATTGGCAAACATCCAAAATTAATGATGACTCTTGAAAATAAACAAAGATACGTAGCTCACTTTTGGGTTGTTCAACAAGCACTCCAATTGGGTTTATGTATAACCAAAATTCATACAGTTTTAAAATTTTCCCAATCCTGCTGGTTAAAACCGTACATTGATTCAAACACCAGAAGAAGAGCAGCTGCAACATCAACATCTCAAAAGGACTTTTTTAAATTAATGAATAATGCGATATTTGGAAAAACATTGGAAAACAAAAGAAAACACAAAAATGTTAAATTAGTTACAGATCCTATAAAACTAGAAAAACTTGTACAAAAACCAAACTTTGGAACATCCGTTATCATCAATGAAAACCTTGTGGCAGTATCTATGAAGAAGACAAGCGTGAAAATGGATCGTCCGTTGTACGTTGGAATGTCAATCTTGGATATTTCCAAAACTCACATGTATGATTTACACTACAACAAAATGGTCGCCTTCTACGGTAGAGATAACATCGGAATCGCCTACATGGACACGGACGCTTTCATCTACTGGATTCTTACTGAAGATATGTATTTGGATCTTCGAACATTTGTTCACAAAAATGAATTTGATTTTAGTGACTATCCAAAAGATCATTTAGATTATGACAATGATCGGAACAAAAAGAAACTTGGAAAATTTAAAGACGAAGCAAATGGAATTTTGCTGGAAGAACTTATTGCACTAATGTCAAAATTGTATTCACTACAATTGCATAAAGAAGAAAACAATGTTATTAAAAAAGCTAAGGGTGTAAAAAGTTTGTATCTTAAGAAGAATGTAAATTTCGAACACTACAAGCAATGCTTATTTGAAGAAACGAGTATAACTGCAAAATTCAACACCATCAGAAGTTTCAACCATTAATTGTACAGCGTAACAGAAGTGAAAAAAGCACTCTGCTCCAATGATGACAAACGACACATTCTTCCAGACAAAATTCACACTCTACCATTCGGCCACTATTCTCTCAATCCTATTGATGAGTAAAAAAGAAAAGAAAAAGAAAAAAGAAAAAATGGGGAAATCACATCATGCTCGCTGTGATTTCCCCCTTTTTTAAAAATATGATGAAATGACCTTGAACTATAAAAGCGGATGCGGAAAAAGAAACACTCAATACTAACTTGACTGTGGTAGTAAAAACATCATGACAGAGTTAAAGGAAAATATTGTTAATGAACTTCATAAACCTGCAAGAATAAAGTTTCCACGAAGAAATACTGTTGTAAAAGGAATAAATGATTTATATCAAGCAGATTTAATTGAAATGCAACCGCATAGTAAAATAAATAAAGGATTTAAATACATACTTACGATTATTAATTGTTTTACTAAAGTTGCAGATGCTTTGCCATTAAAAGACAAAACTGGTAACAGCATAACAAAAGCTATGGAAGTAGCTATAAAAAGAGATAAAAATAAAATTAAACATTTATAAACTGATGATGGGAAAGAATTTTTTAATAAACCTTTTGCCTTGTTAATGAAAAAATATAAGATAAATCAATATTCCACAAATTCTGAGAAAAAGGCAGCTATAATTGAAAGATTTAATAGAACCTTAAAAGGTGCAATGTATAAAACGTTTTCGAAAAGAGGTTCTTACGTATGGGTTGATATCTTACCAAAATTAATAAGCGATTACAAGAACAAGTTTCATAGAACTATCGGTATGGCACCTAACAAAGTGAATAAGAAAAACGCTAAACTCCACGCTTACAACGAAAAAAACGCTTACAACGAATTAAAAAGAATACACAGCCAAAAGCTGAACAAAGAAAACCAAGAAAATGTAATGTAAATGATAAAGTTCGAATTAGTAAATACAAAGGAGTGTTTATAAAAAAATGCCTGCCCAATTGGACAAACGAAGTTTTTACAGTGTATAAAGTACAACCTACTGTACCGGAAACTTATATTTTAAAAGATAACAAAGGAAATTTGTTACAAGGCGGGTTTTACGGACATGAATTGTTAAAGTCAACAGTAGGCGATGTCTATCTTGTTGAAAAGGTGTTGCAAAGGAAAAAAGACCAAGTTAAAGTACGTTGGTTGGGGTTTGACAAAACTGAAGATTCGTGGATACCTATAAAAGATTTGATTTAGTTTTAAATCAACTTATTTACTCTTCTGCCTTTGAATAAGATGGAGATTGTTCACCATAAAGATAAATTTAATATTAATAACATTGATGATTTAACTGTAGATAACGTTAAAATCAACAATGGTAAACACGGCAGTTTATTTCCAAACACTGTACGATGTATAGTAAGCGGTCCTTCAAACTATGGCAAAACTAACGTTGTGTTTAACTTAATTACAAACACAAAATGATTGCGATTTAATAACCTATATATTTTTTCAAAGTCCTTACATCAACCAAAGTATCAATTGTTGGAAAAGATCCTGACTGATGTGCCTGATGTTAACTATTACAAATTTAATGCTAGTGACAGTGTTATGCAACCAGACCAAGCTAAGCCATATTCTGTATTTGTATTTGATGATGTATCTAGTGAAAATCATGATACTATTAGAAACTATTTTGCCATGGGAAGACATAATAATATTGATAGCATATATATCGGACAAACATATAGAAAAATTCCAAAACAACTAATTAGAGACAATGCAAATATTTTAGTTTTATTCAAACAAGACGATACAAACCTTAAACATATATACAACGATCATGTAAATGCTGATATGTCATTTGAAAAATTCAAAGAGCTTTGTGGAAAAGCTTGGGCAGAAAAATACGGATTTTTGGTAATTATGAAAGATAAAGCTATAACAGATGGTCTTTACCGCATAGGTTTTGATAAATTTGTTTTAATACATTAATTAACAACATTATCGTACAAGTCTCCATGGTGTAAACATGGTTAATCAGGAAAAGCTATTAAAAGAAATAAAATCACTTAGTGATTCTATTAGACATAAAAACAGAGCGTTAAGATTAGGAATAAGTGAAAGAGAGACATTTCTGGAATCAACATTTAAACCATACTGAACCATTAAAACAATTGGGGCAAAATGTTAAAACTTCAACATTTAATTTTTCCGGAGATGCTATTTTACCCATTTCAAAATTTGAACAAAAAGAAGAATATGAAGGTGTAATAAGTTTTACGCAACAAGGAGAAACAACTGAAGAAGAAAGCGAACAAAGTGAAGAAACGGATGTTTCAACAAAAAAGAAGGTCTTTCTACAAGCGAAGAATAACAAGAAGAAGAAGAGTCTATTAATCCATCCAACTTGAGCAAATTGGGCTCGGATATTGCGTATAAAGGGCCGCTTGCAAGACAATTTGTATTAAAAATGTTACAATCTGCACAGCCAACTCGAAAATATCATACTTTTGGTGCTAGAATAGAAGAAAATGGGCTAATGATTGGAGATAGCAAACTTGATGTAGACGAACATGACAATATTATTATAAATAATAAACAATAAGGGTACAAAAGGATTGTTTGAACTTATTTTTAAACTGAAACCTAATAAATATACTAAAAACGATCTAAACATTTTTAAACAAATATTGGAGGATACAAATGCGCATAAGAAAAATTATTCTAAAAATTTCAATGTTCATAGAAATGCATCAGAAAAATATTAAACTATTATTGCTAAACTTTTCCCACCAAAAAGAAGGGAACCCATGAAAAGAAAATCATTATCTTCTGCTGAAATAAATATTTTACATAAAAGGAGAAAAACAAATCAATCAAGTTTATCAGGAAAAGGATTATTGAAAAACTTGTATGATCTTTATATTAATAGACAAGCTTTTTTCCCATAAGGTTTTTGTGCTCCTTTTTTCTCAGCCTGTGTGCAACGTAGTAGAAATCTAAGAACACCGATAGAACTGTAATTTCCTGTAGATGTGCAGAATTCCATTGAAATTTATATTAGTCTCTTAGAAATGTAGAAAATTGAATTTAAAATTTCAAAAAAATTAACATTAGCCTTATGAGTTGCTGTTTTGGTGATATTATAACAACAAATGTAAACAAAGTTAGCATCATATGTAGCTGTTACATCATATGTAGCTGTTATCACATGCTACTTTTCGTAGAATAAAGATTTGATGTAGAAACATTAAGCCACAATTAATTGGGGCATGGAGTGAAAATATAGAATTTGATCGAAATCAGGACTACTTAGAGAAGATTAGGGATATCATACTCAAATGTGTTCCATTTTACATATATTACTTGCTTAAATAAGATTAAGAGATAAAAATCTTCTGATAAAAAGGGAAGAAAAAAGTACAGTACATTAAGTTAAGTTTCTACCATCCAATGTACTAACTGACATGCAACAGGCAGGGCCGGCGACGGGGGGGGGCAAATGCTCAGGGGCCTGGACTCACAGGGGGCCCGGATCCATGCGAGATTAGTAAAAATTGGGCCCAGAATCGAGATGAGTAAAAAAGGCGGGTTTCTCCATTGCACAGGGGCCCGAAAATCCTATCACCGGGCTTGGCAACTGGAGTATAAATTAGACACATTATATTCAAAATTTTTTTTGGTGGATAGTGGGTAAAATATATATTACATTTTAGTGATAATAATAGGAAGAGAGGGAAGGAGGGAAAAGTTCCAAATGGTAGGAAAGAAGGGAGGAGAGATGGTTAGAAGAGAATGAAGGAGAAAAGGAGGGAAAAGTGGAAAGAAGGTCGGAAGTAGAGAGTGAGGAATTAATGGAGGGAGGGAGAGAACTGTGGTAAGGGGTGTACAGGATAAACTGATTTGATGACTGAAGTTTCACTTTCCTGTGATTCAATAATTATTCTTAAAAAAATAAACACTAAATCTTAATAAAATAGTCAATATCTCAATAAAATACTAATTACTAAAAACCATGCCATAAGCCAGAAATGAAGTAAAATAATTAGTCAAGGACTGAGTCTTTCTCTTTTGTTTTTGGGCCCCCAGTTTGGTTATATTATGTGTTTACATGGAAAACATGTACTATATGAAATGTATTTAGAAACGCATTGGTTGATGAGGGGATTGTATATAAAATTAGCTATCCCTATTTGTCACTTTGAAAATTGGTCGAATTTTCGACCACTGGCGATCTCTAGTACTAATATGATATACTACAACGATATAAACAAATTGGTTGACAGAATGAAGTTGATATATGAAGCTAAACAAGCCGGACATAGTGGTTTAGAAAACGAATCGTTAGCTTTGGTCGGCGAACTGCGAAATCGAGGAGTAATTGCATAAAAATTTGAGTATATATAATACAAGTATAACCGATTAAATATTCAGTATAACCATGAGTGTGGATAAGTTTGGACGGTATTCCGAAACTGGAAGCAAATCAGGATCTTATGGAAAAAGAGGTGGTTTACCACTAACATCCGATGGAGATTATGATATAATTAACAAACGTTTAAAGTTTGTAAATGATCCAAAAGATGATAATGATGCAGTAAATTTCAAAACATTAAAAAGTGAAACATTACCTAGCTTAAAGCTTCAAAATGAAGTGTATAACGCTAATTTTGATAGAATTGTAAATCTTCCGAAACCAATAGATAAAAATGATTCGGTAAATAAAGAATATTTAATGTGGTACATAAACCAAACCTTACGATATGATCCTATGAGTAATAATAAAGTATATGATGCAAAAGATCTTAGAATAGCCAATATAGCAGATCCTGTTAATGATCAAGATTCAGTTACAAAAAAGTATTTACATTCAGTCATCCCTGAAAAAACAGATAAATTTTCCTTTTACAACTTTGTAATACATGATATTGGAGACCCTAAAGATATGAAAGATGCTGTAAACCTTCAATATATTACAGATCATTGTATTACACATGATATTAATACAATTGATTGCAAAAATAAAGTGTTAACTAACGTTAAGGAAGGAACTGCAAAATCAGATGCAGCTACAATAAATCAAATAATGAAATTAAACAATAACAAATGGGATGCGGATGCAAAAATAATTACTAATGTTAAAAAAGGGTCGGATGAAACTGATGTAGCAACAATTGCACAAGTTCCTGTATTACAAGAATATCATAAAGAAGGTGGCCGACAAGCCTTTGATTGCAAAGGGAGACCACTAGTTAATGTTGGAACAGGACTAGCAGACGGTGATGCAGTTACAGTAAAAGAATGGCGTGAAAGATGCTTAAGAACAGAAAAACACAAAAAGTTTTTTTACTGTCAAAACTTGCGATTGACTAACTTAGATGACCCTATTGATATTACTGATGCTGTTAATGTAAATTACATTATAAGACTCTTAAGTGTAGTGTTATATGATGTTTATAACACAATAAAGCCTATAATATCTGATCAAAAACTACATTGGGTTAAGAAAAATGTTATGGAAAAATATTTTTTAAATATGAAAACTGGAAATTTAAGATTTGCTCAAATTGATGCTGATAAAAAAGATACAATCCTACCAAAAGACTGGGTAAAAGTTTATTACCCATAAACAAAATACTTATACATGTTTATTATAAATAAACAATGTCAAACGATAAGTGCATCATTTATTATAAAGAATTTATAAAATAAACAAGCATTGACATTTCTTTTCACTATAAAAAGACCATGTTGAAAGTTCAACGCATCAGTCATAATCGACACGTTATAAAGAGAGGAAGAGGAATAGTATCAACAGCACTTTCTCTTATTACTAAGCCGGTTGGAGCTATAGTTAATAAAGCTATCGATTTATTACCTGTAGAACTACATTTACCAGGAGGTTATCAATATTGTGGTCCTGGAACAAAATTGAAAAAAATACTTGCTAGAGGAGATCTTGGAATAAATAAACTTGATCAAGCCTGCAAACAACACGATATAGCATATTCAAAGTTTGCAGATACTAAAAATAGATCAATAGCGGATAGAGCACTTGCTGAAAAAGCTTGGCAAAGAGTAACATCCAGTGACGCTAGTATCGGTGAAAAAGCAGCAGCTTTAGCGGTATCAGCAGCAATGAAGGGTAAAACGATGTTTGGAGGTGGAAAGAAGAAAGGAGGTGGAAAAAGAAGGAGAAAACCTGCAAAGAAACGTGGAGGAAATATAGGAAGAAAACGACGATCCACCGCAGGTAAAAATAAAAAGAAACAAACAATATGGTCAATGATAAAAAAAGAGGAGGATCATACCTAAGACCGTATCGTGTGTATTAAACAGAAAAAAACAATTACTAATTCCAAATAAAGAATTAACAGATAAAGAATTAATTACTTATGTTTCTTGTTTAAAAATTCCATTTTTTAGAGGAGTGTTTATGAAAGATGCATTACCTGTTAAAATTTAGAAAAATGAAGCCGGAATAGTAAATTTAGATAATAGTAAAGGATCAGGCACTCATTGGCTATGTTATAAGAAACTAGGATCAACTATTTACTACTTTGATAGTTTTGGTAATCTCCCACCACCAAAAGAACTATAATATTACTTTAAAACAGCTAAAAATGTCCTATACAATTATAAAAGAGAGCAACCTGATGATACTGTAATCTGTGGACATTTATGTTTAGATTTTTTAACAAAAAGCGTTAGTCAACTTTAAGATGTCTTCCTATACAGTATCATTAACTGGATACTTAGTTCATCTACTTTGCAAAGTGTTCCTTTCCCTGCGCTAAGTTTGGAAAAAGATAAATTATGGGAAGCCGCATTATTAGATATAACAACTTATAATTCTATTCCCAATGTTACTGAAAATGTTAATGACAAAATACATTATTACAAAACAAAAGATAAAAATACCAACAAATATTCAGATATACAAGTATTTAGTTTACCCACTGGAGCATATGAAATTGATGATATAAATGAAGCGATACAAAATCATATGGGAAAAGATAATATAACAATAAAAGGAAATAACAATACTATGAAAGCTGAAATTAAATGTAAATATTATATAGATTTTACCAAAGAACATTCAATTGGTAGTTTATTAGGATTTCCTAAAACAACAAAAATTTTAGAACCTAATATTAACCATTCAGGTGATAGAACTGTGACAATAATGAAAGTTAACAGTATAGATGTTACATGTAATATTATACATGGTTCTTATAGAGATGGTGAAAATACTCATATATTGCACACATTCTATCCAACAGTCGCTCCGGGTTTTAAAATTGTGGAAAAGCCACAAAACTTAGTGTACCTACCGTTAAACACCAGTTTTATTTCAGACATTGTGGTGAACATACTAGATCAAGACGGAAATAATTTAAATAAATTTCTGTTTTAAATGAAAAAACCAATTTCTGTTTTAAATGAAAAAACCAATTTCTGTTTTTAAATGAAAAAGAAAACATTGATGGTTAACACTGAGTATGCTAAACCTAGAGCAGTGTACGTTTATATCAAATCAAAAGCAGGGGAATGAGACTATCTGATATTTTGCACTTTAACACAGACTGAGCAAACAAATCTAGTATTTTGCACTATCTTTTAGTCTATATATGTAATGTCGGGATGTAAAAAAAAATCAAAAGTGTGAAAACAAACAAATAAACAAGTGTCCCTTATTTTGATCATGATTACTATTCATTTTTATTAATACCCTTTGTGTATTTTCAGGTTGAGTGTGTCCTCATTGTCGCAAGACATTCATGCGGAAGGACGTCTTGATGCGTCACCTTCGAGACCACTGCAAGGTTGTTCGAGGTGCTGTGTTCGCCTCATCTTCGACGCATCCGGCTGCTCAAGCTGTGCCTGTGACGGTGCAGCCTGTCCCCTCTCCTGCTCCGTCTACATCCAGTAGCGACAGCAGCAACACCGGTGATGAAGATGAGGTAGCTATCCCTGACAACCTAGCTCCACAACGCTTTGTTGAAGTCGAGTCTGCGTTTTTGGGACGGCTAAAGACATACAGCCTTCGTGAACAAGCTTCAAATGAGAAAACTCTTCCAGTTCTCCTGACGGACATTTTTGGTAATTTAGTAACTCTCATGCACCGTATTCTACGTTGTGTCACCGCTATAAAGGTAAACTTGTGGGTCGAGTGTGAATTTGTAGACGTTCATGGGGAAACATGTCGACGAGCCTTTAAAACAAAGAATGTCCCCATACTCCGCACGACCAATGTGGAGGATGTGTGTAGTGAGTTTTTTGATAAATTAATTTTAGAAAAAGAGACATGCGAGATGAAGGGATCTGGATGGTCCTTTGTGCGGGTGTTAGACATGGAGGTGAGAGTGAATGTGTACCGCCCGCTCAAAGGAAGCTCGTACATCGCTTTACCTCAATATATTGAAAACAAAAAGGCTGTCGTCAATGTGTTGAACCAAGACGAAAGATGTTTTATGTATGCCATGCTGACCAAGTACCTTATGTATCCTCATCCTGGTCAGTTGCGTGAAACTGACTTTACACCTGCAGTACACGCACTCGCCAATCTGGGCTTCACCGGTCTCGAGTATCCGATGCGGCTGGATAAAATTGGTAAATTCGAAGAGACGAACGGGGTAAGTATCAACCTATATGCGATTGATGAGGAGAAAAAGAAGAAGAATGGGCGTTTCCAAATACGACACATCGTATACCCCCTTCGAATCGCAAAGAGGGAGAGGCCAAACCACTTTGACCTCCTTTACTTGACCGATGAGGAGAAGTGCCACTATGCCTACATTTCAAATTTTGAGAGGTTGGTAAGCGGACAGTTTTCAAAGCGTTTTCACAGTCTGTATGTGTGCAAAAGGTGCTTTGCCTACTTCGACAATCAACCGAACAATCTAAACAAGTCTGGTCAAGAGCGACTAAACGAGCACAAACGCTACTGCTTTGACCATGCCCCACTCCGTACGGACATTGCTGAAAATGAAAAAATATCATTTACCCGCCACGAGAGAACACAGAGAAGCCGCTTCACTATCTACACAGATTTTGAATGCATGCTTGTCCCCTACAATGGTGAACAACCACTTAACCCCACACCAACAGCATGCACCTCCAGCATGGGATCCGGCAAACTCGAGACCGGGACTACCACACCACCGCCACCATGGAGACAACATCAATTCTGTGAGCGTCAAGACCAAAAACGTTCATGTGCCCTACTCGTATGCATACTACATATGCGACGGTCATAGGAACGGAGATGAAGGAGACGTCGACGAAAATGATGCTGACACTTGTGAGACCTTCTCAAAACTACGGTTATATAATGGTGCTAACGCAGGAAAGCACTTTATGTCTGCTCTGCGAGACGATATTACAACGATATCTAGGATCCTGTACGGTCAGAGACAACCTGGTGATCCACCACGCCTTACACCGAATGAGGAGTTAGAGTTTCAAGCTGCCACAGTATGTTACATCTGTCGGCAGGACTTTAACCCCACATCAAAGTAAGGGACCACCAACACTCGCCACCGTACAAGTACCGAGGAGCAGCACATCAATTATGTAACCTGCAGTTTAAGGAGCAAGTCACTGTAAATGTCTACCTTCATAACCTCAGTAACTACGATGCACATTTTATCGTAAGATAACTGAATATCGACGGAGGTGAAGTTAATGTTCTAGCCAACAACGAGGAGAAGTGTATTTCATTTTCCAAGAGATTTGAGTATCCAAACGCAGGCCGTCACGCTGGTGTGAGAGTGCGATTTGTTGACGCCTACCGTTTCTTGGCTAAATCATTATCGACATTAGCATCGCTTCTTCCTAATGATGAAATGAAGGTCTTACGAGCCCGTCACCCTGACCCAGAAGAGAGTAATCTTCTCAAGAGGTAAGGAGTCTTCCCCTAAAAATACATCACTTCTTTGGACACACTGCAAGAAGAAGCCCTTCCACCGATTGTCGAGTTTGAGGAGGACATCAAACCTGAAGACTACGCCCACGCACAACAAGTCTGGGAGAAATTCAACTGCAGGACTATCGCGGAATACTCCAATGTTTACCTAGAAACAGACGTCATGCTTCTCGCTGATGTATTCGAAAGTTTCCGTGATAAGTGTCAGAAACATTACAATCTGGATCCTGCACACTACCTGACTCTTCCATCATATGCGTGGGATGTAATGCGTAGCGGATAACAAGTATACAAGAGGTGATGACGAAGAGTTTGACGACGACACCTACTTAATGTATTACGACGCCAACAAACTTTATGGATGGGCAATGTGTGAACCACTTCCGTACGGAAACTTTGTATGGCTTTCAGATAAGGAGATAAGGGAGCTGAAAGATGAACTCATGAGTCTACCGTCAAACAATGAGTACGGTTATGTTTTGGAGGTGGATTATCCACTTGACGCCACCCTTCACGACAACCACCGAGATCTTCCTTTCTGTCCGGAAGTGGTTAAAGCGCCTATGGACCAACTACCCTATGACCCTGATGTCCTCATCACGACAGGAGTTGGAAAGTCTCCAAAATTGATGGCTACCCTGAATGACAAGACCGGCTACGTTATCCACTACCAATACTTACAGCAAGCATTGAAGAGCGGACTACGTATTCGGCAAGTTCATCGTGTGCTACAAACAAGACACATGGATGAAACCGTATGTCACCCTAAATACCAGACTCCGCCAGTTAGCCGGGGATAATAAATTTGAAGTAGAGTTATTTAAACTGATGGTTAACGCGGTTTATGGTATGAGTCTCCAAAATGTTCGTAAACATAAAAATTTAAAACTCTGCACTGACCGTTATGGCTATATTAAGTATGTAGCCAAGTCAAATTTTAGCGATAGAGTTTGGTTCGATGAAGACTTGGTACTGCTTAACATGGCAAAAACGCGGGTGGTGGTAGACAAACCTGTTTATGTGGGTATGACTATTTTGGATCACTCGAAATGGTGGATGTACGGTTTCCACTACAGGATGGTAGAGCGGTACGGACGTGAAAATATCGAAATGGCCTATATGGATACTGACGGCATTGTTTATAAGATCCTTACCGCCAACGTCTACAGAGACATGTTACAACATATGGATGAATTCGACACCAGTAATTATCCCCCACTCCACCGCCGCTATAACGATAACAACGTTCGTAAGCTGGGGAAGTTCAAAGATGAAGCTGGTGGTAAAATCCTGGAAGAATTCATCGGTTTGATGTTAAAGCTCTACTGTATGACATTCTTGGATGACGGAAATGTCCGTCCTATGCCACCGATCAAGCGGGCCAAAGGGATAAACAGAGCTGTTGTGAGAGACGAACTGAGTGTGGATGACTACAGAAGATGTCTACAAAACCACACGGTGAAATACACGGAAAACAGCCGTTTCATGAGCCGAAGACACATAATATACACAATTATTGTGAAGAAGCGCTCTTTAGCACCATACGATGACAAGCGTTTCGTTTGTGAAAACGGTGTAAGAACACTTCCGTGGGGTCACTACCAGATCAGAGACCCACTCGCACAGCTAGTAGCTCTCCTACCGCCATCACCTTAGCCTGGACCTTGTCTCCCCGTCTCCAACCAGAACCATCAATGAAGACAGCATAGTTTATTTACGGTGCATGAGAGATTGGACAATAATGGTGGACACTTTAGTTTTAGTTACCAAACAGTTTTTTCTTTTTTCCGGTATTAAAAAAAACCTTAGTTACCTATTTAGATTTTTAAATTTGACTTGTATCAAGTTTTGTTTGTGAATAAATAAATAAATATGAAAATTTGTTCATTTAAATCATTTACCTATGTATCATTCTGTCAGTAAAAGCTATTCAACATGGTCTTTTATAAAGAATTCAGAATGTAAAGCATTATAAAAAGAAAATATATATATCTTTACTTTGTGTTTTATATAAACTGTAAGTGCAAGTGAAAGGGAAACACCGTATTTGGAACCCTATGCTTGTAGTGATCTTCTGATAAATCAATAAACTAAATTTGTTATTTAACAAACTAGAACTCTGGATTTGATATATTAAAATTAAAATTAAAAAGGATGCGAGAAAAAATAACAAGAAATATCTTAATACTGAGTACTCAAGTTTATTTTTTCAAAAAACATATTACATCAAAAACATATTACAGTACAATTTAATTTTTACCATATATATTTACAAAGAGTCTCTTGATAAGTGCATCATTGTGAGCAGTCGAAGAGAAGTCGAAGAGCTGCACAAAGTCCGTCATCTTCATACCACTGTGGTGAGTGCGTAGGTACAGGTAGACGAGACAGTAGTGTCCACAGACCGTGGTGTTGTCACTCTGAAGGCGATGCTCCTTGTGCAGGTAGCGACGAGCGTTGCGTCTCAGAAATCCTTGGTAGAAATACAAGTGTGGAGGCTGGCCGTAGCTGTCGAAGAATTCAATTATTCCGCTTGACTCTTCTCCGCCGTCTAAGTAGAATGCCACCCAATGAGTACCATCTGCATTATGCGGATCGGTATTTACAATCATCGCAGTGGACGGTGATATCCGATATGGTAGTTGGTCGGCAGCGTAGACGCCGACATTTTGCACAGGCAGAGCCGAAAGATATTTTTCAATTTCCAGAGTATTCATTCTACAGTATCATAGCCGACAGTAGCTGCAGCAGTTGAAGTACTAGTAGTAGTAGAAGAGCGAAAACAAGAGCAAAAGTATGAATCCCTATCTCTAATATAATCTTCATGTTCGTCAATTTTGTTGTTAGGTGGAGCAAACCTCGTATGGCGACACAATTGGTCAGTGCGCAACGCGTGTGCAATGAGTTGTGAGTGCAACAACGCAGAATATTTGTCGACAGTAGATTGTTGATTGATTGCAGTGATCCGCAACCTTTATCACAAACATCGATGACATGAGTAGTGACGAAATCAATGATGTGATGTCGCTTTAAATATTCTTTCTTCTCCAACCCTTTGTCGTAAACTGTCGGGCGTTTTGAAACGCAATCGGTTAACTTGCTGAAGAGTGTGTAATACGGTATATCACCTTGTCCCCACTGTAGACCGTGGCAATATTTTGTAAGCCAGTAGCTTTCTCTCAGTTTTTCGTCTGATAATTCAGATCTTTCATACGGTGATTTGGCGATATGATGCATGAGTAGTACACCGCTGTCCGCTTCTAGTACACAAACCTCTTTTATTATGTATTCGTTTTGATTGTCTACGAAGCATTGAATATCCACAATGACGGGTGCGGCTAGGTTATGTTTTCGATGTGATCTGAGTAGACGATCCATCTTGAACGAGTGACTGATGTATACTGAAGTCGCCGGTCTGTGTGTTTAGCCACCAAAGTCCACATTCACGTTGCGATGACGATCGATCTCGTGACATTGTCGAATTCCGCATAAACCAGACAGTTGACGGTCTCTGTGAGGGCGTCGTCAAAACCGAGCTCCATGCGTACTCTCCCATTGCGTACCAGGTTCCAATGTGTCGTGTCGCTGGCCGACAGATCGGGCGTCAAATCAAAAGCTATAATACAATAGCCATCGTCAAAGTCATCTTTGGCGATAACGTTACCGCTATCGCTAAACTGAATGCCTGTGCCGGAAAACAGAGTGTGATACGCCATTATATATTTTCCTTTATTGGCTTCAAAGTGTGTTTGTATCGGTTTGGACGGCACTTGTTCACCGTCTACATATAAAGAGAAGTAGTTCATTTTGAAATGCTGGAAGTTGTACGGGTTAAATTTCAAATCTCCATTATACGCCTTATTGGTAACCATGCCGACGATAATACGTTTCGGCACTTGACCTAGGAAAACATTGTCCAAAATCTTGCTTCTTATGCCGGACGGCAGTGTGAATGTTTTCAAGTCCACTCTAGTGATTGGGTATTTAGCTGTGGCCGTTTGAAGAGCTCTATCGTGTGCCAGCAAAACAGTAGGACTTACTTTACATCTGCGCACCCATAGGTTGGCTTCGATCATTTTCACTTTGAAATCACCAGCGTTCACCATCAGGGAGAATGCATCTTTTGATCGGATGAATTTGAAACGTAGTTCAACACCGTTTAGTAGAAATTTATTCTGATTACACATATCCAAATGTATATGGCCGAGCATGTCACATTCACGGCTTTTGTTTGTATATTTCCGTCTCACTTTTAGTCCGTCATTTTCATCTGTACAGTTGTTCATATGTCCGGCATCGTCTGCTGACCATACGGCGCAAGATAAATGCGACTTTCTAGCATCGTATCCGTAGTTTAAAACTGTTTCGATATACGCTCTATAAGCGTAGGTATTGTTTTGTGGCGTGACCAATTTCTGGTTCATACTCATATCCACTTGGCTGAAAAGTGAATGTAGCCAATTGTTGACGGGTCCGATTACGTCTGCTTCGGCATCCTCAGTGACGTCAGTTCCATTTGCTTTGACGATAGACGCTGTGATTTGGATCATTGTCTGCGATAGATCCGTCTATTCGTCACCATCGCCGGGCACGACAAACTTAATGGGCGAGTCATCGGTGAGAGTAGAGATCGGTTTGTATTGAACCCATTTTCCATTTTCGATACTGGTCTGTGTTGGCGGTAAAGAGAACAAGTCCAGCTCAGTCTTGACGCATTCACAAGATTTTTTATGTAAAAAAGACATTGTGACGCTGGTGGTGGTGGTGTTGATGGTGCGTGTGTGTCTAACCAAAAATATCTCTCGCTATAGTAGACGAACTCTTCTTCTTCTTTTGCTTCCTCTTCGGGCTCGATCGCTTTTTCACCTTACGCTTATTCTTACCAGCTGCTGCTGTTGCGACAGATCGTCTCTTCGTCGACGTCTTTCCTCTGAGGAGTTTAGCCAAAGACTGAGGTGTGACACGGGTTATACGGCCGCCGCCACCGCACATAGCGCGTTTCGCGGAGGTCCTACAAATTGCGCGTTGCGTGTTACCCTTACGCGCTGCGCGACGTCTTTTCGCGCTAGGGCCGCCGCCACCGTGCAGCACGCGTTCCAATTTGCTATCGGCTTTGTGTTTGAGCGATCCCGTAAACTGTTTGAGTCTCGCGCTGGCCGCTACCTTGGGATCCATAGTGCCGGCGGCGATGTCGCCCAAAAATCCAACACCGGATTTCAAAGCCTCTTGACCAAAAGCTTTCGCTCCCGACTTGATCAATGGTGCGATAGTGCGAAACATACCGCCGAGAAAACTGCCCACTCCATGTCCTCGCTGATATCCCGCTCCTCGAAATACTCTGTCGCTCGCACCGCCGGTCTGCAACTTTTGACGGCGGTAGTACGCCAAATACGGATCGTTTGAATTCATTATTACTGCTGCTGCTGCTGCTGCTGCGCCCTTTTGAAATGTAGCTTCACGTACGACGATCCAAAGAGGAATGACAGGCTTTTCCCTGTGTGATCCCTTAAGTCGATTTCGACATTTTCAAATGTACCCTTCATGACGGGCACGTAATGCGGACTTGCATAAACCGTTGTTTTATATGCACCGTGAACGTAGTTATCTCTTTCGATATTGACAATCTTCAATAACAGTGCTGTAGTGTCACCAATCAACTGCGGCTCTACCAAATCACAATATACATAGATATGCGGTGGGGTCCCCATAGTTAGATCTGGTTCCCATAAGCCGAGAACTGAAGAAGCATCTTCCGGTGCTAGATTATCTTTAAAAGGGTCATAACCCAACATTAGAGATAATTCGTGGCTTATCTGTATTATGTTCACTGCAGTTGTGTTCAACACACTCATAATGACTCTTTTTGAATCGGTCAAGTATTCAAATTCAATGAATTAATTTATATCCGCATCGCTATTTATTACTTTTAATAAATCTGTTATACTTCTGTAATATCCTGGTTTTATTTTGCGCATCAATGATTTCTTTTCAAATAATGGATGTAATTGATATTCGATCCAGATATACGAATTATCGTTGACTGTCATTAATGAACACGGATATTGCGCTTCCACCAATGCCATCTCCCACTCGCCACCTTCCAGCCGTATTTGTTTAGGCATGTGTTTAGTGTATTCGGTCACGGTGTTTTCGGGGAAATAATCCATAGAACTATTGCTTGGCAATGTCAAGTAAAATTGGTTTTTACTAGACGTGTTGTAAATCTTTCGCTTTCACCCAAGAGTTGAATTCGTCTCCGTAACCTTCCCACTTGACCAGGTAACGCTTACTGCGACCACGGCCTTTCGTGTCCAGTATTTTATCGATTTTAAACAGGTGGTCACTTCACTTTTTGCACTTCGTGTTCGTAAAACTGACCGGACAACTCTTCACCGTTGAGATCCGTGAGCGTGTACAGTGGTAATGGCATAAGTGTATTTACTCGGTGTATTACAAACACTTCTTTACTCCAATTAATCACGTAACCTTTGCTAAACGTACCTTTCTCCTTAGCTATACGCACTGTATCGCCGACCTTCAGTTTCGGTCTAGCGCGTTTCGGTATATTTTTGTACATGTGTTTCCACACACTGAACACTACCTCTCTGTTTCTAGCGTCCACATCGACTGGACGCAGTCTGTTGCCCAAGCTCTTGTGCGGGCTGTTGTTGTAAGCATTCAATAGTTTGTCCAATACATCGATATATCTAAATGTATTTTTATAAGTCAAATATCGCCACATGCGGGTTTTCAATGTGCGGTTTACACGCTCAACCACGCTAGCTTTTACATCGGAGTTTTGCGTAGTGACATATTTTATTTTATAATTTTTAAACAGTTGTTTCGTCTTGCTGCCCGTGAACTCGGTACCTTTGTCGGTTTGTAGACAACGTGGTGTTCTAGTTGCTTCTTTGAAGATATCCTCAAAAGCATCAGCCACTTCTGCTCCTTCCTTCCGCTTCAACGCTCTCACATATAGTCGTTTACTAAACACATCAATTACACTTAATAAGTAATTGATACCGTCATTGTATTAACTCAGTCCACGCATGTCGTTTAAGTCTGCTTGCCAAAGTTCATACGGTCCAAACACTGCGTGTTTGTCTTGCGGTCTTGGGTTGCGTGTGAATCTTTTACGTACTGGTTTATGCAAAGTATATGTGTCCTGTGTTTGTAACCAATCAATCACTTTACGTTTCGGGATGTTCTCATTTCTTGTCGCTCGCAACAGTGGTGATACACCACCATACGATAAAGGCTCGTTTGGGTCGTAATACAATCGGTCCATCGCGTCTATGGTTTAAACTTCTCCCACTTCATGAGTGAGTCCGGACTTATATACCGTCCTCTCGTCGGCGTACTAGGCGATCTTATTTGAGGTAATGCCGCCGCCGCCGCCGCCGTTTCTGCCGCCGCTGCTGTTTTCGATCTTACTCGACTCGCTATCGGTGACGCAGTAGGAGTTGGATACATTAAAGCTGCTCTCGGACTGAGTGTCGACTGCTGATTGTGATTGTTTTTATTACCATCGAGAAACTGTAACGCTTGTTTGTTGCCGATTATCGTTCTGGGAACATTGATTTCTTGTAGTACGCGCATTACTTCCTCCCAACCCGCCGGCATGGTATCCATTTTACGTACTCTCACTATACTATGCAACACGTCTTCGATATTGGAATTAGGTATTTCCTCATTATTGACGTAAACAGTGCCGTCACCGCTCCACTGCACCGGGTTTCCACTACGAGCTAACACATTTAATAAATTACGAGCGTCGTTTTTGTAAATCTTCGGAAAGATGCGAGTAAATCTTCCTCCAATATAGCAGCTCTCCTACGCTCATCACCACCACCACCACCACCACCACCATCACCACCTACACCGGTGTCCACTATCGGTATGTTGATCGGTTGACGTTTACTTGAAGCGATATTTAAAAAATCTATTTAATACTTGGTTATATAATTTCCACTTTTCACTGTCATCGATCTTTTTATCGTTCATTATATCTTCCATTTCCTCGTCCAAACTCTTGTAGGATCGTTTAACAGGAGACGGATGTTGTGGTTTTTCGTTAGCAGACGGAGACTGTAGGCGCTCAAGTAACTCTTGCGGTACAACAATCATTTTTCTTGCATGTTCCATTTTGCTAGCCTCGTGTTTCTTTCTGGTACTAGCCTCCTAAAGTGTAACTTCACGCACGATGTCCCACAATATAGCAGGGAATGACAGGGAATTAGTCCAACCGTCTCTCTTACGTCATTGATCAAGGACGCGACCGACATATCTACCCGTGTATTAGTTGTTTAAAGCTGATTGCACTGCTGCTTGCAGTACTGTACTTAATAGTAGTGGGATAAAAAATCCACCTCCTTGCTGTACAATATACTTACGCTTCTTGGACAATCCTTCACCCCGTTTGACAATTCGTCGAAGTGCGGTTTTGTATTTTCCCAATTGCCTTTTACTTTTATCAGACAGAGGGACGTTACCACGTAACACAATATAAGCACACTCGCATACTGATCGAATGCGACTGACATCACACACCCTTAACAGAGCTTTGCGCTCCTTGGGGTTTGCGTGTATCAAAGCTTCGAGCAGAGCTCTGTCCTTCCGCAAGCACGACATGGTGACTACTGACCTTAACACGTTAGTCTATTTGCGTTTTTGTTTCGGTGCATACATGAAATGATAAGTGTCATTTGGAAATATGCAGCTTTGTATCCGCACATCATCGGGCGTAGCCTGTTTTAAATCTATTAGTAAATACCCGTGTGGTTTATTTGTAGCGTCAGTATAGGCCTCCTCGATAAACTTTGGATTATCAGGATATGTTTGTCTGGCTAAACACTTGATCTGCACTTTATCTCTCGGATGTTTAAAACAGACCATGTAATGAGCATTGAGAGATATGTCCCGCTGTCCGCGTCCTTGGTGAAATAGGTTTTGAGTTATAAAGAACACACTTATGTTCCTATGATGACAACCTTTAGTAAACAAATCGACCACTGTATTGTCTGCTTCTCGCATCATGTCGTCTATGATTACCAAAACCGGTTCCTTACCGTCAAAGTCTTCCAAGTTCGGCATACCTTCAATATAGTTTATTTGTGAATTGTCACCACTCGCACCACCACCACTGCTACTATAATGCCAGTTTATTCTAGCAAATTTTGTATCACACATTTGTGATATGTGTTTTATAAATTTCGATACAAACACTGACTTTCCACTACCCGATGGTCCCGCCACTATGGCTGAGAACGGGTGTTTCCACCTCAAGTCCATGATTACTACTGACATTATTCACCACTGTTTTTTCATCACTTAAAACTATACCCATCAGTCTAATGATTAATTTTCAACACTTTAAATCTATACCTCGGTTTTCTGTACAGCTAAAGGAGTTTCAGGTTAAGTTCAATAATCAACACAGATTGTAAGTGTGGATAAAATGTTTATTGGATATATACATTTTTAGAAAAGGTTCATGTTTTACAAAAAATAATGTCTTCAGGCTTCTTGAGTCTTGCTTTACAATGAATAATATTTTTTTATATTAACTCGAGCGGAGTGAAACTCGTACCTGGCCTCGCAGCTCGCTTCACCATACGGAGACGATCCCCGAAGCCCTTGTTGTAGAGCTCGATGTCGTTGTCGCTCAGCACGGAGTTGAAACGGCTGGGAAGGTAGACCCGCAGGAAGAAGTCGTCCCCGATTTGACCCTCCAGGATGACGACGATCGTCTCGCTGAACAGTGTGGTGACCCTCTCCATGGAATTGATGAGGTAGCCGCACTCCTCCCGAAGATCGGCAAGCCTGGTGTATGCCGGGGAGCTGGACTTGCACGTGTTGGGGGAGGTCCTCAGGTCCATGGTCAGGCCGGTGGCGGGTGAAGTCTCAGAGTTTGCCTGTGAGGAAGCCATCTTATAGTAGTGACGATCGATGATGATGGAGCTCAGGGAAACTAGCTGGTGTGCTGGCGATGACCGATGCTCTGTCGGCCCGCGTCTCGGGTTTTATGCCCCATGCGCCATCTTGGATTAGGTGTGGAGGGGGAAGGTCAGGCTCGCAGCTGTCGGTGCAGGTGTTTGATGGTCAGACTCGCAGCTGTCGGTGCAGGTGTTCGATGATTAGAGGGGAGACTCGCAGCTGTCGGTGAGAATAAGAATAAGAATAAGAACTTTATTTCTCCATAAATATACAAATATGTACATAGAGAATGGTCACATATGGAATACCATTACAATGTCATGTCACAACTTAAACTAACTTAGAACTACTGTTAAAAAAATCATTCAAGGAATAAAATGCATTTTCATATAAATATTTTTTAACTTTTTTTAAGCAAAATTTGTTAAAAGCAGTTTTCATTTCCAGCAATAAAAGTTTATTTATTACTTTGCGAACCATATAGTCAGGAGATTTTTCAAATTTTGCTGTAGAGTGAGAGGGATATATTATAAAATTATGTCTCGTGTTGTACACAATTGAGGTATTTTCAAAAAGATTTCTATTTTTCATGAAAAATTTGCATAATTCATAAATATAAAGGCAAGGCAAAGTTAATAATTTAGATTCTTGGAATAAATGCTGACAGGGCTCATCAACCGCAACATGATGTAAAATTCTTATGGCCCTTTTTTGAATTCGAAATATTCTATTAAAATTTTCAGATGAGGTACTTCCCCAAATAACCAAACCATAAATAAGTCTAGATTGAATAGTTGCAAAATAAACCGTTCTTAAAATACTTTAATTAATTGAGTTTGACAGTACTTTTAGAGCAAAGCAAGATGAATTCAATTTTTTGCTTAAAGTTTCAATGTGTGCAGAATAGTTTAATTTGGCATCTATTGTTATCCCTAAAAATTTGTAAAAAGTGTTTTCAGTTTGAATTGTATTTTGAAAAGGTTCACGAGTTTTAAATTTTATTATTTCCGTTTTGTTTTCATTTAATTTTAATCCATTTTCCTTAAACCAGGCACTTAAATTATCTATACAATCGCCTATATTATGGTCTAGATCATCTTGACTTCCTCCTTGGACTACCATGGTAGTGTCATCTGCATATTGAATTGTATTTGAAAATGTGGAATTTACATTTTTGGGTAAGTCAGCAACATAAATTAAAAAAAAGAATCGGTCCTAATATAGATCCTTGTGGGCATCCTGTATAGCCAATTTCCCACTTGGAATCATACATTCCACTTTGGTCATTTATGCGCACTAACTGCAAACGTTTTTCAAAATAGGATTTGATAATATTAATTGCTGGACCTCTAATTCCATAATTTTCCATTTTTTCAATCAGAATATTTCTGTCAATGGTGTCAAATGCTTTTGACAGGTCACAAAAAATTTCTGCTGTAGAGGATTTACCATCCAAGTTTTTAATAACATGATCAATAAATTTTGAAACTGCATCAATAGTTGAAAAATTTTGCCTAAATCTAAACTGTTCTTTGTTAATTATTTGTTGTTTTTCAAGGTAAGGTAAAAGCCTATTTAAAATTATCCTTTCCAACAAATTTGAAAAAACTGATAATAATGAAATCGGTCGATAATCATCTAGACTTTTGCCTTTGTTCTTTTTTATTGGCTTAGTAATGGAACGCTTAAGAAGGTCCGGGAATATCCCTAACGTCAAACACTGATTAAATATGTTCGCCAAATGAGGAGCAACAATTTCGCCTACTCGCTTGATTAAAAACATTGGAACCTCATCCCACCCTGAGGATTTTTTATTTTTAAGTTTCCTAATAGCTGATAATATCTCATTTGGCACAACTGGATCTAAGAAAAGCGAACCATTTAGATTACTGCGGTAGTTTTTTGAATAGGTCAAAGCAGCATTTACATTTGGCTTGAGATCCAATTTTTGAGATATATTTAAAAAATGTTTTATGTTTATGTTTATGTTTTTTTAAGTATTTAAACCGGTGAAAACCGGTTATGAAATTTAAACCGTCACCCGCTTTTTGTTAGGTGTCCGCTTACGTGTTTTTGGCGGGAGGGGTGATGTAGTTGGGGTGTATTGCGTAACAGTCTGGGTGAGTCCATCGATTTTCGGTACGCCACTCGCTTTGTCAATCTACATGTTTTCCAATCTATCAAATAGATTTTTTACATTTTTAAACATTTCCCCTTCTTTGTCCAAATATAACCCGCACATAATCACCATTTCCGCTCCGTCATACATCTCCATTTTCAATAGTAGTGGTCCGTTGTTTGCTGGGTTTTGTACTGCGTATAGTTTTCCATCTTCCATCCATGAAACAATAGGTGAATCGTCTGTCGGTTTCGGCACCCATCCTGGCTTTTGCGTGATTTCCATCTTTTGATTTTTGGCCGGTGATGTTTTCCTTTTTCTGCTGCTGCTATTTTTCTTTTCTCTAGTTTTCGCTGGTGGTGCTGATGGTGGTGGTGCTGATGGTAGTGGTGATTGTGGCGGCACTGCGTTATCGTTTAACGCGTTGATCTCCTCCATAAACGAATTAAGGTATTCGTTAATCGACCCGTGAGCACTCATGTCTGTTCTGTGTGGGAGATGGCGCGCGACTGAAATTAATACGCTGAGGTGACTGTCTCGGTTTTCGTTGGTCACGTGATTGTGGGTGGCTACTAATATTCATAACTCGGTTTGGTGTTTGTAACGAGTGATGTTCGACAATAGCCACAATGATACAGGCTTTTGATCTTGTCCCATTGAGGTTTTTACACGCTAGTTGTTTTTAAAACAAATTCAGGTTGCTTGGGTTCTGTTCACTTGGTATGTCGTCGTAATTTATGAAAATGCACTTACGACAACACCTCTCTACAAAGTCTGCCCATGGTGATGGTTCGGTTTTGAAGTAAATCAGTTCTATTGTTACGTAGTTTTCAGCGTAATAGCTCATGAGATTATTACACAAGTCGAAGGGTATACGCTCCTCTAGTTCGTAGATGTCCGTATAACACTCGATGTTTTCACACACAACACTCACGCACTGCTCAAAAAGAGATATCATTTTTATTTTTTATTTATAAAATAAAAAAGTAAGAAATTAGTAAAACAGTTTGACGGTGGTCTGTACACTGAGGTAGAGCACACAATGATGTACAGGAGTTTGTCATGTCTCGCTAGCGTAGAGAAACCCCAGAATGTGGTGGGGGTTATGACGTATTCACAGTCCCCTCCACCAAACTATCGACCTAGCGTCATTCTCTGTTCAGTCGCCACCGAGATAACTTACCCAAAATGTCTCAGGCTAAGCCTTCAACATCGCAACAAGCAGTGGTGGTGGTGGACCAACATCATCAATGGGGAACAGATGTTTCCGATAGACAATTGGTGGATGTATTGGAAACGGTCGAAACTGATATACGGCATCAATTCGATGGTACATCAACTCAAGCTCTAGTCGAGGGATTTGAGCATGCAATGTCAAACTACAGCACGACGATATGTCACGAGCCGCAGACACCGGAAGAAGAGGCGTATGTTCGGGGACTATGGGATAGCCTCCAAACTGTTTGGAGTGTTATCCAGTTTCGGCAAAAGCGGCAGCACTACCAGCCAGTTCCAGTCGACAAATATTAATATTGCTTTTGTATAAAATAAACTTGTTTTCCTTAACACTTGGAAATAAAGATGAAATGAAAAAACCAAACAATTAAATAGCACCACAATTAAGGTAGATTAACCATGGGCTGAAACACTCAAGGTTATCAAAATGGGTGGTCCTCACCCACCACATCCCACCACCCTGGGAGGCGCAGCTGTCCCATTGTGATCGTGGCCCGGATGCAGCTGTCCCATTGTCTGTTGACGAGGGTTACCGCGTGGGAGCGGCCGTTCAATAACGTTCCCACAGGGTCTTTTATCACGCATCCGGCTGCCGGAGGGTGACCGTGGGAACGTAATTTCAAGAGTGTTCCCACGAGGGGGGGAAAGCACCCACCACGCACCCACCACTCGCGGAGGGGGGGGACCGGAAGTGGGGGAACCGGAAGTGGGGGAACCGGAAGTGGGGGAACCGGAAGTGGGGGAACCGGAAGTGGGGGGACCGGAAGTCATAAAAAAAGGGAGGGGCACCCACCACCCGCAGAAACGGCTAATCCCTTCTACTTAGGCCTATCTGGCGGATCAACGAAGGTCTTTAGCCTTCTTAACTGACTATTAATGACTGTATATACTTTATGAGAAATATAAACTTTAAAAATTGCAGTCAAACGAATGAATAGTGTTAAATGTCATTTGCACGCATTAAAATAATGATTTAAAAATAAATTTAAAACCTGCGTTTCTAAAGCAGAAAAGAGTCTTATAATCAATAGTTATCCAAATGAAGGCAAAATAAATAACATTGACCGAGATCTCGACGAGGTACGCAAGAGCCAATCAATCCTATCTTTATTCACATGTGCATGGCTGCCGCTTCGCGTACTCACAACGCAGTACCGTACCCTACTGGTCCGGTAACACGCTACAAACCTCAAGATTAGGGATCGGTCACAATTATTGCAAACTAGCCTAACCCACTGTGCGCGCTAGACAATAACAGGTTTTGAGTGAAAGGGAAGAGTTATAGATATCTGATAATGCAAATAACACCAAAACGCATTATTGGCGACAGTTTTTTAGCAGGCCCACATAAAACCTTTTTTAAAGGTTTACACAACTTTTAAATTGATTTCTCTACAAATAAAAATTCCAATTACATACTCTTTACTTCATAAAATATATTCTTTGAAATACAATATAATCGGTACTTTTTAAGTTTTACGAGGAGATCAAATATAAACAAAAATAAATAATTTCAGATTTTTTACGTAAAAATTTTAAATGATTAGTTAATATAAAAATATAATGACACATTTTTGAAAATGAATTTATTATATTTAAGGTGCTAAAGTAGCTAATTGTGGTATTTGATAACTATGTAAGTCTCAGTGCTGTTACGCGAGTAGTTATGATTAGCCGTTTCTGCGGGTGGAGGGATGTGGAGGGATTCATTTGCAAAATTAGTCCCCCCCATCATTTGCATAATTAATTTTAATTGTTTTTAAATGGACACGATTTGCTTAATTTGCATAATTAATTACCCCTCATCATTTACATAATTAATTTTAATTGTTTTTAAATGGAGACGATTTGCCTAATTTGCATAATTAATTACCCCCCCATCATTTGCATAATTAATTTTAATTGATTTTAAATGGAGACCTTTTGCCCCCCCCCATCATTTGCATAATTGCTACCCGCATACAACGCTGCACCCTCCCAGACAGTCTGGAATGTGCTGTGATTGATATCCAGCTCCCCTCGTTGTCTGTGAACCGTGGGGTGCGAAATACCATCACCACTGCATATCACCACCGCAAAAGGTGAGTCGATATATGATACTGACAGTGACAAACCTAGGGCTTGCATATTTGTCGGTAGAAATATCAAGACACTGAAAGTCACTAATCTCTGTTCTATGGATTGTGCCGTGACAGAAGTATACGGGCAGATGGGTGACGGTGACGTCAGAATCCTTCTTGCTTCAGTGTACTTGCCGTATGACTCTGGGGAACCACCACCGACCAGAGAAATGAGGATGGTGGTAGAATACGGAGTCAGAGAGAGAAGACATCTGTTGTTGGGCTGCGATGCCAACGCCCACCACCTGGCCTGGGGGAGCAGCGATATCAACGACAGAGGTGAGAGCTTGTTAAGCTTTACAGCTGAATCTAATTTAGTTATATTGAACAAGGGCTCCAAACCAACCTTTAGACAGAGGGGCGGTGCTAAGGGAAGAGGTTTTGGATATAACCTTGGCTAGCAATTATGCGGCGACAAAGGTTGCAAAATGGAGGGTATCTGATGACCATTCGGCGTCAGATCACAGTCACATTGAATTTACTCTAGGTTCGATCTGTACAAAAGAGACCTATAGGAACGTGAGAAGGACAGACTGGAACCAGTACCGAGAGGTGCTAGGGGACAGACTGAGCCAACTAAAGGACACAGAAGGGCATGGGGTGGAGGGTATGACAAATTCTTTGAATGTGGCCATATTCAGCTCGTACCAAGAATCCTGCCCGGAGACTGTGAAGAACATGCGCCGGCAAGCCTGCTGGTGGACCAGTGGGTTAGAGGCCCTGAGGAGGAAAGTTCGCAGACTGTATAATGCTGCAAAGCGTACAGGAAACTGGAACAACTACTCAAGGGTGCTCACTGTTTATAATAGGACAATTAGATGGGCTAAGAGAGAGTCATGGAGAGAGTTCTGTCAGAACATGGAAAGTGTTTCTGATTGTGCAAAGCTCCATCGGGTCTTAGCTCGAGGTCCAGCCAACCCCTTAGGCACATTGCTTAAGGAGGATGGTACGTATACGGAGGGCCCAGAAGAAACGCTGGAGTGCCTCCTAAGCGCTCACTTCCCAGGATCCTTGCGACCGCAGAACACAGTCCAAGACGAGGTGTAGAGGGAGACTAGGGTGCGGACGACAAGGGAGGACTGGAACTGCGCTAAGTCCGTGATCACCTTCACGGGAATAAAATGGGCCCTGAGGGTATTTCAACCATTTAAAGCTCCTGTTACCGATGGCATCCATCCTGTGTTCTTGCAGGAGGGTGGGGACCAGTTGATACTCCACTTGGTACGTCTGTTCAGGACTAGTTTAGCCAGTGGAGTGATACCAACAGCATGGAGGACCTCAAGGGTGGTATTTATACCGAAGCCTGGAAGGGATACCTATGCTGTACCTAAGGCTTTTAGACCTATTAGCCTTACATCATTTCTCCTGAAGACCATGGAGAAATTAGTGGGTAGGCGAATAAAGGATAGGGTCCTGGTAAGCCGTCCTTTACACCCGAACCAACATGCCTATCAGAAGGGAAAGTCATGCGAAACAGCCCTTCATGCGCTGGTTTGCAAGATTGAAAATGCTATCTCGAATAAGGAAATAGCTGTGGCGGCATTTCTTGATATAGAAGGAGCTTTTGATAACACCAGCACTCGCTATATTGTATCAAAGCTGGTATCAAGGAATGTGGAAAGCACTGTTGTGAGGTGGGTAGGCAACATGCTCGAAAGCAGGAGGGCGCAAGCATCTCTGTGTGGGACGATGAAGGAGGTCAAGGCACAAAGAGGGTGTCCACAGGGTGGCGTTTTGTCACCGAATCTGTGGAACCTGGTGGTTGACGATCTCCTCTCCGAGCTCAATACACAGGGCATGTACGCTCAAGGGTATGCTGACGACATTGTTGTCCTCATTAGAGGAAAGTTTATGAACACTTGCCTGGAGCTCATGCAGAGGGCATTGTTCATAGTGGAAAGGTGGTGCAATCAGGAGGGTCTGAGGGTCAATCCAATGAAGACTGTGATGGTACCATTCATGAGGAAGAGGAAGGTTGATATCGCTAGGGTACCAACTCTCTTCGGCAATCAGATCCAGGTTGAGAGGGAGTTCAAGTACCTAGGAGTAAGGTTGGACGACAAACTCACCTGAAACAGTCATTTGGCACATGTAACGCAACGTTCTCAGACCACACTCATGATGATGAGACGGGCGGTTGGGAAGACATGGGGTCTGAATCCGCGAATGAATAACTGGCTATACACTAGGGTTGCAAGACCGATGCTGGTGTATGGCTCGATAGTCTTGTGGACTAAGGTGATGCAAACTACCGCTGTGAAGAGATCAAAAAAGATCCAGCGAGTGGCATGCCTTAGTATTACAGGAGCCATGAGGGGTACTCCAACTGCGACTCTGGAAGTAGTGCTAAACCTCCCGCCTCTCGACATCATTGTGAAAGGAGAGGCAAGGATGGCAGCCTACAGAATGGGTTGCAGTGGCAACTGGAAGTATAACACCTCCAGTGCGCATACAAGGATTGTGGACACTATACAGGTGGACACCTTGGAAATGATTTCTGACAGGATGGTGAAGATCACTGATCTAGGAAAGCCATACAACGTCAATATTTTTGACAGGGCTGTCTGGGAAAAGGGTGAACCTGAGTACATGAAAAGAGGGATCACTTGGTATACTGATGGCTCGAAAAAGCCAGCAAGTACTGGGGCAGGAATATATGGGGTCAGACCCAAGGTGCAGTTCTGTGTAAGCCTGGGGGAAATGGCTACTGTATTCCAGGCTGAAGTTGTTGCCCTGTCTGAGTGTGCAAGAGTGTGTTTGGAGTGTGGTCTGACAGGCCACACCATATACATGAACTCGGACAGCAAAGCAGCGCTGATGGCACTTGACAGTTTTGACTTTACCTCTAAGGCGGTGTGGGACTGTCATCAGGCCATGAAAACACTGGGAGAGAGTAACAAGGTTATCCTTAGTTGGGTTCCAGGGCATAAGGGTATTGCTGGCAATGAGGGAGCTGACAAGTGGGCAAATAAAGGAGCTGACAGCCCGCTCATTGGTCCGGAGCCGGCGTGTGGTATTGCTTATAATACTGCACGGAGTGCTGTTCGCCAGTGGATGGGCAGAGAACATCGAAGGAGCTGGGAAAGAACAGAAGGCAACATACAGTCAAAGAGATTGCTGCAGGCACCGACCGGTGCGCTAGCGGCAGATGCCCTTGGGCTGAATAGGAAGACCTTGCGGAAAGTGGTTGGCTTCATTAGCGGCCACTGGGTATTCCGCAGACATCTACAAAAGATGGGAATTCAAGTTGAAAGCCTCCTATATAGGAAATGTGGTGAGGAGAAGGAAACAGCCTTCCACTTGATCTTTATGTGCCAAGCCCTACAAGGTCTGCGTGTGGGAACCCTTGGTCTTTTGACAAGAGACCAAAGGGAAGAACAGGTAACCATCGTCAAAAAGATATCATGGTTCATCAAGGACCTGGGGTTTGACGGAGAATGAGGACCTGTGAATGAGGGTGCACAATAAGCTATTCTAGCTGCGATGCATTACCATGGTTACTTCAAAGCCTGGCCCTCTGTTAAAAAAAACCACTGCATATGATAGAATATCCGAGATTATTTTATAAAACTCGGCTACTCTATCATTTTCCGTTATTGTTTGGTTTTTTATTTATTTATTTACCAGTACAAAACTTAAAATTAGAGATAGGAAAGGGAGGGGAAACATATACTTAATCATCTATTACAATAATTTCTATTTCCTCCTCCACCTTCCTCCTCTTGCTCTGCGTTGCCGGTGGAGCTCTGCGGCGTCTCGGCGGGTGGGTCCTCCCGGAGCTGGTAGACGGCATTGGATTTATGGAGAGAGCCGTCTCGACCTGCTGCAGCCGCAGCCGACACTCCTGCAGCTCGATCTCCTGGGCTGCAGATGTCGTCGGCCTCGCCATCGCCTCCAGAAGTTCGCCGACCCGCCTTGTTTGAAGGAGCAGCAGCTCCCCAGGCTCCGCACGAAGAAGTTCCTCCGCCTTCTCCGTGAGGTCCCGGTCGCATACCTCCTTCCTCCACGGGCCATCAGGAGTCGAAAATTCATAAAATAAATCGACTGCGTAGTCGACCCGCTGACAAGCCCGGAGTGGATCCTCCTCCGACAACTCGTTTGACCAATGCGATTCAGGCACGTAGGCCTGCATGGCATTAACCAACTCGTCGTCGGAAAATTGAATAGTGGGGAAAGACATTTTTTGGAATTAAAAAGGTGCAACGACATAGCGACTGAGACGTGGATGTGGGTAGAGCAGCGAGGGACAGAGTGGCAGAGGGCTGAGCGCAGCAAGGCGACCTCCTTTGTTATCCCTTCCATTCTGTCATATCCCTTCCACAACACCGTGGGATAATTGATCAGCCCCCCATTTGCATAATTTCTCAACTTTAATTTTTCTAAGTTTAGGGATGTGGAGGGATCTATTTTTTCTCTCTTTTATTTATTATTATAGAGTACAAAGGAAAAACAAGTTTATTTTATACAAAAGCAATATTAATATTTGTCGACTGGAACTGGCTGGTAGTGCTGCCGCTTTTGTCGGAACTGGATAACACTCCAAACAGCTTGGAGGCTATCCCATAGTCCCCGAACATACACCTCTTCTTCCGGTGTCTGCGGCTCGTGGCATATCGTCGTGCTGTAGTTTGACATTGCATGCTCAAATCCCTCGACTAGAGCTTGAGTTGATATACCATCGAATTGATGCCGTAAATCAGTTTCGACTGTTTCCAATACATCCACCAATTGTCTATCGGAAACATCTGTTCCCCATTGATGATGTTGGTCCACCACCACCACTGCTTGTTGCGATGTTGAAGGCTTAGGCTGAGACATTTTGGGCAAGTTATCTCGGTGGCGACTGAACAGAGAATGACGCTAGGTCGATAGTTTGGTGGAGGGGACTGTGAATACGTCATAACCCCCACCACATTCTGGGGTTTCTCTACGCTAGCGAGACATGACAAACTCTTGTACATCATTGTGTGATCTAGCCTAGTGTACAGACCACCGTCAAACTGTTTTACTAATTTCTTACTTTTTTATTTTATAAACAAAAAATAAAAAATGAAATCTCTTTTTGAGCAGTGCGTGAGTGTTGTGTGTGAAAACATCGAGTGTTATACGGACAATTACGAACTAGAGGAGCGTATACCCTTCGACTTGTGTAATAATCTCATGAGCTATTACGCTGAAAACTACGTAACAATAGAACTGATTTACTTCAAAACCGAACCCTCACCATGGGCAGACTTTGTAGAGAGGTGTTGTCGTAAGTGCATTTTCATATATTACGATGACATACCAAGTGAACAAAACCCAAATAAACCTGAATTTGTTTTAAAAACAACTAGCGTGTACAAACCGCAATAGGACAAGGTTAAAAGCCTGTATCATTGTGGCTATTGTCGAACATCACTCGTTGCAAACTCCAAACCGAGCTATGAATATTAGTTGTAGCTCACAACCACGTGACCAATGAAAACCGAGACAGTCAGTCACCTTACTGTATTAACTTCAGTTGCGCACCATCCCCCAAACAGTACAGACATGAGTGCTAACGGATCGATCAACGAATACCTTAATTCGTTTATGGAGGAGATCAACGCGTTAAACGATAACGCATTACCACCAGCATCACCGCCACCACCACCACCACCAGCACCAGCACCACCAGCACCAGCGAAAAACAATAAAAAGGTAAACAGCAGCAGAAAAAGGAAAACATCACCAGCCAAATATCAAAAGATGGAAATCACGCAAAAGCCAGGATGGGTACCGAAACCGGCAGACGATTCACCTATTGTTTCATGGATGGAAGATGGAAAACTATACGCAGTACAAAACCCAGCAAACAACGGACCACTACTATTGAAAATGGAGTTGTATGACGGAGCGGATTTGGTGAATATGTGCGGGTTATATTTGGACAAAGAAGGTGAAATGTTTAAGAATGTAAAAAATCTATTCGATCAATTGGAAAACATGTGGATTGAAAAAGCGAGTGACGTACCGAAAATCGATGGACTAACTCAGACTGTTACGCAATACAACCCAACTACATCACCCCTCCCGCCAAAAACACGTAAGCGGACACCAAACAAAAAGCGGTTGACGGTCTAAATTAGTCTGACCTTCAACAGTCTAAATTAGTCTTACCTTCAACGGTTTAATTTAGTCTGACCTTCAACGGTCTAAATTAGTCTGACCTTCAACGGTTTAAATTAGTCTGACCTTCAAACTTCCCCCTCCACACCTAATCCAAGATGGCGCATGGGGCATAAAACCCGAGACGCTGGCCGACAGAGCATCAGTCCTCGCCAGCACACCAGCTAGTCTCTCTGAGCTCCATCAACGATCGTCACTACTACAAGATAGCTTCCCAACAGTCAACCGCGGCTAGCACCACCACCACCTATGAGACTTCACCCGCCGCCGCCGCCGGCCTGACCATGGACCTGAGGACCTCCCTCAACACGTGCAAGTCCAGCTCCCCGGCATGCACCAGGCTTGCCGATCTTCGGGAGGAGTGCGGCTATCTCATCACAGCCATGGAGAGGGTCACCACACCGTTCGGCGAGACGATCATCGTCATCCTGGAGGGTCAAGTCGGGGACGACTTCTTCCTGCGGGTCTACCTTCCCAGGCGTTTCTACACCGTGCTGAGCGACAACGACATCGAGCTCTACAACAAGGGCTTCGGGGATCGTCTCCGTATGGTGAAGTGAGCTGCGAGACCAGGTACGAGTTTCACTCCGCTCGAGTTTATATAAAAATATTATTCTTTTGTTAAGCAAGACTCAAGAAGCCTGAAGATATATTTATGTAAAACATGAACCTTTTCTAAAAATTTATATATCCAATAAACATTTTATCCACACTTACAATCTGTGTTGATTATTGAACTTAACCCGAAACTCCTTTAGCTGTACAAGAAGGTATAGGAGGTATAGATTGAAAGTGATGAAAACTAATCATTAGACTGATGGGTATAGATTTAAGTGATAAGTGATAAATAGTCCGTGGTGATCATGGACTTGAGGTGGAAACACCCGTTCTCAGCCATAGTGGCGGGACCATCGGGTAGTGGAAAGTCAGTGTTTGTATCGAAATTTATAAAACACATATCACAAATGTGTGATACAAAATTTGCTAGAATAAACTTGAATCATGGTAGTAGTGGTGGTGGTACGAGTGGTGACAACTCATAAATAAACTATATTGAGGGTATGCCGAACTTGGAAGAATTTGACGGTAAGGAGCCGGTTTTGGTAATCATAGACGACATGATGCGAGAAGCAGACAATACAGTGGTCGATTTGTTTACTAAAGGTTGTCTTCATAGGAACATAAGTGTGTTCTTTATAACTCAAAACCTATTTCACCAAGGACGAGGACAGCGGGACATATCTCTCAATGCTCATTACATGGTCTGTTTTAAAAATCCGAGGGATAAAGTGCAGATCAAGTGTTTAGCCAGACAAATATATCCTGATAATCCAAAGTTTATCGAGGAGGCCTACACTGATGCTACAAATAAACCACACGGGTATTTACTAATAGATCTAAAACAGGCTAAGCCCGATGATGTGCGGATACAAAGCTGCATATTTCCAGATGACACTTATCATTTCGTGTATGTACCGAAACAAAAACGCAAATAGACTAACGTGTTAAGGTCAGTAGTCACCATGTCGTGCTAGCGGAAGGACAGAGCTCTGCTTGAAGCTTTGATACACGCAAACCCCAAGGAGCGTAAAGCTCTGTTAAGGGTGTGTGATGTCAGTCGCATTCGATCAGTATGCGAGTGTGCCTATAATGTGTTACGTGGTAACGTCCCTCTGTCTGATAAAAGTAAAAGGCAATTGAGCAAATACAAAACCGCACTTCGACGAGTTGTTAAACGGGGTAATGGATTGCCCAAGAAGCGTAAGTATCTTGTACAACAAGGAGGTGGATTTTTTATCCCACTACTATTGAGTACAGTACTACAAGCAGCAGTGCAGTCAGCTTTAAACAACTAATACACGGGAAGATTTGTCGAGTCTGTGAACAATGACGTAAGAGAGACGGTTGTGCTAATTCCCTGTCATTTCATTGTGGGACATCGTGCGTGAAGTTACACTTCAGGAGGTTAGTACCAGAAAGAAACACGCGTTTAACAAAATGGATCATGCAAGAAAAATGATTGTTGTACCGCAAGAGTTACTTGACCACCTACAGTCTCCGTCCGCTAACGAAAACCAGCAACATTCGTCTCCTGTTAAACGATCCTACAAGAGTTTGGATGAGGAAATGGAAGATATAATGAACAATAAAAAGATTGATGACAGTAAAAAGTGGAAATTGTATAACCAAGTATTAAATCGATTTTTTAAATATCGCTTCAAGTAAACGTCAACCGATCAACATACCGATTGTGGACACCGATGTAGGTGGTGGTGGTGGTGGTGGTGATGAGCGTAGGAGAGCTGCTATATTGGAGGAAGATTTACTCACATCGTTTCCGAAGATTTACAAAAACGACGCTCGTAGTTTATTAAATGTGTTAGGTCGTAGTTGAAACTTGGTGCAGTGGAGCAGTGACGGCACTGTTTACGTCAATAATGAGGAAATACCTAATTCCAATATCGAAGACTTGTTGCATAGTATAGTGAGAGTACGTAAAATGGACAACATGCCGGCGGGTTGGGAGGAGGTAATGCACGTACTAAAAGAAATCAATGTTCCCAGACCGATAATCGGCAACAAACAAGCGTTACAGTTTCTCGATGGTAACAAAAACGATAACAATCAGCAGTCGACACTCAGTCCGAGAGCGGCCTTAATGTATCCAACACCTACTCCGTCACCTATAGCGAGTCGAGTAAGATCGAAAACAGCAGCGGCAACAGCAACGACGGAGGCGGCGGCGGCGGCATTACCTCAAATAAGATCGCCTAGTACGCCGACGAGAGGACGGTATATAAGTCCGGACTCACTCATGAAGTGGGAGAAGTTTAAACCATAGACGCGATGGACCGATTGTATTACGACCCAAACGAGCCTTCCTCGTACGGTGGTGTATCACCACTTTTGCGAGCGACAAGAAATGAGAACATCCCGAAACGTAAAGTGATTGATTGGTTACAAACACAGGACACATATACTTTGCATAAACCAGTACGTAAAAGATTCACACGCAACCCGTATATAGTGTTTGGACCGTATGAACTTTGGCAAGCAGACTTGAACGACATGCGTGGACTGAGTAAATACAATGACGGTATCAATTACTCATTAAGTGTAATAGATGTGTTTAGTAAACGCCTATATGTGAGAGCGTTGAAGCGGAAGGAAGGAGCAGAAGTGGCTGATGCTTTTGAAGATATATTCAAAGAAGCTACTAGAACACCACGTTGTCTACAAACCGACAAAGGTACCGAGTTCACGGGCAGCAAGACGAAACAACTGTTTAAAAATTATAAAATAAAATATGTCACTACGCAAAACTCCGATGTAAAAGCTAGCGTGGTTGAGCGTGTAAACCGCACATTGAAAACCCGCATGTGGCGATATTTGACTTATAAAAATACATTCAGATATATCGATGTATTGGACAAACTATTGAATGCCTACAACAACAGCCCGCACAAAAGCTTGGGCAATAGACTGCGTCCAGTCGATGTGGATGCCAGAAACAGAGAGGTAGTGTTCAGTGTGTGAAAACACATGTACAAAAATATACCGAAACGCACTAGACCGAAACTAAAAGTCGGCGATACAGTGCATATAGCTAAGGAGAAAGGTACGTTTACCAAAGTTTACGAGACCAATTGGAGTAAAGAAGTGTTTATTATATACCGAGTAAATACACTTATGCCATTACCACTGTACACGCTCACGGATCTCAACGGTGAAGAGTTGTCCGGACAGTTTTATGAACACGAAGTGCAAAAAGTGACAATCCAACGTGACCACCTGTTTAAAATTGATAAAATACTGGATACGAAAGGTCGTGGGCGCAGTAAGCGTTACCTGGTCAAGTGGGAAGGTTACGGAGGCGAATTCTACTCTTGGGTGAGAGCGCAAGATTTACAACATGTCTAGTAAAAACCAATTTTACTTGACATTGCCCAGCAATAGTTCTATGGATTATTTTCCCAAAAACACCGTGACGAGTTACACTACACACATGCCGAAACAAATACGGCTGGAAGGTGGTAAGTGGGAGATGGCATTGGTGGAAGCGCAATATCCGTGTTTATTGATGACAGTCAACGATAATTCGTACATTTGGGTCGAATATCAATTCCCTCCATTATTTAAAAAGGAATCAATGATGGTCAAAATAAAACCAGGATATAGCAGTAGTATAACAGATTTATTGAATGTAATAAATAGCGATGCGGAACTAAGTGAATTCCTCGAATTAAATACTTGACCGATTTAAAGAGTCAATATGAAGGTGTTGAAAACAATTGCAGTGAACATAGTACAGATAAGCCACGAATTATCTCTAATGTTGGGTTATGACCCTTTTAAGGATAATCTAGCACCGTAAGGTGTTTCTACAGTCCTCGCATTATGGGAACCAGATCTAATTATGGGGATCCTACCGCATATGTATGTATATTGTGATTTGGTGGAGCCGCAGTTGATTGGTGACACTACAGCACCGCTATTGAAGATTGTCAATATCGAAAGAGATAACTACGTTCACGGTGCGTATAAAACAACGGTTTATACAAGTCCGCATTACGTGCCCGTCATGAAGGCTACATTTGAAACTGTCGAAATCGACTTAAGGGATCACACAGGGAAAAGCCTGTCATTCCTCTTTGGATCGTCGTACGTGAAGCTACATTTTAGAAGAGTGCAGCAGCAGCAGCAGTAATAATGAATTCAAACGATCCGTATTTGGCGTACTACCGCCGTCAAAAGTTGCAGACCGGCGGTGCGAGCGACAGAGTATTTCGAGGAGCGGGATATCAGCGAGGACATGGAGTGGGCAGTTTTCTCGGCGGTATGTTTCGCACTATCGCACCACTGATTAAGTCGGGAGCGAAAGCTTTTGGTCAAGAGGCTTTGAAATCCGGTGTTGGATTTTTGGGCGACATCGCCGCCGGCACTATGGATCCCAAGGTAGCGGCCAGCGCGAGACTCAAACAGTTTACGGGATCGCTCAAACACAAAGCCGACAGCAAATTGGAACGCGTGCTGCACGGTGGCGGCGGCCCTAGCGCGAAAAGACATCGCGTAGCGCGTAAGGGTAACACGCAACGCGCAACGCGTAGGACCTCCGCGAAACGCGCTATGTCCGGCGGCGGTGGCCGTAAGACCCGTGTCACACCTCAGTCTTTGGCTAAACTCCTCAGAGGAAAGACGTCGACGAAGAGACGCTCTGTCGCAACAGCAGCTGGTAAGAATAAGCGTAAGGTGAAAAAGCGATCGACCCCGAAGAGGAAGCAGAAGAAGAGTTCGTCTATTATAGCGAGAGATATTTTTGGTTAGACACGCTCCATCACCACCGTCTCAATGTCTTTTTTACATCAAAAATCTTGTGAATGCGTCAAGACTGAGCTGGACTTGTTCTCTTTACCGCCAACACAGACCAGTATCGAAAATGGAAAATGGGTTCAATACAAATCGATCTCTACTCTGACCGATGACTCGCCCATTGAGTTTGTCGTGCCCGGCAATGGCGACTAATACACGGATCTTTCACAGACAATAATTCAAATCACAGCGTCTATCGTCAAACCAAATGGAACTAACGTCACCGAGGATGACGAAGCAGACGTAATCGCACCCGTCAACAATTGGCTACATTCACTTTTCAGCCAAGTGGATATGAGTATGAACCAGAAATTGGTCACGCCACAAAACAAAACCTACGCTTATAGAGCGTATATCGAAACAGTTTTAAACTACGGATACGATGCTAGAAAGTCGCATTTAACTTGTGGCGTATGGTCAGCAGACGATGCCGGACGTATGGACAACTGTACAGATGAAAATGACGGACTAAAAGTGAGCGGGAAATATACAAACAAAAGCCGTGAATGTGACATGCTCGGTCATATACATCTGGATATGTGTAATCAGAATAAATTTCTACTAAACGGTGTTGAACTACGTTTCAAATTCATCCGATCAAAAGATGCATTCTCCCTGATGGTGAACGCTGGTGATTTCAAAGTGAAAATGATCGAAACCAACCTATGGGTGCGCAGATGTAAAGTCAGTCCTACTGTTTTGCTGGCACACGGTAGAGCTCTACAAACGGCCACAGCTAAATATCCAATCACTAGAGTGGACTAGAAAACATTCACACTGCCGTCCGGTATAAGAAGCAAGACTTTGGACAATGTTTTCCTAGGCCAAGTGCCGAAACGTATTATCGTCGGCATGGTCACCAATAAGGCGTATAATGGAGATTTGAAATTTAACCCGTACAACTTCAAACATTTCAAAATGAACTACTTCTCTTTGTATGTAGACGGTGAACAAGTGCCGTCCAAACCGATACAAACACACATTGAGGGTAATAAAGGAAAATATATAATGGCGTATCACACTCTGTTTTCCGGCACAGGCATTCAGTTTAGCAATAGTGGTATCGTTATCAACAAAGATGACTTTGACGATGGCTATTGTATTATGGCTTTTGATTTGACGCCCGATCTGTCGGCCAGCGACACGACACATTGGTACCTGGTACGCAATGGGAGTGTACGGATGGAGCTCGGTTTTGCCGAACCCCTCACAGAGACCGTCAACTGCCTGGTTTATGCGGAATTCGACAATGTCATCGAAATCGATCGTCATCGCAATGTGAACATGGACTTTGGCGGCTAAACACACAGACCGCCGACTTCAGTATTCATCAATCACTCGTTCAAGATGGATCGTCTACACAGATTGCATCGAAAACATAAGCTAGCCGCACCCGTCATTGTGGATATTCAATGCTTCAAAGACAATAAAAACGAATACATAATAAAAGATGTTTGTGTATTGGAAGCGGACAGCGGTGTACTACTCATGCATCGTGTCGCCAAATCACCGCATGAAAGATCTGAACTATCAGACGAAAAACTGAGAGAAAGCTACTGGCTTACAAAACATTGCCACGGTCTACAGTGGGGACAAGGTGATATACCGTATTACGCACTCTTCAGCAAGTTAACTGATTGCGTTTCAAACCGCCCGACAGTTTACGTCAAAGGGTTGGAGAAGAAAGAATTTTTAAATCGACATCATATCATTGATTTCGTCACTACTCATGTCATCGATGTTTGTGATATAGGTTGCGGATCACTGCAATCAATCAACAATCTACTGTCGACAAATATCCTGCGTTGTTGCAATCACAACTCATTGCACAGTCGTTGCGCACTGACCAATTGTGTCGCGATAAGAGGTTGGCTCCACCTAACAAAAAAAATTGACGAACATGAAAATTATATTAGAGATAGGGATTCATACTTTTGCTCTTGTTTTCGCTCTTCTGCTACTACTAGTACTTCAACTGCTGCAGCTACTGTCGGCTATGATACTGTAGAATGAATACTCTGGAAATTGAAAAATATCTTTCGGCTCTGCCTGTGCAAAATGTCGGTGCCTACGCTGCCGATCAATTACCATATCCACCGTCCACTGCGATGATTGTAAATACCGATCCGCATAATGAAGATGGCGCTCATTGGGTGGCATTCTACTTAGACGGCGGAGAAGAGTCAAACAGAATAATTGAATTCTTCGACAGCTACGGCCAGCCTCCACACTTGTATTTCTACCAAGGATTTCTGAGACGCAACGCTCGTCGCTACCTGTACAACGAGCATCGTCTTCAGAGTGACAACACCACGGTCTGTGGACACTACTGTCTCGTCTACCTGTACTTACGCACTCACCACAGTGGCATGAAGATGACGGACTTTGTGCAGCTCTTCGACTTCTCTTCGACCGCTCACAACGATGCACTGATCAAGAGACTCTTTGTAAATATATGTGGTAATAAACGGTATCAGGAAACTGACACATACTTTCTCCCTTCATGTCATTTAAAACCAGAAAACAAATATAGTGAAATAAAACAAATTAACAATTAATTAATCACACAAATATACACAATTTTATCGAAATCGGTTAGTAAATAACGGAGATATCGGGTTTTAAATATTTGCCATAAGAATAACATTGGACAACGTACTGCGTTTACCGCCGAACTAAAATATCAATTATCTCCGCAACCAGTTGACGCAAACTAATGATTCCAAATACTGGATTATTTAGTTTTTCAAGTCGAATTTAATGGTTGCAAGTATATTTTCCTTAGAGGTTACATATTTTGTGAAATTTGAAAAATATTAATTTTTTAACACTTAAACCCCCATAACTTCTGAACCTGAATATTTACAGACATGCGGGTGGTGTCATTTTGTTTGTCATCTTAAGCACTAAAAACCGTGAAATTTTTATCAAAGTCGTTAGAGCCGTTTTTGAGAAATTTGGATTTTTGTTATTTTTTATGGGTTTTCATGGGGTAAATACCCTTAAAAATCAAAAATTCAAAAAAATGAAAAATTCGCCTGAAGATACCACGGCTTTATACCTACATGCCAAATTTCATGAAAATCGGTCCACTGCTGTCGTCTCTAGCTTTGTTTACATCCACACACACACACACACACACACACACACACACACACACATACACACATACATCCACACACACAGACAGACAGACACCACGCCAAAAACCACTTTTTTGGATTCAGGGAGCACTAAAACGAATATATCCACTAACAACTCAAATTGAAAAATTTTGACGAAAACAATACTTTCTCCATATACATTGTATAGGGGGGAGAAAGTAAAAATTGAATTGTATTGTAATATGTTTTTTGATATCAAATGTTTTTGGAAAAAATAAACTTGAGTACTCAGTATTGAGACATTTATTGTTATTTTTTCTTCCATCCTTTTCCTTTTTAATTTTAATTTTTAATATATCAAATCCAGAGTCGTAGTTTGTTAAATAACAAATGTAGCTTATCGTTTCATAAAAAGAACACTACAAGCATAGGGTTCCGAATACGGTGTTTCCCTTTCACTTGCACTTACAGTTTATATAAAACACAAAGTAAAGATATATATATGTTTTCTTTTTATAATGCTTTACACTCTGGATTTTTTATAAAAGACCATTTTGAATAGCTTTTACTGACAGAATGATACACAGGTAAATGATATAAAAGAACGAATTTTCATATTTATTTATTCACAAACGAAACTTGATACAAGTCAAATGTAAAAATCTAAATAGGTAACTAAAGGTATTTTTTTTAAATACCGGAAAAAGAAAAAACTGTTTGGTAACTAAAACTAAAACTAAAGTGTCCACCGTTATTGTCCAATCTCTCATGCACCGTAAATAAACTATGCTGTCTTCATCGATGATTCTGGTTGGAGACAAGGTCCAGGCTAAGGTGATGGCGGTAGGAGAGCTACTAGCTGTGCGAGTGGTAGTGACCCCACGGAAGTGTTTTTAAACCGTGTTCACAAACGAAACGCTTGTCATCGTATGGTGCTAATGAGAGCTTCTTCACAATAATGGTGTATATTATGTGTCTTCGGCTCATGAAACGGCTCTTTCCCGTGTATTTCACCATGTGGTTTTTCACCATGTGGTTTTGTAGACATCTTCTGTAGTCATCCACACTCAGCTCGTCTCTCACAACAGCTCTGTTTATCCCTTTGGCCCGCTTGATCGGTGGCATAGGACGGATATTTCCGTCATCCAAGAATGTCATACAGTAGAGCTTTGACATCAAACCGATGAATTCTTCCAGGATTTTATTACCAGCTTTATCTTTGAACTTCCCCAGCTTACGAGCGTTGTTATCGTTACAGCAGCGGTGGAGTGGGGGGTAATTACTGGTATCGAATTCATCCATATGCTGTAACATGTCTCTGCAGACGTTGGCGGTAAGGATCTTATAAACAATGCCGTCAGTATCCATATAGGCCATCTCGACATTTTCACGTCCGTACCGCTCTACCATCCTGTAGTGGAAACCGTACATCCACCATTTAGAGTGATCCAAAATGGTCATACCCACATAAACAGGTTTGTCTAACACCACCCGCGTTATTGCCATGTTAAGCAGTACCAAGTCTTTATCAAACCAAACTCTATCGCTAAAATTTGACTTGGCTACATACTTAATATAGCCATAGCGGTCAGTGCAGAGTTTTAAATTTTTATGTTTACGAACATTTTGGAGACTCATACCATAAACCGCGTTAACCATCAGTTTAAATAACTCTACTTCAAATTTATTATCCCCGGCTAACTGGCGGAGTCTGGTATTTAGGGTGACATACGGTTTCATCCATGTGTCTTGTTTAAAGCGTAGCACACAATAAACTTGCCGAATACGTAGTCCGTTCTTCAATGCTTGCTGTAAGTATTGGTAGTGGATAACGTAGCCGGTCTTGTCATTCAGGGTGGCCATCAATTTTGGAGACTTTCCAACTCCTGTCGTGATGAGGATATCAGGGTCATAGGGTAGTTGGTCCACAGGTGCTTTAACCACTTCCGGACAGAAAGGAAGGTCTCGGTGGTTGTTGTGAAGGGTGGCGTCAAGTGGATACTCTAGGTCCACCTCCAAAACATAACCGTACTCATTGTTTGACGGTAGACTCATGAGTTCATCTTTCAGCTTGCTTATCTCCTCATCTGAAAGCCATACAAAGTCTCCGTACGGAAGTGGTTCACACATTGCCCATCCATAAAGGTTTTTGGCGTCGTAATACATTAAGTAGGTGTCGTCGTCAAACTCTTCATCATCACCTCTTGTGTACTTATTATATTTTATATTATTTTATTTTTAAAAAGAGGGTGGCGGCCTCTTTTTACCTTGCATTTGCCCCCCCACATGGGCCTCAGGCCTGTGCGTGGAGGTTATCAAGCAAACCCAAGGAGTGAGCCGGTACAGTACCAGGATGAACAGTACTGTTAAAAAGAATGCGACATCATCGGGACTCGATCCTGCGACGCTGCCGCCACAGAACCGGGGCCGAGTGCGCTACCAACTGCGCCACCGACTCACTTGTTATTCGCTACGACATGTCGTGTGACACATTGGGCCAAACCACCCCGAATACGCTTTTCAAAAAACATATACTGGTCGACATCTTGCAACGTATCAAGTGTAACGCCAGTTATCTTCAGCATTACGTCCCACGCATATGATGGAAGAGTCAGGTAGTGTGCAGGATCCAGATTGTAATGTACCTGACACTTATCACGGAAACTTTCGAATACATTAGCGAGAAGCATGACGTCTGTTTCTAAGTAAACGTTTGAGTATTCCGCGATAGACCTACAGTCGGCCTGCGTTTGGATACTCAAATCTCTTGGAAAATGAAATAAACTTCTCCTCGTTGTTGGCTAGAACATTAACTTCACCTCCATCGATATTCAGTTCTCTTACGATAAAATGTGCATCGTAGTTACTGAGGTTATGAAGGTAGACATTTACAGTGTCTTGCTCCTTAAACTGCAGGTTACATAGTTGATGTGCTGCTCCTCGGTACTTGTACGGTGGCGAGTGTTGGTGGTCCCTTACTTTGATGTCAGTGGGGCTAAAGTCCTGCCGACAGATGTAACATACTGTGGCAGCTTGAAACTCTAATTCCTCATTCGGTGTAAGGCGTGGTGGATCACCAGGTTGTCTCTGACCGTACAGGATCCTAGATATCGTTGTAATATCGTTTCGCAGAGCAGACATAAAATGCTTTCCTGCGTTAGCACCATTATATAACCGTAATTTCGAGAAGGTCTCACAAGTGTCAGCATCATTTTCGTCAACGTCTCCTTCATCTGCGTTCCTGTGACTGTCGCATACGTAGTATGCATACGAGTAAGGCACATGAATGTTTTTGGTCTTGACGCTCGCCGAATTGATGTTGTCTCCATGGTGGCGGTGGTGTGGTAGTCCCGGTCTCGAGTTTGCCGGATCCCATGCCGGAGGTGCCACTGTTGGTGTGGGGTTAAGTGGTTGTTCACCATCGTAGGGGACAAGCATGCATTCAAAATCTGCGTAGATAGTGAAGCGGCTTCTCTGTGTTCTCTCGTGACGGGTAAATGATATTTTTTCAATTTCAGCAATGTCCGTACGGAGTGGGGCGTGGTCAGAGCAGTAGCGTTTGTGCTCGTTTAGACGCTCTTGACCAGACTTTTTTAGATTGTTCGGTTGATTGTCAAAGTAGGCAAAGCACCTTTTGCACACATACAGTCTGTGAAAACTCTTTGAAAACTGTCCACTTTCCAACCTCTCAATATTTGTAATGTAGGCATAGTGGCACTTCTCCTCATCGGTCAAGTAAAGGAGGTCAAAGTGGTTTGGCCTCTCCCTCTTTGCGATTCGAAGGGGGTAAACGATGTGTCGAATTTGAAAACGCCCATTCTTCTTCTTTTTCTCTTCGTCAATCGCATACAGGTTGATACTTACCCCGTTCGTCTCTTCGAACTTGCCGATTTTATCCAGCCGCATCGGATGCTCGAGACCGGTGAAGTCCAGATTGGTGAGTGCGTGTACTGCAGGTGTAAAGTCAGTTTCACGCAACTGACCACGATGAGGATACATAAGGTATTTGGTCAGCATGGCATACATAAAACATCTTTCGTCTTGGTTCAACACATTGACGACAGCCTTTTTGTTTTCAATATATTGAGGTAAAGCGATGTACGAGCTTCCTTTGAGCGGGCGGTACACATTCACTCTCACCTCCATGTCTAACAACTGCACAAAGGACCATCCAGATCCCTTCATCTCGCATGTCTCTTTTTCTAAAAAATTATTTATCAAAAAACTCACTACACACATCCTCCACATTGGTCGTGCGGAGTATGGGGACATTCTTTGTTTTAAAGGCTCGTCGACATGTTTCCCCATGAACGTCTACAAATTCACACTCGACCCACAAGTTTACCTTTATAGCGGTGACACAACGTAGAATACGGTGCATGAGAGTTACTAAATTACCAAAAATGTCCGTCAGGAGAACTGGAAGAGTTTCCTCATTTGAAGCTTGTTCACGAAGGCTGTATGTCTTTAGCCGTCCCAAAAACGCAGACTCGACTTCAACAAAGCGTTGTGGAGCTAGGTTGTCAGGGATAGCTACCTCATCTTCATCACCGGTGTTGCTGCTGTCGCTACTGGATGTAGACGGAGCAGGAAAGGGGGCAGGCTGCACCGTCACAGGCACAGCTTGAGCAGCCGGATGCGACGAAGATGAGGCGAACACAGCACCTCGAATAACCTTGCAGTGGTCTCGAATGTGGCGTGATAACACATCCGTCCGCATGAATGTCTTGCGACAATGAGGACACACGCAACCTGAAAATACACAAAGGGTATTAGTAAAAATGAATAGTAATCGTGATCAAAATAAGGGACACTTGTTTATTTGTTTGTTATCACACTTTTATTTATTTTTCTTTTAACACCCCACCATTATATAGATAGACTAAAAGGTGGTGGAAAATGCTTCCATCTCGTGTACATATAAAGATACTTAAATTCTTTGCTCAGTCAGTATTAAAGTGCAGAATAGCAGATAGTCCCATTTCCCTGCTTCTGATTTGATATAAACTTACAGTGCTCAAGGTTTAGCATATTCAGTGTTATCCAGCATGATTTCATTTCAAACAAAACTTAGTTTGATTTTTTTATTTTTTTATTTTTTTTACTCACGTTTTTACTACATTATTATAAAATGATTATTTACCTGTCTGTCGATTTGAAGCGGATGACGGACCAGGCGTTGGGGCTGTCGATGGACCAGGCGTAGGGGCTGTCGATGGACCAGGAGTAGAGGTAGCTGAAGGTGTCGGAGCATGGGCTACTCGCTGGTGCCGCCTTAGGTTGTCAATGCGGCCGAAGGACTTGTCACACTCAGGACATGAGAAGATCTCGACATTATCACGATGATCTTGCCTCATATGACGTTGTAGGTGACACTTCTGCTTAAAGTCAGCAAAGCAGATACCGCACGTAAACCGTCTCTCGCAGCTCATGATCGATCTAGAAAGAAAAATAACACACTTTATTATGTTATACTCAAAATATTTTAAGATTGGAGGGGGGGAGGGGGTAATTAGGTGTTTTTTGTTGAGAGGATGACGAAAGGGGGAGGGATAACTATTCTACTTCTCTTCTACGTACGATTTTGATAGCTCTTATTGGTATTTTTCTATGTTGGCTTAACCGTAGGCGGCTACAAACACTAACCTTGTGTGATATTTTCTTTGCTATTTTTCTGCATATCATACAGCAGGACAAAAGGTATCTCCGTTAAATCAAATATATGTCTTGTCAGTTTACCCAAGACTCATATTCGTTAAAGTTCATTCCACAGGCAATAAATTAAACACATACATCGTTATAAGGAGCTACTATAAGAAATCGAATATCTAAATACTTATTTCTCAATTTATTGAGAAATAAATATATTTCTCATATATATATCCGAATGCGGATATATATATCCGCATTCGCACGATACGCAACCGCACTTGAGGATAGCAACATCCAAAGTTGCGGGGGAAATCGGATTATTTAAGTACTAAATATATAGATTATAGATAACTTTTATAAATATAGGCTAAATTTTTATGGTTACGTGCCTAATAAAACACAACGTCCAAACTTAATGTTAGCTGTTACTGTAACGTTTGCTATTAACATATGTATATTTAATACCCTTGTAATTTAAGGTGATACATCTTACTGACTTTGATTTTAAATCATTAGCGATAAGCATCACCGAATAATTATTTGTAATGTAATTAATATAAATCTTTAACCCCAAAAACAGCATGTTGGACAGTTTTTAGTATACAAAACCTGCTATTTTCTAACAGTCGAATGGCCGAATGGACGTTGGTAGAGGCTATACATACTCGTCACGTCACGTCTCCATTCGGCCGATCCACCGTGTATGCTCCTCAGAGCATTCGAGTCGGACCGTGACGTGACGGGACGTGTATGAATAGCCGGTTCTATCTGATTACACAGGTTCCAACACATAGCCTCACATTTAGAATTGACACCTCCTTAGTTTTGGGTCATTACTTTCGAATCACCCTGAATACATGGAAAAATCAAGACCAAACTGAAGCGTGTAATATTTAGTGACTTATTTCAGAAATAATTCAACTTAAAATCATCCACTTTCTTTAAGTCAATTCATTCGGTTTCTCCCGATTTCCACTAGTTTCACGTCTAAATATAACAAATACAGTAGTGACAGAGGCCCCATCTATCTTTCGATGCTCTTTTTAATGGGTTTGTATTTATGCTATGTCGAAGTACTAACAGAGATCCTCAAATAAACAGATTTGGCTAAAACGGTCTAGCTCTGTCCTAAATCACCTCTAGCGTAGCACTTTACCTTGAACTAGCCTGAAATGTCCTCCCTGAAACAAGGGGGACGTATTTTACTCACATCATATTTTACTAAGACGAGTAACTTTTTAGGTGAATTAAAATGTAAATATTGTATGCTATACTCAATTCCACGTTCACCTTTCAGTACAGGCCTTATGGGAGATAGCTATATTCTATTACCTTTGCTGAGTGTATTTGTTTACTAAATCTGTATTATGTGATTACAAAATCATCAGCTGATTATTATTTAATATGGGTAGTACAACCTTATTTGTCATTTGAAACACATGGCTTATGAAAATTCCATTCTGAAAGGTGAATGTGGAATTGAGAATAAAGATAATCACACATTTTCCAAAATCTTGATAAATAATTTAATTGGTTTCTCCAACATGACAGCCCAAAAGGCCCTATGTTAACATTTTTCGATTTTCAAATTAAATTGTAATGAAAAATCGTTTCATACAAGAAATACGAAAAAATGGTTGTATTTGAAAAGCAAAACTAAATCTAATAAGTGCATCATTTCTTCAAAATCTTTAGAACTGTTTTTGAGGTAAGCAAAATATAAAAAGACCCAGAGATATAAGTTGCCAATCAATATATATAAAGAGAGTTGATCTTGGTATCAAATTAAAGCTTGGAACTTCGTGATGTGCACTATGGTGGTTGGGCTTCTTCATCTTAAAGGGTTTAAGCACAGGATCGTCCGAAAGGGGCCCATGTCAAGGATTTTGTTAGTAGTTTAGTTTTTATTTGTTTATATCAATACATATGGTTCAATTTGAAATGGTTACCGTGGTTTTATAGTTGTTAACAACAGAATGCAGCACCTACAATTGTTTTTGTACAACAGGTGAATACAGTATTATTTTTGCAAATGTGTTTTTATTTAGTTTTTCTATTATTTAGTAAATTTTCACTGTTATGTTATGTTATTCAAAACATAAAGTACGCTAAAATGTAGAGTTACATATTTTTTGTTTTAAATTCAAAGTTAATAGTAAAAATAAGATGAGAAAATGCCAAAACGTATGAGGAAATGCTTGCAATTCCGTATGTTATCACATAGACGAAATTCGCACGGAAAATTGAAACAAAGAAGAAAAAGAAACACATCCAAGGAAATCACGGGAAAATTTACAGCGACATCAAGAGACACTGTCTTAACAGCTTCGAACAGAAAGGTAGACAGACGCACAAGGTGATTAAAGAAATAATCAGAACCGAGATAGGCTGTGGCACGACTGCTCCTAATTTTTGGCCTCTCTGGCCATGGCACTACTGCTCCAATCATTAGAGGGGATTAACGAGGGTCAACTTGCTTGGTTCGAAATGGCACTACTGCTCCAACCGCCCGGACAGGTAGTCGACGCCAGGTAGCCAGACAACGGGAAAACGGGACTTATATTGTCCCCGCGGACCCTCTGCTATGCTGCTTTTTAAACTTGATCTTGGGAGATCTAACAAAATTAGGAAAGTTATTATACCTCTTGAGGAACATGTTGGCGCTTCGCTGTTTACAATAAAAAGCTGTTTAAACTGGACGTTTTTGTTTTGAAGGACAGCAAATAAAATAATTAAATGAATTTGAATTTTTTGGAATTAATGTCTTTTTCTGATCCCCAAACCTAAAATTTCGGATTGAATATCCTTTTGTTTGAATGAAGTCATTGAAGTTTTCATGAAATTTGGCATCAAAAAATATAAATGGCCGCCATTTTGAAACAGTTATTAATATTTTTGTATACTTTTAAACGTAGATAGGGCCTCATAACATAAACATTTGTGCAAAATCTCAACGCTGTAGGTCAAACAGTTTGGGAGTTATGAATTTGTTTGTAAAAAACACATACAGACAGACACGGAAAACTAGGCACCAGAGACCCATGTTCCTATGGTGAAATGTGAGGTTAGTTCCTAGGTTAGTCTTGACCTAAGCTATAACGGTATATACATCTGACCAGATAGTTACGGGACACCCTGTATATACAGCGTGCAAAAAATCCCGGAACGGCTAAATATTTTTTGAACACAATTAGTTTGAGAATTCAAACTTTGCACATTCAATCCTAAATAAAAAAAACTACTTTATGAAGTATTTACTGACTCTTGGCCCCCGGTGGGGGACGGCCCACAAGGAGAAGGCACAAAATCTTAAATGTAAGCATAGCAAAATCTAAAACGATACGCACATAATTTTAAATGGCTATAAATAAATCCGGAATTGTACCCCCGTGGTCATATCCGTAAGTCCTACCCCGGATTTGTACCCCCCGGAATCGTACCCCCTGTGCTCAAATCCATTTTAACCGACCATTGAAATATACAGGGTCAATGTTCATTGATGTCGTTGACTTTTTAAATTAGTTCTCGTAAATCAACGGCTGTTCGTTAAATTATTACCTAATATTATTCTACGAATATGTCTTATCCTACGAAAATCGTTCGTTTCACGGGTGACATATGACTTTTATTCAAATATTCTTAAATTAATTAAACATTTAACGCAAACCAAGTAAAAAAATCGCTTTTTGGTATCGTTTTTAGAGTATTGTAAATAAAACTAAAATTTTTAACAGATGAACTGAAAAAGAAGTTCAACCTCAGGTGTTAAATGATCAATCCAGAATGTAATTGAACTCTACGTAGAAGGGCGGAAGTACATAACAGTTTTCTTGCCGTGTGCTGAGGGTTTCCCGGGAGGTCAACAAACATTTTCAAATGCCCACGGCATGCCTCGGCATTCCTAAGTGGACCTGATGGAATGCACCGGTCCTCCCTCTGTAAGTGCAATTGATGGGTTTTTGAGATTTTTCAACCCAGCGAAGCGGGTTACCAACAGCTAGTTTAAAGTAATAGGATAAATAATTTTTGAGTGAATACGGTTGCCTTTTAATTAAATGACTTTAAACATTTTTTATCTATTTGAAGTTTTTTAGTGGAATGATTAGAAATGCTGGAATGATTGTTCAAAACGTTAATCCACTGTATGTCAGCTTGTTTCCGATGATATAAAGTTTAGTGCAGGAAAATAGTGTTGGATTGTACAATTTCCATTTAACAGGATGAATTAACGATAAAAACTCAAGAATGTACTAGCCATCAAGTAGGATATTACGCTAGGAATCCTATAGTTTACAAGTTTACAGCAATCATTAACAATTGGTTTCATATTTTACATTTCAAAGTCCACATCATTGTATTTCAGATATACTTCTGTACTGCAGAAATATTTACTTTTAAGCCATTTGGATGCTACAGTACAAAACTCCTTAGTTGGTAGTGTTTTACGTTGAATTGTGGCTTATTATAGATTATTATTCGCTTATATTTATTACTTTTATAGTAATTGTCCAACTTTATGTTAGGCCTAATTAGGTTATCATCTTGTCCTGTGTAATGACCATGGATCAAAAGTGTTTTTTGAAACTGGCTAAAATTTTCTTTTACGAAGATAAGATTGAAGTAGATAAAGCAACAAGGAATTGTAATGATATTAAGCTCAGGAAAACTAGTCTACATGAATCTCTTGAGGATAAACCACTTATAATTCGAGCGCTTTTTGCCATATAAACGCTTTGGTAGAACAAGCTCAGTTTTCTCAGAGTTTTTCACCATAGATTAAGTAAGAATGAAATAAACCAAAGTATATCATGATAAGAACCTCCAAGCTTACACATAATTTTTCTCATCAAAAGAGTAACACTTGCTAACTACTTACAAAGTTGACTTACATAGTCAGTCCAAAAGAGTTTACTGTATAGATAGACACTATACAAGTAGTGTATTAGGCTTGACCAAACGCCAACAAGATCAAGGTCTGTTTTCAACGAGAACATTATTCGTTCTGTTTTACTTTTATTAATTACTATGCCATTAGCTGAGTACCAGGTTTTTTTCATCTGTGAAGGCTGTACAAAGTTGAGCAAAGTTGAGCTTGAACTTCAATTAAATACAAGTCAGAGTGAATTAATGACGTGTCATTTGCATACAGTGCAGATAAAATATAAATACTAAGCTTAAAGTCGTAAACAAAAATTAGGTATAATAGCGGTCCAAAACGGAGCCTTGTAGGTCACCAGCTGATATTTCCAAAAAATCAGAACTCATTTTGTTATAACTAACCATTTGCTCTATGTTATTTGTAATGAACAATGATTCCTTATCAACTATACCATAATATTCCAAACGTTTACGTAAAATAATATGCGACACAATGTCAAACGCTTTACTTAAATCAATTAATATAAAACCTAAATTGTGTTTGTGCTCAAAACCATTTGATATTTAATCAACAACTTTACCACCAGCATCAATGTTAAAGTGGTTTGGCCTAAAACCAAATTGGAAAGGATACAATAAATTGTTATTTCAAAAATATTAATAAAGTTGAGCTGCAGAACAAGACTCAATAATTTTCCTGACCACAGGAACTATCGCAACTTCAGTTATTTGGTCTGCTTACATCACCTTTTTTTGTGGATAGGTGTGACTTTAGCTACTTTTAGGCTACCTGGGAAACAACCAGAACTAAATTTACAATAAACGCTATTGAACTTATGATAACATCAATAATATTCTTAAGGGGATACGCCTCCTTCTAAGACTTTTTTATTTTTATTTTTAATGGCTTTTGTAGGTTTATTCTGTTTATAATTGACCAAATTAGGAGATCTATATAAAAAAAGATGTTATTTAAATATGTTTTGGGTGATTTTGGGGTAATTTTGAAAATTTTAAGAATATTTTCAATTTTGAATAACTTTTTTGTTTATCAACATAATGTAAAAAAGTAAATATAGGCTATTTTACTTCCCCACATAACAATGAACATTTCTGTGTATTGAAAATATAGTAACACAAAAAAGCATTGTTAGAAGCCTTTTTTACAATGTGATGAAAAATGTTACGAAAAAAACAGATTTTCAATGTAAAACAATGAAATGTATAAGAAAAAATAATTGCACATTGTTCTCTATACACACAAGACTTCTAAACACTATCAAGAACATCTGGTTAAAATTTCATCAGAAAATAATCAGTAGTTACAAAGTAATTCAAACTTACGTAAATGCAGTCAATGAAAAACATAGTTTTGAGAAAACGCCGTTTAAAGTTTTCACTACACTCCACACACACACACTAAAATCACTTGAAATCGCTGAGCGCAACGTTTTAAATTTTATTGCAGAAATACCTGAAATAATTTTCCAAATCAAATGAAACTTTAGATACATGTTCAGAACTATATTTGGAATAAAAAAATGTCACTTTTGAATAATGTCAACATTTTTGAAAAAAAACAGCCTATAGAAGGAGGCGTATCCCCTCAACTAAGTAGTTTGATATACCATAAACATCTTCCGAGCGAAAACTTCCAGAATTAAAACATATTTGAAACACATTTCAAGTAACCTGATAAATCTATCAACATCGTAATTTTGTGAACGAGTACAACAAAGGAAAAGCTGGAGAAAAAACGCCAGTAAACTCTGCTTGAAAGTCCTCACAGAAGTGGTGAAGATTAAGGGGCCTGTAAAGGGGTCTGTTTACTATGCACACCGCTGAGCCAGCATTGCGAGACTGTCTACAACAGTGGGCGGCAAATTAGATGTTACCCAGATGACAAAAATAATCCATTTCATCACTTATAAGCTGATGTTCACAAACACATATAATGTCAATTTTATTTACAGAGCAAAGAACCTCCTATTCATGAGTTTTATTTTTAAGACACCGAGTGTTAATTCAACATAACTTAAGCCTAGAGGTGAATTCGGTACTGAGACCAAGGCCCTGTAATATCAATGTTATTGTAGAAACTTTTCTCTGTTGAGATTGAGTGTCTCCTGGAGTCGGGAAAATCCCTCGAGTTTCTACAAAGATCTCTACAAAGAGTCGGAAAAATGAGATCTCTACAAAGGGACAATCACAGTTTTTTCAGGCCATAATTCTTCATTCATGTTTCGATCACCCTCATCTACTTTCAAATGAAATGAGTAGTAGTTTCCATATATTGTGTTTATTTTAGTGCATTTAACCGACTTCAAGATTAGTCGGCTATCACCGTCAATCACTTGATAGATTTCCTTAACCTTTTCTTCATGATTAAACTTGAAAAAAATAAGGCTTTCCTTCTAGTCCTGTGTTGAGCTGTCATAGATTTAATTGTTGAGTCCTTCCTTTTACCAAATAAAACATCTTCATAGCTGTCGTTACTTTTTTGGCCTGTTTGAAAATTAGTATTATTAACGTATTTTACTATCATTTGCAATCTTTTTCACAATTTCAATCAACTGCTCCAGTTTTTTTATCTCTTGCTTGATGTTATGGATTGTTATTTTCTTGAACAAATAGTTTTACACTATCGTCACAGCGGTGGCAGAACCTCTTGATTTTTTCCGCCATATTATTAATTGCAACGTAGTCATCTGAGGATAAATTGACGCATCCAATATGGAACCAATTGCCGCACGGACCATCCCACCACATTCCACCATCGTTAGGAATATCAAATTGACATGCCCGTTCTTTTCGGATACCTCTTGCTCATTGCCCCGATTATCTTCATTCTCTGTTTGTTTCACTTTGATTGGTCATATCGATAAGAGTTCACTACCGAACGTTCGAATATAAGAAAATAAAAATTCGAAACGCTTCATGAAACGATAGCCAATAATAGCTCGCAATCGATTGTTGTCTCAAACTGAAACATAACCTGAAATCCAAATAGCCTCACATGTTTGCACCAATTATAAAAATTCAACTATCTATACAGTACTTAAAACTTATGTCCTACGTATTTAAAGACTCACTTGTTAATCCATTTAAAACCAAAATTTAACTACCATGGATGGACCATGGTAATATTTTACTAAAAACTAGTCAATGGTGTCACTTGACGTCCAAGCATTCACTGACTTCTTGACATGTCCAATCAGTGCCGCCCAAGGGGGAATTGATGGCGCAAGTTGCGCCATGGAAAAGATTTTTTTTGGGGGGGGGGAATTATCATTTTTGGGGGAGAGTAAAAATTATGAGGTAGTGAAAAAAATAATTACATTATGGGCCATAAAATATCTACGAAAAACTGTTAGTCTGGGTATATTTTATTCTCTGTAACCGTGAGACTGCCAGACAGACGTCGGAATAGACCAGTCTAGATCAGAATTTTACCATTCTATTTGCAATAGAGCTATGTTGTATTCGCTGTGATAATAGCTGAGTATTACGAATTCCAATTATTTAAATCTAATAGATGTTTGATGTTAAAACACAAGCTTTATAGATCCGTGTTTAGTGACAAATTTTTTTAGCAGTAGCCAATCGCTTACTTACTGTATTCTTTCAGTGGTTCCAACATCCAAGAATAAATAGATATCAGCAAATCTTTTTCATCATACTGACTCAGAAACATCTGTTTTCTGTTATTTTTTGTTGCCTCGAAAGTTACGAATTGCCGTCGTAGTCCGGCAAAAACTAGGCCTGAAAAATGGAAGTTAACATTCAGCTGATTTGCAGCAAACCGACGTTTAATGTGAAAACCCATTTTTGGGGTGTTTATACCCTTTTACCCCCCTTCCACTTGTACGATTGGGCTGGTTTACGATCTCGCCCATTTGATTTGATTCGATTCGAATGACGTTTTTTGCTTCTGGGGGGTCCAAAGGGAAAATTTGTGATGGTCTCGGGCTTAGGTCTTACCATGAGACCTACGGTAATAGCTTCTTACCTATAGGGGAAATTCGCTAAAATCAAGCCAAATTTAAAATGTCAAATCGTACTCGGTTGAAAATCAACTCGGAAAAGCTATAATACTTGCATGGTTCCATGACTTATAAAGGTCGCAGACAGGCCGAACTAGAGTGCGGTGGGACAGGTAATTGGTGTTTGCGGCTGGGGCTGCACCTGCCGTCCACCGTCACGCGCCGCGCCGCGCCGTGACTGACTCACTGGGCGACCCACGCTCGTGTGACGCCGTATTTTGGCGCGAGCTGCCATCAGAATGCCACTTGGCTATGGGCCGGCTAGGCGGCGGCTGGCTATTGCTGGCAGTGTGGTTCTTGTGTGCGTGTCGGACTCGCCGTCCCGGGGTCGTCGCGTCCCGGGCCCCGTCCCTGTCCCTGTCCCGGGACGACCTGCAGCTGCTGCGTCTGTACGTGATGGAGGGTCTAGGTCTCTCCAGGCTCCCGGACACCGCCACTGTCAGTAACAATTTCATCTCTGGTAGCTTTAGTGTACATGGACTGATGTGAAAGATGTTATTTAAAACTAAGTTCGATGTCTCTTCTAACACTCGACTGATATAATGAGGTACGGTAATCGATTAACATATTTCATTTTTTTATACATAAATTTGTTCCACTCGTCCTTGTAAGAACCTTTCTATGTTACAGCGAGCAACGACGCATAACATAAACACTCGGTGTACATTTTATATATTTTGTTGTCATGGAAACCATAAATGCCAGACAAGCTTGTTGAATTTAAAATGTTAGAAGTAAGAATTTAAATACCTTTATTTCCTTAATCGATTAAAGAAGTATAGGCCTACAGTAAATTAAGTAACAACGGAAATTAACATTGCCCTATTCCAATTCGACCACCCTTGAAATTAAATGTAAAATGTTTGGATGTAACTTTAAAAATATTACTTACTATGTGTTTTCCACTAATACATCGAAAACACCTTCTAAGACAAAGCCTGATTGCAGGTACACATTGCCAGTTTTTAATGAATTATCTATCGAGCTTCATAGTTATGTTTATAAATAAACAAAAATACTAATTTAAACTAATAGTAAAGTAAAAAGAGCCTACTCCTATTGCCAATAGAATTAAACACAAGCCTGGTATAGTGTTAGATAGATTGTTTCCTTTTGCCTCTTTGCACACCTTGAATGATGTACTGTGTAAATAAAAATGAAGATCTTTCCGTTTTCCCCTAAAGCTGAACGTATTACTCAAATCTTAGTCACTTCGGCGGTATGGTGCTCTATGTCTGTAGTGCGTGTTTAACTTATTACCATTTTTATACTTATAATTGTACAGTCAATAATTGTTATACATTTTTTTCTATTTTTATGTTAATTATAATAAGATAGTGCCAAGAAATTAAAAATTTTTTGTTTGGATGTAAATTCTGGGAGCTTCAGACGTCCAAAGTGCAAAATTAGGACAAACATTCCCATTATTCTTGCTTCATTCACGGGGACATAGTTTAATCCAAATAATATTTAGGAATTATTGATGATTCATGAATGTCTTAAACCTAACATCAAAGAAATTAAAAAAAACTTGCTTGTTGTTTTTGGGAAATAATTATTTTCCTGACTATAACTGCCAAAGCTTTTTAAATTATGTAGTTTTGAATACTAGAGAATACCATAAAATACCCCAAAAAATTTTAATCCTTTAAACTTTTCCTGGGATAATGCACGAAAAAACTGAACTTAGCGCCTGCATAATTTTATTACACAACCCGCATTGAAAAAAATAATGAAACCTGAACAACCATAATTCATGTACCAATCATATGCACTGATAAAAAGTTGAGAAAATTAAGAAAAATAACCATTATAGGTTATGGACTACTTTTTAGAAACTGTCATAAACTACGAATAGTTTATGACAGTTTTTTATAAACTGTCATGCTGCCTGGCGGAATAGTCCCTAACTCCGCGCGTGCTCGCACATCCTTATTATAAATTAACATAGCTTTTTTAAGAATAGGAAGCGTGCAACCATACAAATCACAGACAAGAACTAAAAAACTAAAACTAAAGTTAAAAGTATTGGATCAAGTGTTAGTCACTCCGGCTGTAGGATGCTCTGTAGAGCGGGTTTTATTGCAATTTTTATACTTAATATAAATTAACACAACTATGTATTTTAAGAATAGAAAACGTGCAACCATACATATTATCAATGTATGTAAGATGTATAACAGGTATGCAATTTAGTTTTTGTCATCAAAATTAAATTATATCAGTGTCATGATCAACAAATGCGTAAGTTTGTCTTACGACAAAAGTTTTACGACGCGATGCAATGAGACTGTTGAACGAAAATTAGTTCGTCATCTATATACAGTATATAAAATCCAAAAACGTTTGTCTGACTGACTGACTCATTGATCACAGTTTCTCAAAACCGATAGGGCTTTGGACCACGAAATGGCACAAATATGCTCTAAAGGCTCTAGATGCCTATTAAGAAAGGATTTTAAACTCCTTCCTCTCATAAGGCTAAAATAGGGTACATTATCAAATTCAAAATGGCCACCATAATTAGTTTTTAAAGTTTATTTTCTAAAACAGTGTAGGGCTTTGAGCCATGAAAATTGGCACAAATATACTTTTTAGGCTCTACATACGTATAAAAAGGAAGGATTTTAAAATATTTTCTCTTAAAGGCTAAAATGAGGTAAATTATAAGATTCAAGATGCCGGCCGTTTTAGTTTTACAGCTATGATTAAATGGAAGTTATGGATGGATGTAACGGATATTTTCAAGAGACTAAAAAGAATTTTGATCTACTAAAAGAATAAACTATGCTAAACTATTACGGCTATCCATCACTACATATTGGTCAGATGCCACTTAGACTGTTCGTGCGTTTTACGGATCACCCGAAGTAATCTAACTAGAATCTTGAAACTCTACAGGACATTTCATTCCGTCATTTCGTTATTTTTATAAAGGCTACCCTAGAAAAGGCGTGTTCAGAATTAAAAATGTTAGAAGGGTTTGCTAGCTGGCCGATTTCGGCTGAGTTCAAAAATAAACTATTTCTACTAAACTGCGAGGCTGTTTAAATGTGCTAAACGAGTAATTCAACATTTAATGGGATTAAAGACATTTTGGGAAATAATGTTTCCTAATTTTTGGCTGAAACCTTCTCTTTAAATATTGTTTTCCGGTTTTTTGTCTATTTTTAGACATGCTACATTTAGGTGTCAATGTTAGGTATAGTGCCCCCCCTTGAAACATGTATTGTCACTTACACATTAGTTGTATTTATATTTTATATGACTCATATTCTCATGAGTAAAATTGACTGGCAGTATTTGAGCGAGAACGCAGTGCGATGAATGTTGTTGGTTCAAACCCCTGAAGTGGTAAGGCAATTTTCTATTCAGACTAATAGAAACAAAATTTCATAAGTTAAATGATGGATGAACCAGGAAATTTTAATATTTTGAAAACTTACTGCAACATTAGAATGCGTTAGTACAAGAGGCCAATTCTTGCCGTTTGAAGAAAAATAAAAATCAATCGAGGAAACATTTCATTTTGTTATTTCAATCCGGAGTGAAATCACTATCTGCAACCTTAGGGGTGTCGTTAAATGCTCAAAAATGTTAGTCTGTTTGGTAAGTTGTAGAAAGTGCGCATTTCAAATCACGTACAGTATAATTATAATAAACATTGCTATCGCTTCAGCGGGCGAAGCCGCGGGTATCTGCTAGTTTCTTATAATGAGACATCAACAACTACAATGACTCTATTTTGATACAACCGTGTTACAAGGAATGCGATACAATACTTGATAAAACTGTAATTAAACGTTTAATGTTTAAATCATAACCATTATTTAATCATTAATGTTTACTGGGATTATTTATTTGAAAACACCTCCGTTGCAGCAGACCTGCATACTCTCATGCAGCGAATTCCAAATGCAATAGAACATATTTCAATCCAATAGCGAGATTTAACATGTATTTTTAAGGTCCATAAGACTAACACGGGAAATGAGTATGCAGATTTGCTGCAACAGGTATATTAGACCTGGGTGGTTTCAATTCAATATTTAGTATATCTGAACTAGAAGAGGCCATATTCCAAGTTTTATAAAAAAATGTTAAACAATAAGGAAGCTATAGCATTTTTTATTTCCCTGATGATGATAACTTTGGAAATAAGTATGCAGGTTTATTGCCATAAAAATGGAAATATCGGGGATTTCAGACCAATATAAATTAGATCTCATCGAGATGAAGCCACAAACCAAGTTTTATTAAGATGTGTTAAGAAATAAGCTATATATAGAATTTTACTTATTTCCCATAAGGTTAATATCGGGACAACGTACTGTGTTTACCACTTTCTGTATCTTGGTAACCAACGGACATAGAGCAATGATACAAAATACTGAATTGTTTGATTTTTCAAGTTGAATTCAATGGTGACCATTTTATAGCCGCTGTCGTGTTAACAGACACGCAGGTCTCACCATGAGATCTTCGGTAATAGTTCTTCCCTATGGGAAATTCGCTAATAATGACAAGATGTAAAATCCACTGAACATATTTACAGTTCTTTCAATTTTTTTGCAATATTGATAATAAAATGTAAAGAAACAGAACGGATGAATATGTTTTCATGAAACTGTCTCCTGAATAAAAATTCTAAATATATAATAAGTTACAAGCATTTCAAGAAGTATAACATATCTCTTAGCGTTATGCAGACAACGAAGTGGCATGCGACGCCTTCATATTAAAATGAAGTGAGGCATTCATGGAGGTGAATGTAAATACGCGTATTAATGGAAAATTTTACTTCCGTAGAAACGAAATTTCTACAAAATATTTCAGCATCTTATGTTCCTTTCCTTTTCTCTACCTAGGCCAGTGTTAAATTGAAGAGTGATTTAAAAAAACACGAAAATATAGCCTGAAACTAAGTAGTAAAGTTAACTAGGCCTGACCCGCCCTTTGTTGACATAAAAACCTCATTATATCCATGCATATTCCATTATATATTTTAAGATCTATTATCAGGGTCGAAATTTATACATTTAGCTGATAGACTCATATTATACGGAAGAATAGAACAAAAATACAGTATTTTAAAAAGTCCGTCTTCCTCTTTAATTAACCTTTGGGGAATTATACTAAACCCTAATTATTTTTTGACGTTACCAAATTGTTGAGTGTCCCCCAAAAATGGGGGATTTTGGGGGCGTCTCAAAATATTCAAATGCAAACCCATTTTGAAATGACCCCTCATTTTAAAGAGCTTAAAAAATAGGCGAATCATGGAGGTTGGAGGTCTCCAACGTGTTTCTAACCAAGTTAGCAGCTTGTCAGAGTTTTGCATTCAACACATGCTTGAAACCTGGCGTCTAAGACTTTTGGAGTTTAAATTTCAACTTTGGTGACTTAAAAATAAAAAACCTCCCTCGGAAAATTTTATTAGATGAAAAAGTGGTCTATTTAAATAGTACTTAACATTTTTAGTGTCCCCTCAAAGTGGGGGATTTTGGGGGTAAATCAAAATTTTCAAATTAAAATCCCATTTGAGTGATCCCTCATTTTAAAGAGCTTTAAAAAATAGGTGAATGGAAGAGGTTGGAGGTTGGAAAAAATCCTCTATTTTTGGGGACTCAAATTTTTGGTAAAGAGTAGTGCAATAGTGGGGCTGCTGGCTCACTTCGCATAAATCAAATTTTGACAGCTACATCCGGTTTGGTGACGTCAGAGGCTGTGACGTAGCTGTGACGTGTAGGTGGGCATTTAAAGTTTATATGCCCGGCTGTGATGGGTATTTAAAGTTTAAATGTCCGAAAGTGGGTCAAGGTAGGCTGTGGATGTTTTTAAAAAAGATCTTGCATTTTCGGAAAATCCGAAAATGCAGCATATTTTTTGTTTCTTTTTACAAACTGTTTCTTAATTGTTGTTTTGTTGATTTTCATTTCTATTAAAATACCATGTTAAAAATGGAATCGACAAGTTAACTAGAAAATATCCTGCTACAAAGTATCCAAATAAAGATGCAATTATATAAACATAAACTTTAAAAAGAAGCGAATGTTCTTCCTCTTTATCTGTTAGCATTTCCTGAACAAGGTAACCAAAATTGTAACCACATAAAAATGAAATTAGGCAAATAATAAATTTTGACGGGTTCACAAAAACCAACTTGTAAAGTAGTGAATTTCTTTCTTCCTCCATTGTTGAATTTTTAGTCGAAACCTATTAATGATAAGTTATTGCTTGCGCATCAGAACTAACAGTAGATGAAATTTCATTTACTTGTAGTAGTTTCATTTGTATTTTCATTTTGTAGTAGGTAATTGTTCGCAAGATTCTGTAGATGTAGAGGAAACAGTATTATCTTGAAGCCCAGAGTCCATGTGTACTTGGGTGAAGAGCTGGAGCTTTAATGACGTGTGGTAGCCGCTGTCCTACTCCGTGTCGGCAGTTGTTGGTGGTGGGGGGTTATTAGGTTCATGCACAGAAATGTAGATGGAATCATAATTTTCTGGAGGATGTACTAAAATTTGTTGTACAGGATCTGCATCAATAGTGAAACTTTGCGTTTCAATGCAAAGTCCATCTTTAATAAAAGAAACATATAAAACAGAACTCATGTTTATTTAGATGTTTACTCTGCGAGTCCTACCAGCAAACTGATGTGTCGATGGTGGCGCAGCGACCTCCCTTGAAATATTTTGATTAGGATTTTTGCGGACATTTGCCATCACTGATTAGTAAAAAACAAGTTTCACGACGTTTCGGGATCTGGAATCTGATCCCGTCTTCAGGTGGAAGAAAACCTAGAACATAACAAGATTAGTAACACATAGCCAGGAAAAACCTGGAGAAAAAACACAGCTAAAACAGAGAACTGTAAAAGCAAAACAATAAGCTGAAAAGAAAAACAATACACAAAATAACACAGGAATCACAAGTATCAAGAATCACCAGGCAGGAGAGAGCACGTCCACACCCAATCAGAGCTGAGCTGAGATCAGACCGTCTCAGCTCAGCTCTGATTGGGTGTGGACGTGCTCTCTCCTGCCTGGTGATTCTTGATACTTGTGATTCCTGTGTTATTTTGTGTATTGTTTTTCTTTTCAGCTTATTGTTTTTGCTTTTACAGTTCTCTGTTTTAGCTGTGTTTTTTCTCCAGGTTTTTCCTGGCTATGTGTTACTAATCTTGTTATGTTCTAGGTTTTCTTCCACCTGAAGACGGGATCAGATTCCAGATCCCGAAACGTCGTGAAACTTGTTTTTTACTAATCAGTGATGGCAAATGTCCGCAAAAATCCTAATCAAAATATAAAATCACCATCACCAACAATGAATTTCAAACAAAGAATAGATTCCCTTGAAATGACATGTGCTGCACACCTGCCTTACCCCACTACCATGAGAGACTCCTCGCAATGTTATGGATACGTAGTGTTAGTCGTACTGTAGGTGTTGTAGGGTGAACATCACAGTACAAAACAATCGTTCTTAACATTTGGCTTTAAAATATTTGCAATAAAATGTCGTTTTAAAATACTTATTTAACTTAGTACAAGTTACAATATTTTTAAAGACGCTACTTTATTATATCGCCTTAATACTTAGTTAAAATATTAAGTTGAAGAAATGCAAACTAAACTACAGTTACGATTAAATATAAACTTGGTTTAAATGTTAAAGATGTAAAATCGGTTTTTGTGTTATAACTTTTACACTGTTGGTTGAATAACAAATGTCACCGAAAATATTTGTTTGTCTAATTATTTAGTGTAATTTAAGTACCCACATGATAAAGTTTGGAAACATATAAAGTAAAATATAGGATGTACAAAAATATTTTTTAGTTTTTGCATTATAACTTTTAAACCGTTGGCTTTAATAAAAAGTGTTACTGAACCTTTTTTGTTCGTGTTTTCATTCTGCGTATTTTGAGTACCTACATGACAGGATTTGGAAACATATAACGAAAAATATGATGTAAAAAGAACTTTTTTTTAGTTTTTGTGTTATAACTTGTATACCGTTGGTTTAATTGAAAAATCTTGGACCTTTTTGTTTGTCTTTATATTCCGCGTAATTTAAGTACCCGCACGATAGGTTTTGTAAAAGTTTAAAAATTACCTTGAAACTTTAGTTTTTGCGTTATAACTTCTATAACGTTGGTTTTATTGGAAAATGTTACTGGACCTTTTTGTTTGTCTTTTTATTCCGCATAATTTGAGTACCCACATGATAGGTTTGGAGCAATCAATTTTGCAACCCCCGCCAACTTGATCTCATCACCGTTCGGCTTTTGAGCGGCGTCGACACACATGGTGGCCGTGGCTGTTACAAAATTGCTCCAAACCTATCATGCAGATACTCAAATTATGCGGAATGAAAAGACAAACAAAAAGGTCCAGTAACATTTTCCAATAAAACCAACGTTATAGAAGTTATAACGCAAAAACTAAAAAATACCCACGTTGCAGCAGACCTGTATACTCAGCGAATTTCAAATGCAAAACAACATATTTCGATCCAACATAGCGAGATTTGACATGTTTTTGTAAGCTCCTTAAGAATAACATGGGGAATGAGTATGCAGGTTTGCTGCTACGGATATATTAAAAGTGGGTGGTTTTAATTCAATATTTAGTAGATCTGACCTAGAAGAACCCATTTACCAAGTTTTACAAGATATGTTGAGAAATAAACAAGATATAGAATTTTACTTATTTTCCCCTAAGGTTAACATTGGGACAATATACTGTGTTTACCACTTTCAATATCTCGGTAACCAATGGACATAGAGCAGTGATTCAAGATACTAAATTGTTTGTTTTTTTGAGCTGAATTCAATGGTGCAAACAAAAGTTTGATTATTTATATTTTTCTATGAAAAAACTCAAAAAACCCATTTTTTGGGGGGTTTACCCCCTTTACCCCCCTCTTCCGGTAGTCCGATCGGGCTGGTTTACGAACTCGTCTGAATAATTACTACTTTACACATCCATGCCAAATTTCATTAAGATCGGACCATTTTTACGCGAGTTATCGTGCTTAAAGACACACACACACACACACACACCCACACACACACACACACATATATATATATATATATATATATACATATATATGTCTGTAAGCACGATAGCACTCACAAAAATGGTCCGATCGGAATGAAATTTGGCACAGGTGTGTAAAGTAATTATTATTCGGATGAGTTCGAAAACCAGCCCGATCGGACCACTGGAAGGGGGGGTAAAGGGGGGTGCACCCCTAAAAAATGGGGTTTTTGGGTTTTTTACATAGAAAAATAAAAATAATCCGATTTCGTCTGGCACCATTGAATTCAGCTCGAAAAAACAAACAATTTAGTATCTTGGATCATTACTCTATGTCCATTGGTTACCGAGATATTGAAAGTGGTAAACACAGTACATTGTCCCTTTGTTAACCTTATGGGAAATAAGTAAAATTCTATATCTCGCTTATTTCACAACATATCTTAATAAAACTTGGTTTGTGGCTTCATTTAGATGAGATCTAATGCATTTTAGTCTAAAATCTCCGATATTTCCATATGCATGGCAGCAAACCTGCATACTCATTTCCCATGTTATCCTTATGGGAAATAAAAAAAATCTATTTCTTCCTTATTTCTTAACGTATCTTGATAAAACTTTATGCGTGGCTTCATCTAGTTGAAATATACTGTATTATGACCTAAAATACCCTATTTTTACATTTTCATGGCAGCAAACCTGCATACTCATTCTCTATGTTAACCTTATGGGTAATAAAAAAGATGTGTAGTTTGCTCATTTCTCAAAATATCCTGATAAGAACTGGCATGGGGCTTCATATAGTTAATATCTACTTGATTATGGCTTAAAATACCCAAGTCATCAAATTCCTGAGGCAGCAAACCTGTGTACTCTCTTTCCCAATGTTAACCTTATGAGAGGTAAATAAAATTGGATAGCTTTCTTATTCCTCAACATATCTTGATAAAACATGTTATGTGGCTTCATATAGTTTAGATACATTGGATTGTAGCCTATGATACCTCATTTTCTAATTTCTGTGGTAGCAAATCTGCATTTGTCCATACCAATCTTTTATGGAGAATAATTTATTATTTGAACAGCAATTGTGGGCATTAGGCAAGTCACAGGATGAGGGAAAAGGGCTCAAATTAAATGTTTTAATGTCAGGGACTCAGGAAAAGTACTGTAATTTCTTAAAGTTTGCTAGAAAACAAAAAATAACATAAAATAACTGCCATTTAAGTAGCATTGGGATCTAGAACATCTGCTTTGTTTACATTAAAACATGTGAGCTGATGTTTGATTCAAAGCCATATGGTGGATACATACATATGGCTTATTTAAAGGCCAGATAACTAAATATGTCAAATAAATGTACTATAGCGAATACAGATTCTTACTGATGATGTTTATGAAATCTTTTACTCAAACTTAAACAGCTGATAATTTCTCCATATGATTAAATTGGAAAAACCAGGTGTTTTGAAGTTTTGAACATTGCATTTTCGTGCCAAGTATAGACTATTATTTTTTTATAGCCTTTTGCTTCTAAAAGCCACTAGGAGAGTATTTTTGCACGCTTTCTTTTGAATGTATATTGATTTTATTTACTTGATAGGAGACTTCATTTAAATTATTTATTTATGCACTTGAAATTCGCTGAGTATGCAGGACTGCTGCAACGGGGGTATTTTGTTTATCCATTTATTATCTTTAGGTGTAATTTCTAATTTTTAGCGTATAGTTTAAAAAATGTTTATTGCAATTTTATTGTTTATCTGTCATTAGTTGTACACATGTAACTCACTGTAAAATAGTTTTAAAATTTTCAGTATTTAAAACCTAAGAAGACTTATCAAAATAAAAAATTATTTTAACTTCTCTCGCTTGAAAACCCATTTGTCTAAAACACAAACTAAAACAAATAATTCGGCCTTTAAGTTTAAAAACTAATTTAAATTAGAAGTATAAAATATGTTACTGTCAAAATTTAGATTGAAAATACCGTTAAAATGACTAAGGCACACTATGGTATCGAAACAAAATAATGATACAAAAAATGTCCTTACGTTGTTTTTATTTTTTATTATTAATAATTAACTATCATTAATTTAAAAAAAAAATAATTAAAGTTATTTTAATTTTTCATGTTCCTTGAGTTTAACATAATGAGTTTAATCAAAGATTCCCATTAAAATAAATTATATTTATGTAACTGATGTCACTAAAATATCTATAAGGAACAATATACATCTAATCTGAATTAATGTAAAGCGTTGACTTATATACCACTGACCTGTTGTACTGACTTTGGATATCACTAAAAGTCAATAGATGTGAACTGTGTTCATCACATTTCTTATGGACATCAATACATCGCGTAGTGATATTCAATTACCCTAATGATATCTATAGTGACTTGAGTCACTACACAGACTAATGATATCACTTAATGTCACTAGACATCTAATGATATCAATACAAGTCTAGTGATATAAATATATCATGTAGTGATATTCAATTTGGTTTAATGATGTCTAGTGATTGTGTCACTACATAGTCTAATGATATCACTATATATTGTATTTATATCATTAGACACCTAATGATATCAGTACATGTCTAATGATTTCAATACAAAATGTAGTGATGTCACTTCAATCTTTAGTGATTTTCTATTGTTTTTTTTTCACTAGGGTAAGAAGTTGTGTTTTGATCATTGTTGTCTTTGTTAGATATTTATTTATTAAAAAAGTAAAAGACATTCTGATTTGCTGATTGAGGGAAACAACTAACATCATTGGGGCTGTATTTTTCATAATACAATGTTATGCCCTCTCTACCCCCTTTTCAACCCCAAACCTAATTTAAAATTGCAAATGCGAAAGTTACTTTTGTGATACATAAAAAAAGAAATTAAAGATGTATAACTTAATATCTGGAATAAAATTTAAAATCGCATCACACGTTCTTAAGATATAGCTAGATTAATATTATACTGACACAGAAACATATTTTTTCAGATCCTTTTGTTGGCTCGAAAGTTACTCATTGCCGTCCTAGGCCGGAAAACGTTTATTCGGCCTAGGCCGGATAAAACGGAATTAAACAATCAGCTGATTTGCAGCAAACCGACGATTAATGCTTGTTTATTGGTTACTTTTCAGAGGAATGTAGTGGCAGCACTGCATCCGTAGCAAATGTTTGTTCTGTTTGTTTTAGGTTAGGTTTGGAGGATTGAGGAATGTATGTTTTTGCAAGAACTACATTATGATTGAAAGTATGTTTTTTCTGCGTAGTAATAATAATAATAATAATAATAATTTTTTTTTCTTTGGGAAAGGCAAGTGGAATCCATTTACGGACGAAGTGTGGGACTCGCCGAAGCCCAACCCACTAAACCACCTCCTCGTTCCGGGCGAATCTCCCCCCGGGACTGTTTTGCACATTACTTCAGGGGGAGGCCCCGTGCTGGAAAACCACATACTGGAGACCGCGGTCTGTCAGAAGAGGAAACTACTTCCCTCTTCTTCTAGACTTAACTTGGACTTGCGTTGCTGTTCTGCCTGTTGGCGTTTTCCAGGGCAAGCCTAAAAACGCGGCATGCCCCGGAACCAGCGATGTGGTCGCACTGCGGTTTCGGCTGCAGCTCACTGCAGAGGAAGCAGTGAACTGCGTTGCCGCAGTCCTTGTAATGATGGCCCGACTCTCCGCACTTGAAGCAAAGAGCGGACCGATCCGTCCCCGTGCATTCGCTTCGACGGTGCCCGTAGCCCAGGCACTTGAAGTACCTGACGACCACGGTTCGCAGGCGCACCGCGCAGCTCAGAAAACCCACCCGATGAAGATGGCCTTGTTCAACACTTTGGCGGCCTCGTCCTCGGACAGGTCGAGGACCGCCAACTTTAGTTGCCGCTTGTTTGCCGGTCCCAGTGACACCCTGCGTTTGTCACTGGGTCCACCAAGGGCCTTGTCGAGTGCGTCGACTACCTCCTGTCTCTCCGTGAGGGCGTCAAGGTCCCTCACCTCAACGGATACGCGCTTTTCTGGAGCAATGACGTTGCCCGCGTTGCCGACAGCGGCTCCGAGGACTGCAGCGAACTTCTGCCTGTCTGAGCCCTTCCCCAGCCGGAGGATAACATCCCCCTTCGGAGTCGGCCTCGCTCAGACAATCTTGGCGGCGCAGGTGTCCGGGTTGAGGTCCTTTCGGATCTTCCCGAGAACACCCGCATAGGACTGGCCGCCAGCCACCCTGGCAAGCACAGAAGATGGACCAGCGCTCGCCCCCGGCTTGGCTTTTGGCCCCACAGCCACCGCACACTGATCGGGTTTGGTAACCGTGATAGCCGGCAGTTCCTCCGCCTCCGCCTTTTTTGGTTTCTTCTTCGCTTTCTTCTTTTTCTTTTTCGGCACAACCCTAGGCTCGTGCTCGTCAGAGCTCTCACTAGGGCTGTGCACCCACTTGGCTGGAGCCGAGGAACTGGCCGCGAGGACGGCATCCTTGAGGAGCCGCCCTTGAATCCGCGACCTTGTCCTCGTCCGGGCGTCTCTCGCCACCTCAATGTCATTGACGTTGTGGTGGTATCTGTCCTGGACTTCTTCCGCCGATCTGCGCAGGAGCTTCTACTTCTCAAACAACACGGATAGGGAGAGGATTCCCTCCTTCACCGTGTTGTTGACGTTCTTCTGGATCTTGCAGGCTCCAGTCATGTTGGCCAGTAGAGTCTCCACTTGGCCAAAGATCTCGTTCTCTTCTTCGCGGGCTTCGAGGACATTTCCCCATTGTCTCTCGCAGTACTCCAAGTCTTGCGCAGTGGCATGACTGAAGTCACTGCCCATGCTGGTTGTGCTCGCCAAGCTGTTTCGGCGCGACTGTGGCACAGTCAAGAATGTCTCGTTGCCCTCCCCAGAATCCGTAGGGCAGCCCGAATGATCGGGGTGGGATTTCGGACCGGAGTCCTGACCCACCTGGGGTACGTTACCGTGGTTTTTCGCAGACATCATGCTTGCTGGCCCCCTTGTAGCCGGCTTTTACGGCGAGCAGGGGATACTGTTGGAACATAACATTCTACTCCGGCCCAACACGGAAAGAGAGGAAGGCTTGAAAAGACACCCAGTGTTTGGGGTCGAAGAAAGAAGAGGGTGAGCAAGATTAGCTCAGAAAAGAAAAAAGACGGCGAGCCAAAACCCGAGAAAGGAAGAAAGGTCTTGGCTCAAGAAGAACTGCGAGACGGAGAGTCTCGCAGCTTGGCTCGGGAACCCGGGCTTGCCAGACACCCGAACAGCCGAAAGCCGGTCGCCCCTGGGGGGAATGATAATAATAATAATAATAATAATTTTTTTTGGGTAGGAGGTGGAATGCGTTTACGCACACTGAGGGGCTCGTTGTCCCCTCAGTAGTGTCGGACTCCCACGAGCTCGATGTCCCGTGAACCACCGACTAAACCACCTCCCTCGGCACCGAGGACACTAGCCTGGAACTGTTTCACACATTACTTCGGGCTAGGCCTTTGATATTACGCCGCTAGGGCAACCTCCGTGGGGAAAAGCTGAGGATTAAGGCCGATCGAGGTCGACCTTTTTCGCCCGAAGAATGGCCTGGACGTGGTGCTGGACACAGTTCCAGTTGCCCTCTCCCTGGAGCATAGCTCCGACGATGTTGTTTGGGCTGACGACCACGCCGATCTCAGATAAAGCGAGGCTCGGCGGACGTGCCAACGGTCGCACTGAAAGAAGGTATGCTCGGACGTGTCTGGGATGCTGGGGCAATACAGACAGTCAGGGCTGGCGACTTTGACCATCCGGTGCAGATAGGCTCGGAAGTACCCGTGCCCAGAATGAAACTGGGTCACGTAGTAATCGACCTCACCGTGCTGCCGTTCCACCCATGGTCGGACGGAAGGTATGAGCTGGAAGGTCCAACGTCCCCTCGGCTCGGCTTCCCAATTGCGCTGCCAGGAGTCGAAGCTGCGATCGCGCTCTTCCCTGGCAGCTGTTTCCCGGCCCACTTCAGGCCTCCTCCGGTAAATCGCCTGCCTCTCCCTCGCGAGGAAGAGGACGGGGATGACTCCGGCGATCACCATCACAGTAGGCTCGGAGACTGTGCGGTAGGCCGAAGCGACCCACAGAGCTCCTCGGCGCTGGACTCGGGCAAGCCGATCTCGGAAGACTCGATTCTCGAGTGCGTGAGCCCATACCTCCGCACGGTGTCATGAGCAGGCGGCGCTTGCAGGAGCGAGGACCGCCGACATTGGGCATAAGCCTACTAAGGGCAGCGACACCCTTAGCGGCTTTGTCGGCGGCACGCCGGATCTGCTCGCCGAAAGACAGTCTGCTGTCTACCATGACTCCCAGGTACTTTGCAGCAGGCTTAGTCTCGAGTGTGACGTCACCTATCTGCACCGGGAACACGGTGTTAATCCTCTTTTTGGTGAGGACGACGATCTCCGTCTTACTGATAGCCAGGGACAAGCCGTGATCTCGCATCCACCCGTTGACCTTGGCCATTACTACGCTGAGCCTCAGTTTTGCCTGCTCGACGTTCCTCGCAGCGATCAAGGCAGCGACGTCGTCAGCATAGCCAACGAGGCGGGTCTCATCGGGCATGTCTAGCCTCAGCAAACTGTCGTAAGACACGTTCCAGAGATCTGGTCCGAGAATGGACCCCTGCGCAGCCCCGGAAGTGACGGGAATGCGCCGCTGGCCTTCGGTCGTGTCGTACAACAGAACACGGTCTGACAGATACGCTTCTATCATACGCAGGAGGTAGGAGGGAACTTGGAACGTATGCTCAAGCGCCCACAGCATATCGCTCCACCTGGCGGAGTTGAAAGCGTTCTTTACGTCGAGCGTGACGAGAAGGACCACGCGGCGCGACCAGTGGTTGTGGTCCTCCGCCCACCGCACTGCCTCAACTACCTCCTGGATAGCATCGATGGTAGAGCGACCGGATCTGAAGCCGCACTGCTGCGGGGACAAGTCCCCCGCAGAGACGATGGCCTCGGTCAGCCTGACGCGCAAGAGCTTTTTAAGGACTTTCCCGGCCGTGTCGAGAACACAGGGGTCGGAAAGAAGAAGGGGTCCCCCATGTACTCTTCGCCTTCGGGATAAGAACAAGGCGGGCTACATTCCACGAATAAAAGAAAACGCCTTTCACCACACACGCGTTGAACATGTCGAGCAGAAGCCTTAGATTCACCTCCGCAGCGAGCTTGAACACCTCCGCCGGAATGCCATCGGGGCCGATCGCTCTTCTGGGTCGTAGGGATCGGACGGCGGCGATGAGTTCCTCTTTCCGGAAAACTGGGAAGGCGCCCACCTCTCCGAATTCCCTGACTGGCCGGACTGGTTGGCTGGGAAACAGTGTATCGACGACGGCGGCCATGGCTTGTGGTTCCATGACCGCAGGTGGTGAGCAAGCCCCTAGCTTCTGGGTTACAAGTTTTTAAGTCACAGAGCCCAGGGGTCGTTGTCGATATCCTGACACAGCTGCTTCCAGCACCTAACTTTACTCCGGTTGATGGCACCGCGGAGCTCTCGGCGGGCCGCTCTGTGCTCAGCCGATCTGGCATTTGCATCAGGGCGGTTCCTGGCTCACTGCGCAGCTCGTCGGAGACCAAGGCATCTCCTCCGGAGTTCCGCGATTTCAGGCGTCCACCAGTAAACCGGCTTCTTCCTGTGACGGCGGGAAACTCCGGGCATCGACTGCTCACACGCGGTCGCGATGAGTCGCATCGTCGATGCTGCCAGATCTTCGGCACTTGTGAAATTCACAATGCTCTGGTCTTTAATTACTTCTTTAAAAGTGTCTTTGCTCAGACGACTGGTATTCCAGCGTCGAGCCAGAGGAGCAGGTTCAGCGCGCAAGCGCGCGCCCTCGGGAAGGACCTTGAAAAGGATCGCCTGATGGTCGCTGGAGGAGTAGTCCTCGCAGACACGCCAGTCGGAGATCCACTGGGCAATCCCTTCAGAGGCAAGGGATATGTCAGGGATCGTCTCTCTGCACCCCGGGCGGCGAAAGGTGGAAATGCCGCCCGTGTTGAGGATACAGAGACTCGACCTGGCAGCCGACTCGAGGACGTAACGTCCTCGAGTGTCGGTCCGCGGGGAACCCCATTCCACGGCTTTGGCGTTAAAATCGCCACCGACTATGACCCCGCCAGAGGTGTTCATGATCTTATCCTCGATGGAATCAACCATATGGTGGTAGTCTGCGATCGGTTGGTTAGGCGTGAGCTAACAGGAGAAGGCGGTGAAACCTCTGCTCCTCACCCAAACGAAGCCGTTGCCCGATCCGGAATCGAGAACAGGCACCTTCCCGAGGTCCAAGATCCAAATCGCCGCAGTGCCGGAGGGATCCGAGAACCACTGCACAGAGCGTCGGTTCTGGTACTACTCACTGAGAAGCAGTAGGTCAGCACTCTGCTCCGTGGCGAATTGGAACAGCAAGTCGTTTGCTGTCCTGCTCCTCTGCATATTAAGTTGCAGAACACTGATCATTTCTGTTGGTTCTGGCGAAGCTCCTGGATGGCCCGCCTGTACTGCCCGCAACGATCAGACCCAGCGGAATGCTTGACCTGGTTGCCCTTCAAGCCGGCTTCTGTACACAGGACACAGGACAACGCTGCGTTGCACGCGCTGGCCCTGTGGTCCTGGCCGCCGCACTTGAAGCAGAGCTTGCTTCTATCGGGTCCAGAGCAGCGATTAGCGACGTGGCCGAACCCCACACATTTAAAACATCTGGAGGCCACGAGCTTCTCGCGTACCCGACAGCTCACGTACCAGATCTTCAGGTGGCCCTTCTCCAGGAGCTTCGCAGCTGCTTTGGCTCCCAGCGTAAGGATCGCCACCTTCTGGCCTCGAGCATTCGCCTTCGAGACGAAAGTCTTCACCTCGAAGTTTTCGCCGATGGCGGATTTGACAGCTGCAGTCATCTCCGCCTCGGTCGTCAGCTCGTCGAGGTCCCTCACATCCAGCGTCGACTTGGGCTCGAGAACGCTGACAGTCGCGTTCGCCCCCAAGATGTTCTTCAGGTCTTCGCTGAAGGCGGACTTGCTTTCGGAGGCGTCCCCGAGTTCGACTAGAAGATCGCCGGCTCGGGTCTTCCTCATGGCCTTCATAACGGCACCCTTCTCATCGGGCTTCGCTTTGCTGTGAATCTCGCCCAGCACGTCGGCGTAGGATTTTCCCTCCGACGGCTTGAAGAGAAGAGCGTCTGGCCGCGTCCTGCTTGACCTCTTCTTCGGCGCCTTCTTGTTGTCCTGAGGGCCGGGCTGGCTTCCAGGCTGCTGGGGTGGGACTTTCTTCTTCTTCCCCTTCCTCTTGACGACGTCGGTCCATTTCTCGGTGTCCGATGTCTCCCCTGGACCGTCACCTCTGGGTTTCTTCTCAGCCTCCGGTTGGGCGGGGCTGGAAGCAGCCCGTTTCCCACCGGCCGGCTGAGCCTTAACGCGCAGTGATGGGGTCGTCTGCGTCGAGGCAGTCACCGACTCGCACGACTGCCAAGACTTCCTCAGCTGAAGGATGTGGTTAAGGCTATTCTCCAATTGGACTATGCCTTCCTGCACATCCCTGCTGATGTTCTTCTGTCTGCCAGTCGCGGCCTTCATAACAGCGAGGGTGGCGAAGCACTTTTGGAGGTGCTCCTCCTCCTGCTGCCTGGCAAGTGCAATCACCGCCTGGAAGGGGGACGGGTCGGTGTGCATCGACTCAACGCCGCCGGAGGATGCTTGCTCGGTGAGGACCGGTGTTCTTGTCACCGAGGCAGTTGGTGTCGCTCGGCCTTGTGGCGACCTCGCGACACGAGGCTTCCGGCCAAAGGACCTTCTACCTCGACGCCCCCACTTTGAGAAGGTAGGCGAGGATAATAATAATAATAATAATAATAATAATAATAATAATAATAATTTCAATTTTCAATTTTCAATTTACTATCTCGCACGCGCAATAATAGGTTACACTGCAGCGCCTGCATACCTCTCTAGCTCATAGCTATTTGAGAGGATAACACAATGTTCTTACATTTTTACATAATTTTTCATGCAAAATAAAATATAATAGATCTAACATTACAGGGAATTTTTGTCATGCTGTTTTTTGACATGCGTATAAATATTTAAGTAAGTAAGTAAGTAAATAAATAAATAAATAAATAATCGAACAAATAAATAACAAGTAAATATATACAATCATACAGTGAACTATTATTATAACAATATGTTGAGTAACGTCCGTATGCTTGCTTCCTCTATGCTACTTCCCCCACCACTGAGTCAAACACTTCTCTGTCTTGATGGGAAATCCCACTTTCAGGTTATGGTTTGAGTTTTGTCAAAAGTGACAATGAAAAGCCCCTTTAGACATTCTGAAACCAAATCAAATCAAATCAAATAATTCTTTATTGCCATATATAACAATTTACAGCATTGGCATGAGTCAAGTATAAGAATACAATGGGTTATATATTAAAAATAAAACTACTTCTAATTGTCATTCAAGAAATCCCCAATACTATAAAAACATTTCGATACCAGAAATTTCTTAAGTTGGAACTTAAATTTATTTTGGTTGGGTTCAATCCTGAGGTGGTCAGGGAGGGCATTAAAAAATACCACAGCATTGTAAAACATCTGGTTTTTGAAAAATGAGGTGTTGTGGTGGGGAATGTTGAATTTGTTTCTACTCCTTGTTTTATGCTGTGAACGAGGCAACAGATCTTGAAAATGCTTGGGGTTCTGCTTCAGAAAATTAAGAGTGTTAAAAATATAAATGGATGGAAACGTCAGAAGACCTGCTGCAATAAAGAAAGATTTGCAAGATTCCCTGGGTTTTAGGCGAGCTCTGATTCTAATTGCCTTTTTTTGCAGAATAAATATCTGCTTTGTTTGCGTATTTTCAGACCCCCAGACAGGAACAGCGTAGGACAGATGTGGTTAAATGAGGGCATAATATGCAGCAAGTAAAACATCAGGGCCAGTAAAAGATGACAGCCTTCGCAGTACAAACAAGCCTGAGCCCATCTTCCTAGTAACATCATTTACATGGGAGTAATACTTCAGATTGCTGTCTATAGAAATACCCAAAAAACTTTACATTTTCAACAGAGTCAACGACCGCATCGTCTATAAGCAGACCGACTTCATCTGTTACCCTACTGGATATTTTAAAATGAATAGGATTAGTTTTATCCGTGTTAACATCCAGATTATTGTCACTGAACCATTGAAGAACATTGTTTGATTGGATGAAAGCGTTTACTTCCAAGGCCTCCTGCATCTATCCCTGACAACCAGTGAAGTATCGTCAGCAAACAAATACAAATCGGCACTTGACACTGAGCTCGATATGTCGTTTATAAAGATGATAAATAACAATGGCCCTAAAATTGATCCTTGCGGAACGCCAGCCTTAACCACCTGAACATCAGAAGAACATTTCATGAAAGTATTGCTTTCTTTATATGGGATTTCAACTGATTGCCGACGTCCAACCAAATAAGATCGAAACCAATCCTTTGAAACACCTCTAACGCCAATAAGTTCAAGCTTATAAAGAAGTTTTTCATGTGAAACCGTATCAAAAGCTTTCCGTAGGTCAAAAAAAATACCTACTGCAGACTCACCCTTATCCAAAGCTTGGACAACGCTGTTTGTGAGTGCTGAAATTGCATCTACAGTTGATTTATTCTTAATGAATCCAAATTGGTGTTCAAACAATATGTTGTTGTGGCGGATAAAAGACCATAATCTGCTTAAAACCGCTTTTTCAAATACCTTTGAAAAAGTAGATGTGATGGAAATCGGTCTAAAATTGTCGAGTTCATCAGGGTTTCCTTTTTTGTGTAAAGGCTTTACAATAGAATACTTGAGGAAATCGGGAAACTGACCCGTCTCAAAAGAAAAGTTGATCAAATGCACGAGTGGACGAAGGAAAGGATAAAAACAAGACTTGAGAAGTTTGGAAGAAACATGATCGTTTCCTGAAGAGATTTTTGGTTTTAGAGACCTAATTAACTCACCAACCTCAGTTTCAGAAACTGGGTTTAGAAAAAAAGAAGATGATAAAGATACAGTGGGTAGCCTTTGTGAATCAAAATTATCATCTTTAATTGGTTGATTGGATATGTCTATGAAGAAGTCATTGAAAAGGTTTGAAATAGATTTTGGGTCATTTTCCAAAAAACCATCTTTGTTCCTGATACCTTTTATTGGAGGTCCTGATACTTTTCCGGTATTCCTATGTCCATTCACGATATCCCAAACCGTTTTGGATTTATTTGATGAACATTGCAGTTTATTGAGCACTACAGAAGACTTAACATCCCTAATAATTGCCCTGTACATTTTCTTTAAAGAAAAATAAAACTGCCTGTCTTCATGTGAACTACCTAAATCTTTGGTGCGATACCACCAATGCCTTACCTGCTCCCGCATTTCTATCAGTTCCTCGTTTAGAGGTACTTTAAGACTCGAAGATTTTGGTTTGACCTTTACTTTTTTTACCGGGAATGCCTGATCAAACACAAATGTGACAGTAGAGATGAAAGCCTGCATCTTCTCATTCATTGAGTAGTTACTGAAAACATCGTCCCATGTTTCTCGATTCAAAAGGTTTTCAAAAATGTGTACATGTTCATCACTGAAAGATCTCCTGAACAAATAATTAGAGCTACCACTTGCTCCACCCTCAATCTTCACCTCACAAAGTTGAGCATGATGATCAGACAGTGCTGTGATTATCACATCACAATAGAAGACGCTATCTGAAAGATCAGTATATATGTGATCGATTAATGATTTGGATCCTTTTTGTTCCCGCGTGTAGGATTTGACTTTATTCAACAGACCACGAGACTGCATATACATGTGAGGTTTTCGCTCTTAATAGAACTCTGAGACAAATCGACATTGAAATCACCAACAACAACTGTTCTAACACTGGGATTCGTCACCCTATCAAGACATTCTGACAAATGATCATAAAACAAGTTATGATCCTCCAAAGAAGAAGGAAAAGGTTTTGGCTTGTAAGCTGTGAGGATAAGCAAATAATGACCATTGTAACAAACTTTGGTAGCTGCGAGTTCACAAACTCCCTCAAGGCAGAAATTACCAACATATACCACTTCAGACTGCAAATTAGTCTTGACAAAGATACCTACTCCTCCTTTTTGCATATTTTGACGACAATAAGAGGTAACGTTTCTGTATCCATTCAAAGATACGGCATCAAATTCATTACATTTCAAATGCAGCTCTGATAAACACAAGACATCTGGATTTTCACACTGCAAGAAAACTTCTAGTGTATCCAATTTGCAAGCCAATCCCTGAATGTTTTGGTGGAGCATCTTAAGGCCATTGAAACTATTGGCGATTCTCGGGCTAACCTGATTGCAAAATCTCAAGATATTAAAGTCCTTCCGCCTGGGTTCACGTTTCCCGATCCCTGAGGACTTGACCTATCAACTTGAGAGTCAGAGATGAGATCCTCGTCATCGTAAGCCACTTCCGATAGACGAACCCTTTCTTGACCGGATTGTAAGATTTCAAACATCTCCCCAAGCAATTTCACAAACAACATTCCTAGCTGATGATTGCCATTCCTATTAAGGTGTCTGCCATCTCGGGCGAGATGATACCTCTTAATCCATACATTAGCCTCAACAAAAACCACCCCAAAATTGAAGCACATAAGCTCCAGTTGCTTGTTGAAATTGAAAAGAGCTTTATATCCTATGTCAGATCCTATTAATATACTATTTACAAATATTACAGAAGTAGGAAAGTGTGCTTTGGCAGTAAACAACAAATCAGCCATTTCGTGGAGGGCCTCCCGCTTGCCATCCCCACCATTGTACCCAGCTCTCCCATTGTACCCAACTTTAAGGTTGTTTGTGCCCACATGAATATATAAAACAGACAAGTCATGATTAACATAATTTAAAAGCCTCTGCTTAATGTCACGAATCTTTCCCCCTGGGCAGCATTCAATGTGTGCTCCTTTTTTACGACTTTTATTACTAGCATACCTAATGATTGAATCACCTATCAATAAAACATTTTTGTTGAAACTCCTATTTTCAAGTTTATTCATGCCTTCCGCATTACCAACGAGAATATCTACATTACTTGTGTTTATACCATTGTCATTATTTCTGCATGCACTTTTTGCAATCATATTTGTACAATGTTTCTTCCCATCGTTATTATTTACATTAACAACATGCTTAGATCTAACATTTGGGGTTTCATTTGTACTACTTTCTATGGTAAGCTGATTTACACTTTCATTTTCAGATACCGATAATACCTCAATCTGATTTCTACCTATTATATTAGGTTTTGAAACTTTTTTGTTTGTACTAGACTTTTTGTCTGTTTTTTTGTTTTTCACTACCTGCCATTTGTCACTGGAGGACTTTGTCAGTTTTATAGGAGCAACAATCTTTTGAGATAAATTTTCTAACTTAGGGGGAGAGCACTCCTTTCTTGTTGAAAGTAAGTGCCGGTCCTTGTACCAATCCCTAAAAGAAATTTGAATACCCAGCGTACAATAATATTGACTAATAAATTTGGCGTGAAGTATAACATTGAAACCACACTCAAACCCATTTTTTTGCTGGTAGCAAGGAATCTCATATGTGTTTACCTCCTCTATACCAAGCTTTACAGCAACTTTCAAAGCTGAGTCTTTATTTACAGAAGAAACTGAGTCTAGGTGATATGCTTCATTTTTAGATTTGTCAACAAACAGCAAAGACCAGTGTGTCCCTGCACCTGTTTTATCCGCCTCTGTGCTGTTGTTCACGCTAAAAAAAGCATATCTACAAGAATAAAAACCAGATTGTGACAACATGCTAATTACATCAGTTGAACTACTCAACTTAACACTCTGTGTAACGGCCGGACCAAAAAATTTAATGTCATTTTTTGCGTGATCGGACATATTTACAAAATACTGATCAATGACGTCATCGTCTACCCACTTATCTAATGTGTTACGTGACTTATTTTTCATTTTAATTACTTCATCACTCATTAGATCTAACTTAAGACTAAGATTTTTCACAGATGATGACAGATTACTATTGTTCTCTTCTAACTCACTGCAGGAATGCTGCATAGTCTTGATTTCGTTCAAAAGCGACAAGTTCTCGGCAGTCAAGCTTAAAACGTCGGCATCGCGTTTTCGAAGATTACTCTCCAAAGATTTGATTTTTTCGCCAGGGAAAGTTTTTCTTCCTCGACTAAATCTTGAACTTTAAATGAATTATTCATCTCTGTGAGTCTATGTTCTTTTTCAAGCTCAAGTTTAGATGTTAAAAGATTAATGTCGTTTTTATAGCACTGTAAATCTTCTTTATATTGGCCACATTCTCTGTTAATTTCATCAACATTCTCCAGCAGCCCCGATACACTAGATATTACGCTTGAGAAGTCAATATCAGGATTTTTTGAAGTGAAGGTATTGATTTCTTCAGTCAGGCAAGATATAGAATCTTTAAGATTATGTCCGTGATTAGGATCCGTTTCAAACAAAGTTTCATGGTTTTCTAGCACCATAATTACCGTAGACACAAACTGTAGTCAAAAATATTAAAAAATCAATTCCTGCGAAGGGGAAGATGCAACCTTAAAACAAAGGTGCATGCACAGCTGCGTCAGGCGTTTTGAAGGCGTTGTGAAAAAATCCCTTACTCAATACCGTGGAATTGGTAGATCAGTGGTAGCAAAAAAGTTGAGGGCGGCGTTCGGAATCGAACTCACGCTACTGCGTGGGCGGCGTCGGGCGCCAGCGTCTTATCCACTGCACCACCAGCGGATTGAGCACTTACAACTGCTTCAGGGTCATCATAATTCTCCGTTGTTGTCAAACGTTATAAATGCGAATGTATGTGCACGTTTCAAGTTTTGTTCGTTAGTTCTTGTAGGTTATGTTATTTAGATGCACATACTATTACTCACACAATCACAAAACAACGCCAGATGAAGGAGCAGAGAGTCCTCTTAAACTGACACTCCGTTGTAAGAAGTGAGTCTAACTATGCCAGTCGTTTAAATTCACTAATAAATACTTGAAATACGAAAATCATACGGAGCACAACAGGTCCTGTAAACACCGACGCAGGGCGCGTCATCCACTTCCATGTTTTTAAATTTTAACCATCATCTCAGAATGCATTTTATTTTATTCAACCCTTTCTTATCCTACTATTTTTAATTTTTAATGCGTGTTTGGCTCAATGGTGTAACATATAATAATAATAATAATAATAATAATAATAATAATAATAATAATAATAATAATAATAATAATAATTCAATTCAATTCAATTCGTTTATTCTGTCGCAAGCGCTATTGTATTACACTGCAGTGCCATTAAAACCTCTCTAGCTATAAGCTATTTGAGAGGATAACAAAAATAAATTACTTTTTAACAATGCTTTATCCCATTATAAATTATGAAAAAAGCGATTGAAATCTTAATTATAGAGTAGAACTAAAAATATATTTCAGCATCATGGGAACCCTTTGCCATATTATCATTACATGCATCATCAACAATTGAATATAAACTACACAAAAATAACAAACAACAATGCAATAAATATAATTCATATTTTTATATGTCATGCAGTACTCTTTTCCTCCATGTAAGTAAACCGCCTGAGCCAAAAGACCTCAGCTGAAGTGGACAATTCTAACCACTTCTCTTTCAGGTTATGTCAAGACGATTCGTGTACTTTGAGACATTCTGAAATAATATATAAAGAAAATCAATCACCTCAGAATGCTTCTTTATTAAAAGTTATTCCCATTTCTTGCTCTCCTATGGTTCATTTATGTGTTTGGCTCAGTGGTATAACTAATTCTAACAAAACTTATAACTAACTCAGGTACTAACATTTAACCCAGTCCTACTTGTAAGTATTAATCTACTAACATTTAATTATATAGGGCTATAGCATTTTGTATGTATCTATGTGTTGTAATTACTACTCAATCACTATCTATGAACAAATTTTTCAATTTATATTTAACTTCAGTTTTATTTGTCAGATATCTCAACTCAGTGGGTAAGGAATTCAAGAGTGCAGGAATTCTATGTCCTGGGACACATTTACCATAGTTATTAAAATATCTTTCAGTTGTATAGTTCCTTTGCCGTAAATTATAAACAACTTCATTAATTACTCGAAATTCCTGATTGAAGTAATGCCTAGATAAATCAACGTATTTGGCTAAAGCCTCAAAGGACATAATGCCCAACAAATGTTGAGGAATGTCGTTAAACAGAACTTTAATTATCCTGTTTAAAACACATTTTAAATTAAGCTTAACATAATCTGGACATAAATAATAGACAGATATTCCATAACACACAATACTTTGGACCATTGAAAAATAAATTTTTTTTGTAGTCACTGGGAAAATCTACTTAGCCTATAACACCTGTACAATATTGACCTAAGCGAATTTGTTACTACACTTACATGAGTATTGAATTTCATATCGGAATCAAGATAAATACCTAAATGTTTAATAGTTTCAAAAAAATTCAAAGGTTGACAGTAATTGCAGTTGCCAGGCCTATTTACCGTCATCAAACATGTTCTCGAGTGGCAATATAAATCAGTATACAAATTTCTATTTACAACTATTCTTGGGTTTTTAAAAACAATTACCTTAGTTTTTTGTGCATTTATTTTAATTGAGTTATTAAAAAAATACTTTACTGCCAAGTTTAAATCTTCTTGGATGTTAGCTAGGCCTATTTATAACTTAGAGTGAACTGAATATAAAACATTATCATCAGCATACTGCAGCAATTGACTTTTAAACTTAAGGCTAGCTAGGTCATTTACATAAATGTTGAACAAGGTCGGAGAAATAGTACTACCTTGAATTAAGCCTCAGTTCTGATCATATCCTTCACTAATACTATTACCTAACAAACAATTTAGTTATTAAAATATCTTTAAAATGACCTAACATGTTATTAAAATACCTAACATGCAATTTTCTATCATTGAAGTAATTTTTCAAAAGTTTCAGTAATTTTCCTCCAATACCCTTGACTTATCAAGTAATATATTGTAATTTACAAGATCAAATGCCTTTGTGAGGTCGGTCACAACTGCCACAACAAATTTATTCTCATTCAATGCCTTATTTATGTCACTGGTTAATTTTTCCAACAAATCCACCGTAGAAGAATTAGGGATGAAACCGTATTGAGCCTTACTTATAATATTGTTTTGTGATAAATAAGATTGCAACTGATTACATAAGTAGTGCTCTAAAATCTTTGTTATGACTGAAATCGACCCCATAGGCCTATAGCAACTTATGTCCTTCCTGGAACCACTTTTAAAGATAGGTCTAAGGTAAGTGACTTTCATTAGCTTTGAAATAATGCTTGAGTCTATTATTATTTTGATTAAATGAAGCAATACAAGTTTTAAATGTCCAAAAATATTTTTGATGTCCTGTGGTCTTATTCTATCCGGGCCAGCTGATGAATTGTGATTTAGCCTACTTACAGCAGAGTGCAATAGTTCATCATTGATTACAACTAAATTCATACTTAATCTACTTCCTATATTGTACATTCCAGTATTCAAATCTTGAGTCAAGTCAAATGGTTGGCCTAACATTTATTGATTGATCACCTCAATGGACTCTTTAAAATTTTCCTTAAAATTCTCAGCCAGTGTTGTAAGCTCATCGTCTCTCTTAATACTAAAGCTTTTTTTTAATCGAATCTACTATTGTTGGTCTTGTTTTCGTATTTATAAATTGATTAATTATTTCCCATGTTTTTTTACTATCACTGAAATTATCTGACAATAAATTAAAATAATATTTCCTTTTTTCAGTGCGCAATTCATAAGTTACATCATTCCTAGCTTTTTCAAATAAATTTCTCAACATAACATTACATCGATCCCCCTTGAGCAATTTCCATAAGTAATTTTTTCTGTCAATTAGCCTTTTAATGTCCTCACTGAACCAATGATTTTGCATTTCTTTTTCCCTTAGCCTAACCTTAACCATACATTGTTTGTATATTTTATCAAAATTGCCTACTATTTCATTATAAATCTCATTCGGATCCCTTATACCTAAAATATACCACCAGTTAAACCTTCTAATTTCCTCATTTACTCTCTTTGAAACAATTATTTCTTTATGACCTATTTCATGACTTGATATGACAGTTTCATGCAAGCCTATTTTTATACCTGTCCAATAATGATCAGCGATTTTTTCTTCTACTATAAAAGATTTAAATTTCCTTTGAAACATTCTGACATTGACATGATCCAAACAAGTTTATACTAAATTATTATTATAAAATTCCACTCTAGTGGGCTTTTTAATAGTGTTGACTAAACCTTGAGAGTATAAGACATTAATATAATTATCATATCCATACATGTGAGTCAAATAACACAAATTGATATCTCCTAACATTACTAAATTTGAATCCTTATCTAATATTTCTGAGGACAAAAGATTTTCTAATTCATTATTGAATTCATTGATATTTTGCCTTGGTGGTCTATAGAAAGCAGCAATTGTTGTAGTTTTACCTTTGACTGAAGCTCGAACCATTAATAATTCTGCTGACTGAAATTCTACCTCAATTCTCTCTAATGCTATAAAATCTTTATACAAAATTAAAATACCACCACCTTTTTCTGAGGGTCTACATCTTATCATACTATTAAACCCCTGAATTCCATACATTCTACTTTCCTCAGGTGTTATATTTATTTCACTAAAAATTATTATATCGGACCATTTTATCACATCATTACACTCCAATAAAAATACATCCCAGTTTTTCCTCAGACTTCTAATATTAGTACATATAATCAGCATCTCTTTCTCCCTAACCTTATCCTTAAAAAATTTCTCATTTTCACCCCACCCAGTAAATGACAAAAAATTCCCACTATTTATTTCATTTTCATCTATCTGAAAAATGTCGAAAAATTATGAAAAAATTTATTTATAAAAAATCTTAAAAATTAGTAGTTGCCTATAGTTTTTTTAAAGTGAAATAATAATAATAATAATAACAATAATATTTTTTTATTTTTTTTTTTTGGGGGGTAGGAGGTGGAATGCGTTTACGCACACTGAGGGGCTCGTTGTCCCCTCAGTAGTGTCGGACTCCCACGAGCTCGATGTCCCGTGAACTACCGACTAAACCACCTCCCTCGGCACCGAGGACACTAGCCTGGAACTGTTTCACACATTACTTCGGGCTAGGCCTTTGATATTACGCCGCTAGGGCAACCTCCGTGGGGAAATGCTGAGGATTAAGGCCGATCGAGGTCGACCTTTTTCGCCCGAAGAATGGCCTGGACACAGTTCCAGTTGCCCTCTCCCTGGAGCATAGCTCCGACGATGTTGTTTGGGCTGACGATCACGCCGATCTCAGATGAAAGTGAGGCTCGGCGGACGTGCCAACGGTCGCACTGAAAGAAGGTGTGCTCGGACGTATCTGGGATGCCGGGGCAATACAGACAGTCCGGGCTGGCGACTTTGCCCATCCGGTGCAGATAGGCTCGGAAGTACCCGTGTCCAGAAAGAAACTGGGTCACGTAGTAATCGACCTCGCCGTGCTGCCGCTCCAGCCATGGTCGGACGGAAGGTATGAGCTGGAAGGTCCAACGTCCCCTCGGCTCGGCTTCCCAGTCGCGCTGCCAGGAGTCGAAGCTGCGATCGCGCTCTTCCCTGGCAGCTGTTTCCCGGCCCACTTCAGGCCTCCTCCGGTAAATCGCCTGCCTCTCCCTCGCGAGGAAGAGGACGGGGATGACTCCGGCGATCACCATCACAGCAGGCTCGGAGACTGTGCGGTAGGCCGAAGCGACCCGCAGAGCTCCTCGACGCTGGACTCGGGCAAGCCGGTCTCGGAAGACTCGCTTCTCGAGTGCGTGAGCCCATACCTCCGCCCCGTACAGCAAGACTGACTGGACGGCAGTCATGAGCAGACGGCGCTTGCAGGAACGAGGACCGCCGACATTGGGCATAAGCCTACCAAGGGCAGCGACACCCTTAGCGGCTTTGTCGGCAGCGCGCTGGATCTGCTCGCCGAAAGACAGTCTGCTGTCGACCATGACTCCCAGGTACTTTGCAGCAGGCTTAGTCTCGAGTGTGACGTCACCTATCTGCACCGGGAACACGGTGTTTATCCTCTTTTTGATGAGGACGACGATCTCCGTCTTACTGATAGCCAGGGACAAGCCGTGATCTCGCATCCACCCGTTGACCTTGGCCATTACAACGCTGAGCCTCAGTTTTGCCTGCTCGACGTTCCTCGCAGCGATCAAGGCAGCGACGTCGTCAGCATAGCCAACGAGGCGGGTCTCATCGGGCATGTCTAGCCTCAGCAAGCTGTCGTAGGACACGTTCCAGAGATCTGGTCCGAGAATGGACCCCTGCGCAGCCCCGGAAGTGATGGGAATGCGCCGCTGACCTTCGGTCGTGTCGTACAACAGAACGCGGTCTGACAAATACGCTTCTATCATACGCAGGAGGTAGGAGGGAACTTGGAACGTATGCTCAAGCGCCCACAGCATATCGCTCCACCTGGCGGAGTTAAAAGCGTTCTTCACGTCGAGCGTGACGAGAAGGACCACGCGGCGCGACCAATGGTTGTGATCCTCCGCCCTCCGCACTGCCTCAACTACCTCCTGAATAGCGTCGATGGTAGAGCGGCCGGATCTGAAGCCGTACTGCTGCGGGGACAAGTCCCCCGCAGAGACGATGGCCTCGGTCAGCCTGACGCGCAGGAGCTTCTCAAGCACTTTCCCGGCCGTGTCGAGCATACACAGGGGTCGGAAAGAAGAAGGGGTCCCCGGTGTGCTCTTCGCCTTCGGGATAAGAACAAGGCGGGCAACCTTCCACGAAGAAAAGAAAACGCCTTCCGCCAGACACGCGTTGAACATATCGAGCAGAATATTTTTTTAATAATAATAATAATAATAATAATAATAATAATAATAATAACAATAATTTTTTTTGTGGAAGGTAGGTGGAATCCATTTACGGACGAAGTGTGGGACTCGCCGAAGCCCTACCCACTAAACCACCTCCTTGTTCCGGGCAAATCTCCCCCCGGGACCGTTTATCACATTACTTCAGGGAGAGGCCCCGTGCTAGGAACCGCATGCTGGAGACCGCGGTCTGTCAGAAGAGGGAACTACTTCCCCCTTCTTCTAGCCGGCTTGGACTGGCGTTGATTTTCGGCCTTTTTTGCGTTTTCCAGGGCAAGCCTAAAAACGCGGCATGCCCCGGAACCAGCGATGTGGTCGCACTGTTGTTGCGGCTGCAGCTCACAGCATAAGAAGCAGCGAACTGCATTGCCGCAATCTTTGTGGTGGTGGCCCGACTCTCCGCACTTGTAGCAGAGAGTGGACTGATCCACCCCCGTACACTCGCCGCGACGGTGCCCGTAGCCCAGGCACCTGAATCACCGAATGACTACGGTCCGCAGGCGCAACGCGCAGCAGAGATACCCCACCCGAAGGTGGCCGGCCTTCCGCACTTTGGCAGCCTCTTCCTCAGAACGGTCGAGGACTGCCAGCTTCAATTTCCGCTTGTTTGGGGGGCCCAGCGATACCCCGCGCTTCTCACTAGTACCCCCGAAGAACTTGTCGAGAGCACCGACCACCTCGTTCGTCTCCGTAAGGGCGTCGAGGTCCCTCACCTCGACGGACACTCGCTTTTATTGGGAAACGATGCTGCCCGTTTCCCCAACAGCGGCCTCAAGAGCCGCAGAGAATTTCTCCCTGTCCGATCCCTTCCCCAGCCGGAGGATAACATCCCCCTTTTGGGATCGGTCTCGCACAGAGAATTTTGGCCGCACAGGTGTCCGGGTTAAGATCCTTTCGGATTCTGCCCAGCACACCCGCGTATGATTGGCCTGTCGCCACTCTGACGAGCACAGAGGAAATGCCCGTGCTCCACTTCGGCCTGGGTTGCGGCTTTGCGGCCACAGTTCCCAAATCGGGTTCTGTGACCGTTACAGCCGGCGTCAACACCTTTTCTGCTTTTTTTAGCTTTTTCTTCTTCTTTTTGGCCTTGCTCCTCTGCTGCTCATCAGAGCTCTCGCTGGGGCTGTGGGTCCGCTCGGAAGGGGCTGAGGAACTGGCCGTAAGGACGGCGTCCTTAAGAAGTCGTCCTTGAATCCGCGATTTGATCCTCTTCCTGGCAGTTCTCGCTACCTCGACGTCGTTGATGTTGTCGTGATAGCAGTCCTGCTCCCGCACGGCAGATCTTCGCAGAGCCTTCAGTTCGTCGAACAACGCTTCAAGTCTGGGAATCCCATCCTTTACCATGTTGTTCACGTTCTTTTGAACTCTGCAGGCTGCGGTCATGCTGCCCAGCAGCGTTTCAACTTTCTTGAAGATTTCCTCCTCCTCCTCTCGGACTTGGGGAACCTTCGCCCATGCTCTCTCGCAGTACTCGAGATCCTGAGCAGTGGCGTGAAAGAACTCACTGCCCATGCTGCTCGCCAAGCTGTTCCGTCGAGTCTGTGGCACTGTCAAAAATGTCTGGTTGCCCTCCCCAGAATCCAAAGGGCTGCCCGAATGAACGGGGTGGGATTTCGGACCGGAGTCCTGACCCACCTGGGGTACGTACCCGGTGTTTTGTTCAGACATCATGCTGGCTGGTCTCCTTGTAGCCGGCTTTTACGGCAAGCAGGGAATACTGTTGGAACATTCTAATCCGGCCCAACACGGAAAGAGAAGAAGGCGTGAAAAGACACCCAAGGTTTGGGGTCGAAGAAATAAGAGGGTGAGCAAGACTAGCTCAGAAAAGAAAAAAGACGGCGAGCCAAAACCCGAGAAAGGAAGAAAGGTCTTGACTCAAGAAGAACTGCGAGAAGGAGAGTCTCGCAGTTGGCTCGGGAACCCGGGGTCGCCAAACACCCGCACAGCCGAAAGCCGACCGCCCCTCATGCCGTCCGGTAAAACAGTCGAACATGAATAAAACAGTACTTCCCGGCCTAGTTACGTAATATACTGTTTCATCATACTAACACAGAAACATCTGTTTTCAGTTCCTTTTTGTTGGCTCGAAAGTTATCCATTGCCGGCCTAGGCCGGATAAACTTTTTCCGGCCTAGGCCAGATAAAACGGAAGGAAACAATCAGCTAATATGCAGCAAACCGACGTTTAATGCTTGTTTATTGGTGGTTTATTGGTTTTTTTAGAGGAATGTAGTGGCAGCACTGCATCCGTAGCAAACGTTTGTTCTGTTTGATATAGGTTAGGTTTGAAGGTTTGAGAAGTATATTTAGGCTATGCAAGGACTGCGCTCTCGCTTCGCTCGCGAGGGGAACTAGTTCTTCCCGGCCTAAAACGTAATATACTGTTTAGGTATTTGTTACGACTGTAACTAAGCTATATCACCATACCTGTTGTGCGATGTTGAAAATTTGCCTCAGAAAGGAGTTTCTTTCTTCATCCCTTTTATATTTATATGTCATAAGGATAGGTTTCTCATTAAAATTTTTCAGGTTTGGGGGGGGAGAACGGGGTTGGATAGGGTGTAAAATGTTGTTATGGAAAATATCTGCCCTTATGGTGATAGTTGTCCTCCTCAATCAGTATATAACAGGATCTCTTTTATTTTTCGAATAAATAAAGACCTATCAACGCAACGGTTGAAATGGTGAAAACACGTTTTCTTTAACGTCTTTAAAATTTACTATTTCAAGAACGCATGCTGCAACTTAAACTTTCCTCCCTCCAACATTTTTCTTTTCTTTCGTTCTTTAATTTAATATATATTAATGTATTCAAATTTAATCTATATAATATATTATATAAAAGCCAAAACCCGTTGACTGGCTGATCACAGTTTCTCAAAAACTATAAGGCTTAGAGCCATGAAACTCGGCACAAATATTCCTTACAGGCTCTAGATGCGTACTAAGAAAGGATTTTGCAATATTTTGTCTCTAAGGCCTAAATATGGTATATTATAAAGTACAATATGGCGGCCACTTTTAGCTTTCAAAGCTTAATTTCTCAAAAACCACAAGACCATGAAACTTGGCACGATTATTCTTTATAGGCTTTAGATGCGAAAAAAAGGTTTTAAAAATATTCTTTCTCAGACGGCTAAAATAGATTATTTGAAAAAATTCAAAATGGCGGCCATTTTAGTTTTTCTTAACTATGGATGGGAGTCCTGTAGAATATTTTCAGGGATCAGAAAAGGTACGAGGACTAATCTACTGAAAGAATAAAATTTAAAAATTTGACGAGAAACTTTTTGGGGAAATAGGTTTTTGGCCAAGATATTTACCTCCTACTTTATTACAGTTTTCTGTTTATTTTCAAAAACATGCTAAATTCAGATTGATGTCAATTCTAAAAACCATCCTTAGTGTCTTCTTTGTTTTATATTCCGGGTTATCCTCATTCTCTGTATTGGGAAATTGGAGGAAGTTAATTTATACCATTTGCTAATCATGAGGGGAACATGTTTAGAGGAAGCGTTACACTTTCTCATTTTCATCTTGAGTGGAAATTACCAGCTGCATCTTAAGGGTTTAATTGCACGCACATGACCCAAATAAATCAGTCCATTTGTTAATTATTCCTAAAAATTGTACAAGGCATAATATAATTGAATTAAAATGAGCTATCCTTTCAGCGGGCGAAGCTGCGGGCATAGCTGCTAATGTATTTGTTCTTTAATTTAGTGTCTTCACAAAAATGGTACATTGCTGTTTAAAATATGTAATACATTTTTTGTAACGGAATTCGAATTGTTACAGTGTAAACATATGCTTCCACTGGAGTCAATATTTCCTACTTATTTAAATTTTTTACAAGTCCAAAATGCCCCCCCCCTCCCCCACCACAACTAAAACTCCAAAATGGCCCACAGCGCTATGTCCTTGTCAAACTGGACAAGATCAATAATGAAAATATTTTCTTTGAGGCAAGGAAAACTCAATAACTTAGTCTGGTACGATGAGAAGCTTTGTCCTGAAATTCCAGTGTGGTTCGATGTTGTTGAAAACACTTGACTAGTGTTAATACAATCTGAAGAATGTTGCGGAGTTGTCCGTGCGCCGGTTATACAAATTTCAACACTGTTAAAATCCGTCGACGGCGTCACTGTCGCACTTGAACGTGGATCTAGGTTTCGGCGGTTTGCCATCTTCAGCACTACTATTGTGAATCGTTGGAATCCTCGCTTATATAGGGGACGTATTGCTTTCAGGCGTTTCTAGGGGTTTTCAGTAAACAGAGATTCCAGGAATTCGGGTCATTGATGCGGTCCGTCGGTGGGGAAGGCAGTTCAACGGTCTATTGTTTGTTCTATTCTAGAATTCCCTAGTATTTTATTGCTTAATCTTTCAGATAATTTTTAAATAGTCTTAAAAAATCAGATCCTGAAACTTCTGTTTGGTGATTTATGATGTTACCTTTAAGTTTTTCTTTGTATATGAGCAAGTTTTCTAATAAATCTAATTTTTGCCCTTTATTTAACACATCGATTATTTCTAGTGTTCTTCGATCTTTCCATACTCATGATTTTCTTGTAAAATATGTAGGGCATAATGGGATTGGGGCTCAATTTGTTTTAGGGAATATAAGTGTTCTTTATATCTTTTTCTAAAATCCCTTCCTGTCTGTCCAATATATACTTTATTGCAGCTGAGACATTCACAATAGTAGTGCTGAAGATGGCAAACCGCCGAAACCTAGGTCCACGTTCAAGTGCGACAGTGACGCCGTCGACGGATTTTAACAGTGTTGAAACTCTTTGAGCAGTTCGGAGAGAAACACAGCAAGCCGCAGCAGTCACTTTTGCGTTTGTCGGATCAAACACACACTGTCAAAGACGGCACATTTGTATCAAGGTTTTCAAGTATTTGCAAACACTAAAAATCGAACTTTGTCTGGCTTATAATATTAAGTTTTCTTGTCGTCATTTAACATTATCTGGTTATAATAAAAAATATATAAAGTAAAAACAACGCTACAGTAGCATGTAACCATTTTAGCAAAAAAGGTTAAACACAACGAAAACAATAATCGACAACGCTTTAATATAAATAAAACAATGACATCTGATATATAATTTGAATCAATCAGGTGATTAACGGTGATAGGTCTTTTTTTTTAAAGAGGGCTTCACTTGACCATGGTGTTGCAACGGAGCAGAATTAGCTTATTGTGCACCCTCTGTCAACAGGCCTTCACTCTTCGTCAAATCCCAAGGTTCTTAACGAACCTTGAGATCTTCTTGACGAAGGTACCTAAACGTCACGGCGCTTCCGTATGATAAAAATTGCTTAGAGCCGCGGCCGGGAGTTGAACCCGGGCCAGCTGAGTGAGAACTCAGAACGCTACAAACTAAGCTACGGCGCTGTATAAATGAGTGTATAAGTGAGAGGTGGTAGTGGAGGGGAAATAAACAAACCCATTTATTTCTCCTTTTTCGACTGCCTATTAATTTTGAATGAACTATAGAATACGATGGTATTGTCAAAGCTTAAGGAATGTATCAATTACAATTTTCTTGTGTAAATATCGATGTTTTAAAAAAATATTTTTTTTTTGCTTGGTGGGTGTGTGAAATATTGTGGATTTGAGTCACATTTGTGTTGTTCCATCATCGAAAAAAATTTTAATGCTAGATCAAGATCAGAATTTAAATATATATTATTTATTGAAGCGCTAATTAATTGTAGCTTCAAAACAATAACTCAGTTTAGCTCCTTCTTCAATCTGATTGTTAAGTTTACTAATTAAAACCAATAAATTAATTAACAACTCTAAGCAAGTCGTTAAAGCTGCCAACTACAAAGATTCTGTGGGGTAGCTGTGTCCGTATGCTAAACTTTTATATGTCAGTTTTTAAATGTTATAAAAGCTATTTCCCACGCTTCAGGAAACGCGTCAATGCCGGACGACGACAAAGTCGGACAGCGTCAAACCCGAACACTTTCCGTCCTAAGTTGTCGCTGTCCGACTTAGACGTTTCTTGTGCAAAAGGCAAACATAAAACCGTCAGGTTTTGTCGCCTGACACTCTGACACTCCCAACGAATTGGTACACTTTCAAAACCGTCCGGGTTTGTCGCCTGACACTCCCAACGAATTGGTACACTTTCAAAACCGTCCGGGTTTGTCGCCCCGCGCAGAAAGGGAACTTTTACTCATTCTTATGAATTATAAAAATTTTCAAGTGGAAAACATTTTAAATCTACCTAAGAAATTATCAAATTAAAAAAATCTATATATTAATAGACAAGCATGATTTTTGTAATCTCTTTTTCTTAGCCTGTGTGCAGCGTAGCGAAAATCTACACACCGACAGATTAGTATTTTCTTGTAGATGTGCACAATCCCATTAAAATTTCAATTAGTCTTTTAGACAAGCAGAAAATTGAATTGCAAATTAAAAAGAAAATTGCATTGGGCTTATGAGTTACCGAAGTCCATGAAAAATGTGCAGTACTCAAAGCATTGCGGTAGAGTTACTCCACTCCATATGAGGCGAGGGCTTTGAATAAATTAAATTTCCATTGTCTGATAGAGTATTTCGGGCAGACAGTGAATACTGAAGCTGGTTTTTAGAGGAATATGGGGGAATCCCATCAATCCCTTAACTCTCAAAAGTTTAAAATTGTTTGAAAAAATATTTATTTAATTGTATTTCTGCCTACTTGGTAACTTTTAAGTACGTAATAAATCTATATTTTGACTAAATGATCTTTTAGAAAAATAAACAATTTGTGTTAATTAGCTTCGAACTAGTTAAGGTAAATGATTAGGGCAACGTCGACATTTTTAAGAAAAAGGAAGGAGACAACTGGAGAAAAAAAGGAAGAAAAATATTTTCTACTTGAGAGACTCTTCAAGTGCTCTTTTCTTCAAGGGTGTCCTAAAGAAACATATTGATTTGCCGAGGGTATAATGCACTTCTAGCAAAGATTATCATGGGTATGGCATAATGTTATGGTATACAAGTTGTCTAAACAAGTGTTTCGCATCATACGATTCTACATAAAAATGAAGTCAAATGAATTTGTGCAGGAAAATAAGGGTTGGATTCTAAAATTTTTCATTTAACAGGCAAAAGATTTGTAAAAAGGTACTTCAAGCCTATTTATTGTGATTGTTTTTATTTGTTTAAAGAATATTAAAAATTGTATATGGAGAGTCCTGTTTACTTAACAGCTTTTCATAAGTATGCTTTAACTTTTTTAATATATTCCTACTGACTTCAATAGCTTAAAAATCTATGTTTTTATTGTTAAGTCAAATATTTAGAAATTCATATGAAGGATTTGTCTACAGGGGTAACCTATGAATGGTAAACATTGTTTAAAAGTATGCGGGTATACCTGGCGCCAATTCTTGGGGCCCACGCCGTCCATAAGCCCAATGCTAAAATTAACATTCGTCTTATGGACGGCGTGGAAGAATTGGCGCCAGTTATACAATTAAAATTCGAGCGGTTCGATTTTTAATCATTATCATAATTTTTGTTAATAGCGCATTACCTATAATTTCATACTATTGTTTAGTTTTATAACTATTTGAAAACCACAATATTGGTATTTAACTTCAAACCAATTATAAGTGTATATATGTTTTATCCTAAATTAAATGGTTACAATTTTATTGTGAAAAATAACTACGTTATTGTTAACTGTAATTTTAGTCACTTATATATACATAGATATATGTCGATATATATTCATTTGTAAATCATGTAAATTTGTTGCTGTATAAGTTGAGTTCTGACTAAAATAAACAGTTAACAATGACATAGTTATTTTTCATAATAAAATAGTAACCACTTAATCTAGGATAAAACATAAACACTTATAATTGGTTTAAAGTTAAAGACAAATATTATGGTTTTCAAATAGTTATAAAATCAAACAATAGTATAAAATAGGTAATGCGCCATTAAAAATATAATAATAATTTAAAATCGAACCGCTTGAATTTTTTAGTAACCGCTTACTCTTGAGTAATGTTTAACATTCATAGGTTACCCCTTTTGACAAATTCTTCATATGTATTTCTAAATATTTGACTTAATAATAAAAACTTAGATTTTTAAGCTACTGATGTTAGTAGGAAGATAATAAGAAAGTTAAAGCATATTTTTGAAAAGCTGTTAATTAAACAGGACATTCTATATATATATTTTTAATATTCTATAAACAAATAAAACAGTTACAATGAAAAGGCTTGATGTAATGATGTTATGTTAATTCATTCATACTGACATAAAAGAAAAACTTAAACCTAAACTGACGTTTATGCTAATAAAATTGTGAAAAGGACAAACGAAATAGTAAAATGTTATATAAATTAAATGATAAATGTATAAATCGATGTTGATAAAAAAAACTAAAGGACTGTTTTATTATATTTTTTCAAGGCTCTTATGGCACTCTCTGTAAATTTGTTTTTCCTAGCTATATTTTGATTTATTATAAGTTTTATTAAGGGTGGCTAAGAAAAAAGTTAATCAATTAAAACATGAAAAAGTAGGTTAATGTTAATGTTTATTTATTATGTTACATATAAATGTATTAGGTAAAATGTTTAATGTATTTTATTTTATGAAAGCATAAAATTTAAATTTACTGAATTGTCTAGTTTATGTTTTCTGAGTTATTTTGGCTACATATCACTATTAATATTATTATTTAAACAATATTCAATTTTAAAACCGTTTGTTGTTTCAATAATAAAAATATTAATCATTATGTGTAGCCAAAATAACTCACAAAATATAGAAGATACCATGATAAAAACCATTCAGGCAAGAATTGTCTGATTTAATGGTAGACAATCTTATTCTTAATGTTTAAGAAAATTCTTTAAAAATGTTACTATTTTGTATTAGTAAAAATAATACATCGGATACTACCAATAGGAACGTAAACAGCAGTTTTATGTGTTTACATGAAGTGTCCAGCATCTGTGCTGGACACATAGTGTAAGATAAATAATTACAGCATGAAGTGCCCAGTTTTGTTGGTCACATACTGTAGTTTTTAATGAAACCACTCAATTACACTATGTCCCCAGGCGAGCTGGGCACTTCATGAAGTGCCCAATTACAGCATGTGGCTACGACATTTATGTTAATTTGAACGAATGGTATTTTTGGCTTCTGGGGGCCCCAAAACGAAAAGTTATCAGAGTCTCTGGCTTAGGTCTTACCATGAGACCTTCGGAAGTAGCTTCTTCCCTATAAGGGAAATTCACTAAAATGATTTATGTGTCTAGAATTTTTTTGGGTTAGTGTTTAGGTAGCGGATCGCCAAAGTTAATCAAGCGTTTATTTAATTTGAAATAAACTTATGAATATTACAAAACGCTTAAGTGGCTTTGAAAGTACATAAGGATTGCCATTTTCATTGAAATGCCAAGAATGATGTAACAATTTTTTTATGTCGAACATTTCCAAAAGATTTAATTTGACATTATAAATCTTTTAAACACGGGAGGTTTAAAATATAAACATTTTTCATTCAAAATATGGAATTACTCTACGATACAAGTGATCCAGGTTAAATTGTATAGTTAAAAGAGTCTGTAAAGCGTACATAGTTTAGAAAGAGGTAAGGTTTACAACTTAAATCTTATTTATTTGTCCTGGATATAAAAATATTAACAATAAAGTTTGAATAATGTGTAACAAGGCTTTCTTAGAGTATCGTTTTGAGGAATGAACTCGCAAAATCGATTGGCACAGACAATCATTCCACGTAACAAAGTGTTTATGTAAGTAGGGGTCACTTTAGTATGTAGGTGTAATTTTGATATATTGTTCCCAAGAAAGTCAACTAAAGATTCTATACAGGAATTTCATTCCCCGATGCTTCTAAGCAGAGTTATCATAAATCAAACACAAAGAATTGACTTTCTTAATTCGTAAGTCATGTTTTCAGTAATATACAGCGAGCACAGAATAGAAATAGAGGGCCTACACGTATTCAACCAACATTACGGACATTGTAGCCATGTTCCCCCACTCCTTATGCGGACAACTCGCGCTAAATGAGACAAACAGCGTTAGAAAACCTTTTTCAAATACACGATGATTAGAAATACTTAGAGTGGTCCTAAAATTACCAAACTTGGAACATATCATGTTTATTAGTGCTACTCACAGATAGTAAGGTTAAAAATTTAGTATATATTATATTTTGCTTTTATTAATCAAAAATACCTAAAGAAATTATTAAATTTATTGTGAAAACATGAAAAAGTTAGTCTGTGAGGAAATTTTTTATTTTTTGGTCAGGGAAGTTTCGTCTGCAGCAAAGTTTGAGAGCATGAGTTGAACCTAGACATATATTTTTTGGAAAATTCTACCATCATTGGTAACGGAGAAAAGTTAGGTTGAAGAGGATATAAAATCTGTCCAGCACGCGGGTCGGGAGCTAGGCGCTGCCACTGCGTCCACGTTGCGTCTCACTGCTGGCACATGAGTGAGTGGCACATTAATGAAAATAAATCATGAAACTTAACGTTTTCAGTATATGGTTTTTATTCTTATAAGAATAAAAACCATATACTCAAAACGTTAAGTACTTTTTTCTACTCTGGTAACAATAATAATAGTAATGAATGATTTAGGCTACAAGAAAATAAGCAGGCTTTTGTTTTAAGTTTTAATTCTGACAAGTAAATAGCCTTAATTACACATCTAACACGTATTTATCTGCCTACTGACCTAAAAAGGTAACAACTTTAGTCAGGTGGTTCCTAACACGATTGGTGTGAAGTTTATCATTGTATTGTTTACTGAAATGATATAGTCTTATGTTCAAATACTTCCTACTTATTGATTTTAACAGTAGGATTAAATGGTTTTGCTCGAACTCTTGTTCGTTGTAATGGTCCGTGTTAAATAATGTGTAGCCAATATAGTGGTTTAAAACTTTTGAAATTAGTACTTCAATAGCATTCTTTGTTGTTATTTTGTTAGAATTTAAAAAGTTTTTGACAACGGCTTCACAGATCAAACACACTTTCACCACTCCATCAGAGGGCTGGATAAGCCCACCCCTGTTCTTACAGTGTATCAGGCTGTTGCATTTAGAACTTTCTTTTATCAAAAGTTCTAAACAAGATTCACAGGCAATTTTCTTCTGAATTCGTCTCATCACAAAACCAGCGACATATTCTACTATATCGCAGGCGACATCAGTAGTCGTGTCAAAAATCGACAATAGAACTTCTTCTTCGACGTCATCTCCTGTTTCATCTGGGGCTGCAATCTCGTATGTGAAATTGTAACTGAAACCTCGTTTGTTACACTTGAAGTAAAAAGTTCTTTTTAGTTATATAAGACACATAAGGCTTGAAAAATATATCAAATCAATAATTATGGTGAGTTTAAGTAAAAGGTTTTTCTTTATTTTGTTGGTATCATATATTATTTGTATATCTGCTCTTAGTCCAGTAACTCTATTAGGTTTAATTACCTCAAAATTGTAATTTGTATTTGAGTGTAATAATAATTTTTTACCATTATGTAGAAACTTGATTACTATTATATTATAAACTTAAAAAAATCGACTCGAAAAAAGCTCGAGACTCGCGGGTATTTTTCAAAACTCGACTCGACTCGACTCGACTTCAAAAATCACTACTCGCACACCCCTACTTAATAATATTATATAATTCAACCCATACTAATATTTTTCCTTACCTGTGATAAGTTACTCCTTCTATTTTCCCCCGGTTATTACAACCGTAAGCCACGCAATGTTGAGGCATGCTTTCATACAAGTGAACGCTCCAGCTGAATGTAAACAAAACTGAACAGACAGCTGCTGAGAGCAGAGATATCCGCGGCGGTGGCCCGCCTCGCAGCGCACAAGACGCTCGGGACTAGGGTGACTCACCGTTCCCCCCACTCCTCATGCGGACACGGGCGCTGCTAACTTGGCTACACCGCCGCGCTCGGCTGGCCCCTCTATTTCTATTCTGTGCTCGCTGGAAATATAACCCACAGTGTAAACTAAACTACATTCGTTAAAAATTATTTGAAAATAGTGCTGATAACGTAATTAACTGGCCATTGGAATAAAGTAGACTGCAAATTTTTACAGCGTTTTTTTACGTTTCTATAGCGTTTTGAATAAGAATGTTTTTACTGCCGCGCGCTCGCTCTGCCGTTCACCTTCTTTCGATAATCAGGGTAGCGCACTCGGCCTCGGAACTGGCCACGAAGCGTCGCAGGTTCGAGACTCGAGCATGTCGCATACTTTTAGCAGTACTGTTCATCCTTGTACTGTACCGACTCACTCCTTACCTTTGCTAATAATGTCCACGCACAGATCAATAGTCTAAGTGGGTGGGGCAAAGACAAGGTGAAAAAGAGGCCGCCTCGTCCTTAAAAAGACCTTGGGGCTTGAATGAAAATGTTCCATTTACTGGTTGGTTTTACATATGTAACTCGTTTTTATCAGTAAGTAATAACGCCAAAATGGCAAGAAATTGATTTTCGTATTCGTTTATGAATTTAGAACAATTTTTAAAAGATTTTGATTTATTTCGTATTTTAATTTGGGTTTTGGTGCCAGAGCCTTTATTTTCCGTGCAGGAAAGAGATGGATTTTTGAAATACAAAAGAATTTATGTTCTTTACATTTGGAGACAAATGGCCCTAAAGTGTTCTAAAAGTAATAAGTTAATATAAGTCAAATTACTCTGGATATACCCACCTAATATAACGGGACGTATTATGTTTTTGCTCAAAAGGAAATTAAAAATTACGTATTTTTTAAATATCGTAAAAATATTGTAGGCGGTCGAACTACTGATTATTTTCTATTTGTGTAATCATACTATGACTGATGCAGACAATGTTCTATCATCGTTTTCATGCTTACATAAGAATAAGATGAATTTGATTTTTTAAATTCTCATTTATTTACATATTTCTATCAACAATCACCATTTTACTAACAATTCTTAGTATACGGTGGAAATGAATTGTGATGTAATTTAATTTTACTGGAATGATAGTGTTTTCAAATAAATCCCATTTAGTGATAAAAGGTCCAAACCCTAGAGTCGGTTCAAATATAATAAGCGGTCGAACTACCGACTACCCCCTCAGGTCGATATATTACCCTTACTTTCCTCTTTTCCTTTCTTGTCAATACGTCGCTGTCATTTTCGTCTGCAAGTCGGTAGACAGCAGAATAATATAAATAAATAGCCAGATTTGTCAGAGGCTTTGATTTACACGAGACGAAATGTGTCATTAAGATTTCCAAAACTGTTTACTGTTTACGATAATTATTATGAACTTAATTCGGATGAAACTGTCAGGATAAAAAGAAATTAGGAATGTGATCGCTTTCCCATCCGCCAATTAAATGCAATTGCAGGACTTTCAGGCCAACATCTTTTGTCTAGTTTCTGCCACACTAAAAAGTAATACATTGAAGTATACTTTGTTTAGGCAAATGGAAATTCCAACAACCTAATCCTGCATTAAAATATGCTATGATTTACTGGGTTTGGATTGAACAAGGGAATTGTTGATTATCAAAGCAAGTTATAATTACATATCAGCCTAATTGTTAACATTTTATTTGGAGTGACAAGAGACATTTTTAGGTGTTGAATATAAAACACAATAAGTATTAAATGCCTCATGTCAATCAATCTGTACTATTTCTTTAATCATCAGTACATATAATCACGCCCTTTTGATAATTTATAATGTTTTGAAACTTTTCTAGAGTCAGTACGTAATTAATCCTATACTCTTATACGAGCAGTGTTATCTTGTATGTATGCTTGCTTGCTTGCTTGCTTGCTTGCACAACGATCTCAAAAACGGCTCCGAGGATTTCCTTCAAAGTCTAGAAATAAGTAATTTATGACTCAAAAACGTCTTTTATACAGATTACTTGGCCAGAGAAAATCTAATAACGTAATAAAATCGAATTTTAAAGTTGTAAAATTTTAACATTGGCCTTATGGGATGCCGTGATAGCAACGAAAATAAACAAGGAAAGTGTAAACAAATGAAGTAATCATAACAGCTGTTTGGAATCTACAGCCATTAAGGGAAAATACAGCAAGTGGGATGAAGAGTCCATGGAGCAATAAAGAAGGTTTATATTTATCAATTTTATGACATTGAAATATTTTATAGTAACTGTATGAACTGATAAACATGAAATAACACCGAGCAAGGCTCGGTCCACCAGGTACTATATATATATGTGTAAACCACATTGTTTTATTTTTACACAATGTCTTGGTATCTTTAGATATTAAAAATATGCGTATACAAAATTTTGTTACAAGGAAATCATAAAGTATAAAAAATTCAAATTCTATATTGTAAAGCATTGCCAGGACTAAATATTTCTGTAAAAGATCAGAACCTTCAAAGGGATAAATAAGGCAACTAATCATGAGTAACTTAATGTCAAAATAGTAGTTTATACAACGATTGTATAATGCATGTCTTTAAGCCACGAGTGAGATGTAAGTTAGAACACGAGCGAAGCGAGTGTTCTAAATATCTCACGAGTGGCTTAAAGGCATAATACAATCGTTGCATACACTATTTTATCTACGACCAACAATATACGACAAAATTTCCCCCGAAGTTAAACAAAACTCATGACTTACTAAAGATGGAATAGGTCAACTAACATTTGAGGTTAGGCAAATAAGCAGACTGAGCCATGAATCGTTGTGGAACAATCAGCTGATGGGATAAGTAAACTCAAACATGAATCGTAATGCAACAATCAGATGATGTGCGAATTGCGTAATTGTTATTATGACACTACTTCCGTCAAATGCCGAGCTCTCATTGGTCTAGAACCAGTACTCTAAAGTGACTCCAGTACTCTAAAGTCGTCATTAGAGTACTGCTTGGTTTTTGGTGTTTTAATGTATATCATTATAATGTTTATTGTAATACCATAATTGGTGCTTATTGCAATGGTCGTAGATAAATGTATTTACAAAACTATCTTAACTAAATTATTAAAGAAATACAGAATAGCATAAATAGTTCCAGAATCTTTTACACTTGGCTGAATTTTACATGAGGTAAGGGTCGAAAAATACAATCTGTTAAAATGGGCCAATAAACATCTAAATGAGGTTAATAAATTAAACAAAAGGAACAAGGAAAGTCTTGTTTAGATTTTGGTTAACACATTTCTCGTCTAAAGTAGAAGATTGGGTGCGGGTTTTCTTTTTAACCCGAGTCGTGCATTTATCTTAAGAACGTAACACGGGGAGCAACGATATCGCTACGTTCCATGAGGAATTTACGGGCATCGTCATACATTTTTTGTAATGGAATTCGAATTGTTACAGTATGAACAAACTCTTCCACTGGAGCTAATATTTCCTACTTATTTAAATTTTTTACAAGTCCAAAATCCCCCCGCCACCACTAAAACTCCAAAATAGCCCGCAGCACTACGTCCTTGTCAAATTGGTCAAGATCAATGATCCACTTCTTGTGAAAATATTTTCTTTGAGGTGAGGAAAACTCAATAACTTAGTCTGGAATGACAAGAGTGTCACTATCACTTATTTCAGCATCGATATCTTGAGTCCTCTTTCCTTGCATGCTGCAGTAGCATGTAACCATTTTAGCAAAAAAGTTTAACACAACGAAAACAATAATCGACAACGCTTTGATGTAAATCAAACAATGACATCTGATACACAATTTGAATCAATCAGGTGATTAACGGTGAGAGGTGGTAGTAGAGGGGGGAATAAACAAACCCATTTACTTCCCCTTTTCCGACCGCCTATTTTTTAATGAACTCTAGTTTCACTAATGTTATTTAAAAAAGTAAAACTCGACGCTAATAGTAGTTTATGCAACGATTGTATTATGAATGTCTTTAAGCCACGAGTGAGATGTAAGTTAGAACACGAGCGAAGCGAGTGTTCTAAATATCCACGAGTGGCTTAAAGGCATAATACAATCGTTGCATACACTACTTTATCTACGACCAACAATATACGACTAAATTTCCCCCAAAGTTAAACAAAACACATGACTTTTACTAATGATGGAATAGGTAAACTCAAATTTGAGGTTAGGCACATAAGCAGACATAACCATGAATCGTTGTGGACAATCAGCTGATGGGATAAGTCAACTCAAACATGAATCGTAATGCAACAATCAGCTGATGTGCGAATTGCGTAATTGTCATTATGACACTACTTTCGTCAAATGCTGCGCTCCCATTGGTCTAGAGCCTGTATCATAAAGTGACACCAGTTGCATAATGTTAACTTTATGAACGGGTTTGTAATTTGGTTTAATAATGGACCTCATTATGACATAGTTGTAACATCGTTATTGGTGATTATTGCAATGGTCGTAGATAAAAAGGATTTGAAAAATCCCTCTAACCATTGTGAAACGGCACGACACACGTGATCCCCGATTAAGCAAATCTGGATCTTGTAGCTGAATAAAAACTCCGTTTGAAAAAGTAGCACTGAGTTTATAGAATTAAAGCAAAGTAAGGAAATTGAATGGAATGCAAAGTAAGCAGGACTTGATATGTTAAACTAAATATGTTAAAATTAATACTTTAAAACTAATATGTTAGAACGAAATACAGGCGAATGATTGTAAATGAAATTAAATGTAACGAATCAAGTTAAATATTATGACATTGATGAAATATGAATGTATAATGAATCTTGTAACGCACCTGCACCCAACGGCTGTTGAGTTCGAACTGGCCGTTTAAGGGATGGTTTGTCCAATTGCTCTCGACCATTGCCACCCCTTCTTACAAGAGGTTTGTACACATAGAGAGAAAACTAGGAGACCTTCTAAGGAAATATGTACCGATTGACTGACTTTAGTCCAATAATTCACCTGGAACGTGTAAAGAAAGAGAAAAGATTTGGTGACAAAGTGAAAGGATTGTAGTGATTTAAGAGAAGAAAGAGTAATAGCCTTGGTGAGAAAGAGATGCTGAATGTGGCAGTTGAAGTATCGAGTTACTAGTTCGGATGCGGGTGTATGCCCGCCGAGCTTTGGTATCACACAAGCCTGCATAAAAACGTCTCAGTCATGAATATCTTACATCACAAGTTTATTTTTGGAAAGCACGTATGTTTTAATACGACGCTATTAAAAATATATCTATATTTAATCAAATAATGTTCAGGGATTAAAATACATTAATGTTACTATTAAAATAATTTTATTTGTATATCAAATAAAATTATTTTTACTTTTGTTTGGTAAAATATAAACACGTTAAAGCACATTAAAAGCGAGAAGACTTTTAAATGAACACGGTACACAGCAAAGTGGTTAAAAAGTCTAAGAACGGTTCAACAATTTTATTGGATGTAGGCCAAGATTATTAGTTTTAAAGATGGTGATGTGCTTCATTATTACAAACTAAATTTTGACGCTGATTACAATGCCGCAATCCATTTAAAAATCTTGTTCCGTTCTTAAGATAATGAATTTCCGTAGATCTATTTATGATACTTTGACAATTTAGTTCATCGTCAGTGAAACGTTTGAACGTAATCAATAAGTAAACTTTGATTGATAATAAACCTTTAAGGGTCTGGTTGGTAGAATTTTTTTCTTCTAAAAAATTACATATACAATATGAAAACAAATTCAACTTAACCTTAAGAACGTGAAGCGATGGTCTTTGCTGACATCGGTGTGGCACTGGACAAATTGTAGATAACACTCTCATCAACATCCTCCGTCTGCACGTACTTATTAAACTCTGTAGGACGCGCGTTTCGACTGTCGCCATTTTTAACTACAACACTCCTCGTGTTGAGAGTGTTATCTACAATTTAACCTTAATAACCAATTAAGAATATCTTCTAACTCCTCGTTGGCCATCCCCTCATGGGATAAAATTGATAATAATTTCAAAAGTGTAACTCATATGAATCAATGAAGCACTTAATTTATCAAGGTCTCTGGAAAGCGAGGCAAATGAAACAGTCAGAGATCTCACAAAAACATTTAACAAAGTAAACCTAGTTTCAATTTGTCATAAGCTCAAAAACAAATTCAAAAATGATTGGAATCCGAACATATTAATTGGAGTGGACCAAATAGAACAATAACAAATAACTGATTTCTTAGATGTGAGACTGAATGATAGGCTTGGCTGGGTAAGCAGGTGCAGAGTTTGGAGGGGTCGCTCTGTGCGCTAATGACAGATGACACTAGGAAAAAATAAACATGCACAACCATCGAATCAAACTTTTTGAACATAAGCCAGGTCACTCGGGTCCCAAACTATTTCAGGCATTCCAGCAACTGTAAGATTCTCCAATCAATTGTAAGATTCTCAAAACTGAAGATCCAGTAAGTTAGTAAGATATTTATGACATACCTGAGAAATTTCAGTTGTGTACTGTCTTTTTTAATGTTTACTGTTTGAAAAAAAAAGTTTATAAAAAACATAAAAAATGAATTCACTAACAATCATGTCCACAGGAACAGAACCGGAGCTGAAGTCTTTCTTCTTTCTGCCAGTCGAATTGGACGGAAACTATATAATATGGTCAGTTGATTTTCAAAAGTGTAATTTAATATTTAACATTGAGACATCTCTAAATACTTATACATATTAAGAAGTACAGATATTAGTAACCCCTAAAGGTACTATGAGTATAGATATTTTAAATATAGATATAGATGGTAAACTGCCTATTAAAGCAACTGAGAAGGAAACTCTAACTAGACTTAACGTTAAAATTATACCCTATAAAGGTTTGATTCCAATGCTGAATCTGAATCTCTATAAGGGAACTACAATAACTATGCTGAGTACAAAGACGATATATTTTGTTATGAACCGAATCCAGAGACTGTATAAATTCCAGAGAGATATAATGAGGTCAATGATTTATTCAGAGGAATAAAGAAATCTGTCCAAATTTTATACTAACTGCTGATAATCGAACAATTAAAGCTACAATTGTGAGCCCTTACGTGTTTGAATTTACAAAACCATGCTTAGACACAGTGGTACTAGGATTTAAATGCTATTCTACACCATTTGTTGTATTTGAGTCGGTAAATACAATCGATATAAATCATGGTAATGCGATTAGAGTCAAATATAATATCGCAAACGGATCACTTTTTAAAGGCGAAAAATCGCACACCTTTAACAGCTTTTACCATTGACTTTAAGTCAATGCTTTTACCCAGAAGATCCACCCGTATATAAAATAATTTGTCCTAAAAAATGTTCAGTATTTCCATGTAAATTAAAGAACACTATGTTTAATTATTATAAGCTTTGTCGACTAACGTGATAGGCCCATTGACTTTATTGATGAGGAAACTACAATTACATGTCACATAAAAAAAATATACAAAAAAACACATAAATAAGGATTTATAAGAATGGACTAAGCATGCAATACACAAGGTTCTTGCGATCGATAGGACTAGGATTAAAATTTGTTATATGTGACCCGCCAAGGGAAAAGGGACCTTATCTTTCCTGATAAAATTTTACAGGACAGCAAGTTTTCGAGGATAGAGTCAAAAACATATTTTCTGATTTTTATTGTTTCTTACTATTTATATGTTTCCAAACAATATTTATTTGGTCTATCTTACACCTGAATTTAATTTTTAACATGGTGAAATTAATTTTTTTTCGAAACCCTTGCAATCTGGAGAAAGGGGACCTTGACTTCCCCGATGCTATTTTAACGCTTTGAAGTTAAGAAAATCCGAGAGTTCTGTAAGGAATAAATGTAGGACTTGCTAAGTCCTGATCCAAGAATCATATCATGAAAATGTACAGGATCTTCCAAAAGAAGTAGTCGACGACGTAGCTACTGGTCCAAGTGAAGTTTCAAAACAAACAAAAATGTACTAGAAGGTCAGCAAATAAATACGTAAAAACTCAGACACCTGAATATAATGTCATATTTTGTCCAAATGTTTCATAATAAATTCTTATTTGAGTATAAAGTTTAAATTAACTTTAGTTTTTACCATGTAACAAGACTTTTTTTAAAACATTGTGTATTTTTTATTACTCTCATCTATTTCAGCAACATTTGACAAGAATACAAACAATTGACAAAAATTAAACGGTGAATTCATATTCAGCTTCAAATTTCGGTCAAAATGATCTATAAGACATAGCCATTAATGTAAGTAGTAACAACAAAATTTAAGTTACAAAATTTGCAAAACTTTAAGCCTTTATTTCCTAAAATTGATGGTTTTAATATTTCAAATTCAAAAATTTATAGCTCAAGCATTTTTAAGATATCTTGAAAATTATTTCACCAGTTTGTTTGGTGTTTAATGTAGATTTAGCATATACCAATAACTCAATTCCGAAAAAATGGAAGTTAAGGTCCCTTTTCCCTTGGCGGGTCACATATAAAAATGGAAACAGATTATTTAGACGTTACCGAGAAACCCGAACTAGACGATAGTATTGTAAAAATAACAAATCACGCATATGTTTCACAAAATTCTTTAGCGATAAATAATTCAGAAAAAATTGTCACTGTAAAAATCAAAACCTATCAACACCCCCTGTAAAAGTTATTCGTATATAAAAGAATCACATCACGCACAGGTTATTCGAGCTATGTGATTTTATTTTCTGTACAAAATGTAATTAGCTGTAAATTTATGATGATGAATACATTTTTTTGAAAGAAGACGTAGAGGATAAAAATAGTTGACATTTGATAAACAAAACATTTTAATGGATGAAATTAGGTATGAAGTTGCCGGTAGACAGACTGATTTAGTAACACCCACGAATTACAAATATAATGTTCCTACTATAAAACGAGTGTGTTAACAAAATGAAGCGTTTGGTTTGAAACAAAGTTTTAAAATATTTCCACAAAGACTGTAAATTTAGTTAGTACCTGTATTCCATTGGAGCTGTTAATGGGTGTTTTTGAAGATTTCAATAAATTGTCGGTTGACGACAAACAGGAATTGGCATTGAAAGAGTAAAAAAATATAATAATTGTATGTATACAGTAGGCCTAACTACTGTGCCTGTTACCGGCGCAGACGCACTACCTAACATTTGACTTAAATCTATACAGTGGGTAATGCCTCACGTTACACCATCTGATGCTGAAAAACTACGTTTGTAATAGTATATTACGCAACTAGTGCGGGAAGTAGGTGTTTACGTGCGAGCATTATAGTTCACGCGTGACGCTTGCGGAGCGCGGGAATTTCATGCGAGCCTAAATTTCATGGGGAGTTGTAAACACCTTCCCGGATGAGTTGCGTACGATAGTTTTCGCGACACTACCAGCAACAAATATACAGGGTAAGTAGAAAACAACGCTTACACACAAGCTCAACTTTTTTTAATGTACACTAATTAGAATCATAAAAATAACATAGAGCTAAACACTTACATGAAAGTTAACAGATTTAAAAAATATTAAACAAACTGTAGAGAGAAAATACTTACAAAACTATATTTATTTGTGCGGGGGAGATAACAAAAAACGTTATCTCTGCTGTTCAGTGACCGAGTAAGCCTTTCTAGGAATACGTCTTACCGTCACACAGACGGCAACAATTGATTAAATAATACTGTTCTTTATTAACTTATCGCTATTAAATGTGCATAGTCGCAACCTGGGAAACCAGTTCAATTACAATTGAGATATGGTAGTCATAGTTAAAATGTGTATGTTGTGTTTATGTATAATGTACGTAAATTGTGTGACATACTATTTTTTTCTTGAGTTGGCAACATTGGGCATTTACCGCACTCGTGCGGTAAATGCTCAATTCAAACTCTTTACCGCACTCCAGCTGATTTGTTACCTCACTACAGCTGATATTTGCCGTACTCTTTTGTAAAAAGCGACTTCCCACACTGAAACGGAAGCGGAAATCGGCTACTTACTAGTGTAGTGTTGCGAAATAGTTATTTATGTATTAAGAGCGTGAAGTAGGTCTTTCTCGCTTGAGCTAAACAGTTATCGCGCGACGCGTAGCGGAGCGCGATATTTTTAGCGAAAGCGAGAAAGACGCTTTACACGCGAATTACATACTAATTTTTTCCCACAACTGCAGTTTTAATTTCCCAAACGATGAATACAATCACAGTTTACTCACGTCCATTGTAACTGAATGCGCCATTATGATTGCATAAATTCTTCATATTTCTTTTCGTAAATAATTCTAAATTTACCAGGAAATAAGTTTAATGAAAATTATTTTGCTAATTCACTTATTTCAGGTGGAGTAAGTCCATATTCGTCATCACTCATTTCATCCATTATTGTTGCTGAACGCGCCAGTTTGAGGTTATAAACAAGTCGAGCTCAATCGGCAGCGGAAGGGAGCGCTGTGGCGCGTCAGTAACAATGCAATGCAATCAGCTGGCGAGCGTAAAAGTAATCACGTGGCGAGCGTAAAATACTTTACGCTCGCTCCAAAGACTTTCAAATACATTATCGCTCGCTCCTCAATAAACAGCTGTTTTACGATTGGGTTTCGGTGCGTAAACTGAAACTTTACGCGCGGTTGTAGGAAAAATATATTATTGCACAATAACATTTACAAACCGTTTTAGGAGCCTCGAGCTACATAATTATCGTCGTATCTAGTCACTAAAAAAAGAACTTGGAATTTTTAAACTTCGTTACACCTATTAAGTCCTAGATCCATTATAATCAGCTTTCAAACATATCGAAATAACAAGCCTTGAAAGTGCAGTGACGTGTTCAATCATTGTAAATTAAAAAAATCTAAAAATATTCTTGAACTTCAAATACAACCATAACAGTGATCTCAATTTAAATTTTGAGAGCGGTGGCTTGACAAAAGCCTATAATATGTTTGTCAGATTCAGAGAGGGAGGGAGGGAGGGAGGGAGAGAGAGAGAGAGAGGGAGAGAGTGGGAGAGAGAGAGAGAGAGAGAGAGAGAGAGAGAGAGAGAGAGACATTTGACATTGACATTTGTTTATTTTACCTACCCTGGTTTAGACTAAAAGTCCACTCTTCCACCAGGACAGGCCCAAAAATCAACACAAAGTGTGTGTGTGTGTGTTATAATACCGTTCTCGACCCTACGATTAGTAGAAATGAATTCATTAAAAAATATACTCTATTGGTAATGATTATTATCGACAAAATGAAACTATCTTGTAGTGGGTAAGAAATACAAATAATAATTGGAAAATGAGATAGAGAACACTTCAGCATTTTTTCTTACATTAAATTTGTTATATTTGTTTTGAGGTGCTGAATATCCTGTGAATTGTTTTCGTAGGCCTTACTTTTTATGTATCCCCAAATAAAATAGTATAGTGGGGTCAAATCCGGGGATCTTTGGGGGAAATAATCCTTCACCGATAAAATCAAGTTTTGGGTTGCGTTTTTAATGTGTGTCTTTAAGCACGCTAACTCGCTTAAAAATTGTCCGATCTGAATGAAATTTACTATAGACATTAATTAAAGTAGTAATTATCCTACGGAAACAATTCGCAAGATATTCAGCACCTCAAAACAAACATAACAAACTTAATGCAAGAAATTTAAAGAGGTACCTTGCAACACGTGTTCGGGAATTTGATGGAGAGAGCATAACTTTTTACAAATGCTAGCAATGGCGGACTGTTTGAGCACAAAATGTAAACTAAATGTGATCAGACTTAAAAAATAGGTTGTATAAAATGTAAAGATCAATAAAACAATACTCATTACACATTCATATGTGCATTATTCAATCTTAAAAATGGGTTGCGTTTAAAAAAACACTCAGTATTAAAATAGGAAGACAGTAATATTTTGAAGGAGAATTTTATGAACTGGAAATATTCAAAACTAAGTATAAAGATACATATTTAATCAATAAGTTATTATAAAGTAAACGGTGTCAGGAAACTGACACATACTTTCTCCCTTAAAGTCATTTTATAACCAGAAAACTGGTTATAAAAATAACCAGTTTAATTAAAATAAAATAAAAATAACCTACAGATAATTAAATAAAACAAACTAACAATAATTAATCATCACACAAATGCATACCAAATTCTATCAAAATTGGTTAGTAATTCATGGAGATGTAGTTTTTTAAATATTTGCCATGATAATAACATTGGAAAACGTATTACGTTTACCGCCAAACTAAAATATCAATTATCTCCGCAACCAGTTGACGTAGACTTATGATTCAAAATACTGGATTATTTAATTTTTCAAGCCAGATTTAATGGTTGAGAGTATATTTTGCTTAGAAGTTACAGAATTTGATTTGTTAGTGGATATGTTTGTTTTAGTGCTCTCCGAATCCAAAAAAGTGGTTTTCGGAGTGACATAATTGCCGTATATATACTGATACCGTATGTAAACAGTGCCAGAGACAACACCAATGGTCCGATTTTCATGAAATTTGTCATGTAGGTATTAAACCATGATATCTCCAGGTGTTTTTTTTATTTTTCAGAGTATTTATCCCATAAAACCCCCCACAAAATTACAAAAATCCAAATTTATCAAAAACGGCTCTAACGATTTTGATAAAAATTTCGTGATTTGTAGTGATTAATTTGTAGTTATGTAGTGATTTGTAGTCATGACAACAGAATGACACCACTTGCATGTCTCAAAAAATTTAGGTTCAGAAGTTATAAAGATCTAAGTGTTTAAGGATTCAAATTTTTCAAATTTACTTAAAATCATAATGATTCATCAAAATATAATTGTAACCATTAAATTTGGCTTGAAAAAAATAAATAGTCAAGTATCTTGAATCACTAGTCTACGTCAACTGGTTGCAGAGATAATTGATATTTTTGTTTGGCGGTAAACGCAGTGCGTTGTCTAATGTTATTCTTACGGCAAATATTTAAAAACTGATATATTTGTTTATTATCAAACGATTTTCATAAAATTTTGTATGTATTTGTGAGATAGTTGTGAATTATTTTTATATAATAATTGTGATAATTAATTGTGAATTTGTTTTATTTCATTTCACTATACAGGGTGTCCAGCGAGTACTCTGCCAAACTTTACCAGGTTATTCAGCAGGTTAAAACAAACAAAAAATGTCATATGAACATATCGTCTATCTCGCTTCGTTTTCCGTCTGTCCACCTGTACGTGATTTTTACATAACTGATTATAACTTTTGAACGACTTGACGTACGGATATCAAAATTGGTAAGTGTACGATGACTAACAGGACCTATCTTTGTGTGTAGTATCAAGTTTCTACTTTGTACAATTTCAAAATGGCGGCCATTTTTATTTTTCAAAGCTTAAAAAATAAAAAACTTCAGGTTTTATAAACAAATTGAAAGAGAGAAAAGAGTTGCAAAATGTAATTTCCTATTAAAAAATGTAAACTTTTATTGAGTGTGTAACCAAAATAACTTAAAACATTACATTATAAAACTCAAAAACATTAAAAAATACTTTTTTTACTTAAATCAATTTAAAAAAATTGTTGATGTTCAATCAAAATTAAAATACTTTGGTAAGCACACTCCTTTATGGGATAGTCTACTTGAGCAGCTGTCCAAAATGACGCCCCCTTACTTGGTTGCACAGTCTGAATCGTTGTAAAGCGTTTTCTCTTACACTTCCAAAAATGTTTTTTCTTGAATTATCGTTGCGCTCTCAACAATTCTGGCTGTAAGGTCCATTTCATCAACTACAGGGGTTGAATATACTAATTGTTTCATATACCCCCATAAGATGAGGTCGATTGGGGTCAGATCTGGGGATCGAGGAGGCCTGTCAACTGGTCCAACAGTCTCCATATGCCCAATTCAGGTGATCTCTGACCTCAATCGAAAATGAGGTGGGGCGCCGTTATGCTGGAACCAGGCCGATTGCCGCATTTCGAGGGGGTCATCCTCCAGGAGTTCAGGTTATATGTCCCTAAGAAATACAAGACAAGTTAGACCATCTAACCTGTTTGGTAAGATGGTCACGATTAAATGGTCACCTAACACACTAGCCCAAACATTGACTGAGAACTTCTTCTGGAAGCGCCGCTGTGAAATTGCACAGGGGTTTTCGTCGGCCCACACATGATTGTTTTTTTGAGTTGAAAATTCCTTCCCACGTAAAAGTAGCTTCAACTTTAAATAAAACTCGATTCAAAAAGTTGGGAAATTCTACTTCTTTGTGTAAAAACCAACGGACGCATTCTACATGTTTGGGGTAGTCTCCTGTTTCCAAAGCTTGCACTCTTTGAATCTTATAGGGGTGTAGTAGATTTTCATGGAGTACATTCAAAACTGTACTTTTTGAAGCACCAACGTCATTTGCAATACAAAGGACACTGGTGGAAGGACCTTCAACATGTTGCAAAATGTATTCTTCCAATTCAACAGTTCTTACTGCTCTTGGTTGTTCTTTTGTTTCATTCACATCAACCTTACCTCTATTTAATAGGCGATTATGTACACTTACAAATACATTTCGATTTGGTTGAACCCGATGAGGATATTGTTCGGCACACAATCTGGACGCTAACCTAGAATTTCCATTAGCTAATCCATAGAAAAAATGCATTTCCGTGTATTCCCTCCACGTAAAGCGGTTCATTTCACAGAAAAAAAAACAAACTAGCGCTCGAGATAAATGTAATGAGATAGTGAATAAAATAACTATTGTAGTGAAATAAAATTTGAAACCAATTAACTTAAGTTAATAAACACTGTTGACAATGAAAAACACACAGGCTGTACAGTGCACACATCTGACAAATAATGCAACAATAATCGGCAAATCAGCTGTTAATTTGTTTATTCCTGCACCAGCTGTAAGTTCGTTTAGTTTTAAATCAGCTGATTGTTGATAGCTCTGTATTACTATTTCGTAAATAAGGTACAGTGTGTTTTTTTAACGCAACCCATTTTTAAAATTGAATAATGTACGTATAAATATGAAATGAGTATTGTTTTATTTTTTGTCATTGTTTAAAGACTGCAACTGTGTTGAGTTTATTTTTATTTTCTACTTTTGTACTAGAATAATGAAAAATCTAATGTTTTCAGTTGTTTGTGGTACAAACTCAGTAAAAGTGTACATAATTCAATAGAAAATTAAATTTTGCAACTTTTTTCTCTCTTGTCATTTTTTTATAAAACCTGTAGTTTTTTTTAGTTTTTAAGCTTTGAAAAATAAAAATTACCGCAATTTTGAAATCGTACAAAGTAGAAACTTGATAATCCATACAAAGATAACTTGATAATCCATACCTGTTCGTCATCATACATTTACCAAGTTTGATATCCGTACGTCAAGTCATTCAAAAGTTATGATCAGTTATGTAAAAATCACGTACAGGCGGACAGACGGAAAACGAAGCGAGATAGACCATATGTTCATATGAAATTTTTTGTTTGTTTTGACCTGCTGAATAACCTGGTAAGTTTGGCAGAGTACTCGCTGGACACCCTGTATAGGTTCCTTGCTTTAAATGACTTTGAGGGAGCAGTGTCAGTTTGATGATACCGTTTATTTGTTAGACGCTCGAAATAAATACGACTGAATTTTATTTTACATTATTTTTATCACATGGAAAATAGCTACATTACACCTGTTTAATACCAACTTGTACATTAATACTGTGGGTATAAATTTATTACTGATGATCTGAAAGCTGTAGATAATGAACTCAACGGTTGGTACAGCCGTTGTTGGTGAAGTAATTAATTGCTTTAGCAATACTCTGTACTGTAGACTGTAGTATAAACGGACCTTGTGTCACAGCGACAAACACTATCGAAACTTCATCACAGGTAACCCAATCACGAGCTTCACTTTATCACCGCAACACAAGTGCATTAACAAAATATTTTACCGGGGCAATAAGCCATTTTCATGTTTTAATGGTTTAAAAAGTCTTTAAGACATACCGATTATTTTTAGCAAAATATTAAAGCGTTTTGTACCATGAATAAAGTGTTAGAGACTATTACTTTGAACTCTTTATATAAAGACATTTATTTTTACAAGACGAAATATTAATATTTCACCCGCTCTTTTAGAACACCAACCATTTGAAACTAAATTAATTACATATTCAGCTTACTCAGGTCAGAATCAGCTTTGCTTATGTAAGACAAGAATAAAGCTAAGAGTATTATATATATATATATATATATACATATATATATATACATATATATATATATACATATATATATATATTTATATATATATATATTTATTAATCTAAAAATATTACTTATTTGTTGACCATGAAGGTGGACTGTCCTGACTGAATCAAACTACTCTGAAAAAAAGAAGTTGTAAAACTGCAAACTGCCTTACAATTTTTCCATCGTATTTTATATGTAAATAAAATAAGACTACATACGTATGAATACACATATGCCGCAAAACTTTTTCCAGACATAATTACTTTATTAAACACATTGGTCTCTTAACATTGTGTTTGGGGAGCGGCCTGGCATAGTGGTTAGAGCGCGGGCTTTCGATCTCGGAGGCCCGGGTTCAAATCCCGCCAATCACCAATGGCATTTTCGCTATGTGATATCGCCGTGACCCACTAGGCCTAGCCTGAAGTAATGTGTAAAACGGTTCCGGGCTAGGTCTAGTGTCCTGGGATGTGAAGGGAGGACAATAAAAAAATAATAATAACATTGTGTTTAAGAAAATCCCTGCTATTCCATGGAAGTGAATGAATTACACAGATATTACTGAAAATAATCTTGTCTGCCAAACTAATCCTTACCAATTTTTACAAATTTTTATCAAATTATATATATATATATATAATATATATAAAAATTTAGAGGGAATGCTTATAAGTCAATCTATGTTCCAAAAAAATAGTATTAGACAACGTAAACTTCACCGCAAAAAATTCATTTTATTCTAAACCATTACCAAAGTCATAGTTAAATATTAATCTAATATTTAACCTTTATATTAAATTTTTCCACATGCCAACACTAACAAATACTAGATTTCATATAGTAATTTACGGTATCAGGAAAATATTTTACTTTTATATGTGTTTACGTAAATGAACGGGTGTATATATTCTGATATACATATATTCTGCTTTATACTATTGAAAAATAATACACCAATTTTTTTTATAGGTTTGCACAATCAGGAAATTCATTCTCATCTCTGCATTATAAAGAAATTTATATATGTTTTGAAGACTAACCAAACAGTAAAATAGTAACTAAACTAAAATAAATAATCTTAAACTTACCTTCATTTGGAATCGGTGGAAATACTCGGTTTACATAGCCTAATGTGTAATGAGTTAAACAAAGGCTCAATAAACTAGTGTTTGATTTGGTTATACAGTACTGTTTAGCTGTGTAGGAAGGTTTAAATGGATGCGGCGTAACCAGCCTAACTCCTTCTGAAAAGCGTATTTTTAGTGAAGTATTTTAAATCCTGGAACTGGAGTGGAAGTTCAAATACATTAGTACAACATGATACTTGAGTTAAAGTTACTCTATATTATTAAACATTTATATGACAGTTGGTAAAAAAATGAACAATAGATTACATTTCAAATCATATCAGCGTATCTTTCTGTTAATTTCGTTGTATAGGCCTACCATGAAAGGATCAGGTTGGTATGAACCCTTTTGAGTTCGGGCGAACGCCTTGTTTTTTAGTCATCTGAGGAATAAAGTCTTGGGCAGTTGATGCCGTTCATAGGACCTTCACTGTTATGCTAAGCTTTACTTTTGCAGCTTAACCTCTCTGTTATGCTATTAAGCTTTAATTGCTGCAGCTTAATCCATTTGTTATGTTAAGCTTTAATCGTTGCAACAAAACATCTCTTTTATTCTAGACCTCAGATAAAGAAGCAATACAGATTTACAACCCAATGCATTTTGTCGTGCCCGTTTGCTTGGGCGGCATCAAGTCTGTCACGCTGTTTTGTCACCAATATTGCATTGGTATCAAAGGAGATTTCGTCAATAGCAAATCTTTAGGTGCCAAAGAAAAGATATAGCCAATAATAACTTTGATACGAGTGCAATTCGGTAGGCAAAACCGCTCAACAAACCTGACGCCGCTAGAAAAATCCGATACGAAAAAACGCATTAGGTTGCTAATATGTATGGTTCTTCATTTGTGGCTAGGCTCAACTAATTGCGGTATGACCATTGATTGGTATGACCTTTCTGACTCTTTTGTCAAACTCGCTCACCAACTTGAAACTCGACCCGTGTAAATCCGCAGGTTTTCAGAGTAGAATTTATTGGAGTAAAGCTTCTTTCGCAGAATATTTTTTTAAATTTACACAAAAAATCACTCTCCCAAACTTTCCCTAACCTTCCTCCCTCAAGCGCAAGCGCAAATTTTGGGGACGTGGGAGTGTGGTAGTGCCGTGCAACGCCACAATTCCCGACAGTGTATACGCAACCGGTAATCTCATATTTTGCCAATATTGACCAAAGGCCGCAACCGAATGGGTCCCTGTTTTGACCCTTGCGAACTATGAACTTTTCTGTGACACCCCTCCTCCTCGGTCTTGACTTAGTCAACCGTGTTCCCGGAAGGTCGCCCTACCACACTGGGCTAAAATAATCCGTACCAGCGGCCACAAAATGTCTAGATAAGTTATAAAATCTTCGGGGGCCAGCTAGAGGAAGCAGGGGAGGAATTTTGGATAACAGGCCCACGCCATTGGGCTTTCTGCCCTTGGATATAAATCTTCTCAGTAATTACTATTTCCCTTAGTTGCAGTAGATCAGTTAGTTAGCGGGGCTCCAATTCCGCGCGACTACCTGCTTTTCCCATAAGGCCAATGTTAACTTTCAAATTCTGTACAACCTGAACACCTCAACCAAAGTCATTGTTTTATAGCTCATTTGAAAGAACGAAAAATTATCTTGTAATTCACCTTAGCTCTGACTCATTCTCTACACCTTCTCCAATCGAAAAATCAAACCATCACTTCAACAAAAACAATTCCAGTTCCAGTTCCGTTTTTATTAATCAGTACTGAATAAATGAATTAATACAGAGTTTCAAAATGCCATAGAATACATTACAAAAGCAACTTTACAGAAATCGAATCCTCTTCTCAAACTTTCAAACAAAAACGCTATACAGGTAAGCCACGAAGTCCGTCTCGGTGAATAAACACTTGTTCATGCCTAATAGCGTTTCGGAGTTCTGCGACAACGGTTGTCTTGACCGATTGAACATTTACAGTAAAAATACATTACGGTAGATTGTTTTGGAACTATCAATCCATGTCAGCAATTCCAACCGAGTATCTGTAGTGTGTGATACGATCTCTTGGAAAATCGCTGGAGACATGCGTATAATAACATAATAGCATTGTAGTATGGATTTGTTATATGGACAAGTAGTACTTGTAAGAGTCCTAAATAATGTTCATCACTTAATATCACTGTAAAACCCTGGGGCCAAGGAGGCAGTTACAATTGGTAATGTATAGTTGTATATTATAACTCGCTACGCTCGCTAGAAGCTCCGCCCCCAGACTCCGATTATAAGTTTCTTGAAAAGGGAGATTTTAATATTGGAAAATTGCAAGACACATTTGATTAAACCGTTTGCAAATCCAAAGCACAAGGTGTCTATATTGGTTTTTGGAGGGGGAGGGGGTGATTGTGAGGAGGGTTATGGCGTAAAGGCTAATAATTATTCGAGTGGGAAGGGGTTGGTGCTACTTAGGGTAAGGTTAAGTATTTGTTTAGAAATAACATTACAAAATATTCGAGAAATACCTAGTTGTTTTCTTTTATTGGTCGAACTTAGGGGGTGAAAGAGATTAGAAACTGCAAATTACTTCCGATAAACATGATAGGTAACACTGTCAATCTTCATGTCAAAAGCTAGGTCCGCCAGTAAAAAAATAATTTAATAAAAAAAGGCGACAAAATTTAAAATTCATATACATTTTAAGATCATATTGGATGCAAAGGAGGTGAGATAGGGCACAATACAAAGCAATCAAAATAATTGTGGAAAATTAATTTTAAATGCAGTAGTGATCTTAGTTTTTCAATAGAACCTCTAGCTTAGCAGCTACAGCCCAAAAAAATATAAAGTTTTCTTAAGTTCCCCCCTTTAGGGATGGGGGAGGGTTTAATTTTTGTTTTGAAACTATTCTCTGTAGTTTTACCAACCAAAGAATAGTCGTGCAAAATTTTAGGCAGTCGTGGTTCGAACCTTATGATAAAGAGGTCGCCTTTTAGAAGGAAATCCAGAGTACAGTCATGTCAGATTACCGAATGGAAGAGAAACTCCTGTTTCTTCCAAACAACTTGCACTGTGAAGTACTGCAGGATGAAATAGTAGTGTTGGAAAGTGAACCGCCGTTAACTAAAGTGAACCGCCATTAACTAATTTAAGTTCCCAGAGATCACAAAGCACAGAACTTCAAGTTCCTCAGTTCCGAACATCGAAGCCCTCAAAGTCCTGACCACCAAAGACCTCAAAACTCTGGACCAGAACCTCAAGCGTCCCTAAGTCCAGAACATCAAAGCCGTCATGGTCCTGGGCCTCAAAATGAAATGATAAGACAAATATAAAATTGTCAAATTCTCTATTGGATTTTGTGTGTCCACCTATGTCCTTGGAATTAATTGTTCCTAAGTCATTGTTTGAATTCCACAGCAGTCCTCAGCGATTCCTCTATTTCTAATCCAACTGAACTAAACAAATTCAAATCAAAGAACAGTAGGAGATAGCTGCATAAGTAAGTTAGAAGTCGCGTCGAGGATAAAACAAGTCGCAAAGGCGTCGATACCTCTATTTAAAACGGATCTATGTACAAATTTGTATTGAACCTTCGGCTATCTCGCTGGTTTCACTTTGCTATGAAACCTCAGTAAAGGTTATGTAGTAATAAAACTGAAATTGCTTATCGCCCTAGATATAATAAACCATGTTATTTAAAAAATGTTAATGAATAATTAATAACGCATTAGCAGTTAATAGCAACGTGAGAATTTAGGAAGAGTAAAAATATATTAGTTTACATAAAAACACATTTCAAAGTAATCATTAGCTTCAGATTAACATATGATTCCTAAAAAATTTAATTCTGATTTATATTGGAATGAGATTCTAAAACACAAATAGTCTTATGAATAAAAATGAGCAATCTCTAGTAATTATCTGGAATTAATAGAAATTAAAATAAATAAAATTAAAATAAATAAACAAATATAAATATAAATAATATAAATAATTTCTTGTGATTGAAGTAATCACTTGTTATTCAATAAAACCCTTAGTATACGTGTGAAGCACATGAGAGAATGCTTGGATGATAAGCAATCACTAATAAATGATTATTTATTTGCAAGTCCTCCTCTCCCATGATTTAAAGTGTCGCGATAGCTGAATCTTAAGATGATTTACTCGTTGAGATCTATTTCAATTGATTATTTGTAACATTTCAAGTTATCTTTATAAACCCTTAGTAAACCCAAAGCAATCAGTTTAAAGCAATTACTTGTTTTTATTCACATGAAAATTGAGAATTTTACTAGCAAGCAATTGCTTACAAGTAATCGCTTACAAGTGATTGCTCGTTTTTATTCACCAGGCTCATACTCTTGGAACAGATTGTTTCTGTAATATGAATATAAGTCAATAAACTTTCCTTAAAGAACGTAAATAACTTTAACCTCTTACGTATAATATTCACAAACTCTTGTAGCTAATCATTATTGCATTTCAATAAGAAAGCTGCGTATAAAAATCTTTTTACAGAATTTTTCATTGAATGATAGTTTTTTATGGAAAGGGCTCAGCTGATAATTAAGGTTAAGTAATAATATAGCCCTAAAATATTAAATTTGTTCAGCCTAAAATATTGAAAGATGAGACTTTATCTGATGGTAAAGTGCCGAATCATAACAATTTTAATCTTATTACAAAATGGTTGGTTTGACAATAAAACTGCGACTTTTTATCAAAAATTTTACTAGTAATGTAAAGGACTTTAATATATACCAATTATCGCTAGTATTTTCATACCTTCCATTAGTTTGTGCTGTTTCACTACATTTGTTGTATATTCAATCCTCTTAAAACGTAATAACAACTTCCTCATTATACGTAATGGCAATAAGTAATTTGTATCAGGCAGAAAGATGATTTGTTGACTTCCTTGAACCAATCACATGGAGGAATGTCCACTTTATGCTCCACTCATAAAATGTGGCAAAATATAAAAATTCGGATCAAGTCTCGGTCATATTGTATATCGGCTATAATAATAGCCTGAACCCAATTTGGGTTCAGGCTATTATTTGTGTATGTTGTTTACCTAGGTGAGTAGAGTTGTAAATGGCATATGTTATTCTTAACCCTACACTATATTTTTAAATATAACATTATAAAGTTGTCCAAAAAAATTTACTTTGGTCTTTATTGTCCGATTTGTCTAATATTTGGATATGTTGTTAAACTAAGCAAGTGAACTTGTAAATCGTATAAATTAATTCTATTTACCCTATATCATTTAAAATATAAAATATAAAATTAAAAAATTAGGTAAAAATGCTAACTTTTGTCTTTGTTAACAGATTTGTCTAATATTTGGGCATGTTGTTAATCTAGGCTAGTGCACATATAAATGAGAGTATTATAGGTTATCGCCGGTGGGGGCACCCTCACTTTTGCTAATAAGAGTTTTATAGCATATTGATACAATTCACCTTTCACCTTTAGAATTACCACATATGTTTCTCATTATACCTTGAACATTTTAAAATACAAAGTTATAAAAATTGACTAAAAATACTACCTTTGCTATTTAATGTCTGATTTGTCTAATACTTGGAAATGTTCTTGTCCAAGCCTGATCATTTCTATCACACTTATACATTTTGAAATATAAAATCAATAAAACAGGATTCGTCTGTTGTTGCCTGAGGTCAATACATGTGTTTCCTATCACACTTGTGTGTTAGTAAAATAGTCTAAAATAGCAACTTTACTCTTTATTGTGCGATTTGTATATGCTATTACTTAAATTTAAACCATTTTAGTCGTATATTTTTGGGTCATATGCTATTCTCCCAATTGTAAAATTAATGCTATATGTTATATTATACCGATAAAAAATAGTGCTCCTTTGTAATATAATACTTTTGTCTCTAATACCTAAAATCTATAGAACTACTATATATGTGTTAAGGGCTTATGCTGTACATAAACATAGTCTTGGCAAAACACCTCGAATTATGAAGTAACTTTTTTTACCGTCATATTTTTATTCCTGGTGTGTTATGGTATACTAACTTGGTGTTGTTAGTGCCTGGTGAATTAATTTGTAAATTTTCTGCAAAAAATATATATTGGAGTAAAAAATATATATTGGAGTAACTTTTTTATCTTGGATATGTTATGGTACACTAACTTTGTGTTGATAGTGAGAGTGCCATGTTGTCGACATATTGGTGTGTTTATTGAAGTATATCTGTTGCATTAATCCAACTATTTTTATTACTTGGAAATCCTAACCATTTGACATATAATAAATTACCTTTTCTTTTAATAACTTTCTCTATTAAATACATATCTTTATACATAGTTTTTAGTAATTCATGCTCATAAAAGCCTCCCCTAATAATGTTTCCCTCCTCATCTTTAAGTATATAAGTTGGTGGTATAGTATCTTTTACTTCTGCTATAGTAAATATTTCTGTAGTGTAATTTGGTAAGTAACCCTTACTAAATATATGTTTATATTTAGAAATTCTTACACAATATCCAATTTTTGATTTATTCTTTTTAACTATTAACTTTCTAGAATTTTTAGCAATGTTTTCGTGTACTTGTTTAGAGTTTTTAGCTGTAACTTGATTTGGTTTTATTCCAATTGTTCTGTGAACTTTATTATTATATTTCTTAATTAGTTTGGGAAGTAAGTCTATCCATTTATAATTTCCTTGACTACTAAACTCTCTATAAAGCCAATTTTTCAGTGTTCTTTGAAATCGTTCAACAATTGCTGCTTTTGTTGTTGAATAAGTATGATAGTGATAAATGTTTAATTTATTCATTAAAGCTTTAAAATGTTTATTAAAAAATTCTTTCCCATTATCAGATTGAATGTTTTTAACATTTTGTGGTAAAATTTTCTTTATTGCCTCTGTTACGACCGGTCCTGTTTTATTTTTTTAATGAAATAGCATAAGCTTTTTTAGAAAATGTGTCAATTAAGGTTAAAATATAATTATAACCTGAATTTTCCTTAGAATGTTCTTGCATATCTATTAAATCGATTTGTAAAGTCTCATTTATACCTATTAGTTTAAACGACCTTCTCGGAAAATTCTTTCTTACAGGCTTATGCAACTCATAAGCTATATCTCTCTTACTCATTTTTATTACTACTTAATTGATTATTATCCACATGTAAAGGTTTATTGTCAGAATTAACTAATACGTGATCACTCTCCTTTCTGTAAACATAACTCTTTGGTAAATAAGGCGTGTCATCTAATTTCCGTAAACCGCTTATAATGTTTGGATCAGCAATAAGTATATTCGGATTATATTTTACAAATTTAAATCTCTTATCTTTATATTCAAACTGATTCAATCGTTCGCAATACTGTACAATTTGATCCATAATTGCCACATCTGAAGGTAATTTCCCAGGTAAAACATTAGATATTTTCTTTTGTTTTCCATCAAAAGTATCTGCATCTATACTAGTAATAGTTTGTTGTTTAATTACTACATCATGATCATCTATTGCAGGGCTAACATTTGTTAATTTCCTATTATAAAAACCCCAATTTGATTCTTGTGTTCCAGGCAGTTTATAAAGTTTAGGCACTTGTGAATAAATAACAGCATCATGGCTACCTTCTGCAGGTTTTAAATTACAAAGTTTTTTATTTTTACAATCAATTTATGTTTATTTTTATAAATACTAATATCTTTTTTATATAATCTTTTTTATGTGGCATGTAATTGTAGTCTCTTCACAATTAAAGTCAATGGGTCTACCGTGTTGGTCAGCAAATGTTATACTAACTACATCTAAAGTTGTTTTATTTACAGGAAAATATAAGATATTTTGGGGACTTCAATTATTTTATATCCAGGTGGAGCTTCTGGATAAAAGCTGTGTATGGTGTGTGATTTTTCACCATTTAAAAATGATCCATTTGCGATATTACACTTTACTCTAATTACATTAACATTATTTATGTTAATTTTATTTACTGACTTAAAGGCAACAAATGGTGTAGAATAACCTTTAAATCCCAGTAACATACTGCCTAAACATGGTTTCGTAAAATCAAATGCAATAAGGACTCACAATTATAGCTTTCATTGTTCGATTATCAGTGGTTAGTACAAAACTTGGAATTGATTTCTGTATTTCTTTGGCTAAATCATTGACCTCATATGATCCCTCGGGAATTTCTATAATTTTTGGATTTGGTGCATAATAAAATATATCTTCACCTTCCTCAATAGTTATTGTACTTTCCTTATGACTATTTAACTTTGGAATTAAACCCTTATAGGGTATAATTTTATCATTAAATTTTGTTAGAGTTTCCTTATCAGTTACTTTAACAATGAGTTTACCATCTAGAGCTTTATTTAATTTATCTATGCTCATCGTGCCCTTAGGAGTTACTAATTTCTGTATTTCATAATATGTTAAGGTATTAAAAGGTTTTTTTAACATTAAATATTGAATTATAGCTTTGAAAATCTACTAAACCAATTACATAATCCCCATCCAATTCAATTGGAGGAAAGAAGACAGACTTTAACTCTGCCTCTGTCCCTGTGAATGTAATCGTAAATGAATCCATCCTTTTTTATAAACTAATTTTTTTTTAATAGTAAACATAATTGTCCACAAATAGAAGTATTTATATATTGAATTTGGTCTGTTGTGTAGTAAATTTTAGAAGGAGTGAAATAATTAATTACCTCTTTTGGAGGTTGAATACCAAATGGGTCGAAATAAATCACAATATTCTTATTTTTACGGTAAGCTGTCCAATTAGTACATTTATTATTATCTAAATTAATTATTCCGCATTCTTTTACCTTTGGTCTTTGATTCTTTAGTTGACTTTTGAGATATACACCGCGAAATTTTGGGATTTCCTTTCCGGCTTCTAACAGTTGGAAGTTGTCCATATTTTTTATTTGGAAATTTTAATCCCATGCCTAATTTCGCTTTAGTTTTCATTAAGTTCATAATAGCATAAGCAATGGCTTTCTCTGCTAAGCTGGCATCCTTGGCTTTAACTCTACTCCACGCCTGTTCTGCTAATCGCATATCTGCCTTATTTCATGACGCTACATCATGGTTATTGGCATAAAATATGTCATGTTCTTTACAATAGGAGTCTAATTTGTTCTTAACAGGTAAGTTCTTTGAAAGGTCTGTACCAGGCCCACAGTAATTAGTACCTGGAATTGTTATACTAAATGGAAGCTTATCAATCAAAGTGTATAATAAGCCACGTCCTCTGTATGGTTTTAAGAATAATCCTTTACCTGTTGTCTTCTTTTTCTTTGTCATTTTTATATAATATAAAAAATGTCATTCATTCAACAAAAGAGGAAATTTAAAATTGTATACACAGAAAAAGAGAATAATAATAAGAAACAAGAATTATTTCCTAGTAATATACGTTGTATTATCTGTGGGCCAAGTGGGTGTGGTAAAACAGTTGTAATTTATAATTTAACTGTGCAAAAAGAAGGTATAAAATTCTCTAATTTATATATAGTATCTAAAACTTTAGAACAGGAAAAATATAAAAAGTTAATTGAAGTTTTTAATTTATGTGGAGATGATGTAAAATTACACACTTTTTTGACTGTGAAATTAAACCAAGTGACATAAAACCACATTCTGTCATAGTTTTCGACGATATAAACTGTCCAAATATCAGTAACTTTTTTGCTATGGGTAGACATAGAAATATTAACAGTTTTTACTTATGTCAATCATATAGTAAAGTCAGTAAGTATATAAGAGATAACGTAAACTTTTTAATATTGTTTAAACAAGACGATTTAAATTCAAAACATATTTACAATAATCATGTGGGAAATAATTTCACATTTAAACAGTTTAGAAACCTATGCCATCAGTGTTGGGACAAATCAAAATATGCATTTTTTACTATAGATAAGGAGAGAGGGAAAAATAGTGGAAAATACAGATTCATGTTTGATAAATTTTATAATGACCCATGCTAAGGTATTTATCACTTTGTATCATTAAGAGAGGGGGGTAATAGAAACAAGCTTTTTTTTCTAGTTTCATTTTCTCTTTCAAATATTGCATAGCTTATATGCAACTTTAAAAAGTATATGTTTTTATTACTCACTCGAACCTAGGGTATGATTTCATCGTCATATCGGATATTCTCAAACCATATCCTACAGTTGGGATAAATATTCTTTTTGTTATAGAAAAAGAAGATAACATGTCTGGAGAAACTTTAAGAACATTGCTCCAGGAAACACCCTGTCAATTTAGATGTAGGGTAAAAACATTTGTTGCCTATCCAACATCATCTACAAACTTGGACGATTTTCTGACTCCTCTACAACCAGAAATAATAAGCACACTCCAAGAATGTGTACAAACACTTGGCTGTCTTAAAGCAAATTTAGTTGTGGAAGTAGAATATTTAAATGGGGAAAATGTTGTGGGTATTAATCTAAAAACTAAAAATATAGAATTCTATCATTCTACTAATGTGGGCGAATTGGAATCAACAGAGCTTAACAAAATAAAAAATGAGATGCGAAAATAACAAATGAAGGGGAGTGGGCACACATTTTCAAATGTTAAGAAATTAGAACTACGCATAAACAGACATTGTGTATATTAAGATGAAATCACTAAGAAAGTAGATTTTATACTGCTTGTTTAAAGCCGCCAAGACTATGTTTATGTACAGCATAAGCCCTTAACACATATATAGTAGTTCTATAGATTTTAGGTATTAGAGACAAAAGTATTATATTACAAAGGAGCACTATTTTTTATCGGTATAATATAACATATAGCATTAATTTTACAATTGGGAGAATAGCATATGACCCAAAAATATACGACTAAAATGGTTTAAATTTAAGTAATAGCATATACAAATCGCACAATAAAGAGTAAAGTTGCTATTTTAGACTATTTTACTAACACACAAGTGTGATAGGAAACACATGTATTGACCTCAGGCAACAACAGACGAATCCTGTTTTATTGATTTTATATTTCAAAATGTATAAGTGTGATAGAAATGATCAGGCTTGGACAAGAACATTTCCAAGTATTAGACAAATCAGACATTAAATAGCAAAGGTAGTATTTTTAGTCAATTTTTATAACTTTGTATTTTAAAATGTTCAAGGTATAATGAGAAACATATGTGGTAATTCTAAAGGTGAAAGGTGAATTGTATCAATATGCTATAAAACTCTTATTAGCAAAAGTGAGGGTGCCCCCACCGGCGATAACCTATACTACTCTCATTTATATGTGCACTAGCCTAGATTAACAACATACCCAAATATTAGACAAATCTGTTAACAAAGACAAAAGTTAGCATTTTTACCTAATTTAGTAATTTTATATTTTAAAAGATATTGGGTAGATAGAATTAATTTATACGATTTACAAGTTCACTTGCTTAGTTTAACAACATATCCAAATATTAGACAAATCGGACAATAAAGACCAAAGTTAATTTTTTTGGACAACTTTATAATGTTTTTTTTTTAATATAGTGTAGGGTTAAGAATAACATATGCCATTTACAACTCTACTCACCTAGGTAAACAACATACACAAATAATAGCCTAAACCCAAATTGGGTTCAGCGGTCGGTCCAAGAAATGAACCCCATAAGAATAACATGGGAAAAACCTGCTAAAATCTATGTATAACCGGTATTCTACCACTACTTGCGAATAATGACATATTTATGTCACTACTTAAAATTACTGACAACAAATGTCAGTAATTTTAAGGGCAGTGTCATCTCACCTTTAATATCGGATCATGATGCTATTTCCATCCTTGTTCAAACCTCTTTTAAGCAAAAAGAAAAATCTATTTGGTTGACCCAAAGAGAACTTAAACTGCATAATTTAAATGAACTTAAGTACAGACTCGGGTCCGAAAGGTGGAACGACACTCTATAGTCCAATGATGCAGATTCTAAATACAACAGTTTTTTAAATACTTAAATCTATCATTTTGATATTTCTTGTACTCAGAAAAGAACTAAACTTAGAGGTAGCTCTAGAGTAAAATGGGTACATGAAGAGGTGTTTTTCAAAAAATCTGCCATGTTTGATCTTTTTCCTAAATTTAAAGACTCTAAAAACCCACTTGATAACTTAAACTATCTCAAGGCTAAGACCGAATATAGGGAAGCTATCCATAAAGCAAAAGTGGAGTGGATGGAGACTACACTCTCAGTACCTGGCAATAAATCCAAGCAGGCTTGGAGCGTTATAAACAAACTTAGAGGTAAAATATCTTCTTTGTCCGACAATCTCAAACTAAAAGTCAATGGCCTAGTGGTCTCTAATCCTACAGTGGTCTGTGAAGAGATGAATACATTTTTTGCTTTTATAGCTGATAGTATTAAGCAAAATCTACCTGTGAACAACACGCTTAGCCCTTTGGCCGTGACCACTGATTGTAACCTGTTCAACTTCAAGCAAATTTCAAAAAAAGAACTCGAAAACATCTTTTTAAAATTTCCGCCAAAAATGTCGGCAGGGGTCGATGGTCTCAGCATGATGGTGCTCAAGCACTGTCAGGCTGAGATTATTGATCCCCTGCTTGACATTCTCAACATGTCCCTTTGTGAGGGAGTCGTCCCACAAAATTGCAAGCTTGCCAAAATCAAACCGGTTTTCAAAAAAGGGGACCAAATTGAATTGGGCAACTACCGTCCAATCTCACTCCTCCCAGCTCTTTCTAAAATCCTTGAGAGAGTGGTGTGTGAGCAGCTAACGCACTACCTCGAAAACAATAATCTTTTCTGCAAAAAGCAATTTGGATTTCGTAAAAATAAATCCACATAATTGGCTCTTGTTGACTTTGTAAATCAATGCATAGATGCGTTGGACGACGGAGAGTCGGTGATAGCTGCTTCGCCGACCTCTCAAAAGCGTTCGATTGTGTCGATGCTCAAATCCTTTCTTCCAAATTAAAGGCTCTTGGAATTCAAGGCCCAGATCTCAAGTGGCTGAATTCTTTCATGGAAAATTGAACACAATTTGTTGAAATTCAACACCAAAGAAAATCTAAAATTGAAACTCACAGATCCTCTGAAAAAATTATCACCAGCGGAGTTCCGCAGGGCTCGATTCTCGGTCCGGTACTGTTCCTGAAAGAACACAGGACAAATCCGGATTTCTGTCGTCCGTGATAAATGATATGTCAGGGGCAGCGCCGGTCGAGGATTTGTTCCTGTTTGCAGATGATACAACTCTCTTTACCAAGGTTTCAGATCTTCAAGATCTTGAAATCCAAACTTTTTCAAAAATCAATCAACTCGCCCAGTTTTTTTCTAACAATAAATTAAGCCTAAACGCTGGTAAGACAGGGTATCTCCGCATTCAAACCTTGCAAAGGAACATCCGAAATCCTGACTTGGAAATCGATGTCTTTATTGGCGAGGAAAGACTCGATTCTTCGGAATCAATCGACTTCCTAGGAGTGAGGATTGACCAGTGCCTTACCCGGTCTGACCAGATCGATAAACTCGAAAAGAGACTATCCACTGGGCTCTTCGTGCTGCGAAGAACCAGTAGCTTTAACAACATTGCCTTGTCAAAACTAGTTTACAATAGCCTAATTGAGTCTCATATTGTGTATTCCATAGCATTATGGGGTTGCTCAAAAACCCATTTAAAAAAATCTTTGTTTGGCAAAACAAAGCCATTCGAGCTATTTTTAAGCTTCCACCATGGGAACACTGTAGTGACTTTTTTAGGGAACTCCGCATACTCACTGTCCCTTGCCTATACTTTTTAGAGCTTGTCATCTATATTAAGAATCAAAACTTAACATGTTATGGTTTAAGATCTCACCATTATAACACTAGGCATAGAGATAGGTATGCTGAAAGTCACAGGCTGTCTCTCTTTGAGAAAAAACCTCTGTTTGCCGGTTTTAAGTTTTTTTCAAAATTTACCCCCCTTTATCAAGGGAAATTTTTTATCAAGAAAACAATAAATTTAAAACCACCCTGTGGAGCTATCTCCTAAACCATAATTTTTACGACGTGGATAGTATCATTGAGCACATAAAGAGTTGTAGACCCGACTGCAACCCTACAAACTCACCTACCCTACCTGGTGGCTAATGTTAGAGTTGACACCTATTGACCTATTCACCGCTCTGCTGAGTCTATGAACGGAAACAACAAGTAACAAGTAACAAGTACACTCACGTCAGCATTCTCAGTATTTAATAAAAGATCAAAACGATTGACAGTGTGATAGTTAATAAAAAAATATATTTATGTCCAGGGTCATTTTGTTATCTACCAGCCAATCTACCCGTCGAGATTTATTTTATTTTTTTAGAAACAAATGTTTTCAAAGCAAATTAAAATATATAACAGTAATTGTACAAGTAAATGTGTAGTATAAAAAGTAATAAGTCATGAAAAAACTTAATGTCCCCAAATGTTAAGTATGTTTCGCAACATACCTAACATTAGGTGCAGTTAAGTAAGTTCATTAGGTACAGTTAAGTAAGTTCATTAGGTACTATAAATTAGTGTTACTCAAATACTAGTTTTTATATATGCACAATAATTTGTTTCTAATACGTCCGTGATCCAGTCAATATTCAATAGGACTAATATTTATTTTTCTTTGGTAGTGATTTAGTGGCCGTGGTATGGGGGTAGGGTATTATATGATAAGCTTCCCGTTATATTCTTAGTGATGGTAATTGTTAATTGTTTCTAGACAGCAACAGGTCCCCCGCAACAATAACATTAACACTGTGAAAAGGTTGTTATGAAGGTTGTTGTTAGAAATAGTCAGTTATTTTTGAACTTGAAGCCCCTTCAATTCAACCCTCCTGAAACGTTTACTTTTGAAACCCCCGTTTTGATTAGAAGCCTTATACTCTGAATATAATGTCCATGCAGAGTTTAAAGATTATTCTTTGAGTTCCTCAGGTGAGCCGTAAAACGCGAGTAGTTTTAGTACCTAATATTTGAAAAATAAATCGTTAATGGCCATTATAGTTTTGTAAAGATTAATCCTTTAGCAGATGGAATTTTCTACCTGTTTTGCCTCTTGAAAATATTCCATTGACCTCCCATCCATATTTTGTCATCATAAGCTTTAAAAACTGAAAAAGTCATCATTTTGAATTTGATAATTTAATTTGTTTTAGCCTTTTGAGAGAAAATATTTTAAAATTCTTTTTTAGAACAATTGGCGGTCTCAACGGTTCATCAATGGTCGTTAGAGAATATTCGTACCAAGTTCCAAAGCCCTTGAGTTTTTGAGAAAACTAAAATTGCCCGCCATTTTTAATTTTATAATGTACTGTATGTTATGCTTTTGAGAAGTAATATTTTAAAATCTTTTCTTAGTACGCATCTCGAGCCTTTAAAGAATATTTGTGCCAAATATTCTTTTTACTAATCAGTAAAAAGCCCGAGTAATTCTTCTTTTTACTAATCAGTGATGGCAAATGTCCGCAAAAATCCAAATCAAAACATAAAATCACCATCACCAACCAACAATGAATTTCAAACAAAGAATTTGTGCCAAGTTTCAAGGCCCAACGCCTTATAGTTTTTGAGAAACTGTAATCAGTGAGTGAGTGAGTGAGTGAGTGAGTCAGTCAGTAACAGTTTTGGCTTTTATATATACATAGATGAGATTTTCCCAATGATAGTTTGATGAACTTGAAAAACCATAACATACAAAACAATAACCTAGATACAAAAATTATAAATGCACGAAGCTCTCTGCCATTTTCACTCTTATATATTTGTGAAAGTTGTTTTAATCTTATCATCTAATCCCATCATTGACACCTCTGGGACTCAATAAAAAATGTCAGAAGGGTATCTGGTGGTTTTTTTAAAAATTCCTTTAAAGTAGCTTTTTGACACACACTTATAGGCTGAAGAAGAGATTTAAATTATCCACCCCAGGCTATAATTCCAAAAGTATGTTAAGTTCAACTTCTTATGTTAAATCAACTTGCTTATGTTAAGTTCAACATAAGCTTGCTGTTAATTAACTTGCTTAAGTTCAACTTAAATCAACTTGCTTATGTTAAGTTGATAGACTGAACATAAGCAAAATATGCTAGCTTTAATTCATTATTATTTAATACTGTATTTCTCTTAATTTTCTGAATGCAAAAATGTACTTCCCTAATTTATTTTTCAAAAAATCAATGTGTTCGCTTGGCTTTTACTTTAAACGATAATCAAATGTAACTCCCAGGTATTTATATAAGATACAATTTTTTTCTCTTGATTTACAAGAGCATGTGTTACCTTGGTGGTTCCATACAATCATTAATGATTCAATTTTGAAGTTGATAATCTGTAGTACTTTTCAAAGAAATTGGCATAAAGTTAGTTTTTGATATATTCAAGGTTGAAATATGTTGATCGAACCATTTTTTTAATAACTGAGATTATTATTTGCCTTTTGGCGGGCCTCGTTCCAATCTTTACTCTCTACGAAACTAACGTATCATCTGCAAACAAATAAATTTCACTACCTAAATCAAGTCTCGAAATATTATTTATGTAAGCTAAGAATAAGATTGGGCCAAGTGTACTACTTTGAATAACGCCATAATCATAGTTAAGAGGTCACTATGCCAGATATTGAAACGCACTGTAATCTAACACCAAGGAAAGCTACTTAACCAATTTGTGGGTGCTGCCCCTAACCCCAATGTATTCAAGTTTATTTAAAAATTTGATTCCATCTACCGAGTCAAATGCTTTATTTAAGTCTAGGAAAACTTAAGTTTTTTATTTGATATTGAACAATTCATTTCCTTACAAACATCAAAGAGTTAATCTGATATGTTTCCATGCTGTCTGAACCCATACTGACGCCCACATATAATATCATTGGTTTGCAAGTAAAATAACAACTATTAACTATTTTCTCTAATATTTTAGATAACACATTCAGCATAGAAACAGGTCTATAGTTGTTTTTGTCCGATTTTTAATTAGACAAAAATAGAGGGATAACTTTTGCAATTTATACACAGTTTGGAAATGTGCCTTGGGCCAGAATAAAATTTATTATATATATGTAGTAGAGGTTTACTTAAAATTTGGATATTTTCCTTAAAAATCAATACCGTTATCCCATCACATCCAGTATTTCCCATCACTCATAACATAAACAAAATTCATGAAATGTTGACAAGATTTCCAGTAATTGACACCTCAGCCATAAAAATAATCCCAAAGTAAAGGTCTTGATGAGCTCATAAAAAAGTTATTTTTTAAGGAATCATTACAAATATGTGGTTACTACTATTTTTTGTGACCTCGCCCACGTCTTTATTTAAGACCAATTTTTATGATTGATGTGTCAAATTACTGGAAATCTTGTCAATATTTCATGAATGTTGTTTATTTTCATTTAGGTGAAAAAGCATCATTGGACAAGTTATGTTACGCAGAAATTTACATGTATTTCTTATGGAAGGGATATTAGTTAAAATATTAATAAAATTAGTGATTGTCTTGTTTATGGTTGGACCAAAATAGACATATTTTATACTTTTCTTACAGGAAATTTAATTATCTTCATTTTTCCAATTTAATAGGTAATACTAAAAGCTTATAGTTTTCGCAATATTCAGAAAAACCTAAAAATAGTACCTTCAGACCCTCTTCCTTCCTCTTGCTCAAGGCTACGGACGGGGACTTTTGTTATGTTCACTTCATAACAAGTCCAAACAAAGCTGCAAAGTCAAAAATTGTGTTCCATATATGAATAAATGAATAAATTAATTTATTTCCTCTTTATAAAACACAAATACAATTTTAAAATGGTTTGGAAATTAACTGACCACTTTTGCCAGTAAGTGTGGCCAGTGTACACTTATCAAGTTAATCAGAATTGTTATTGAGTCCAGTCTTATCAATTTTGCACTTATATCAATATTTTCCTCTATACCTTTTCGTTGCCTGGAATAAAAAGAAAGCGACATGAAATATGTCGATAACACCAAAATATTTAGTTTACTAGTAGCGAGGATATGAAAGTTATTCATAGAGCTTATACAATTAATATTTCACGAACACACATGCGAGCGGAGTATTTAAAGCGAGCTAGCTTTGATGTTGTGGCAACCTAATGCTAAATATGAATGTTCTGTCTTCCTGTAACTAACTGTGGCGTCAGCTGACGTAGGGGTTTGTTGTTAGTAGACGTCCCCCCGATATGGTCCCGGAAGTGTCATGGCGGATTCAGGATGGCGACCAGAAGTGTCATGGCGGCTGACGGAACAGACCATCTGGGGATAGACTGGTAGCAAACGTCTGGGGACAGACCAGTGGCAAATTTGGGAGCGTGACGTAATATTTTTTGCGTGACGTAATTTTTTCTTTGGTTTTTAGTGCGGCCGGCGGACCAGTGGCAAATTTGGGAGCGTGACGTAATTTTTCCTTGATTTTTAGTGCGGCCGGTGGGCTAGACTAAACATAGAGCATCAGACATAGAGTAAGGAAACTAATTCCATATCAGACATAGAGGTTAACAGTCAATAGAGTAATAGACATGGAGTAATATATTCCATTGGTGCGTCCGGCGGATCAGTGGTAAAGTTGGGAGCGTGACGTAATAACAGTGTTGCCAACTGTAATTTTTTGGGATAGTTGCCTGTGTCTTAAAATTGTGCGATCAGTTATTGGCTCCGGCCTCGTATAGCGTGACGTAAAACAGTGTTGTTCACATATTACCAACTGTAATTTTTTTGGGATATTTGCCTGTGTATTAAAATTGTGCGATCAGTTATTGGCTCCGGCTATGTATCAGCCTACGTAATTTTTTTGGTCGTTTTTTTATTCTTTGCCTTTGGTATAATTGTTTATGTTTTCCCTGTTGGAGCGGGATAGCTTTGAGTCAGGGTGACAACATAATTATACGTTTGCTATATTCTTCTTTGACGGTAATCTCCATCGATGATCCTTTTATCTTTGATTTTAGAAATATGAAAACTATATGTGACAGAGTGCCGGCAAAATATTAGTTAGAAAAGCTCTACCACTGACTTGGTCAGTTGTTTCCTTTTTGCGGTAAGCGGTTCAGATAATTAAGAGATAACTGGTGGTTGTCATTTCTTATCAATGCTCTGTGCGAATCCTTTTTATTATACCACGATGAGGCCTCCGAGCACCATAAATTTTGATCGGTGGTAAACATTGGCATCCCAAGACTTTCAATTTGATGAATTTACTTTGAATATTTGGAACAGTATTAATCGTATAAAAGAATTGGCTCATTTGAATTTACCTAAAGAATTATTCGAATATTTTGTAAAAATGTACTGGCTAATGGAGACAGGTCAAATTAAAATGCCGTAAAAGGAACTATGGTGTTTATGTGTTCACCCCGAGTCTCATAACTCTTATGAGGATTTTCTAAAGGCCATGTATGATTGTACTAACGACTCATAATGATTTTACCTAGTTAGTGACCTTGAAAAATTTAAGCTCCCTCAATAATTGCATTACTCTGGCCATTTTGGCTGCTGCTCTTGCTGAGGTAGAACATCTCTGCTCTTTTACCGTAACCTCAATTTCATAGTTGAAAATGTCTAGCCTTACTGCGTTTGTATTTAACAACCAACAAGTAATGGTGATATTTGATAGGGAAAATAACCCCTGGTTCAAAGGGAAAGATGTAGCTGAAATTCTTGACTATGCTAGACCTAGAAAAGCAATAAATGATCATGTCAAATCAAAGTACTGTAAGACAACACCGGAAGTAAAGAGCACCGATTCGGTGCTCTCTTTAAATATTCATTCTCATACAGTATTAATGAACCCGGTTTATATCAGTTGATCTTTTCATCCAAACTTCAAATTGCTGAAAAATTTCAAGACTGGGTATTTGAAGAGTTCCTACCTTCTATAAGAAAACTAAGACAGGAAAATACACTTACATTAAATTGTAAAACTTCCAAGACCCTAAAATTTGAAAAACTAAAAGAAATGGTTTTGAGTGAAGCAAAGCAAACATTGGAAATTGAGGAAAGAAGGATTCGGAGGACTAAGGATAGAGACATTGTAACTATCAGTGAAACAAAAATATTTAAAATCACTGGACCCAAGAGAAAAATAGTTGAAGGCAATAATTCAGTACCATTTGGTTATAAAATTCAAAAGTTAGACAGTTAAATGGTTAAATTCCTATTGGTTCCCCCCACCCTACAGCGGGCGGAGCCAGGAGGAGGAGGAGGAAGTCCCCCAACCAAGGCCAGGGCAGGATTACGTAACTGACTTTTAACTAGGGCTAAGTTGTTTTGGAGTCTTATTCTTGTTTTGTCAGCTGAAAGTCAGACCCGTCCCCCAGACGGGTCTGACTTTTCAAGTTTAAACTTGAAAATTTCAAGCTCGCTCATTGGTTAAATTATCCTGCTCTGTGATTGGTTATAAATAGGTGTTCTCTTCTCTGATTGGCTGAGAGATTTGAGGTCTTAAAACTTTTTCCCTCAACTCATTCTCTTACTTGCTCCTGTGCCGGTAAGACGTCCCTGCGTTACTTTGCTCTTTGATATTGCATAACCTAACTTTTATACTTGAAAATGTCTAGTCTTACTGCTTATGTGTTTAATAACCGACCAGTTACTGTCCTCTTTGATTGTGAAAATAGTTTGCTTTTGTGGTTAAAGCAAAAGAAGTAGCAAAAATACTAGAATATTTAGATACAAATCAAGCAATTAGAAAAAATGTTGTTAAAGATGATACGCTTACTTTTGAAAATACTAGACCCGTCTCCCAGACGGGTCTGACTTATAATGAAAAAACATAAATTTTTATTAATGAAAGCGGTTTATATTAATTGATTTTATCATCAAAAAAGCCTGAGGCAAAAGAATTAAAAAAATGGGTAACAAAAGAGGTTTTACCTTCTATTAGAAAACATGGTGAGTACAAATTAGTGTCTGAAATCCAAACTTTGAAAAATGAAAACACTCAACTATCTCAGCTATTTGTAAAGGCTATTGAAAATAATGAACAGCTAGCTCTCGTAAATAACCAGCTAGAAGCTAGTAAAGTTGAGCTAGAAACTATTAATGAAACTTTGAGAAAATCTCTTTCTGAACAGACACCAAAGGCGGCCGTGTTCCCTGCTGATGATAATCTAGCTCATGTTCTTTGTGTTTTAATTAGAGACACCCTACAAAAAACTCATGGTATGTGTGAGTACACGTGCATCCGCACAGAAAAGAGAGGTTTCCAAACGGCTCTAAAAAGGCAAAAAATTAAGGCTTTGTGCCTTGTTTTATCAGATCCCCTGTCCCTAATGGTATTAACATTTTAAATAAAGCAAAGGAATTCATGTACAACAATGGCATGTACTATGAGACTGCCTTTAATAATGTATTAACGCCATACAACTTTGTAAATGTAATTGAACTTATCATGAAACATAATTAAAGTACCCCACTGTGTGAATGTGAGTGTGTATATGAGAAGTTAGTAAAGCTGAGTCTTGAAAGCTTCTGTTCTGTGGACAGACACCCACATTTTGGCAGGGCTAACCCCTGGTAAGTCCATATGTGGATGGCAGGTTGGCTTAATTGCCTTAGAAAATAATTTCCTGCGTCTGCCACAGACAAGGACTCAGAGTCCGGTGTGAATATGAAACAAGGGTCTAGTAGACTGTGGCGCCTAGAACTTAGAAAATTCTAGGTTACACCTTTGAACAGCCCAGAGCGAATGAAGGTCCCTGGCGCGGTGTAAAAGCCCGTAAACCTAAATGAAGGTCACTGGCGCGGTGTAAAAGCCCGTAAACCTGAATGATAGGGCAAAGTTGATAGTCTAGCTCCTGGGTCATTCAATCAAACTGCCCGGTGGGTTAAATTAATTATTGTGTAAAAACATGGAGCAGGAGGCAACTAGCTTATTTTTGGAAGGCCTTCACGGGTCATAGCAGTGGTGGGGCTATGACTATTCAATAAAAAAACTCTTTCCTTGGTTTGCTCGAAGGGAGAGGACATTAGTTCATACTGAGTGAAAACCAGCTTTTCTGGACTGGCTCATGTATGGAATAATGTTTAACCTGGGTGTGTAAACACAAGTGGTCTCAAACCCCACTCAAGCAAACACTACATAATGGACCTGAGGAAAAAGGTGGTGGTTAGTCAACTGCAAACACAATTATGCTCAGTATAGATTGAGTGCTGCTACAGTCCAGAGGGTTGGTAAGTATGGCATTTTGTATGATTGAAACTTTAGCAGACAAGCTCTTTGTTCTAGCTATACTTGTCGCAAGCATGATGTTTATTTATTTGATGCGTGTTACAGATGTGAGTGTATTGAATAACTCTATAAAACTAATGTTAGAGAAATAAATTGTATCATTATTGAAATTGACGCAAAGAAAGCTATAGCTGAAGAGCTGCATAGACCAGCTAGGAGACATTATCCTAGGCATAAAGTTACTTTAAAATCACTCAATGATCTTTATCAAGCTGATCTCGTTGAAATGCAGCCTTATGCCAAAATAAATAAGGGGTACAGGTATATCCTTACTATGATTAACTGTCTAACAAAATTTGCTTTTGCTATTCCCCTAAAGGACAAGTCGGGACCTGCAGTTGCCAATGCGTTAGAGCCAATTTTAGCTAAATATAAAATGAAAAGCTTTCACACAGATCAGGGTACAGAGTGGTTTAACAAACACGTCAATGCCTTAATGAAAAAATATAAAATCAATCACTATCACACCTTTTCCGAACTCAAAGATAGTATTGTTGAGAGATTAAACAGAACATTAAAGTCAAAAATGTACAAGCCTTTTACTGCTAGAGGTAGCTATGAGTGGATTAGTATACCTCCAGGCATTGTCAAGTCGTACAACAACACTAAACATAGAACTATAGGTATGAAACCAAAAGATGTCAGACAAAAACATGTTAAAGATATTTTAAAAAGAATCAATAAAGTTAAGAAACAAAAATTCAAAAAACCAAAATTTCAGTTGGGGGATAGTGTAAGGATTAGTAAAAATAAAAAGACTTTTAAAAAGGGTTATCTTCCCAACTGGACAAACGAAACATTTAAAATTTATGCTATTAAACCAACAAAACCGGTTACATATATTCTTCAAGACTCTAGAGGAGAGGTTCTTAAAGGGGGATTTTATGCTGAAGAAATTAGCACGTCTAAGACCGGTGATGTTTATTTGGTAGAAAAAGTGCTACGGAGAAAGGGTTCCAAGTTACTTGTGAGGTGGAAGGGATATGATAGCAGCCACGACAGATGGATTGATAGCAAGAACTTGGTTTGACTCATGTGGGTGTCAGCGTTCGGGAAGTATATATCTCTTTGTAATCAACGTTGAGTAACCAGTTAGGATGCGGATCGAGAAGCAGGAAGTTGAATTTCCTGTTCAAAACTTTGACCAAAATATCGGATCAGGCATGGTTAAAAAGAATAAACATGGGCCTTTATTGCCTGATTCTATACGTTGTATAATTTGTGGGCCGAGTTCATCTGGTAAAACTAACGTTTTATTTAATTTATTATTTGACCGAAACGGGTTGAGGTTTGAGAATATTTATGTATTTTCAAAATCACTATATCAGCCAAAGTATCAGATTTTGGAAAAAGTATTGCCAAAAGAAGTAGGTTATTTTGCCTTTGATGACAACAATCTAGTTATCCATCCTAATGAAGCTAAGCCTAATTCAATTATGATCTTTGACGATATTTCCTGCGAAAAACATAATTCCATAAAAAGTTATTTCACAATGGCCAGGCATAAAAATATTGATACATTTTACCTGGGACAAACATACAGTGCCATACCAAAACAATTGGTTCGAGATAATTGTAATTTTGTTATTTTATTCAAACAAGATGAAATGAACTTAAAACATATTTATAATGATCACATCACTACTGACATGTCTTTCGATAAGTTTAAACAACTGTGTGCCAAGGCCTGGCAGGATAACTTTGGGTTCTTGGTGATTGACAAGACCTCTGATCCGTATAAGGGAAGGTATCGAATTGGAATGGACATTTTTTTAACAGAGACATAATGGTTAGGATCTATGCATATAATGACCTGAGAGGGTTAAAAAACGCTATGTAATCCCAAGGTTTGATATTAGAGGGGAGGGATACTATAGAGGACTGAATGTTAGGGCCGGTGTTTCACTGTTGAATATAATAAATTTCTTAATAAGACACAAGAAATAGGCTTTATTCTTAAGACAAGTGGATATGCCTTAAAACTGTGCATACAGCTGAGGATATATCATTTCCAATTATGGAGCAGAGTGGTAAACAACTGAAGGCTCGGCTCATTGAGCTAAGAAATTAACGCAAATATCAAATGTTCAAGGATGGAACGGAAGAAAATGAAATAATGTTAGAAAGACGTATAAGCCCTTATTAAAAGAACTTAGGAAAAGCAATCTACAAGATGCTATGAAAATTAAGACTGAACAAAGGAGTATTAAACAGGAAAAGGAAGAGCCAATGGAGTACGATGACTCCATTGAATTGATGATTGAAGAAGAAGAAGAAGAATCATTTGAATCAACATCAAAAGCAAGAGAGGAATTTGCACCATCAAGAGCTTCAACACCCAACCTCCAGGGGGATTTGTCAGACTTGGTATCTAATGAAGAAGACTTGGCCACAACTACCCAGTTTATAGATGAATATTTTCAAAATCCTATAACAAAGGAATATATGACCTGGTTTATAAAAGATGCTGGTCCGAAGAAAATTATCGACTACACCTTTGGTCCACGTTATGAAAATGACAAACTAATGATTGGAAGTAAAGAGTTGGACTTTGATGACGATGGAAATATAATTATCGGTGGTACTAGGTATGGAAGTTCACCTGGATTATATGAACTTATTTTTAAAATAGTCCCTGATAGTACAGTATTTAATGGTGATGATTTAAATAATTATAAAAGTATCATGATTAATACAAATGCTCATAGGGAAGGATATAAGTTTGATGGTAGGATTAAAGCGAGCAAAAGTACAAAATACACAAAAATTATGAAGCCGTTGTTTCCTTCCGCTAACAGTGGAAAAGGATTGCAATAGAAAACAATAAAGACTCATGATATTATACACTGGGATGATCCAAACGAGTTGGTATCAAGATTAAAACACATTGCCATGTCTACTGAGAGTGGTAACAGAGGAGTGCATACTAATGAAATATTAAGTATTATAGAAGAATTGATAGAAGCCGGATACGTTAGAGGAGCGGGAAACAGTAGATTTAAAGCATTACTATATTGAAGTTGCAGCCGCTGCCGCAGCCGCAGCCATGGATATATTGAGCGTGATAGAAGAAGAATTAAGAGCTGGATACATTAAAGGATCAGGGAACAGTAGATTTAAAGTATTACTACGATGACTATTGACAAGTTTGGACGTAGCTTAAAAGCCCGTGGCAAGGATCTTAAGGGTCCCAAGGGCGAAGGTTTCAATTTAACATCTGACGGTAACTATGATATGCAAACTAAAAGAATTTGTAACTTGGCTATACCTTTGGAACCACCTGATAAAGCAACAAAGAGTTATGTGGATGGAAACTGTATACCTTATACAAAATATAAATACAATATGAGAAAGAAGAGAGTTTCCAATATCGGTGACCCAGTAGACCCTATGGATGCTGTAAACCTGCAAAGCCTGAATAAACTAAGTATGATACTTAGTAATGAGCACTATGATGCTCAGAACAAGCAAATAAAAAACACTGCGATACCCACTGAATCAACTGATGTAGCTACCATAGGATATGTTGACCAAATCTGTAGTAACAACCTTTTACTGTTAACTACTAACCTTGCAGAGGTAGTGTCTGGTATTACTCAAATTAATACTAGACTGCCTAAATGCGAAGGGTTAATCAGTATTAATTATGACTATCACGATAAGCAACTGAAAAAGTTTGGAGTATATGTATACAACTATATTAATCAAAAACAGACCGGTAGAGCAGCTATTTTAGCGCAAGCTGACGTAAATGATTACTTAAATTGGGAAGAATTGTTTAAAATATCATCTGAAACACCACCACCACCAGCTGGTGGACTACCACTTGATGTACATCTCCCAGTAGAGGAGATAAGTACACTCGTTAATTTCAATTAAATAGTATCCATTTATTATCATGTTTTCGCTTAGTTTGTAGAGACAACGGCATTAACTTTGAAACCTTTCTACCAGCAACCGTACTGGCGCTATACCTTGATTTAAGTGAAAGTCCTGGGTATGTAAATAAATATACATCACTCCCAGCAAATAAGGCAATATCTCCATTTGGTCTTTAGTAAATGGCTGATATTTCTGTAAAGTCTTACAGACGACAGACGATACAGACTATTACAGAGATAGAAGGATTTAATGGTATAAGTAGAATTTCTAGTAGAGTTTATCAGCAGAAGCTATTCAACCTTTAAACATGTTGGTTCTAATTCTATCAATTATACCGGTTGCTTTATGCAACAACAAGTCTATAAAATACCTAGTAAAATATGGATACATGAGTGACATGTCATTAACACAAGACTTAACCCCGACGTTGATACAATTACAAGAGACCTTTGGATTTGAGCCCACTGGGCTTTTAGATAATGCAACTCTAGAATTTATGGCTTTACCTAGATGTGGCAATAAAGACGATATAAGACCTTTCACCACCCTACCAGGCAGATGTTGGAATAAATCAGTTATTACGTGGTACCAGTATGGCAGGCCACAACACCCTGACCTAATACAAAAAGCGTTTAATCTATGGGGAAAACATATAAATGCTACTTTTAAAAGAGAGCATAACAGCCCTACAATATTAATTTCATTTTCAGATGACAAAAAGCACATGTTTTACTCTAGAAACGATATATGTTATTATGATTTCGATGGTCCAGGAGGAGTGTTGGCCCATGCCTTTCTCCCAACAATTAGGTATAACCAAACTGATATTCATTTAGACTCTAAAGAAATATGGGACTTTACAATGAACCTACCCCGTGGAGACAACAAGTCATTCTTTTATACTATGATACATGAAATTGGCCATGCCTTAGGTTTAGAACATTCTAGTGTTGAAAAATCAGTCATGTATCCAACTTCGAAAACACCAAGTGGTATTGCTAACCTTAATGAGCTCGATCTTAGTAGAGACGATATATTAGCGATTCAATTTCTGTATGGTCAACCTCAGACCACTAGTACAACTACAAGCACCACAACATCCACTTCAACTACTACGAGCACCTCAACTTCTACTACTATCACTGAAACACCCTCCACTACAATTGATTCATCTGAACTCAAAGAAGGAAGGGATATTTGTGATTTTAAAAACAATCAAATTACAAAGTATTTAATTGTAAACCATAAAATATTTGATTTTTATAAAGAATATGTATGGGTTATTAGTTTAAATCTTACTGAAAAAACCCCTGAGCAGTTTAAACAAGTGAAAAAAATTACCGACTGGCTCGATTTTCTTCCAAAAGACTTTACAGAAATATCAGCCATTTACCAAAGACCAAATGGAGATATTGCCTTATTTGCTGGGAGTGATGTATATTTATTTACATACCCAGGACTTTCACTTAAATCAAGGTATAGCGCCAGTACGGTTGCTGGTAGAAAAGTTTTCAAAGTTAATGCCGTTGTCTCTACAAACTAAGCGAAAACACTTATGATAATAAATGGATACTATTTAATTGAAATTAACGAGTGTAGTTATTCAGGGTCCTTTATGGGTATGGTCTCTAGCGTTTTAAATGGTGACCCAGCTACATTTTATGGTGCTTTTAAATATATAAATGGCATGATTTACTTTATGACTGACAGTGGTGTTTTGGAGTTTAATGAGTTCACAAACACTGTAACACAAACGGTGCCTACTGCTTTTGAGGTATTGCAAATCCCATGTATTAGAGAGACACTCTTGACCAAACTATATGAGGTGATTAGATATTTGCAATAAAATGACTAAGACTAAGAGAAAACAAGTCATATACAAAGGAGGAATCAAACGAAGCGTCGGTATAATTTCATCTGTTTTAAACAAAGCTATTGACCTGCTACCTGTTGAGTTACACCTGCCAGGCTATCAGTACTGCGGGCCAGGCACTAGATTAAAGCAGAGATTAGCTAGAGGAGACCCGGGAATCAATAAATTAGACCAAGCCTGGAAGGAACACGATATAGCATACTCAAGATACAAAGATTCAGAGAGACGTAGACAGGCAGACCAGGAGTTAGCAGAACGCGCTTGGAAAAGATTTAAAGCCTTAGACGCATCAGTAGGAGAGAGAGCAGCAGCTTGGGCGGTGACAACAGCTATGAAGGCAAAGTCGAAACTTGGTGGTGGCCGTAGGAAGAAACGTGGTGTAAAAAGATCAAGAGGCAAAGGACTTTATTTAAGACCATATAGAAAGGAAGGTGCAGGTAAAAGGAAGAAGAGACCTCAGAAGAAAAAAAAGCTTCTCAATACCGATAAAACCTCTTACCAACTATGAGTTGATCAAGTATGGAAAACTTTTGAAAATTCCACATTTTAGAGGGGTTTACATGCGAGACGGTTTACCCAAATACCCGAGGAAATTTGAATCAGCAATTATTGATTTGGACAGTTCATTAGGCCAAGGAACCCATTGGGTATGTTATAAAAAAATCGATGAAAACGTTTACTACTACGATAGTTTTGGGAACCTGAGACCACCACTTGAAATAACCAAGTATCTGACTGGGTGTGATATTCACTATAATTATGAGAGACAGCAGAGTTTTGATTCAGTGATTTGTGGCCACCTGTGCTTGAAGTTCCTTTGCAAAAATGTTTTGCCTAACAGGAACCACTAGTATTTTATCTCATGTATTAACATTTCCAATTGATGTAAGCAGTGGGGACTGGGAAATGGGTTTACTAGAGTTGACAACGTATAACTCTATACCAAACATTGGAAAAGGTATTAATGATGAGTTTTATTATGGCGATAATCAAAAAATAACTATACCTGAAGGATCCTATGAAATTGAAGATATTGAAAAATTTTTAGTCTCCAAACTCCCAAAAAAATTTAAATTTACATTAAAGCCTAATAATAATACCTTACAGTCTGAACTGTTTTGCTCTGAGCTTGTAGACTTTGAAGAAGGGGAAAAGTTGGGGGAAATGTTGGGTTTTAAGAAAAAAGTGTATAAAGCCAATGAGCACAATGAGCACAATGTTTCTGAATTATATCCAGAATTGATCTGGATATAATCAGAGTCAATTCGATACGAGTAGAGTGTAATGTCACACGTGGGTCTTACTTGAACGGTATTGAGGGACATGTAATACATGAATTCTATCCATCAGATCCACCTGGCTATAAAATTATTGAGATACCTCGAAATGTAATCTATTTGCCTGTGATCAGTCAGAGGATAAACAACTTGACAGTGTCTTTAAAAGATCAAGACGGAGATTGAGTTAATTTTCGCGAAGAGAGAATCTCAGTAAGACTACATCTTAGACGTAATAATGGGTCTGGTATTTAGGGATACACCCCTAGAGGGTAGCTTCAGTGGTGCTCAGAAATCCGTTGGGTTAAGTTGTAAAAATATTAAGTTTCTCCGCTCTCTTGGTTTCAAAGTATTTCAAAATGGCCATGTTATCAATAGACAACAAGGCCTTGTACGATGATTCTGTCACTGGGCTGGAATTTCATACACATCAGCCTTACGCTTCAACTACTTATAAATCAAATGATGAGATCCACATTCTAGTGCTCCAACAAGACATAATAACTGCTCCATTTGAAAGCTATATTCTAATACACGGTAAAGTTAGTGCCAAAAAAGCTGATGGAACAGCTCAAGATGTTTCATTGATTAACAACGCAATAGCATTTTTGTTTGAAGAAATACGCTACGAAATTTGCGGTAAAGAAATAGACAGAACAAAAAATGTAGGTATCACCACAACTTTAAAAAATCTGATTTCAATCCGAGAAGAGGAGAAAAACTCCTTAATTAACATTTGCTGGCTAGGCCCTGGCAAAAAGACCGATAAAACAACAGAATTTACATATTACATACCACTAAGACTTTTACTTGGTTTTGCTGAGGATTACAAGAAGGTAATGGTAAATGTTAAACAAGAGTTGGTTTTTTTGCGCTCGGCTAGAGATGAAAATGCAGTTATAACAACAGCAGTTGGTACTTTAACCATGGACATTGAAAAAATGTACTGGCGGCTACCTCATGTCGCACTTAACGATGGCCAAAAACTTAAAATGTTTAAGCTTATTGGAAACGACGCAGCAATACACATCCCGTTTCGCCAGTGGGAGTTGATTGAGTACCCGACTCTTCCAACAACTGATACAAATTCTTGGGCACTAAAAACAAGTAATCAGACTGGAAAGCCTCGGTATATTGTGTTAGCCTTCCAAACCGATAGAAAAAAAACGATTTAACCAAAGATATGTCTCAATTTGATGCTTGCGATCCGCTTGATGTTAAACTATACTTAAACTCAAATTTTTATCCTTATGATAACATACGCGGGAACACCTGCTTGTTTTATGATATGTATGCAAATTTTCAGAGTTCATACTATGGTAGGGTTGGTTCACCTGTGTTAAACTTTGATGATTTCAAAACAAAGTGCCCTTTGTACCTCATTGACTGCTCAAAGCAAGATGATTCAATTAAAACAGGCCCGGTAAATGTCAGACGTGAGATTCAAGCTAAAAATCCCTTCCCAGCCAATACTACTGCTTATTGCCTCATAATTCACGACGCTCATTATTCGTACACACCCATCACTGGGGATATAAGGGAGGTTACTGGGTAGGAGGAAATTGGTTAGATCGAGGCCAGCAGTCACATGGATTGGGTGCTTATAGAGTTTTATGATAAAGAAAACACTTTACTTGATACAATAAGGTTATGTATTGATTGTTTTCTTAAAGACTATGGTGATAAAACTTTCGAAGCTCCATCCGGTACTCTTAAAACTATTGTAAAATTACGTAAACATGATCACTACAAAGCTATGATAGAAATAATGGAAGGTGAATCATCACAAAGCGGGGATCAATCTGTAGCTAACTCTTGGTGAGTAAACATCATGGCTCTATCAGAAGACAGCATCGCTGCAGTTTTTGTAACTTTATTCAGAGATGGTAGGGTGGTTAAAAAATTTGAATATCATGGATATCCGTTGCGGTTGAACATTAAGGAAAATTATAATTTTACACAGATCCGTCTTGAACCTATGTCTTGTGAAGCCATGAAACTCAGCGGGTTTCCCGTAGATATTAATAAAGTTAACTATTTTTCCAAATTTAATAAAATCGACTGTTGGGCTTGTAAGCATGAATTTGATTGGGATATTAACTCACTTCAAAGTACACATATGACACGTGGGCTAAATGAATATGCAATCAACCTAAGAAATTATAACATAAACGATATTGAAAGTGTGGTCATACAGTTACGTAATTCAAGGTACAATGACTCTGATGATGGGGAAGAATTTAGACCTATTTTTGATTACTATTCTGACAAAGAGTCATCAACCATTAAGCATGAGGATAAGGGAGTAGATGTATGCGGGATTAGAGATTAGTCTGGGACCAACGCTGGGAGAGGTAACATCATGTCTCGTCACGGTTGGATTGAAATTGAATTTTACACTTCAAACGGGGGCTTGGTAAAGAAACATTACTTAGACAGTAATTACCTAGCTCCTGTTGAGGGAAAATTTTCTATTCCTCCCGGGGCTCAAAACACTAAAGTAAAATGGCAAACCACAGGCCGCATATCGTCTTATTCATCCTCCTCCTCCTCCTCTGACGAATATTTCTCATCAGAGGAAGAGGAGGAGGGGGTGGTTCTAGCTGAGGGTATTTTAGCTTAAGGGGTCAGTAGCAGACATGTCATCACCGGAGACAGAGGTAAGTACCGAGGTAAGCACCGAGCCCATACCTATTCCAAAGGGCAAAGAGCCTATAAATCTTTTAACCGGGGTTCTGTTAAAGTCAGTTTACTTTTTGGATGTCGAGCTAACAAAGTACGCTGTGACTGGGGTCTTTAAAAACCGTGATAATAGTTTGGGATTTTTAATCAAAGGTAAAAAGGGCTGTGTGTTTTGGTCAGATGACAGTTTTTGTCAGGCATGCGATAATTTCAATTTAATTACTCTAGCACTGTTGGGAAAATATTCATACTGTTATAAGACAAACACCGGTGAGAGTATTAAGTTCACAGTGTCTTTGGCAATTACTATGCAACTGTTTCTGATGGTGAACACTCTATGACCCTCAATGGGTATGAGTGGGACCAACTAGTAAAAAATGTTCCCTTAATTTGCCGCGGTCTCTTAGAGTTGTTCTATATCGAGGATATAATTAAAGTTTACATTGATCAAGTACTAGCTGACGCCGAACACCGCACAGACCAGCTACCTTCTAGCGTTGCTGACCGTCTATACAGCGAGTTGTCACTATGGTGGCAGTAGTCGAATTTCATGGGTTTAAAGACAATAACAATAAATTTATAGTCAAAGAGTTTGCTATTGTGGGTAAATCCTACAGAGCCCAACTCGTGTTCAAGCCTCCTTTTGACTATGATATTTTAAATAGTAAAATGAAGCGAACAGCCGATGGCTCTCTCGCCATTATCACCACCTTAGGTGGGAGGAGGGTAATGTTCATTACAGTAAAGAATTGATTGAGAACTTGTGTAAGCCATTTGAGGCTATTCACACTAAAGGCCTGGAAAAGGCAAAATTTTTAAGACAGTTTCACGATAATGTACTAGAGATTGATGAAGGTTTGTATATAGATAATGATATTAGAGTATATTGTATAGTTAAGCAACATAAATCAAATAGCGAGAATTGTGCCTTAAAATCGGCGCAATTTTATGCTGAGAAAGTATTATAAGTCTCTTACATATATTTTTGGTATATCCAAGATGGGAATGAATGTGTGGGGCTTAGTAGACTGTGGCGCTTAGAACTGAGGAGGTTTTAAGCTACACCTTTGAACAGCCCAGTGTGTGTGTGTGTGTGTGTGTGTGTGTGTGTGTGTGTGTGTGTGTGTGTGTGTGTGTGTGTGTGTGTGTGTGTGGGAGATTGCAACTTGCTCAACAGGCTGGTGTAAAAACCTGTAAGACGAGGGGCAAGTAAAAGAGGTTTGGATAACACCTAGAAAACGTGAAATGTTTCCCTCTAGCAAATCTCCAAGTATGAATGTTTTAAGGTACAGTGTTCACCATCAGACTGGCGTAAAACCTGTAAGACCAGGGTGAACATAATAAGGGTTTGGATAACACCTAGAAAACGTGAAATGTTTGCCCTAGTACCTACTACCCATCTTTAGGATTAACTTAGTATTTGTAAGAGACCAAAAAAATATAAAAATTAAAGAAATCCTCTGTTTGTCTAAGTAAATGGAGGGGTTATAGGCCAAATGCCTCATACATAATGAACAGACAAAAAGAGGGCAAAAAAATATAAAAACAAAAAATTCTGTCAACCTTCTAGGCTATATGAACGGATAATATCCAAGTAAATAGCCTAACGGGGAAGACAGAACAAAAATATATCGGAGACAGCAAATTGTTATGGAATGGTTGCCACGAGCCACTGCGTTGGTTGGGGCAGTGGTTTAAAAAGTGAGAATAGGCCTACTGGGGATACTCAGGGGCACCGCCATCTTGGACAACCATCCACAACAGTTACAGACATAGATAAACATGATTACCTCGGTCAGCGTACACCAACTCAGAGACCAGGTTTCCCGATCACAACGGTAACATTTTTAAAACGCCGATAGGAAAAATCAAACCGCCACCGCCATCTTGATGACGTCAACGCTAAAATCACTTTCAGCCATGATTTAATTTTTTAATTTCTCGGATGAACCGGTCCGGATAATCCGGGATCCGGATAATGTGGGGTCCGGATAATCCGAGGTGTACTGTAATAAAATCAAAGATAAAAGGATCATCGATGGAGATTACCGAATTAGAAGAATATAGCAAACGTATAATTATGTCAGGTACTTACAATATTTGCACACAGCCAGTAGAGGAATTACTGATGTTGTCACCCTGACTCAAAGCTATCCCGCTCCAACAGGGAAAACATAAACAATTATACCAAAGGCAAAGAATAAAAAAACGCGACCGAGAAAAAATTACGTAAGCTGATACATAGCCGGAGCCAATAACTGATCGCACAATTTTAAGACACAGGCAACTATCCCAAAAAAATTACAGTTGGTAATATGTTAACAACACTGTTTTACGTCACGCTATACGAAGCCGGAGCCAATAACTGATCGCAAAATTTTTAGACACAGGCAACTATCCCAAAAAATTACAGTTGGCAACACTGTTATTACGTCACGCTCCCAACTTTACCACTGGTCCGCCGGATGCACTAATGGAATATATTACTCCATGTCTATTACTCTATTGACTGTTAACCTCTATGTCTGATATGGAATTAGTTTCCTTACTCTATGTCTGATACTCTATGTTTAGTCCAGCCCAACGGCCGCACTAAAAATCAAGGAAAAATTACGTCACGCTCCCAAATTTGCCACTGGTCCGCCGGCCGCACTAAAAACCAAAGAAAAAATTACGTCACGCAAAAAAAATATTACGTCACGCTCCCAAATTTGCCTCTGGTCTGTCCCCAGACGTTTGCTACCAGTCTGTCCCCAAATGGTCTGTTCCGACAGCCGCCATGACACTTCCGGTTGCCATCTTGGATCCGCCATGACACTTCCGGGACCATATCGGGGGGACGTCTACTGTTGTTACACATTCCTCCGAAACTATGCCACTTGTCCAAATACGTTACAGGTTTACACTATTATATCCATCTATTACTGCTGAAATCAAATAATTTTAGATAAAATGTTGACTAAATAATGTTTTTTGAAAATAAATATTTCTTAATATAATTTTTCTCTTGCTGTGACGTTAATGAAGTTATGTTTGAAGAAAGTTACTACTGGTTTACCAACCAGGGAAATTAAGATCAAGTTTCTGACGAATAAAATTAAAAACAGACAGAAATTATAAACAATTTTGGAATATAAAAAAATAATAACTGTTCCCTTAGTTACAATAGTGACCTTTACATGTTATAACAGTGTGTTAAGAATTCCATTTTAGTTACTATGTTACAATTATAAATTTGATTTGATTTGAATGTGGAGAATGTTTTTATTTTCCTAATGTAAAAAAACTTGAAAAGCTTTTATTATGAACTGACACCGGGCGGACCTCGATCGCGTCCCTTCACCCCTTCACGGGTTATTTTTAGATCGTCCTAAAGCTTTCGGGTGAAGTAGGCAATCTTCTAACGATCAACTTCAAGACATACGCTACCCCCCCCCCCTTCCAACACTGTGTCCTGTCGAGTGCAATGGGATCGCACCTCAGTTATATTTATAGTTTATCTTTATGGTAAGCAGGAAGACCGTGCAAAATGTTTCCGAGAACTAGGTTAAAATTTCGAATATTTAGAATGGTAGACACATAAACTTTACAGAATATACTTAGTTAATGTTAATTGCCCCCTTTTTTGCTTGTATATTTAACCGATATCAATCCCAAACCCTCCCAAACATTGCTGGTTGGTAATAGCTTAATCTTTACTTGGTAGCCGTTTTTGAAACGTAAATGTAAATGTGTTTCTAACAGATACTACAAGCTAAATGTTCAATCTAACTAAAAAAGAGCATTCCATTAAAAAAATTTTAACTTAAGCTAGTTTTATTCTGCTATACTTATAAAATAATGTTCAACAAAGTTTTTTTGATATACTGTCCTCATGTTTTAAATAACTTAACGAATTGCCCGGGAGTAATTTGATAAGTAATTTAAAACATGAAGATGGTATTTTAAACCTTTATTTTGAAAACTTTCACGCGAAAAATATGCAAAAAATATTTCGTAACTGTGCCTTTTGAATTCAGTGAATTTGGTATGACACGGAAGGGGCAAGGGATTTCATTGTGAGTAAATGAATCAGAATCAGAATATTTATTTCCAAAAACCAATTGACAATAAATAGAAAGATAAATAACACTGGAAATTTGACATCGCATGGGTCTGCAGGCTTGTGCGCGATGCCGCGTTGTTAAAATTATAAATTGGAAATTAGACCTGCTGTCCAAATAAATTAAAATAACTACCTTAGTTAGAAACATAAAACTCTCAAGATTGCAACAACTAATATTAAGTTAAGGCATTCTTTAACTACGCAGCTATTCAAGATTAATTCATTAGTAGTGAAAATATAATATATTTTTAAAATGCGTAATAAGTCCTAGGGAGAACACAAAATGGCATTAAATGGAAGTAAGAGGGTGATCTCAAGTAGAACAAAATGTCAAAGTCAGTCAACGTGTAGTATAAATGGATGACAGGAGGGCCTCAGCAAAACCGGGGCCGGTCTCCAACAGCCAGGCAGTCACACGCCGCTTGAACACGCCATCCGAACACCGCCTGTCCCTTATATCACCAGGTAAATTCCTGCAGATAACGTTTGCTAAATAAAACGGATTTGTACGATTAAATTATTTTACAATAACAGGAACATGAATTCCAACATTTTGACTGTATCGAGTTGGGTCGAATGTAAAGCAGGAGAAATGACATTGAAATCAAATTTTTTTTAAATAAATAAGAAGTGATTTGATAAAAATTTTTCCTAATTCTCCTAATTCTTGGAACAAAGCATCTGAGCTGTATCTTCTATTCTTTCCTGTACCACATTTTAATATTTGTTTTTGAATAATGAACAAGGGGTCAAATAAAGATTTAAAAGTACCACCCCAAACAATAATACCATACTGTAAATGAGCTTCAACAAATGCATAGTATATCAATTTAAATTCTTTAATGTTTAAAATGTCAGTTAATTTAATGAGTAACGTATATCATCCTACGTATTTTGGTTTTGACTGTGATTATGTGTTTTCCCATCTTAAATTTGAATCGAAAGTGACACTTAAATATTTGTAATAATTAACTCGTTCAATAGTGTGAAAAAGACACGCAGTGCCGGCGCGGCGCCGCCCCCGCACACGTGTAGCCTGAGCGCAAGGTCCGCGGGGGGCTCGCCTGATGGACGTAGGTAAATTGGAAGGCACTTAGTTTTCCCAATATTCATTGTGAGTACATTTTAATCAAACCACCTTTGGAGCAGCTTTAAATCGTGTAAAGTATATTGGAAAACTATCTCCCAACTACTACCCTTGATTACAACCGCTGTGTCGTCAGCAAATAAAAATAGCTTTCCCTTAAGATTCAGTCTGTCAAGATTATTTATGTAGATTAAGAAAAGTAGTGCTGCCCTGCACTACTCCATAATCGACGTTAGATGAGTCACTGATTACACCAGAAATTGCTACTCGTTGGGATCTACTCGCTAAGTAGCTCTGAAACCATTCTAATGCCCTACCTCTGACACCAACACATTCCATTTTACTAAAAAGAATTTTTCTATCGATTGAATCAAAGGCTTTGGCTAAATCAATAAACATTATCGAAACTTTTTGGTCATCATTTATTGAATCAGTTATAGATTTTTGCACCTGAAAAAGAGCATCCGAGCAATTTTTATTTTTCCGAAATCCATGTTGTGCCTCGGAGAAAATACCTTCCAATTCCAAGTAAGACTGTAATTGCTTCTTAATGCATTTTTCCAGAATTTTAGAAAAAACGCTTAAGAGAGAAATTGGTCTGTAGTTACTGACTTCGGCTTTACTTGAGGATTTGTACAGGGGAATTACTTTGGCTTCTTTAAATGAATCAGGAAATTTGCCAGTACAAATACTTAAATTAAAAATATGTAAAAGTGGTTTTATCAAATGTTTTGTATTAGTTTTCATAATATCTGCAGAAATTCCATCCAATCCGGGCGCTGAACCACCCCGCAGCTCACGCACACACTCCTCCACCTGACTGGCGGAGACCGGTTGAAGGCGAAACTCACTCACCACGCGGTAGTCCGCATCCTCCACTACTGGCGGACCGGCAGAAGGCGGCACGTTCTTGGCTAAATCTTCACCAACTTGCGAGAAATAATTATTGAAGTTGTTTGCGACTGATTTCACTAACTCACTTGAAATTCAAGCAAAGCTCAATTGGAAATGTTTTCATTTTTGATCCCACCATTTATTTCATTTATAATTTTCCAAAAGTCCTTAGGATTACCTGATAATTCTAGTATTTTATTTTTGTAATATAAGTTTTTTGAGCGTTTAATTTCATTAAACAAATTATTGCGGAAATTTTGAAAATATAATTTTAACTGAGCATTAAAAGGTTCTTTTTTAACTTTCTTGCTTAATTTATCACGTTTTCTTATAGCTTTAATTATATCTATTGTAATCCAAGGTTTTAATTTCTTGTGTCGTGTACATGTTTTCTTAAATTTGGTAGACATCAATTTTAACTGGTTAATTGTTAATGAAAAAATAGACAAGGTAATTTAAAATGCAACATTATCAATAGGCATATACTCAATGTACTCAATGACAGGGAAGTTAAATTGGACTTGATATTTGCGCCTCTTTGGCTACTTACTGTTTCACAGGCCGATGAACTACTTCTCGACTGTGAGTCCAACCATCCTGGTATACGTGTCACCAGCGAAGCCAACGACTTATCGAACACTCGACCAGAACTTCCTCCCTATATTAGAAACATTGGAAGATGTAACTTGGAGGATGTCAAGCGTGTTCTCTAGCTTTGCCTCATCAATGTCGACTTCAGCTCTGACGATGCCAATCTGTTTTACAGTAGTTTTTGCAGACAGCTTGCTGATTGTATCAGGTCTCACTCTCCTTGGGAGCGTGTTGGAAGCTCACTATTCCCCCGTTGGTTCTCTCAAGAGCTCAAAGAACTTGTATCTTCAGGGCTCCCATCTCGGGACTTTTCTCTTTTCGATTTTCATCAGTGATATCAAGGAGGTAATTAACATTCCATTCGCTGTCGATAAAAAGTTTTTCATAGAGATTGGAACCCCCTTGACTGCCTTGCCCTGCAGAGAGCCCTTGATTGTGTCCTCGGATGGAGCTCTTCTAACTAGATATCAATAAATCCTGCAAAAACCAAGCTCATCACACTCAGCAGAAACAGAGAGGTGAAATTTCTGGATTCCAATTACTATCTGGAGGGTACCGTACCTTGTTGAGAGGTCTGAAGTTATCAAAGACCTTGGTGTTCTGATTGATTCTTCCTTCGAGTTTGGCCCCCACATCAACGAGACCTGTTCCAGAGATTCACGGACCTTGGGGGTAGTCATCCGGACTGTCAAACATGGTTTCGATCAAGATGCTACAGTGGTCCTTTTCAAGACACTTGTCCGTCCACTTCTTGAGTATGCGTCAGTTGTCTAGACGCCATACCAACTTGGTCATATTGAACAACTTCAGACTATCCAGAAACGTTTTGTGAGGTCTATTGGTTGCCTTGCTGGGTTCCGCTACCTTGATGTCCCAGTTGAAGAGCCGTCAGTAGTGTACAATTTACAGAGTCTGGAGCGCAGAAGAAATGTAACCGATCTTTCCTTCCTGCACAAGATCATCAACGATCAAATAAACTGTCCTGCATCGCTTGAGAGGATCCGTTTCCGCGTTCCTACACGATCCAGACAGAAGCAACTGTTTGACCTTGGTTCTGCTGGGAGAAATTACCTTGGGCATTCCACCCTTCCTCGTCTGATGCGCCAAGGTAACAAGCTGTGCAACTCTATCGACTTCTTCTGCGCCAGTCTTGGGTCGATCAAACGTCTTGCTGCCAACCCAGACCTGGCGTTATTCTAGTCTTGTGGTTTTGTTATGTAACCATTAGTTAAGTTTTGGCTGTTTTTGTTGTTGTTAGTATAGTATCTATTTTGCATTGTTATTATTGTTGTTTTCGTATCTTTGTTAAACATTGAGAGTTAGATATTGTTATTGTTTTCATTATTAGGCTGTGCATTGCTGCTCTCTTTTTGCTAGATATTTGTTATATTTTTGATTTTTATTTTGTTATCTTGCATTGTTGTTAAATCGTTAGTCTGTTTTTCACTTGTGTCAGTTCTTGTTGGTTTACATTGTAGCACAATCCATTTGATAACTAGTATATGACGTTAACAAGTCATCATCTGTATTGTTTATTCAAATGTAAATTGGTGTATTGCCGGAATGATAAATAAATAGGCATTTGCTTCACCAAAACAGATAATGATGCCTGAAGCTCAACAATACGGTTCGATAGCACGATTTGAACAGTGTACAGCATTAAAATAGCTACTAAACACCAAAATTATTTAGATTTGCCGCAACTCCGCATACGATCTACCTTTTACTTTAATATCTCTTCCTTTGCATGAGACCAGTTATGGAGTACCTGCGTCATATTTCAAAATGCTCGAAAACGAATACTTACATATTTCTCTAGAATATTTCAGCACTTCGGTTAATGGAAAATTTACTTAAGCAAATCCGAAACTTAAATTAATTTTGTTGTTGGTGTTGTTGTTGTTGTTGTTATGGATTGGCATTTTCCAGGCTTACACAATCGTTTTCGAATTACGTAAAGTGGTTTAGCAATAGGGTTGCCATACGTCCGTATTTTGCACGGACGGTTTGTATTTTTGGGTCCCTGTCCGTGTCCGTACCGTACAAGGCAAAAAATTGAGAAATGTCCGTATTTTCGTATTTTCGGCAGTTGAAAGGTCGGAAAAATATTACTAAGCGCGAGCCAGTTAGTAACCGACAGTGAGTCAGACGTCTGAAAGTTCTCTCAATCAATTTAAATAAATTTGCAACGTTGAATACAAGAGGACGGAGGGAATCAGCATGCCGGACCATGGGCGTGGTGTGACTGGTGACCGTAACCGCAAAGTAAGCTTGACGTTCGGCGCGGCGCCCGCCCCGGGGAAGAACACACACGCATGCGCACCCACGCAAAACCCGCCCCTTTGCCTCAACGCATCGGTTGTCTGCTGAGTAGACGACAGTGCGTGTTGTTATTGTTTTATTACTTTAAACTTAGTGGAGTGGTGTTTCGGTCTGTGGTCTGTGAATCCTCAATTTCTTAAGTAATGAGAGTTGAATTGACTTTGGTTTTATAATGTCGAGTAATTTGAAAAGGAAATGTAGTTTTAATGATGAATTGAACTAGTCATCAATGCCACTTTAATGACATTGTTGTTTATTATTTTCTTTGATTATAGTGAACGTTTCTCAGATATCCTTGAATACCTGAGATTTCAAAGAAGAAAGGAAGTTTAAACTAAGTAAATAATGGCTTAATCTTACCTTTGTTTTACCTTACTAGGACTGCACAATTTATGGGTCAAAACCCCTTTCAAGATTATGTTTAAGGCGTTAGGGAGTTTGACTTTATTAAGAATGCGAGACAGGGTAGTGAACATGACGATTTAGTGTACTGTTCAATTTGCAGGTCAGAATTTTCAATCGCATTTGGTGGTCAACGGGATATAAATAAACATGTTGAAACAACGTGTTTATTTACAACTTTTACAAAATATGTTACGATAGCTGATGAAAATTTAACAGCTAAAATTGCCTAGAAACTAACCATTTTTATTTTAAATTTCCAAAATTTAACCGCTAAAATTGCCTAAAAACTAACCATTTTGCTTTAAAATTTCCAAAGTTTTCCGATGACATTTTTCCAAATGACATTTTACAAGTTAAGGATTACTGTTTGAAAATTTAGACTCATCCCCAAACTTACTGAATTTTTGATGGAGGGACTAAAGATGTTAACACTCAAAAACTTCCAGCTTTTGTCAACCAAACGTTCTCAGAAGCCGATATGTTCAAATTCATCAATAAAAATTAATAAGAGGATGGACTTATGACATTGTGTGATAAATGGTGGAAACATAAATCTTCGCAGTTATGATATGCTTTGTTTACAACACTATTTTTAATTATAGTGAACGTTTCTCAGATATCCTTGAATGCCTGAGATTTCAAAGAAGAAAGGGAGTTTACTGGCTTAATCTTACCTTTGTTTTACCTTACTAGGATTGCACAATATATGGGTCACAACCCCTTTCAAGATTATGTTTAAGTAACCTCCATAAACCTGGGTACCACAAATAGGAAGGCTCAAATCTGCAATTTTACCCCCTTTTCACATACTGTGATCACAGTCACACATTCGACGTTTTTGGAACTGGATTCAAGTGGTTCGAAAAGTATTTAGGTTGGGTTTAGGGCGCTTTTTCTAGGTCTTGTCAAACTACAGCTAATGAGGAAGCAAACACTATAAAACTTGGAATCAGGAGTAGGCTAATGATTTTCCTTCTGTCGGCAACACACGTGTGAGGCAACACACGTGTAGGTTTTTGTAATATTCGTTTAAATGTTTAATATTTACGTGAAATTCCGACTTTTTAAAGAATTATGACGACTCTTCTACGTGTAAATATGAAGAAGATGTTTTAGCTTGTGGGTTTTTTATAAGTTGAAAATTAACCTTTGAGGTTCGAAACTTGTGGTAGTTTCTCACCCACACTAGGATCACTGGACAGATCAGCATGTAATTTATACCATTCCCTTGAAAAGAAATGCCAAAACATATGATCCCAAGGTAATCAGTTTTTACGAGATAGCAGATATTCCAATTATATGTTGACTCAAAGAATTAGTAATATGGACAATTCTAATATACTGTACAAATATTTTACCATATGATAATATTTCACATGTGTTAATTTTAATTCAATATTGTAAACAAAAAACAAACAAATAGAGAGTTTCTTTCATAAATGATCAAAAACGCATTTCATTTTTATTCTTTCTAAAATAATTATATTTATTCTTAACTATACATTCCTTCACGAAACATAAATGGACCTCACGATCCGGATTTAGTTTACCAACGATATGGAAACTACAATATTATTTATATTTCAAAAAATAAACTATAATCATTAAGTTCAACATAATACAGTCCACTCAGAAAAAGAAATGGCACCTACGCGGGGAGAATTCAAGATTGAAACATACAGAAGGTCAACAGATTTAATCAAAACAAGACTAAACAAAATAAAATCAGATGTAGAAGCTATACAATGTCAGGAAGAAGATCCAAGTCAACTCCAAAAGAAAAGATTGAAGACATACGTATCTGAGATTGAGAAGAAACGAGCGGACTTCGAGCAAATCTTCAACTGCGCAGTTTCTCATGAGGATCACGAATCGCTACCAAACGAAACGCTTGCTTCCGATCAAACAGAAGTTGAAGAACTTTATGTGGACATCGCAACAGTAATCGATTTTCTTCTCCAGCCTTCAGTTGAGCCCCAACCTAACGTAAGCGATAACTTGGAAGCTCCAGGTATGTCCTCCAATATTCAACACTCAGTAAGTTTGCCGAAATTTGAGTTAAACAAATTTTCTGGTGACTTATCAACCTGGATAACTTTCATTAACTTGTTTGACTCCTCAATACACTTCAACAACTCACTTTCAAACGTAATTAAATTTCAATATCTTTTAAGTGTGTTAAATGGCGAACCACTAAACTTGATTCGCAATCTAAGTTTGTCTGATGACAACTACATTATTGCATACAATCTACTTCGGGATCGGTATCAAAATGACCGATTACTGCAATTAATGCATCTTAATCGCATACTTGACCTCCCGGAAATATCCGTAAATCATGTTCCTGGAATCCGACAGTTTGTTAACACTTTCAATGAAAACACCCAGGCATTGCAAGCAATTAAATGTGACATGCCAGATCCTAATCCGTTTTTGGTCGCAGTAATTTTGCGTAAAATGGATGCCGATCTTCGCAAACGGCTAGAGTCATTCCGGGACACATCACCAAATGGTAATCATTCCTTACCTACTATTAAAGAGATTTTCAATTTCCTTAATCGGGAATGCATTCATTATGAAGATGCTACTTTTTCTTTAACTGCTCGTATGGATGAGGCCCCACGCATCAACACCAAACCCAAAACCTCATCTCGAGAAGTAAATGTTTCAAAGAATAGTGTAACAAAAAGGTCTTTTCCTAAGGACGTTATGTCTTTTTCATGTGCTGGGTGCAAACAAACTAGTCATAAAACTTACTCTTGCCCCATATTTCTCGCAAAAAGTCCACAAGAACGCTTTCAAATAATAAAAACTCGCAATCATTGCATTTCATGCCTCGGAATGCATAATGTCAAATCATGCAAGTCTCAATCTACTTGTAAAGTGTGTCACAAACGACACAACACTCTTTTACATTTTAATTCACCTAATTTAGATGATACAATTCAACAATCATCTTACAAGGTTGAAAATAGCACTAATGGTTCTCCAATTATAGACCCAAACAGTGCTGATCCATCAATAACATTGAGTGCCCAAAATCAGCTAACACATCCTAACAAAGACACCACAGTCTTACTAGGTACATTATTGATTAAAATACGAGCTTTGAATGGTACAGCTCATACATTTAGGGCTTTGCTTGATTCAGGTAGCATGTGTTCATTAATTACAGAACATGCAGTCAATTTGCTAAATGCTCGTCGTCAATATTGTGACGTTCAAATCTCAGGTATCAATCAACAAAATACTCGAAATAAGGGTAAAATATACGCAACGCTAGAAACTCTGTCGGGTCAACAAATCATCACTGATCATTCTATGATTATATTGAATAAACTTACAACCGACCTTCCACGCATGCCTGTCTCTCCCGATATTGTTCAATTGGCACAACAGTACAATCTTGCTGATCCTACCTTTCATAAACCAAATCGGGTAGACATTATATTAGGAGCTTCATTATTTCCTTATATTTTCACTGGAAAACAGATTTCCTTAGGCCCTGATAAGCCGCACATCTTTGACACTACTTTTGGTTATGTAGTCATGGGAATCACTCCATGCCTAACCTCGTCGTCTTCACCATCTACTTCTAATCATACTAGTACTCTAAATGCATGTCTTCATTCGTCAGATGTTGACATTCATAACTCCATTCAACGTTTCTGGACACAGGAAGAACTTCCTAAATGTTCGGTTCAATCCGAAGAGGATATTTACTGCGAAAATCATTTTGCAGAGACACATAGTCGTGACGATACAGGACGTTATACTGTCCGATTGCCATTCAAAAATCCGATTCGCACATTGGGCACCTCTCGCAATGCCGCTGAATTACGATTACGGGCTATGGAACGAAAATTCGCAAGCAATAAACGGTTTTCTGTACTGTATCACGATTTCATGGATGATTACTTATCTCTCGGGCACATGTCAAAATACGAAGAATCCGTCTTACCTGAAGATCATTATTTTTTACCACATCACGGTGTTCTGAAAGAATCCAGCAGTACAACCAAACTGCGTACCGTATTTGATGCTAGTTCCAAAACCAGTTCCGGATTATCGTTAAATGACATACTTTTGACAGGGCAAAAGCTGCAAACTAACATAGCTGATATACTCATGCATTTTCGACGTCATAATGTAGTGTTTTGTTGTGATATCCGTCAAATGTATCGCCAAATTAACATTCATCCTGATGACCGTAATTATCAATTAATTCTTTGGAGAGAAAATACTTATGACCCAATTAGTATTTATAGGCTCAACACCGTAACTTACGGAATGAATAGTTCTCCTTTCTTAGCCATTCGCACACTACTCCAACTGGCCAATGATGATGGTCATGATTTTCCAAAAGCAGCCCATGCCATTCGTTATCACACATATGTTGATGACATCATCACAGGAGCTGACACAGTGGAAGACGCTATTGATTTGCAAAATCAACTTACTTCTTTACTAAAACGTGGTTGTTTCGAGTTACGTAAATGGGTCTCTAATTCACCTCAACTTCTAAATAATGTTCCACATTCCCATCTAGAGACTCCTACATTTCTATCTAACTCTCCAGATCCACAGTTTTCAGTTTTGGGTCTAAGATGGTCACCGACTACAGACGCATTTTCGTACGCTTTTCAATTGCCTGAAAAACCTGTAATTCATACCAAACGGACAGTTATAAGTACCATTGCAAAAATTTATGATCCTTGTGGTTTCCTGAGTCCTTTTATTATGCTTGCTAAATCTTTCATGCAACTAATCTGGACGAAAGGTTTATCATGGGATGCTCCTCTACCAAAAGACCTTCAATCTCAATGGACATTATTACTGAAAGATACTGAAAATTTATCTAAAATCACTATACCTCGTTCCTTGAATATCAGTTTATCGCATAAAATAGAGCTGCACGGTTTCTGTGATGCATCGGAAAACGGATATGCCGCTGTCGTTTATGTTAGATGCGAACAACCTAATGGTACCACAGTTGTTAACTTAGTCATATCCAAGACCCGAGTAGCACCTTTGAAGCGTGTCACCATACCTCGACTAGAATTATGCGCAGCTTATCTACTCGCACAATTAATAGCTCATTGCATTTCACTACTTCCCGAACATTTTTCTTCAAATAACATCCATCTTTGGAGCGACTCTACGATCACATTAACCTGGCTAAGAACCCCACCATACCGTTTGAAAACATATGTGGCAAATCGGGTATCTCAAACTCAGGAGCTTGTCCCAATTGAAGCATGGAATCATATTTCATCAGAAGAAAACCCAGCTGATTGTGCTTCACGAGGTTTGCTTTTGTCCCGTTTGACTAATCATTCCATTTGGTGGAAAGGTCCTTCATGGCTTTCATTACCATCATGTGAGTGGCCAACAACGTCGTTTACTCCCATACAACTTGACGCTTCGCATGAAGTTAAATCAAATCCTTTGCCAGTTCTGTCCACCAGTCAAGCAGAAGAGTTGGCAATACTGTCCAAGTTTTCATCGTGGACTAAGGTAGAACGAGTAATGGCGTTCGTTTTAAGGTTTATACATAACTGTCGAAGTTCAGCATCGAGACTAGGAACTTCTAGGAAGTTCACATCAGAGGAACTTCAAGAGTCAAAAGTAAAAATATTTTATTTAGTTCAACAGTCAACATTTAAGAATGAGTTTTTATCATTAACTCATAATGAATGTCCAAAACAATTGCGAAAATTAAATCCATTCATTGATGAAAATAGTTTGATTCGCATTGGTGGTCGTTTACGCAACACTTCACTACCACAAGACACAAAATATCCAATCTTGTTACCAAAACGACATCATATAGTTGATATCCTTATCGACTATTATCATATTCAACATTTACATGCCGGTCCCCAACTTGTCCAGTCATTACTGTCGCAAAAGGTCTGGATTTTGAACGCGAGAAATGCTGTCAGGTTACGCATTCATAAATGTGTGATGTGTTTCAAAATTCGCCCGACAAACAAAAACCCATTTATGGCAGACTTGCCATCATTTCGAGTCAATCCAACTAAACCATTCACATCAACTGGCATAGACTATGGTGGACCTTACACAGTCAAAGTAGTGAACATGCGGTCCACAAAAACGATCAAAGTTTATATTTGTGTTTTCATATGCATGGTCACAAAAGCTGTTCATCTTGAAGTTGTCATGGACTTAACAACTGACGCTTTCATCGCAGCAATCAGCAGATTTATTTCAAGGCGTGGATTATGCACAGACATTTACTCTGATTGCGGAACCAATTTCGTGGGTGCCAACACAGTTCTCCGGAATATCATCAAATCCACAATACAATCTACTGACGCCAAACAACGTATTCAAAGGTTCTCGTCAAATCTGTCCATTCGCTTCCACTTCAACCCACCTGCATCTCCACATCATGGTGGACTTTGGGAGAATGCCATAAAGTCTGCGAAACATCATCTTCATAGAGTAATGGGAAACTTGATTTTGACGTTACCCGAATTCATTACTTTGGTGACAAGAATTGAAGCCATGCTTAATTCTAGGCCATTGACACCTATCTCCAGTGACCCTTCAGATCTAATGCCACTAACCCCAGGACATTTCTTAACTGGTGGTCCTCTCACATCATTACCAGAAAATGATCTAACACATATACCTGCGAACCGCCTCAAACACTGGCAACTAGTGCAACATCTCTTCCAACGGATTTGGGATCGCTGGAGCCTTGAATATCTGCACACGCTCCAACAACGTAACAAGTGGAATCTCAAAACATTAAATTTGAAAATTGGAGATTTGGTGCTGTTACAAACCCCGTCTACTTCGTTATCATGGCCATTGGGAAAAATTCAAGAAACATTTCCAGGATCAGATGGAATTGTGCGGGTAGTCAGAATCAAGACTAAAGATGGCAGTTATGTTCGACCGGTAACAAAAATATATCCACTACCAATAGACTAACAAGTGACATTACGTTGAAGTAGTTACTTCAAGGCGGCCGGTATATGGACAATTCTAATATACTGTACAAATATTTTACCATATGATAATATTTCACATGTGTTAATTTTAATTCAATATTGTAAACAAAAAACAAACAAATAGAGAGTTTCTTTCATAAATGATCAAAAACGCATTTCATTTTTATTCTTTCTAAAATAATTATATTTATTCTTAACTATACATTCCTTCACGAAACAGTAATATGTTGATGGGAGCTTGAAAATTAACATAAATTACACCTCGAGAAGAAAATGTAACAAGTGTATGTTGCATTCCTCAATGATCGTTTTAGTACTGCGACGAAATGATTCATTAAGTCATATGCATCAAACACTGAACAATTTTGGGTTTAGTTAAATGAATAACCACTATTATTAATAAATATACTTTTATTTTGTCCGTACTTACGAAAAAGTGAAAAAAACAAAACTTAGCATTATAAGTGGCGTTAATTCGGTCGAAAAGTTACGTGTATTTTAACGAAACAACGTTGACGGCAAGGGCGTGCTGGAATATTTTAAAAGAACAAATTATAGTCTGAATGATCAAAGGCTGAACAAGTGGGCGGTGCAGTGGAGGGGGCACTGATTGTAAGCCGCTTACTCGAGTAAGACCGATTTGGGCGTGTTGGACTTGAACTTGTGTTTACACTTCTCGATTTTGAGTCGAATAAAGATAGCATGCTTTTTGATCGCCAAATTATTAAGTTCTTCCGCGAACAGATTTTGTTGTTGTTTTGGAGATTTTAAAGTCACGTATACATATTTATTGTGGGTTTTAACTCAGGATACCCTAATTGTTAATTCTAAATTCTTATTTGAAATCCAGGGTAGTTGACAACCGATTTGCAGGGAAATTTCCCTTGGTGAGAGGGAGTATTTCACACACTAGTGCGCCAAAGTCAAACTTTAATTATACTTGATATTTTTTGAGACTGCAACATAACTATTTTCATTGTTTATGAATACCAAAAGCAACAATTCAAACGTTTGCTGCGCAGACTAAAGCCGATGCTTCAGTCATTTATAATCATAATATATTCTGGAGAGCTCCAAAGCCATAATACATCCTTGACTGCCCTCACCTTGGTTTTTGACTCTAGGCTGTGCACTTCGGGGAGTTAGGATAAAATCATACGCTACCCTGAAAAACTCACTAAGAATCATCCCATCAGCGGGACCGGAGTCACTTTAATGACAATTCTCAGAGAACTTGGCATTATGACGGTGTACAACAGCCATTATGTCTTGGTCAGCTTGAACATCGACGGTAATCTCAAGGCGTTCACAAAGAGTAAAGATATCACTCCCACAACTTACACAGTAAGCTGAACCTCGACAGTCCCTTATGACACGGTTGACCAAGAAGAGGAACATATCCTTGTATTTGTCATCAAATTATTCCAGCCAGGAACGGGGAGCTGGAAAATCGTGTCTTTGGGTTGTAGGAAGAAAAAGTCGCTTCACAGTGTTGAAGAATTTCTAGAAGCTGATCGGAGCACAGCCAAAACTTTTCAATCAACCGCCGCCGTAAAAGATTTTTAGTCGTGTTAATATTGATTAGTTGGTTTTAAAAGAGGACGCAGTCTGTCCAGCAGGCTGGTCATTGATGAAGTGGGTATTCAATGCATTCAAGGTAGATGGTCGGATGCTTGGAGAGAACATAGCGATCCACCGACTTCTTCTGTAATAAGCTCACGTGTGTGGGACCACCATTTGAAGGCACTAGAAGGCGCCAGGAAGGGGCAACGAATTATTATGGGGTGATCTAACACGTTCGCTACCGACGATGCTAGAACATATCCATTCCCTATGACTAACGACAACTATAGTTGACGCGCTTTGTTCTTTCAGTGACGTGACGTGAACTATATCAAGATATTTTATCATACTAAGACAATTCAAATTGCATTGAAAACGTCAAAATAAAATTAAATTTGTTCCTATATATAATAATAATAATAAACATGCAGGGTGAGTTTTAAATTTCCCCCTCCCTTACTATTTCTACATTTTTTCGTAATTTTAATCCCAGACTACCCCAAACATTTTCGGGCGGCATTTAGTAAGTACTTAATTTTTGAGTGGGTGGTCATTTCCTTGCATCCGATATTTTGGATAAAAAATATTATGTTTTTAAATATAAAGGGAGTGTTGCGACCTGTCATTTCAAACTATATTTTCTCACTGGTTTCAATGCCGCAATCAGTTTTTAAAAATATTGAGCCATTCTTAAGATATTAAGGATTTGAAAATTAATTTTAACTCAATTTAACAATTCTTTAGCTATCTATACATTATCTCAGAGCATGGTTTGCATGATGACTCACTAGAATCATTAAAAATACACAACTACCATCTATTAAACAATTTTCCAGAAACAAAACCAGACTTAGAGGAGAAGCAATCTTTTTTAGAAATAGCCCAAAGCCTAATAACCTAAGAATCTCAAACTCTGGATATGGGATGGGGTAGCAAATCATGGCCTTATTATTGATAACTGTCTAATCTAAGTATACCTTTGGATGTAGGTCTATCTTATGTTAGACTTAAGAAATCTTGGCTAAGTCAGGACATCATTGGACTTAAACTCATGAATAAATTGTCAGGTATAGCTCGGAACCTACCAACCTTAAAATTCCAAAATCTGGTGAGGGAAATCCTATTGGCCAACCCTCTTTACTCTGTCCATGAGTTTTTTGAGTCACCGGGCAACAATGTAAGTGTGGTTTGATTTCTCTGCGTGGTTTGTTGCAGGATATTGTACGATTTTTTAGGTTAATTACCTCTCTCCAAATATGTAATACATATACACGGAATAAATATTTCTCTTATTATATAAGTATCATTATTCCCTGATAAATAAAAATTGGCAACATGTATTTTTTATTTTTAGTACTGACATAATTGAGTACTGAATTAATAGTCAACAAAATGTCGGCAGAAACATTATACATTAATTTGTCTAATTAAACTTTTTTTGCCTTTTTTAACTTTTTTTGTCTAATATGTGGGAATTTTGCCTATGTAGAAATCTATTTCTTGTAAAGTGGTCATGAATATCATGAATATCTGCACCTGATTGGAATCGACGACGTTTAAATTTATAAAATATTATAATCTGAAAAATGTATTGTGATACCAAAGTTAAAATGTTTAAAGATTTGAAAAGTTCCCGGCAAGTCGTTCCTCTATTAAGCCTATTAAGTTTTCTTTAATGTTTGTATAAACGAATAAACATAAAATCATTACATCAAACCTTTTCGTTTTAATATTTTTTAGTATTTTCGATTAATCTTTGATTTTGCGATACATTCTAGGTCGCCATAAAATCTTAGCTGAGCAACAATATGGCCATCGTTACTGGGATTATGTTTAGTATAATACATGATCCAAACAGACCGGTCGTTATATTGCATGCAATATCGGGGTCCGACCTTATTAGCATATAAATCAAACCTTTGTCAACTGTCACATTACAACTGCGCGACAAAGTAACATGTTAATATAAATCGATTCACGCTAACTCTACCATTTTATCGCTGACATTCCAATGAAGTAGTCGTTTATTTCAGCTAAAAAAGGAATGTTATACTGATCAGCTTCTCTTTAATTGTAAATTGTATTATGTATGACATGTCAGTTATAAAATGAAATATTAGTAGGTGAGTTGTGCTCGTTCATATTTACGTTTGAAAATAATCATTTACATCCTATATGGCGGATCTAAGATGGCGGCCAATAATGAGTATCCTGTCAAAATTAAGAACCCATCAACCAACAATAAGTGGTTGCGGTTCAAAGTCAATATCTCGAAAAAAAAGTTAAAAAATGCAGTTGAGTGACTTTTTTCAAAAATGTTCGTATGGTGGATAAAGCAGCCATTTTTAATCATGATTCAAGGGGGTTTCCCTTGGTCCCATTTTGGTAAACTTTGGATATGTTAAACACATTTTTGAAGTAAAATTCCATCAAAAAACGTTTTCTTGCAATTTACTTTTAAGGTCGTCGAGTAAATTGACTGGACTATAGGCCAGACAATTCAATATATTTGGATGTTATTTCTTAATAACTAAAAAAATTACCCTTACTAATGTATAACGCATCAAATTTAGCCTTTATAAATGTTTTATGTTATAATGAATTACCTCCTTGCTCACCCCCGATAAAAATAAAAGTAAAATAAGATATAGCAAAGTAAAATATATGTAGGGCACAAGGTGAATGTCTTTTATGCAAAAATTAATAAAATCAAGTCTATGGATATACAGGGTGTACATTAAACGCGTTTCAGGATTTCTTTAAACCCTACTCCGTTTCAGGATTTCAGGAGGTGATTCCTTACATGAAAACTAAGAAAAAAGTTCCATAAAAATGGGTCCTAAAACGCTCGGTTACCCGTCTGTCGGTCTGTATGTGTTTTTAACATGATTTTGAATAACTTTGGAACCACTACAGAGATCAACTTCAAACTTGGTACGTATGTGCTGACTAATAGGACCTATTTTGGTGGGGAGTATTAAGTTTCTACTTTGTACCATTTCAAAATGGCAGTCATTTTTATATTTTAAAGCTTAATATCTTAAAAACCGTATATTTTACAACAATTGCACAAGAGATAAAAAAGTTGCGCAATTCTGTTTCCTACAGAACCATATAAAGAATATTAAGATCGAACCACAATTAACAGAGTTATTGCAATTTTTCCAATAGAATACATGCTTGTTTTATGGCACCTATAGCAAATTTGCTTGAATTCTATTAGCAAAATTGCAATAACTCTGTTAATTGTGGGTCGATCTTAATAATCTTTATATGGTTTTGTAGGAAACAAAATTGCACAGCTTTTTTATCTCTAGTGCAATTTTTGTAAAATTTGCGGTTTTTAAGATATTAAGTTTTAAAATATAAAATGGCTACCATTTTAAAATGGTAAAAAGTAGAAACTTGATACTCCTCACCAAAATAGGTCCTATTAGTCAGCACATCCGTACCAAGTTTGAAGTTGATCTCTTTAGTAGTTCCAAAGTTATGCATAATCATGTTAAAAACACATACAGACCGACAGACGGATAACCGAGCGTTTTAGGACCCATGTTTACAGGAACTTTTTTCTTAGTTTTGATGTAAGGAATCACCTCCTGAAATCCTGAAACGTTTTTAATTGACACTCTGCATACTTCTTTGTTATCAAAACTTAATACATTTATTAATTATTTTATTGTTAAGCTTGTTGTTTGAAAAAAATTTGAATTAACGTAAATTGAAGTTCAAATTCAAATTTGATTCAAAGTCATATTCTTTACTTTTGAATTGACAATTTATAAAATTGTATTTTAAGTGTCAATTGTAGTAATAATACCAATTATGATACATTTGTTTTAAAACTAAAAATAAATAACAAAACTAAAAATTAATTTGATTTGCATAAAATCAAAACTAGCTAGCCAAAAACATATCAACAGAGGTCAAAGGATTCCACTAGGATTATTTTTAGAGACTTTTTAAAGATCCAAGGGTTATCTTAATCTTCTACAATGGAGTTTGTTATAAAATCTACGTCTAATATTTTGTGGAAGAGATGTAGCCAAATCTAATCTGTGGGAATTTTGCCTATGTAGAAATCTATTTCTTGAAATGTGGTCATCAATATCAGTGCCTAACTGGAATGAATTATGTTTAAATTCATAAAATATTATAATCTGAAAAGTGTATTGTGATATCAAAGTTAAAATGTTTGAAGAATTGAAAACTTCCCGGCAAGTTGTTCCTCTACTAAGCCTATTAAGTTTTCTTTAATGTTTGCATGAACGAATTAACATAAAATCATTACATCAAACCTTTTCGTTATAATATTTTTAGTATTTTTTATAAAATAATCAAAAATGTGTATGGAGTGTCCTTTTTTATTTAACACCTTTTCCATACTTTACGTTAAATCATTTGCTGTGTTCCTGTTGTCACCATTAGTTTTAAAAAGTTTTAGACAACTCATTTGACACAACTTGACATCTTTTTAACTTGTCTTTTTTAAACAAGTTTTTTTACTTTAAAATCACATTACAAAAAAGACCAATATTTTGAAATTCTTTTGAAGTATCTCTCTTAAGATATAATCAGTAGTGTGTCAAGAAATTCTGCGGAGTTGCTTGCAAATGTTTGACTTTTAATTATTGTAGTACCTGGTGGGCCAAGCCTTGCTCGGTGTTATTTCATGTTTACCAGTTCATCCAGTTACTATAAAATATTTCAATGTCATAAAATTTATAAATAGAAACTTTTTTTATTGCTCTATTAACTCCTCATCCCACTCAATGTATTTTTCCTTGATGGCTGTAGATTGTAAGCAGCTGTTATGATCACTTCATTTGTTTACACTTTCCTTGTTTATTTTCATTGCTATCAAGGCAACTCATAAGGCCAATGTTAAAATTTTACAATTTTAAAATTCGTTTTACTACGTTATTAGATTTTCTCAGGCCAAGTAATCTGCATAAAACACTTTTTGGGTCATAAATTACTTATTTCCAGACTTTGAAAGAAATCCTCGGAGCCTTTTTTGAGATAAATGTGCAAGCAAGCAAGCATACAAGATAACACTGCTCATATAATAGTATAGGATTTAATGAAACATTACCTACCATTTATATACTTTTGCTTAGTTTTATAACTATTTGAAAGCCACGGAATCGATTTTAAAGGTTTAAATCAATCATAAATATTCATAATATTTTATTCTAGAAAAGGTGATTACTATTTTACTGTGCAAAAAACTACATCACTGGTAGCTGTTTATTTTTGTCAGCACTAAACTTTTAAAACACAAAATTCATCACCCAAATACTATGTAGACTATTTATGTTTTCAAAACGCGCAAGTAAACAAAAACAACATCAAATTGTGTTGATTTAAATGATATTTTTACAATATTGAATTATAACTTTAACAAAGGTTTATTGCTACTGCTCAACATAACCCGGTAGTTACAGCATGTGTCTAATGAGCTTGGGCACTTCCTGACCAGGTTCTTTGGGCACATGCTGTAAATTTTATTGAAATAATCGAGTTACACTATGAGTCCAGGCGCATTGAACACTCATGAAGTGCTCAGGCAGCGTTGGACACTTCATGTTGCTACAATATATTTTTTCCTATGTATATTTTTTCTTTTTTGACAGTTCTTTTTCACAACTGTCTGGATTATTGTGCAATCTTGTTATGTATACAAAACTGAAATGTCTATTAACATGAATATAAAATGATTTAATACACATTTATTTAGTTTGATTTGGATTTTTGCGGACATTTGCCATCACTGATTAGTAAAAACAAGTTTCACGACGTTTCGGGATCTGGAATCTGGAGGTGGAAGAAAACCTAGAACATAACAAGATTAGTAACACATAGCCAGGAAAACCTGGACAAAAACACAGCTAAAACAGAGAACTGTAAAAGCAGTCACAAAAACACTAAGCTGAAAAGAAAAACAATAACACGAAATAACACAGGAATCACAAGTATCAAGAACACCAGACAGGAGAGAGCACGTCCACACCCAATCAGAGCTGAGCTGAGACTGGTGGGAGGAAGGAAAATGGCGGCGGCAACGGGAATGGCGGCGGTCCCAGCCAACCAAATCACGGAGCGCTACAGGTGGCGAAAACCTGAAACAGAGACATGTGATATGCAAATTCCGTGTGACTGTTTGTGTTATTTAGTTAATTTTTAACCTGAATTTTGCCCCTTGGCCTTGCTACGGGTTAACATGTTGTGAGAATTTTGAACAGAATTGTTAGTAATTACTCTATTTGCTGACACTTTATTTTCCCTGTCTTTCAATTCTTTGTTTAATATTGGCAGCCATACTGGCCTTATTTCAAGTGAAGATTGACTGATTGGTTGGTCTGCTAATTTTATGTATGAAGCTTCAATTAGTTTTCTTTTGAAAAAATAAGGTTCGCGGTGTACTATTTTTGCTTCGTCAAAATTCATCTGGTGATTTTCAGACCAGCAGTGTTGAGCAATTTTTGATTTATCCACTAAGCCCTTCCTCGTGTTATCTTTGTGTTCTTTGATTCTAACATTTAAAGGTCTTTTCGTCTCGCCATAATACGGCCTAGAGCAACTATTGCAGTTTATTCTGTAAACACAGTTTTTTGATCCCTGAGTGCCATTTTTTGGTTTGGATTTTACGAGACATTGCTTAAGAGTGTTTTGTGTCCTAAATGCGGTTCTAACTTTGAACTTCCTAGCAACTCTTCTAATTTTTCCGATAGTCCCGGCACATAAGGGATTGACATGGGAACGAATTTTTCAGTGTTTTCTGACTCATTCTGTTTAGCCCTACGGTTTTTGCACTTTCTTATTATGGATTGAGGGTATCCATTCTTAGCCAAATCTTGCTCTACTTTTTTGATTTCCTGATTTAATCCCTCTTGATTTGAGCAAATGCCCTTTGCTCTGTCAAATAATGAGTAAGCTACCCCTTCTTTGACAGATTTTTGATGGTTTGATTGAAAATTTAAGTACTGCCCTGTGTGTGTCTTTTTTCTGAAAACAGTTGTCCTAAGAGTGTCCCTATCCTTTTCTACGCACACATAAAAAAATGCTAGTTTGTTTTGGACTTCCTCTTCCATTGTTAGGCGAATGGAAGGAGAAATACTGTTAAGATGCCCTAAAAAGTCTTTTAGTTCGTCGTCTCCATGCGGAAATACCACGAAGGTGTCATCGACGTACCTCCACCAAATATTCGGTTTGAGTTGAGCCAAAGACAAAGCCTTTTGCTCAAACTCCTCCATAAAGATATTAGCAAAGATAGGCGACAATGGCGACCCCATGGCCATCCCCTCATTTTGACGGTATAATTTTCCCTCTAGTTCAAAATAGTTACATTGAGTGCACAATTCAAGCAGTTCCATAATGACGTTAACAGGAAGTTTAGTACGTTCAGTTAGACTTTTATCTTTTTCGAGCCGAGACTCGATTATTTTTAAGGTTTCAGGAACTGGGACATTCGTGAACAGACTTTCAACATCAAAACTAACCAGCTTATCCGTCTCAGCCAGCACTATGTCCTTTGACTTTTCAACGAAGTCTTTAGAATGTTTTATGTACGAGTCAGTTTTTCCTACCAATGGTTTCAGGATGTCCAGAAGGACTTTAGACAGTTCCCTACACGGTGAGTCGCGGGAGCTAATTATAGGCCTAAGAGGTACATCAGTTTTATGAATTTTAGGTAACCCATACATGTGTGGGATTTTCGAGTGATGCGGTGTTAAACGAGTTCTTTGTTTATCAGAAAAAAAAACTGTTTATGCTTCCTAAGAGTGCTTGCAACTTTACGCTCGAAACTTTCTGTAGGATCTTTATTTAGTTCAGTATATTTACCAGCCTGGAGAGTTCCAATTCCTGTTGCCGCCGCCATTTTCCTTCCTCCCACCAGTCTCAGCTCAGCTCTGATTGGGTGTGGACGTGCTCTCTCCTGTCTGGTGTTCTTGATACTTGTGATTCCTGTGTTATTTCGTGTTATTGTTTTCCTTTTCAGCTTAGTGTTTTTGTGACTGCTTTTACAGTTCTCTGTTTTAGCTGTGTTTTTGTCCAGGTTTTCCTGGCTATGTGTTACTAATCTTGTTATGTTCTAGGTTTTCTTCCACCTGAAGACGGGATCAGACTCCAGATCCCGAAACGTCGTGAAACTTGTTTTTACTAATCAGTGATGGCAAATGTCCGCAAAAATCCAAATCAAACTATAAAATCACCATCACCAACAATGAATTTCAAACATTTATTTAATAAACTAATACGTATGTAGATATTAATAATATGCCAAAGTTCCATAAGGACCAAACGTTTTTGAACTCATGCAATAGTTTAAAATAGAGCATACAATTAAGAATTCTTGGTTAAGTAGTTCTCAAAATTGTTAAAAAAGAAAAGAACATAACTGCTTTTAAGTTTAATATGCATTAATTTCAGTTTTCTTCTGGAGTCAGTATTTAAATACTTTTCTAGGACTACGTGCGTAGATTACGTTTCATTTATAGTTTCATATGTTTCTGCGAAAATTTGGTTTCCAAAATAAAGTTTTTTTTAGAAAGTGATAGGTATATAAAGTATTAGTACAATCATTTATAATTCTTGCAAAAGGGGAGGAACTAACAGAATTTTCTTATTTGGACTTTACAGACAAATCACAAAGATAAAGGAGTATCCAAGAAAGTGTTGTGGTTACTTTTTTTAGACATTCCGTTCTCATAGAGTTGCTATTTTAGTGTTTTAAATGACCATGAGTCACTCCTATTTCCCCAGAATCTTGGCTCTGGCATTTCCCTTTCTGCTATTCAAATCATGAATACAATACTATTTTGTTCTTTAAATAAAATTTATTTCAAAATATTGTAAAGAAGAAATGTATAATATTTATTTCTTAAATATCCAACAGAAGCTATTTACAATTGGCATACATTATTTATTCTTATGTTTTATCCAAACAAATGCACACACAAACACACAAATATATATGTGTATGTATATATACATACATACATAAAGTATATATATATTAGGGGGGCATAAAACAATAGTTATATATATATATATATATATATATATATATATATATATATATATATATAAGGGGGGGGGCATAAAAACTTCAGACCAATTACCGTGGCAAGTGTGATTTCAAAATTTTTAGAAAAAACAGTAAGACTACAACTTAAAAAATATTTAGCTGCCCAAAACATACTGTTTGAAAATCGATTTGATTTCAGAAGGGACAAAAATGACGACCTTTTCTTGTTTACAAAAAATATTCACGAGGCTGTTGGTCGTAATAAAAACCTATTTTAGTTTTTATAGACCTAGCCAAAGCCTTTGATACAGTTGATAGGGCTATTTTGTTAAACAAAGTCGAGTACACTGGGGTTCATGGCACTGCTTTGAACTGGTACAAGAATTACCTAAGTAATCGCCTCCAAATTGTTTCCATATTTAATCAATTAAGTGTCCCTGCAAAAATTGACTACGGGTTTTCACTGGGCACTGCATTGGGACCTTTATTGTTTCTTATATATCGACAATTTAGGAAAAGTCAATCTGGCAAAAGGCAAAATTTTTCTGTACGCAGACGATTCAGCTCTTTCATTCGAGAGCGACAGTTGGAGGGATTCCTACAACCTTGCGGAGCGCGGCTTCTCCACCGTAAAAATGCATTGATCGAAAACGGCTCTCGGTAAATATCTCTAAAACTAAATTCATAGCAATTTCTTTGAGAGCCGATCACGATCCTACTGACATGTGCCTGCGCCTGCACACATGTGGCGGTGTGAATGTGTGTACGACGTGTGACGCCATTGAGAGGGTTTCAGAGTATTGTCAGAGCCATGTCTTGGGGTTATTTTTGACAATCGTATGAAATGGAGTGGACATGTCACATATCTAATAAACAAACTTAAAAATGTTGTTTTATTTTTCCAAACCTAAATACAGTTCTAACTCCCGATCTAATACAAACAGTTTTTTACGCTTATGTTCAGTCTTTGTTATAGTATGGGATTTTAGCCTGGGGGGGTTATATCAAAGTTCACTTTCGCCTTTAGAAGTCATGCAAAAAACTATAATTAAATCAGCCTTGAATAAAAATCTACGTTATACTTCTAATTTATTAATAAGAAATAAAACGGTGTGATTGATGAAATGACGCATGCATATATGATTAAATTTATAGTTAGTGTTGATTGACTCTCTGACGGGACCCGGCCATTCAAGGTAAGTCAGTCACACACTAGGGACTGACAGACATACCAAAGCATCACCTTTAACAATCACCCGATCCATCCGCATACGCTCACACACGCACACATACACTCTCACACCCACTCAATTCCAAAATAATTTTCGGAGCTCACGTTCTGCCTCACTTACTTTGCGGATGCCTCAACACAGAACTTCAGTATATGACAGAGCATTTGTCGTGACAGCCTGCCGCTTGTGGAATAACCTTCCTTTTTCCATTAAATCCCTAGATAGTCATCGTCGGTTTGTGGCGGCGCTGAAAATTTTGCTTTTTGAGCGGATGACTCTGGCTGGTGTATCCTAGGTGGTTGTCTTGGGCGGGGTTACTGGCAGAGAATGAATGTGCTAGAGTGAAAGGAAATTATGTTTTTGTTTTTTCTCAATTTATTGGAAGAGTTCATGATGTTTTTGTTAGTGTTTCATAATGTTATTGTTGTATTATATTTGTTTGTAAATTGTTTAGGCAGGCTAAGTGTAAGAAAGGGCCATGCGGCCCTAACTTTGCCTGTGTAAATAAAGAATTTTTCATTTCATTTCATTTTTCATTACTTAGCTTATATGATTTATCCTTTGCTTTCTAACATGTTAAAACACCCACAAACTCGTAGCATAAGCACTTAAAAAAAGTCCATCAGTGGATTGTGGATACTGGGCCGGATAGAATTAGATTTTATTTAGTATCAACATACGCTTATAAATCTTGTTTGTTGTATACCCCCGAACTGGCAGTGAAGTTTTGTGTGAGTGCGCGTAAGTGGGTGTGAGTGTGTATGTGTGCGTGTGTGAGCGTATGCGTATGGATCGGGTGATTGTTAAAGGTGATGCTTTGGTATGTCTGTCAGTCCCTAGTGTGTGACTGACTTACCTTGAATGGCCGGGTCCCGTCAGAGAGTCAATCAACACTAACTATAAATTTAATCATATATGCATGCGTCATTTCATCAATCACACCGTTTTATTTCTTATTAAATTCTCATTCAGTTTCCATTAATCGATATTTTAAAATACTGGTTTTGTATTTTATTTCAATTTTAATTAATATAAATTATTTTTATTACAAGTGCTCTTGTTTCCTTACAATAATTTTGAGAGACTTCTAGAGCTCTTTCCCCACTCACAGGTTTATACCGATGTAGGGAAATAATTTCGGCATTGTATGATAATTTGTATTGTACGGTAACTGTTTTTTCTGAATAAACGCTTTTGCTTTCCCTTAAACGCTTTTGTAATTTCTCTCTGTAAACATTCAGAAGCATAAAAAAATACACTCTCATTTAACTATAATAAAATCATGGTTTCTATATTTCTGCAACGTCATGAGTCTAAATTAACCGACGGATAAAATAAAAAAAAACTGCTTTTAACTCCACACAATTTAATTTATATTAAGAACTGATTTTAAAGCTATTTATAGCTACGTCCTAAGGGACGTTTTCATTGTAGCGACTCGGAATTGACGCTCCGTGATCATCGTGTCGCAGGAGCAGTTGTCGTTGAAACGACTAGTCCAGGAGCTAAGGGGGTTTGAGCATGCATGAAAGGAAAACGCGATGTTTTTGTAGATTATTGTAATATGGACCTAGGTGATGAAATTTAGATCTGTTTCCCAGGCGACATATGTAAACATGGCGATGTATCGAAAATGGTAAAAGATAGAACATCGGTAAAACGTCATCTTAATAACAAAGATATGGTCAAAAATAATGTTTTTTTGGTTCCAGGTCGTTTAGATAAAAGTACTTAATAAAAATTAACTTAGTTAATTTTTATTAAGTGCTTTTATGTAAACATCTACGTATTTATTTTCCATCAATAGCTTTAAGCACAACATGAATCACGCAGTACAGTATTTCGCGAAACAACTTGCACTAGCGGCAAACGCACTTAATCTAAACAAACCGGTAAAGTCATTGAAATTGAAAGTCTAGCAAACAAAACAAGAAAACGAAAATATAAACAAAGCAGACGACGAGGATCTTTTCCGTTATACGTATACCACCATTCCAAATTTACCCTTTAAGCTTGATATTTTACAGAGCACCATAAACTAGGTCAAATAATTGTTATTAATCGTTTTAAATTGGAAATTCCTTGAAAGAATATTTTACCTGCGGTTTCGTTATCTTATCTACCGTTATCTCTGTCTAGACACGAGAAGCCAGCGTCTGCCCGTCTAGAGGTCCCTATTCCAGTTTCTTATGTTAGGTTAGGCAAAGTTACGTTAGGTTAGGTTAGATTAAGTTACGTTAGGACCTACATTACTTACATTACATAACCTATCCTAACCAAACTTACCACCTACTTTGTACCTTTACCTATTGATGCCTCCGTCTGGCCGCCGCGGCGTTGGAGTTGTCAAGTGCCCGGTGCAATCGGGACACTATATTTATGATTTGATGATAGATGATTGAAGGTAGAATTGATGGAATCCGGTTGTTAGTGGTGGTTGACATGTTACCAAAATCAAGCTTCAAAAACAAATCTGAAACAGTGGTATACGTATAACGGAAAAGATCCGACGACGACGATCGATATGTCGCATCGACGACGATCGATATGTCGCATCGACGACCATCGATATATCGCATCGATCTTTTAAGTTCGTAGCACTTTATTCAGATAGCGCTGCTGTTCCCTTACCACCAAGTTAACATGGGAGTGCCATCTCTTTACGAAGTTCATTGTTAGGCCTACTCTATGCAGTTACCGCGTGACGCGAAGCGGAGCGCGGTATTTTTAGCGAAAGCGAGAAAGACTATTTACACGCGAAATACATACTAAATTTATCTTACAACTGCAGTTTTAAATTCCCGAACGATAAATACAATCACAGTTACTCACGTCCATTGTAGCTGAATGCACCATTATGATTTAGAGGTTATAAACAATGAATAAAAATAAAGACATTTACAAGAACAAACACAGTACTTGATTTGAAACATATTGAATACATATTTTAGCTTATAAATAATAGGAACATGAATTCGTCATCACTTATTACATTCATTTTAGCTGAGTGCACCAATTTGAGGCTATAAACAAGTCGAGCTCAGTTGGAAGCGGATGGGAGCGCTGAAGCGCACCGAGCAACAATGCAATCAGCTGGCGAGCGTAAAATACTTTACGCTCGCTACAAAGACCTTCAAAGACTTTATCGCTCGCTCCTCAGTAAACAGTTGTTTTATGATTGGGTTTCGGTGCGTAAACTGACACTTAACGCGCGGTTGTAGGAAAATTGAATTATGTACTTTCATTGTTTAAGAGTGGTATTATTCATTAAGTGAAGAGATGAAATAATCCATCTTAAAGTAGAAATTACTAATTTATTTTAATATGCCTTTATTTTGTCTAGAGTGATACTTCAGATTTATTGCAAATTTACAGATATTGACTTTACAGTGGATACCAGCCATTAGAACAATTAGTGCATATCAGATTTTTCTATACTTTATTGAATTAAATATCTTGATCACTGAGTCAAAAATAACTATCTGACAGTTGTTAAAAACCATCGATGGAATTAGTAACAATGTAATCGTATTTTTTTCATGAATGTCTTTAGTAATTGTATTACATTGGCAAATAAATCAGGCTCATACAGTTAAGTCCCAGAAACCCCGACCAAGTGAATGGGATCCCGGTTTTTTAAAATTCTGGGGTTATCGGGAAAGGAAAAAAAAGAAAAACCGCAAACAGTTTACTTTGTTTCTATATAAAAAAAACATTTAATTATTGTATATACAATACAAAAACCATAAACCTAAACCAACAACTGTTAAGCCACTGTTTGAGTGGTCTGTGTGTGTGCGCACGCATGCGTTGGAAGCAAGGTAGGTGTAGTACCAGTGCAATTTATTGCTCAGCAGGCTTCTCGAGCTATTCCAAATCCGAGTTGTCAAAGTCCGGGTTTTCGGGACTCTACTGTAGTTAACTATTTATTGAAACAGTGAAAATAAAAATGCACTCAGCGAATTTGATTTTTTCCTGAAGGAATGAGTATCAATTACTAAGGTTGCAGGTAGAAAATTTTAAAACGTTAATTCGGTTTGTTAGATGAAGAATGCCTTTCGTTATATTAGATACAGTACACTCCTGATTATCCAATGTCTTCGGGAATGAGACTACCTCGGATAACACGAACCTCGGATAATACGGAGTTTACGTGTGTTTTGAGGTTGGGCTGTAATAAGACCACTTCAAAATGTTATATTAATATAGTATTTCCTAATAAATACGACAATGAGTCCCTTCGAGTTGCAAATAATAGAATATTAAATAAATACACTTGTTTCATGCATTATTACAATCGTAGTAAGAAAATAAAAATGTATTTTAAGCTTAGAGCTGCCTCGGATTACCCGGAGTCTCGGATAACCGGGGCTCAGATAATCGAGAGTGTACTGTTATGATGAAAACTTACTGAGGGAGTCATTTGAATTTGTTGATGAAAATAATAACGAAGTAACTTGTGCATTATGAAGAACATTGTTTAAAGCGGAATAATGAAATAATTGAAACTCACAATTAATTTAAGTTTACAAATATTTTTATTTTAACTATATAATAATACATGTATAATAATCACTACCCATCTGTATTTGTATCATTTTTTGGGTAGGCCTCCCAAGATATATTTTTTCTTTATTATTCACAGTTCTTGGTTTTAATTTATAGACTGTAATGGGTCTTGGTTTTGGTCGTTTTATCAAGATTTTCCTAATTTTTTTGTCTGGTAAAAATATTGGTGCAGTATAGAAAGGTCAGGGAAAAGTCAGGGAATTTCAGTGAGATAATTTTCTACATACCCTGTGGTAGGAATTGGAGACTCCTATTTTCTCAAAATTGATCGGAAAATAGTGTCTATAGGAAATTCTTTTCTTAGAGCTTTTGACATTCTGTTCAAGAGTCATTATGGTTTTAATTTAGAATATTCACCAGAACTTGGTCTTTTTTATAACTTTTTTGATTCTTTTGTTTACAAGATGCCTGATGTAACCGCAAAGGCCAGTGTGGCTGTACTGGATGAATCAATAGCTGGACATAAAATCAGTAATCACTAACCAAACTGAAAAAAACAGGTTTTAAAATAGACAATATTCTTTATTTACAAGATGTAATGAATTTATTTAGTAGTGCAATAGTGGGGCTTCTGGGCCAAAACGCATTAATCAAAAGTGACAGCTACATCCGGTCACGTGACCGGAAGTGACGTCACAGGCTGTGACGTAGCTGGGACGTGTTGGGGATGGTATTTAAAGTTTAAATGTCCAGCTGTGATGGTATTTAAATTTTAAATGTCCGGAAAAGGGTCAAGGTCGGCCGGGGATGTTTTTAAAAAAATCTTGCATTTTCGGAAAATCCGAAAATGCAAGATAAGTTTTGTTTCTTTTTACAAACTGTTTCTTAATTGTTGTTTTGTTGATTTTTGTTTCTATCAAAATATTATATTAAAAATGGAATTGACAAGTTAACAAGAAAATATCCTGCTACAAAGTATCCAAATAAAGATGCAATTACATAAACATAAACTTTAAAAAATAGTGAATGTTCTTTCTTTTTATCTGTTAGTATTTCCTGAACAAGGTAACCAAAATTGTAACCACATAAAAATGAAAGTAGGAAAATAACAAATTTCGACGGGTTCACAAAAACCAAGTTGCAATGTAGCGAATTTCTTTCTTCTTCCATTGTTGAATTTTTAGTCGAAACCAATTAATGATAGCATTATTGCTTGCGCATCAGAACTAACAGTTGATGAAATTTCGTTTACTTGTACACTTGTTGTAGTTTTATTTTCAGTAGGTAATTGTTCGGAAGTTTGTGTAGATGTAGAAGAAGAAACAGTATTATCTTGAAGCTCAGAGTCCATGTGTGCTCGGGTGAAGAGCTGGAGCGTTAATGACGTGTGGTAGCCGCTGTCCTACTCCGTGTCGGCAGTTGGTGGTGGGGGGTCGTTTGGTTCATGCACCGAAATGTAGATAGAATCATAATTTTCTGGAGGATGTACTAAAATTTGTTGTACAGGATCTGCATCAATAGTGAAACTTTGCGTTTCAATGCAAAGTCCATCTTTAATAAACGAAACATATAAAACAGAACTCATGTTTATTTAGATGTTTACTCTGCGAGTCCTACCAGCAAACTGATGTGATGGTGGTAGCGCTGTGACCTCCCTCGAAAGACATGTGCAGGACGGAACATCTGCCGCGCACCTGCCTTCCCCCACCACCATGAGAGACTCCTCGCAATATTTGGATATGTAGTGTTAGTCGTACTGTTGCTCTTGTTGAGTGAACATGTCAGTATTAAACAATCGTTCATAACTTGTGGTTTTAAAATATTTGCAATAAAATATCGTTTTAACACTTATTTAACTTTGTACAAGTTACAATATTTTAAAGATTATATCACCTTTATTATATCACCTTGATACTTCTAAAAATATTTAGTCGCAGAAATGCAAAATAAACTACAGTTTCGATTAAATATAAACTTGGTTAAAGATCTAAATTTGGTTTCTTTGTTATAACTTTTACATTGTTGGTTAAATAACAAATGTTACCAAAGTTTTTTGTTTGTCTCATTATTCTGCGTTATTGAAGTACCACATGATAGGGTTTGGAAACATATAAAGTAAAATATAAAATGTAGAAAAATATTTTTTTATGTTTTTGCGTTATAACTTTTATACCGTTGGTTTTATAAAAAAGGTTTACTAAACATTTTTTGTTTGTCTTTTTAATTCTACGTATTTTGAGCACCTACATGATAGGGTTTGAAAAGATATAAAGTAAAATATAATGTAAAGAAAGATAATTTTTAGTTTTTGTGTTATAACTTCTATACCGTTGGTTTAATAAAAAAAGTTACTGGACCTTTTTTGTTCGTCTTTTAATTCTGCGTATTTTGAGTACCTACATGATAGGGTTTGGAAACATATAAAATGAAATATGATGTAAAGAAAGATAATTTTTAGTTTTTGCGTTATAACTTCTATACCGTTGGCTTTATCAAAAAAAGTTACTGGACCGTTTTTGTTTGTCTTTTGATTCCGCGTAATTTGAGTACCCACAAGATAGGGTTTTAAGCAATTTTCCAACCCCCCCATCAATGTTGTCGGGACGAAACCTCCCCTCCCCCCCATCAATGTTGTCGGGGGGGGGCGGGGTCGCCAACTTGATCTCGTCGGCGTTCAACTTTAGAACTGCGTCGCCGTACACGGTGGCAGTGGATATAACAAAAATGCTCCAAATCTATCGTGCGGGTACTCAAATTAAGCGGAATTAAAAGACAAACCGAAAAGGTCCAGTAACATTTTTTGATAAAACCAACGGTGTAAAAGTTATAGCGCAAAAAAAATCTACGGTGGCAGTAGATATAACAAAAATGGTTTAAATGTATCATGCGGGTAGTAAAATTGAGCAGAATTAAAAGACAAACAAGAAAGGTTCAGTAACATTTTTTTATAAAATCAATGGTATAGAAGTTATAACGCAAAAACCAAAAAAAAGTAATTTCCAACATTTTATATTTTTACTTTATAAGTTCCAACCTCTATTTGTAGTTTAGTAACATTAATAAACTAGATTTATATTTATGATACAATGAAAATATGTATAAGGCGGAGAATGAGTTGTTGAGTGTAGAGTGTGTGAAGCAATCAAGGACTTGGCCACCTGGTGTGTCAGCAGGCGCAACAAGGTCGACGGCTTGTATTGCCAACTGTTTCTAAGCGGAGGCGTGCGAGGTCACTAGAAGTAGAAAGCTGGCTCAGTAATGATGTAAAATAAAGTTGTCAGTTTTTGCGTAATAACATGTGCACTGTTGGTTTTATTAAAAATGTTATTGGACTTTTTGTTTGTAATTTTATTCCGTGTATTTTGAGTACTCACATGTCAGGGTTTAGAAACATATAAAGTAAAATATGATGTAATAAAAGATAATTTTTTAGTTTTTGCGCTATAACTTTTACACCGTTGGTTTTATCAAAAAATGTTACTGGACCTTTCTTGTTTGTCTTTTAATTCCACGTAATTTGACTACCCGCACGATAGGTTTTGTAAAAGTTTGAAAATGACTTGAAACTTAAGTTTTTGCGTTATAACTCCTATACCGGTGGTTTTATCGAAAAATGTTACGGAACCTTTTTTGTTCGTCTTTTAATTCTGCGTATTTTGAGTACCTACATGATAGGGTTTGGAAACATATAAAATGAAATATGATGTAAAGAAAGATAATTTTTAGTTTTTGCGTTATAACTTCTGTACCGTTGGTTTTATCAAAAAATGTTACTGGACCTTTTTTGTTTGTCTTTTAATTCCGCTTAATTTGACTACCCGCACGATGGATTTGGAGCAATTTTCCAACCCCCCCCCCATCAATGTTGTCGGGACGAAACCTCCCCTCCCCCCCCTCCCCCCCCGAACACATTGATGGGGGGGGGGTCGCCGACTTGATCTCGTTGCCGTTCAACTTTAGAACTGCGTCGCCGTACATGGTGGCAGTGGATATAACAAAAATGCTCCAAATCGATCGTGCGGGTAGTCAATTTAAGCGGAATTAAAAGACAAACAAGAAAGGTCCAGTAACATTTTTTGATAAAACCAACGGTGTAAAAGTTATAGCGCAAAAACTTAAAAAAAACTTCGGTGGCAGTGGATATAATAAAAATGATCTAAATGTATCATGCGGGTAGTCAAATTACGCAGAATTTAAAGACTAACAAAAAAGGACAGTAACATTTTTCGATAAAACCAACGGTGTAAAAGTTATATCGCAAAAACTGCAAAAAATCTATGGTGGCAGTGGATATAACAAAAATGCTCAAATTATTCGGAATAAAAAAACGAACAAAACAGGTTCAGTAACATTTTTTTTATAAAACCAACGGTATAGAAGTTATAACGCAAAAACTAAAAAAATATTTTCCAACATTTTATATTTTTACTTTATAAGTTTCCAACCCCTATTTTTAGTTCAGTAACATTAATAACCTAGATTTATATTTATAATACAATGAAAATATGTATAATGTTTATTTTATTATGTATTACAATTGACTTAAAACATAATAGTTCTTAAGTAAAACATGAGTATTCATTTTAGTGCAAAAATAAACTTACAAGAATCGAGGTGTGTCCTCCACCAATTCTGTGCAATAGCGGTCAAGGTTGTGAAAGCAGTAGGCAACCTACTCGGTCAAAGTAGGCCAGACGATGTTGTGTGTGCCGAGGTCACAGACCCTGCCAAAGTAGGCTACCGACCTTCAGCTGGGAGACACATTGACCTAGCAGTCAAGGCTTCTGCCTTGAGCTCGCAGTAAAAAGTTTTAAATGACCTTGAAACTTTGTAACCTGAACGGTTTTAAAACTTAAGTTTTTGCATTACAACTTCTATACTGTTGGTTTTATCGAAAAATGTTACTGGACATTTTTGTTTGTTTTTTTAATCCACATAATTTGAGTAACCACATGATAGGTTTTGTAAAAGTTTTGAATAACCTTGAAACTTTGTAACCTGGACGGTTTTAAAACTTAAGTTTTCGCGTTATAACTTCTATAACGTTGGTTTTATCGAAAAATGTTACTGAACATTTTTGTTAGTTTTTTATTCCACATAATTTGAGTAACCACATGATAGGTTTTGTAAAAGTTTTGAATGACCTTGAAACTTTGTAACTCGGACGGTTTTAAAACTTAAGTTTTCACGTTATAACTTTTATACCGTTAATTTTATTGAAAAATGTTACTGAACATTTTTGTTTGTTTTTTTTATTCCATGTAATTTGAGTAACCACATGATAGGTTTTGTAAAAGTTTGAAAATGAACTTGAAACTTAAGTTTTTGCGTTATAAATTCTATACCGTTGGTTTTATCAAAAAATGTTACTAGACCTGTTTTGTTCGTCTTTTTACAAGTCCAATGTAAAGTAAAATAAAAAGAAGTGTTGTTGTCTGTTGGAACAATAACAAAAAAATTATGAGTTTGAAAAAATTTTCTAAGTCCTAAAGTATTAATTATTGTGAAGTTTTAACACTTAAAATTTTTACAAGTCCAACGTAAAGTAAAATAAAGAAAGAAATGTTGCCTGTTGGAACAGTGGGAAAAGAATGATGGGTTTGAAAGATTTTCTAAGTCCTAAAATATTAATTATTAGGAAGTTTTAACACTTAAAATTTTTACAAGTTTAATGTAAAGTAAAATAAAGAAAGAAGTGTTGTTGTTTGTTGGAACAGTGGCGATAGAATGATGGAAACCAAACCCGCAGCAAGGCTCCTGTGGTGACCTCGAGCCGAGTTGGGGTCCAGGGTCTGCGCTTGAGGCCAGGTGGTCAACCAGCTGCCACACCTGCCCGGCCCGGCTGCCAGCTGCCGTGACCTCGAGCCGAGTTGGGGTCCGGGGTTTGCGCTTGTGCTTCGGCATCAGTTGCTCGCTAGACAGTGAGGTGGTAACATGTTCAGAAGGCGCCCTGAACATTTTATCATTTTTGCTGTTTGGTGAAAATATCTTGGTGTTATTTGTACAATAACATCTTGATGTAGGACTGATTAATTTTAAGGCATGGTAGTTTAAGCATGGTAGTTGTTTGTGCTTGTAGATACCCTAGGGTTTGTAGTTTGTTTTTAATTTGCTGGTTTGGTAGTTAGTATTAATTTAAAATCTTTCTTTTACTTACAATATATTTCTGCCTGGAATGTTTAAATTTAAAGTAATATTTTTGTTTTTAAGAATGTTATATGATATGTTTTTAATACCTTTCTATTCCAATTTCCTTTTTCCAACAAGCTTGTTGAGGGCATTCCCTCTCTTGTCTTGTACTCCTTTTTAGTTAGGGACACCTTTCAATTCCAATTTCCTTTCCTTTTTTCCTTCCATCTTTTGCACGGTAAAACCAATAATGGTAAAACCGGCTACCGCTTTTGTAGTGATTACGCTTACCAAAGCGGGTCACTTACAACCTCTATACGTGCTGGATGGGTAGTTCGCCTACCTCCGGAGTTTCGCTGGACCCCAGTTGATTTGCGCCTTATGGTGAGTCGCTGGCTCCTTTAGTGTTAGGGAATAAAAAAACATATTTGTATAACATTCATTTTTAGCTTAGCGTTGTGCGGTTATGGTGAGGTGTAAGGGATGGCTTATGTCTAGCTTACACTGTAATCATTCTGCGCAGCGTTGGGCTGACTAGATATTTTTTACTTTTTTAGCTCAGCGTTGTGCGCTTATGGTGAAGTGTGAGGGATGGCTTATGTCTAGCTCACATGAGGTGTAAGGGATGGCTTATGTCTAGCTTACACCGTAATCATTCTGTGCAGCGTTGGGCTGACTAGATATTTTTTTTTACTTACTAGATATTTTTTACTTTTTTAGCTCAGCGTTGTGCGCTTATGGTGAAGTGTGAGGGATGGCTTATGTCTAGCTCACATGAGGTGTAAGGGATGGCTTATGTCTAGCTTACACCGTAATCATTCTGTGCAGCGTTGGGCTGACTAGATATTTTTTTTTTTACTTTTTTAGCTCAGCGTTGTGCGCTTATGGTGAAGTGTAAGGGATGGCCTTTGTCTAGCTTACACCGTAATCATGATGTGCAGCGCTGGGCTTTTTAGCTATTTCTTTGTAACTTAATTTTATTTTGATTAATTGTTAAACTCTAGGCAGATTGTATTGTAAATTAGCTTTTCTTCTTTTAGGTTTCCGGGGGTGTACGGTTCTGTCAAACCGTACACCCCCATTTTCTTTTTAATTATTGAATGACCTTGACCTAGTTATTTTCAAGGTCAACAAAAGAGTTAGGAAAAATTTCTAAGTCTCAAGGTCATTTTTGTAAAAGTTTAAATGACTTTGAAACTTTAGTTTTTGCGTTATAACTTTTATGCCATTGGATTTATCGAAAAATGTACTGGACCTTTTTTGTTTGTCTTTTCATTCCCCGTCATTTGAGTACCCGCACAATAGGTTTTGAGTAATTTTGAACCCCCCCCCCATCAATGTTGTCGGGCGACACCCCCCCCCCCCCATCAATGTTGCCGGGGACCTTGACCTTGACCTTGACCTTGACCTTGGCCTTGACCTTGACCTTGACCTTGACCTTGACCGCATTGATGGGGGGGGTCGCCGACTTGATCTCGTTGCCGTTCAACTTTAGAACTGCGTCGTCGTACATGGTGGCAGTGGATATAACAAAAATGCTCCAAATCGATCGTGCGGGTAGTCAAATTAAGCGGAATTAAAAGACAAACAAAAAAGGTCCAGTAACATTTTTTGATAAAACCAACGGTGTAAAAGTTATAGCACAAAAACTGCAAAAAATCTATGGTGGCAGTGGATATAACAAAAATGCTCAAATTATTCGGAATAAAAAGACGAACAAAACAGGTCCAGTAACATTTTTTGATAAAACCAACGGTATAGAAGTTATAACGCAAAAACTAAAAAAAAGTATTTTCCAACATTTTATATTTTTACTTTATAAGTTTCCAACCTCTATTTTGTGAGTACTTAAATTATACAAAATTATGAGACAAACAACAAGCTTTGATAACATTTGTTATGAAATCAACAATATTTTGTCAAAGTTTTAAATTACCTTGGAGCAATTTTGTAACCTGGACGTTTTTGTAACCTGGACGTTTTGTAACCTGGACGGTTTTAAAACTTAAGTTTTCCCGTTATAACTTCTTTACCGTTAATTTTATCGAATAATGTTACAGGACCTTTTTTGTTTGTCTTTTTATTCTGCTTAATTTGAGTAATCACATGATAGATTTTGTAAAAGTGTTTAATGACCTTGAAACTTTAGTTTTTTAAAAATAGTTTCAAACCCATCATGTGGGTATTCAAATTATGCGGAATGAAAAACAAACAAAAAGGTCCAGTAACGTCTTTGATAAAATCAACGTTATAAAAGTTATAACGCAAAAAACGCAAAAAATGCCTATATTTTATATTTTACTCTGTAAGTTTCCAAACCCTATCTTGTGGGTACTTAAATTATACAGAATGATGAGTCAAACAAAAAGTTTCGGTAGCATTTGTTATTTAACCAACAATGTAAAAGTTATAACACAAAACCTGATTTACATCTTTTAAATTTTCAACCATGTTTATATTTAATTGCAAGCGTAGTTTATTTTGCATTTCTTCAAATAGATATTTTTAAAATAATTTGAGTACTCATATGATAGAGTTCGGAACAATTTACATAAAAATAACCTTGAGACATTTTCGCTAAGTCTTTTGGTTGACCTTGAAAATAAGTAGGTCAAGGTCATTTGATAATTAAAAGAAAATGGGGGTGTACGATTTGACAGAACCGTACACCCCCGGAAACCTAACAGAAGAAAAGCTAATTTACAATACAATTCGCCTAGAGTTTAACAATTAATAAAAAAAAGTAAAAATAAAATTAAGTTAAAGAGAAATAGCTAAACAGCCCAGCGCTGCACATCATGATTACGGTGTAAGCTAGACATAGGCCATCCCTTACACTTCACCATAAGCGCACAACGCTGAACTAAAAGAAAGAATATTATTTTGAAATAGCAAGTTGTTTAATTAAATTTAGAAAAATGTTATACAAATATGTTTTTATTTCCTAACACTAAAGGAGCCAGCGACTCACCATAAGGCGCAAATCAACTGGGGTCCAGCGAAACTCCGGAGGTAGGCGAACTACCCATCCAGCACGTATAGAGGTTGTAAGTGACCCGCTTTGGTGGGCGTAATCACTACAAAAGCGGTAGCCGGTTTTACCATTAATTGGTTTTACCGTGCAAAAGATGGAAGGAAAAAAGGAAAGGAAATTGGAATTGAAAGGTGTCCCTAACTAAAAAGGAGTACAAGACAAGAGAGGGAATGCCCTCAACAAGCTTGTTGGAAAAAGGAAGTTGGAATAGAAAGGTATTAAAAACATATCATATAACATTCTTAAAAACAAAATATTACTTTAAACTTAAACACTCCAGGCAAAATATATTGTAAGTAAAAGAAAGATTTTAAATTAATACTAAGTACCAAACCAGCAAACTAAAAACAAACTACAAACCCTAGGGTATCTACAAGCACAAACAACTACCATGCCTTAAAATTAATCAGTTCTACATCAAGATGTTATTGTACAAATAACACCAAGATATTTTCACCAAACAGCAAAAATGATAAAATGTTCAGGGCGCCTTCTGAACATGTTACCACCTCACTGTCTAGCGAGCAACTGATATCGAACCACACGCGCAGATCCCGGACCTCAACTCGGCTCGAGGTCATCCCCCCCCCTCTCGCTTACCCCCTCCTAAACCACAGGACCCTTGCTGCGGGTTTGGTTTCTATCATTCTTTCGCCACTGTTCCAACAGGCAACAACATTTCTTTCTTTATTTGACTTTACGTTGGACTTGTAAAAATTTTAAGTGTTAAAACTTTACAATAATTAATACTTTAGGACTTAGAAAATTTTTGAAACATTTGCTTTAACATTTATTTTACAATATCAAGTTTCTTTTTGCTGCGAGTTTACTTTCCATCATTCTTTCACCACTGTTCCAACAGGCAACAATACTTCTTTCTTTATTTTACTTTATATTTGACTTGTAAAAATGTTAAGTGTTAAAACCTCTCTATAATTCATTTTTTAGGACTTAGAAAATTGTTTAAATTCATCATTCTTTTGTTACTGTTCCAACAGGCAACAACACTTCTTTTTATTTTACTTTACATTGGATTTGTAAAAGTTTTAAGAGTTAAAACTTCCCAATAATTAATACTTTAGGACTTAGAAAATTTTTCAAACATTTGCTTCAACATTTATTTTACAATATCAAGTTTCTTTTTTGCTGCGAGTTTGAATTCCATTATTCTTTCGCCACTGTTCCAACAGACAACAACACTTCTTTCTTTATTTTATCTTACATTGGACTTGTAAAAATTTTAAATCTTAAAATTTCCCAATAATTAATATTTTAGGATTTAGAAAATTTTTCAAACCCATCATTCTTTTGTTACTGTTCCAACAAGCAACAACATTTCTTTATTTTACTTTACATTGGACTTGTAAAAATTTTAAGTGTTAAAACTTCCCCTTAATTAATATTTTAGGACTTAGAACGTTTTTTCAAACATTTGCTTCAAATTTACTTTAAACAGAATTTTTTTAAACTTGCATTATTTGACCTTGACACTTAGATTTCTTTTCAAACTTACATTGGATGATCTTAATACTTAGGGGTTTTGAAATATAAAAAATGTAGCAGTTATTTACACTTTTCGTGTTTAATACAGAAAAAAAGATTTGTTTTAAAACTTGCATTATTTGACCTTGACACTTGGATTTCTTTTTAAACTTACATCGGATAATCTAAATACTTTGGGGTTTTTAAATATAAGAAATTTAACTGTTATTTACACTTTTTATGTTTAATACAGAAAAAAAGTGGTGGGGGTAATGCTATAAATATGGGGAGTTTTAGAGTGGTTTTCATTACTACGGCAACTTTTGTGGAGAGCACACCTACGTCATGTATTACTGCATTAGTTGCGAAGAATCTTTTGAAGATGAAATTTTACTACAAATACACAAAGAAGTTTACCATAACAATGAAACAAACCAAGAAAGAAACCAAGAAACAAACCAAGAAAGAAACCAAGAAACAAACCAAGAAACAAACCAAGAAACAAATAACAATGCAGAAGAAGAATATTTGGAAGATTTAGATCAAATACTGGCTACCGTACAACAACAACTAAATTCAAGATCAAGTGTTATTCAATACGCACCCGGACCATCTTTGGATGTGGAATTATACGCCCGAGCCTTACCAGGTAGTGTAGTAACTCATTTTAAGATTGACAATGCTCAATTGCAACTTGCACAGTTTATTTCAAAAGCAAAAACATTAGTAACAGAAACATTAAACAATGAACTAAGAAATTAAATTTTATAAAGTTTGGAATATTATTAGATACAGTATTTACAAATGTTCAGAATGAAACATCACCAAGAGGATTTTTAACTAAAAACAAAACCATCATGTTTGCATCAGATATAAGCTCAATTGTGGATGATTGTTTTGAAGAACTTTTAACAAAATTACAAGAACATGAAGGAAGAGGTTCTGGATGGAGTTTGTTATGTATAACAAGCTTAGATGTAAGAGTTCATAAACATGGATATGGAATGAGAGGTAGTAGTCATATTGAATTGCCAAAGAAAATTCAAGTCACCAATTCCTGTATTAATGTTCAAAATAAAGATGCTGAATGTTTCAAGTATGCAATGCTTGCAAAATATATAAGAAATCATGCGGAACGACCGAGTAGAGCATACAATGAGGTTTACCATAAGTATAATTTTCAAGGCATGAGTTATCCTGTTTCAATTCAAGACATATCAAAATTTGAAAAGAAAAATCCTTTTGCATCTGTAAACATCTTTGGCTTGGATTCATCCAACAATGTTTACCCCTTAAGTATAACACCTGCCGAACGCAGAGATCATACTGATTTATTATTAATAACAAAAGGTGATGTTTCACATTATGTATATATTAAAGATTTTGAAGCTCTAGTTTGCAAACAGTTATCAAAACGTAAAGAAGGAAAAACCACTTGTAAAAGATGTTTCTGTTTTGTAAACAAACCTTTGAGAAGAGGAGGTTCAGAATGGCTGACGGAACATCTAAGACTATGCAGTGGAAACTATGAAGTAAGAATTAAATTACCACACCCTAGAAGATCTCAAGTAAAATTTGACAAAGTTATCCAACAATACAGAATTCCCGTTGTAGTGTATGCAGATTTTGAATCTTCATTGCTTCCACTTGAACAAGAAGAAGGAGAGGAAAATACCAGCAGAACAAAGTATCAACTTCACAAACCAAACAGCTACTGTTTAATAGTAAAATCCACTCTGTCTGAAGAACATCTTCAAGAATATGGTTTGACATCTACACCGAAGATCTATCGTGGAGAAGAAGCAGCTCGATGCTTTGTTGATGATTTATACAACATCGCCGGGAAAGTGGAAGCAATGTATACCAATGTGGTTCCTATGTCACCTATGACGCCGGAAGAACTTCATCTTTATGATTCAGCAACAACATGCTATTTGTGTAACAATCAATTTACAGAAACTAAAGTTAAAGTTCGCGACCATGACCATCTGACAGGAGCCTACAGAGGTGCAGCTTGCAACGGATGTAACATCAACTACAAACTACCATCTTTTATTCCTGTGGTTTTTCACAATCTTAGTGGATACGATGGACATTTTATCATTCCCGAATTAGCAAGAGACAACGGTGAAATAGATGTTTTGGCACAAACTATGGAAAACTTTATAAGCTTTTCAAAAAAGGTGGGCAAAATTAAACTTAGATTTGTTGATTCTTTTAGATTTATGCCTTCCAGTCTTATGAAACTTTCTGAAAATTTAAGAAGACAAAATTTAATAGAAACAAGCAAAATTGTACCTGCAGAAAAAATGGATTTGGTTCTTCGGAAAGGAGTTTTCCCGTATGATTACATCGATGGACTACATAAATTTCAAGAAACATCACTTCCTCCACCAGAAGCATTCAAAAGTAAACTTACCGATTTGGACATTTCACCTGAAGACTATCAACACGCATGCAGAGTTTGGGACGAATTGGAAATGAACACTCTGGGAGATTATTCTGACTTTTATGTAAAACTTGATGTGACCCTTATTTGCGATGTGATGGAAGAATTTAGAAACACTTGTTTTGAAGCCTACGGATTAGACCCTCTTCATTCTTATACTTCTCCAGGTCTAGCTTGGCAAGCTATGTTAAAAGAAACAAAGTGCAACCTTCAATTATTAACAGATATTGACATGGTGTTGATGATCGAATCGGGTGTTAGAGGTGGATTGACCCAAAGTGTTACTAGACATGTTAAAGCCAACAACAAATATCTTCCAAACTATGATAAAGAAAAACCATCAGTGTTCTTAGGATATTTCGATGCCAACAATTTATACGGATGGGCTATGTCTAATACACTTCCTTTTGGAAACTTTGAATGGGTTAATCCAGACTCTATTGGTGATATTTCGCAAATTTCAAAAGACGGAGACACCGGATACATATTGGACTGTGACTTTGAATATCCAGAACACTTGCATGATCTTCATTACGATCTTCCGCTCCTTGCAAAAACAGAAGTTTCACCAATTGGCAAACATCCTAAATTAATGATGACTCTTGAAAATAAACAAAGATACGTAGCTCACTTTTGGGTTGTTCAACAAGCACTCCAATTGGGTTTACATATAACCAAAATTCATAGAGTCTTAAAATTTTCCCAATCATGCTGGTTAAAACCGTACATTGATTCAAACACCAGAAGAAGAGCAGCTGCAACATCAACATTTCAAAAGGACTTTTTTAAATTAATGAATAATGCGATATTTGGAAAAACATTGGAAAACAAAAGAAAACACAAAAATGTTAAATTAATTACAGATCCTATAAAACTAGAAAAACTTGTACAAAAACCAAACTTTGGAACATCCGTTATCATCAATAAAAACCTTGTGGCAGTATCTATGAGGAAGACAAGCGTGAAAATGGATCGTCCGTTGTATGTTGGAATGTCAATCTTGGATATTTCCAAAACTCACATGTATGATTTCCACTACAACAAAATGGTTGACTTCTATGGTAGAGATAACATCGGAATCGCCTACATGGACACGGATGCTTTCATCTACTGGATTCCTACTGAAGATATGTATTTGGATCTTCGAACATTTGTTCACAAAAATGAATTTGATTTTAGTGACTATCCAAAAGATCATTTAAATTATGATAATGATCGGAACAAAAAGAAACTTGAAAATTTAAAGATGAAGCAAATGGAATTTTACTGGAAGAACTTATTGCACTAATGTCAAAATTGTATTCACTACAATTGCATAAGGAAGAAAACAATGTTATTAAAAAAGCTAAGGGTGTAAAAAGTTTGTATCTTAAGAAGAATGTAAATTTCGAACACTACAAGCAATGCATATTTGAAGAAACGACTATAAATGCAAAATTTAACACCATCAGAAGTTTCAACCATCAACTGTACAGCGTAACAGAAGTGAAAAAAGCACTCTGCTCCAATGATGACAAACGACACATTCTTCCAGACAAAATTCACACTCTACCATTCGGCCACTATTCTCTCAATCCTATTAATGAGTAAAAAAAAGAAAAAAGAAAAAAGAAAAAAGAAAAAAGGGAAAATCACAGCATGTTCGCTGTGATTTCCCCTTTTTTTAAAATATGTTGAAATGACCTTGAACTATAAAAGCGGATGCAGAGAAAGAAACACTCAATACTAACTTGACTTTGTTAGTAAAAACATCATGTCAGAGTTAAAGGAGAAGATTGTTAATTAACTTCATAAACCTGCAAGAATAAAGTTTCCACGAAGAAATACTGTTGTAAAAGGAATAAATGATTTATATCAAACAGATTTAATTGAAATGCAACCGCATAGAAAAATAAATAAAGGATTTAAATACATACTTACGATTATTAATTGTTTTACTAAAGTTGCAGATGCTTTGCCATTAAAAGACAAAACCGGTAACAGCATAACAAAAGCTATGGAAGTAGCTATAAAAAGAAATAAAAATAAAATCAAACATTTACAAACAGATGATGGAAAAGAATTTTTTAATAAATTTTTTGCCTTGTTAATGAAAAAATATAAGATAAATCATTATTCCACAAATTCTGAGAAAATGGCAGCTATAATTGAAAGATTTAATAGAACCTTAAAAGGTGCAATGTATAAAATGTTTTCAAAAAGAGGTTCTTACGTATGGGTTGATATTTTACCAAAATTAATAAGCGATTACAACAACAAGTTTCATAGAACTATCGGTATGGCACCTAACAAAGTGAATAAGAAAAACGCTAAACTAGTTTTACAACGAATTAAAAAGAATACACAGCCAAAAGCGGAACAAAGAAAACCAAGAAAATTTAATGTAAATGATAAAGTTCGAATTAGTAAATACAAAGGAGTGTTTACTAAAAAATACCTGCCCAATTGGACAAACGAAGTTTTTATAGTGTATAAAGTACAACCTACTGTACCAGAAACTTATATTTTAAAAGATAACAAAGGATTTGTTACAAGGCGGTTTTTACGGACATGAATTGTTAAAGTCAACAGTAGGTGATATCTATCTTGTTGAAAAGGTGTTGCAAAGGAAAAAAGACCAAGTTAAAGTACGTTGGTTGGGGTTTGACAAAACTGAAGATTCGTGGATACCTATAAAAGATTTGATTTAGTTATAAATCAACTTATTTATTCTTCAGCCTTTGAATAAGATGGAGATTGTTCACCATAAAGATAAATTTAATATTAATAACATTGATGATTTAACTGTAGATAACGTTAAAATCAACAATGGTAAACACGGCAGTTTATTTCCAAACACTGTACGATGTATAGTAAGCGGTCCTTCAAACTGTGGCAAAACTAACGTTGTGTTTAACTTAATTACAAACACAAAAGGATTGCGATTTAATAACCTATATATTTTTTCAAAGTCCTTACATCAACCAAAGTATCAATTGTTGGAAAAGATCCTGACTGATGTGCCTGATATTAACTATTACAAATTTAATGCTAGTGACAGTGTTATGCAACCAGACCAGGCTAAGCCGTATTCTGTATTTGTATTTGATGATGTATCTAGTGAAAATCATGATACTATTAGAAACTATTTTGCCATGGGAAGACATAATAATATTGATAGCATATATATCGGACAAACATATAGCAAAATTCCAAAACAACTAATTAGAGACAATGCAAATATTTTAGTTTTATTCAAACAAGACGATACAAACCTAAAACATATATACAACGATCATGTAAATGCTGATATGTCATTTGATAAATTCAAAGAGCTTTGTGGAAAAGCTTGGGCGGAAAAATATGGATTTTTGGTAATTATGAAAGATAAAGCTATAACAGATGGTCGTTACCGCATAGGTTTTGATAAATTTGTTTTAATACATTAATTAACAACATTATCGTCCAAGTCTCCATGGTGTAAACATGGTTAATCAGGAAAAGCTATTAAAAGAAATAAAATCACTTAGTGATTCTATTAGACATAAAAACAGAGCGTTAAGATTAGGAATAAGTGAAAGAGAGAAATTTCTGGAATCAACATTTAAACCTATTACTGAGCCATTAAAACAATTGGGGCAAAATGTTACACCTTCAACATTTAATTTTTCCGGAGATGCTATTTTACCCATTTCAAAATTTGAACAAAAAGAAGAATATGAAGGTGATACAAGTTTTACGCAACAAGGAGAAACAACTGAAGAAGAAAGCGAACTAGGTGAAGAAACGGATGTTTTAACAGAAAAAGAAGGTCTTTCTACAAGCGAAGAACAACAAGAAGAAGAAGAGCCTATTAATCCATCCAACTTGAGCAAATTGGGCTCGGATATTGCGTATAAAGGGCCGCTTGCAAGACAATTTGTATTAAAAATGTTACATTCTGCACAACCAACTCGAAAGTATCATACTTTTGGTGCTAGAATAGAAGAAAATGGCCTAATGATTGGAGATAGCAAGCTTGATGTAGACGAACATGACAATATTATTATAAATAATAAACAATACAAAGGTACAAAAGGATTGTTTGAACTTATTTTTAAACCGAAACCTAATAAATATACTAAAAAGGATTTAAACATTTTCAAACAAATATTGGAGGATACAAATGCGCATAAGAAAAATTATTCTAAAAATTTCAATGTTTATAGAAATAAATCAGAAAAATATAAAACTATTATTGCTAAACTTTTCCCACCAAAAAGAAGGGCACCCATAAAAAGAAAATCATTATCTTCTGCTGAAATAAATATTTTACATAAAAGGAGAAAAACAAATCAATCAAGTTTATCAGGAAAAGGATTATTGAAAAACTTGTATGATACTAATATAATATACTACAACGATATAAACAAATTGGTTGATAGAATGAAGTTGATATATGAAGCAAAACAAGCCGGACATAGCGGTTTAGAAAACGAATGGGTAGCTTTGGTCGGCGAATTGCGAAATCGAGGAGTAATCGCATAAAAATATGAGTATATAGAATACAAGCATAACCGATTAAACATTCAGTATAACCATGAGTGTGGATAAGTTTGGACGGTATTCCGAAACTGGAAGCAAATCAGGATCTTATGGAAAAAGAGGTGGTTTACCACTAACATCCGATGGAGATTATGATATAAGTAACAAACGTTTAAAGTTTGTAAATGATCCAAAAGATGATAATGATGCAGTAAATTTCAAAACTTTAAAAAGTGAAACATTACCTAGCTTAAAGTTTCAAAATGAAGTGTATAACGCTAATTTTTATAGAATTGCAAATCTTCCAAAACCAATAGATAAGAATGATTCGGTAAATAAAGAATATTTAATGTGGTACATAAACCAAACCTTAAGATATGATCCTAAAAGTAATAATAAAGCATATGATGCAAAGGATCTTAGAATAGCTAATATAGCAGATCCTGTTAATGATCAAGATTCAGTTACCAAAAAGTATTTACATTCAGTCATACCTGAAAAAACAGATAAATTTTCCTTTTACAACTTTGTAATACACGATATTGGAGACCCTAAAGATATGAATGATGCGGTAAACCTTCAATATGTTACAGATCATTGTATTACGCATGATATTAATACAATTGATTGCAAAAATAAAGTGTTAACTAACGTTAAGGAAGGAACTGCAAAATCACATGCAGCTACAATAAGTCAAATAATGAAATTAAAAGATAACAAATGGAATGCGGATGCAAAAATAATTACTAATGTTAAAAAAGGGTTGGATGAAACTGATGTAGCAACAGTTGGACAAGTTCCTGTAATAAAACAATATGAAGACGGTAAACAATACTTTGATTGCAAAGGGAAACCACTAATCAATGTTGCAGAAGGAATAAGAGACAGTGATGTAGTTACAGTAGCACAAATGCATGAGAAGGGAAACATATACTATAATCTTTTTCTAAGAAAAGATTTAAATAAGCAGTCTTTTTTTGTGAAGACTTGCGATTGACTAACTTAAAAGACCCTATTAATTTTACTGATGCTGTTAATGTAAATTACATTGTAAGACTCTTAAGTGTAGTATTATATGATATTTATAACACAATAAACCCCATAAAATCTGATCAAAAATTAAATTGGGTTAAAAAGAATGTTATGGAAAAATATTTTTTAAATAAGGAAACTGATACTTTAAGAACTTCTAAAGATGATGATGATGAAGAAGATACAATCCTTCCACAAAACTGGAAAAAAATTATTTACCCATAAACAAACATACTTATAAATAAACAATGTCAAAGGATAAGTGCATCATTCATTATAAAGCATTTATAAAATAAACAAGTATCGGCATTTCCATTCACTATAAAAGACCATGTTGAAAGTTCAACGCATCAGTCATAATCGACACGTTATAAAGAGAGGAAGAGGAATAGCATCAACAGCACTTTCTCTTATTACTAAGCCGGTTGGAGCTATAGTTAATAAAGCTATCGATTTATTACCTGTAGAACTACATTTACCAGGAGGTTATCAATATTGTGGTCCTGGAACAAAATTGAAAAAAAGACTTGCTAGAGGAGATCTTGGAATAAATAAACTTGATCAAGCCTGCAAACAACACGATATAGCATATTCAAAGTTTGCAGATACTAAAAATAGATCAATAGCGGATAGAGCACTTGCTGAAAAAGCTTGGCAAAGAGTAACATCCAGTGACGCTAGTATCGGTGAAAAAGCAGCAGCTTTAGCGGTATCAGCAGCAATGAAGGGTAAAACGATGTTTGGAGGTGGAAAGAAGAAAGGAGGTGGAAAAAGGAGGAGAAAACCTGCAAAGAAACGTGGAGGAAATATAAGAAGAAAACGACGATCCACCGCAGGTAAAAATAAAAAGAAACAAACAATATGGTCAATGATAAAAAAAGGAGGAGGATTATACCTAAGACCGTATCGTGTGTATTAAACAGAAAAAAACAATTACTAATTCAATTCCAAATAAAGAATTAACAGATAAAGAATTAATTACTTATGTTTCTTGTTTAAAAATTCCATTTTTTAGAGGAGTGTTTATGAAAGATGCATTACCTGTTAAAATATGGAAAAATGAAACCGGAATAGTAAATTTAGATAATAGTAAAGGATCAGGCACTCATTGGGTATGTTATAAGAAACTAGGATCAACTATTTACTACTTTGATAGTTTTGGTAATCTCCCACCACCAAAAGAACTACAATATTACTTTAAAACAGCTAAAAATGTACTATACAATTATAAAAGAGAGCAACCTGATGATACGGTAATCTGTGGACATTTATGTTTAGATTTTTTAACAAAAAGCGTTAGTCAACTTTAAGATGTCTTCCTATACAGTATCATTAACTGAAACTTCATCTACTTTGCGAAGTGTTCTTTTCCCTGCGTTACGTTTGGAAAAAGATAAATTATGGGAAGCCGCATTATTAGATATAACAACTTATAATTCTATTCCCAACGTTACTGAAAATGTTAATGACAAAATACATTATTACAAAACAAAAGATAAAAATACAAACAAATATTCAGATATACAAGTATTTAGTTTACCCACTGGAGCATATGAAATTGATGATATAAATGAAGCAATACAAAATCATATGGGAAAAGATAATATAACAATAAAAGGAAATAACAATACTATGAAAGCTGAAATTAAATGTAAATATTATATAGATTTTAGCAAAGAACATTCAATTGGTAGTTTATTAGGATTTCCTAAAACAACAAAAATTTTAGAACCTAATATTAACCATTCAGGTACTAGAACTGTGACAATAATGAAAGTTAACAGTATAGATGTTACATGTAATATTATACATGGTTCTTATAGAGATGGTGAAAATACTCATATATTGCACACATTTTATCCAACAGTCGCTCCGGGTTTTAAAATTGTGGAAAAGCCACAAAACTTGGTGTACCTACCATTAAACACCAGTTTTATTTCAGACATTGTGGTGAACATACTAGATCAAGACGGAAATCATATTGATTTTAGAGACGAACCTATAACTATACGAATACATATAAAATCAACCGTATAACAATGGGGTTATCATTTAAAAAGAAAGAGCTGACTGGTAAACAAGTCAGTAGCACGTCAGCTATAGAAGGATTAACAAGTGATAACATTCGTTTTCTAGAAGAAATTGGATTAAAACTTATTAATAATGGAAATATTGGATATAGCGCAGGGTCCGACATTCGACGAAACCTTATGGGAAAAGGAATATCATACGCACAACCCTTACGCTTCGTCAAAATTAAACAATAATGATGAAATTAGAATTCCCATACAACAACAAGATATTTATACACTTCCATGTGAAAGTTATTTGTATATCGAAGGAAGAGTAACAAAAAGGGATGGAACCACTGCAAGTACTGTTCCGTTCATAAATAACCCCATGGCATATTTGTTTGATGAAATAAGATATGAAATTTCCGGAGTTACAGTAGATTCAACAAAAAAGGTGGGAATTACAAGTACATTAAAAGGATTAGCATCTTTAACACCGAGTGAAAAAAATATGCTGGCCGCCGCAGGATGGGTAGCACCCGATTCCAGTACAATTACTCCAAACACTTCAGGCAATTTTGACTTTTACATTCCTTTAAGATTACTTTTAGGCTTTACCGAAGATTACCGAAAAATAATAATAAACGTAAAACAAGAATTAGTTTTGTTAAGATCATCAAACGACAAAGATATTATTCAAGCAACTGATGGAACAACGGAAGCTACTTTAGAATGGAAAATGCAATTAGACAAGATTGTTTGGAGAGTACCGCATGTACGGTTAAACGATCAGAATAGAATTTCATTATTGAGAACTTTAAAATCTGATCGTGATATCGTAATACCATTTAGAAGTTGGGAGTTTCATGAATATCCGGTTTTACCGGAAACACAACGTCATACATGGACTGTAAAAACTTCTACTCATTTGGAAAAAGCAAGATATGTAATATTTGGATTACAAACAAAAAGAAGAAATGAAATAACTAAACATGCTGGTGAATTTGATCATTGCAAACTTACAAATTTTAAGGTGTTTCTAAACTCGCAATTCTTTCCATACGACAACTTCAACATAAACTTTACAAAAGACCGGTTTAGTGTTTTGTACGATATGTATGCAAGATTCCAAAATTCATATTATGGAAAAACAAACACACCTTTATTAACGCCAAACCAATTTAAATCTAACCATCCGATTGTTGCAGTTGATTGTTCCAAACAAAATGAATCTGTAAAATCTTCCAGTGTAGATATAAAAATAGAAATGGAATTTGAACAAAATGTACCCAAAGATACATCTGCTTATTGTTTAATTTTACATGATAAAATTGTTACATATACACCTTTAACCGGTATTGTAAAAGCAGTGTTGTAAAATGAAAAGAAAAAAAATACCCCCCACCACTCGGCTATAAAAGCAGGAGCGGGAACGCAAATTGTTTAGTTGACTGTCTACAGTTGTATGGGTAACATCGTCTACAGCATTATAAACAAAATGAGTTCTTTATCAGTTGTACAAGGCGTTTCCGAAACAACACCTTTATTGGAAAATGATGATGATAAACATTTTGAAGAAAATGTTGTAAAAGAAATTGATGAGTTTTTAAAGTTTGGAAAACAAAATAAAAAGTTGGAAAATAATAAAACAAACGTAAGAAAGAAAAGAAAACTTGAAGAAAATATTCCACCAAACATTTTAACTGAAGTTTTCCTTCGCATCTTTTATCCTATTTCATCTTGCATGAGTAAAAGTGTGTCGATAGGATTGGTAAAATCATTAGACTACTCTCCCGCAGTAATACTAAGCCATGGTACAAAGATGGTTTTATTTTCAGAAAATGCTTGGGATTCCTTTTTAAAACATCTACATCTTATTGAATGTTATTTAGCCAACAGTTTCTTTGGAAGAAAAACTAACATTCGACTTTTGGATTGTGACAATGAAATTGATATTATTAAACATCGTGGCCAACAACAAGTAACAATTAGAGACTCGTCACAATTTGAAAATAAAATTCTACTAACACGTGAAGAATTCTACATTTTAAACTATGCAACATCACCTATCACTAGATATATGAAACAATTGGTATTTTCAAGCTCTGTTATTAAGGAATATCTGGTAGATGCATGCGAAAAACAACCTGACAGCACTTTACAATACGGACCAATAGATACATCCATTTTTAATAGAATACCTCACGAAGTGGAAATGTGGAGGCAGTTGAGAAACTTTGAACCTTTTACTGAAATCGCAACGGAAGCTATAGAAGAAGAAACCAACAACAACAACAATACAGAAGAAGAAACCAACAACAACAATACAGAAGAAGAAACTTTGGTAGTTTAAAAAAACTACAATGTAGTTTAACAAAAGAATAAACCGTGGGGTAGGCCTACTGGGGACGGTGCCCACGTTAAACATACACCAACGCGCCTACAACTGTACGGCCTGGTTTATATATCTAACCTACCGTGGTGTGGAAAACAGTTAATCACCAGACATCGTGATGAGCGGACTGGATGAAGAAATGGCAGCAAAACCTTGTGTAATTGAATTTCAAGCATTTCGCGGAAACGATGATAGATTTATTATAAAAGAATTGGTGATTTTAGATTTGCTCACACAAGTAGCATACCCGTTTTTATTTGAAGCACCGTGTTCTATCCATGCACTAAAGTCAAAAGCTAAAATAACAAACAGATGGTTAACAAACAATTTTCATCATATACATTGGTTTGAAGGTTTTCTACCGTACAACAATGTACACAAAATTATGTTTCATTTCTGTAAACAATTTACGCACATATACACCAGAGGATTGGAAAAAAGAAGTTGGATACAACAGTACACAAACAAAGACGTTTTAAGCATAAAAATGGACAAATCCTTTCATTGTGATGTTAGAAATATTTGTGTTTCTACAAAAGATCCGAAACACAACCAATCTCAATGCGCATTACAAAACGCATATCACTTGGCTGCTTACTTACAAGAAAAAGAAGAATGTGGTGGGGGTTACGAAGGTTATAAATACGAGGAAGCAACACACCCCGAGTATCACTCCAACTCCATACTCCGAACAGACAACATCTCCAGTGAAGAACATGGCATCACAACAGTTTCTCCAATGTTTAGTTGAACAATTCAACTTACATTCAAAATCAAATACTCTAATTATCAAGAAATGTTCAGAATTAAAAGAACAGAAACATTATATTGTTCATGAAATGAAAAAAGTTGATACAACGCATGGAGACGCAGTCGTCGCATCTTTATCCGATGCACCATATACACCAGGTGATGAACCAAAGTTTCAAGTATATCTTCCAAAACGATTCGTCCAGTTGCTGCAAAATGAAGATCTGCGGGAAATTCAGCCAGGATCATTATATTTGGTGTCACACGGAATGAGCGGAAACAACTCTACGGAACTTACTCTGCACATCGCACAAAAATAACATTGTAAATATTGTAAAAAAATGTTTTAAATAAAAAGATAAAAAACAACATATCAGTATATGTTTTTATATACTGATATGTTGTATTTTTTTTTTAAACTCAAACGGATGACCTTGAACTTTTAATCGATGGTATTATTCGATTATTTTATTCGATTGTTTTATTCGAATACTTTATATAAATTCGAAACTTTAACGTTGAGAGGCTCAGTTCTGTTTAAGACAAGCTACAACCAACATGTCATCCAAAAGAAATAATCTAACACTTATAACTTATTGTTGTAAAGAAAAATGTTTTAAAATACCTGAAGATCAAGTTGACGGAAAAGCTTGTACAAAATGTAATTCTTTCTGCTACTGTAAATGTAGTTGCAAAACATATCAAAAGAACCGGTTGGATAAACTAGAAGAATTGCAACATCGGCTCGGTCTACTGTGGCAACGATTAAATTCAAAGTGATTTAACAAACACTTGTCATTACCCCCACCACTACCCCCACTACCATCGGAGGTACCCGCAGCACCGGCTTTGCAATAGTCATTCCTGCTACACCTCTCGTCGAGTAAACAACTCTAGTCATGTCTCTCAACATTCGCGGGATTCACTACAACACTATCAATCTTACAACCTACAAGGATTTGGAAATTTTTAGTGAAGAACTAAAACAACTTATAACCACTGGGTTCGGTTTATCTTTGGAACTTTATGCAACAAACAATCAAAACGAAAAGAATGTATTTTTGCCAACTTACAACAACAACAAAAAGAATGAAAATAAGCAAGAAATTTCACCACCGACAACAACTTACTTTTCAAATTTGGGAGCAAACTTTTCAACCTTAATGTAAAATATAAAAAAAATATCTTGCATTTTCGGATCTTCCGAAAATGCAAGATCTTTTTAAAAACATCCTCACCTGACCTTGACCCATTTCCGGCCATTTAAAGTTTAAATACCCAGCACAGCCGGGCATTTAAACTTTAAATGCCCACCCTACACGTCACAGCTACGTCACAGCCTCTGACGTCACCAGACCGGATGTAGCTGTCACTTTTGATTAATGCGTTTTGGCCCAGAAGCCCCACTATTGCACTACTTTATTTATTTATTTGAAATGCTACAAAACAGATAACATCCAATTACATTGTAGCATATATAACTAGTCAGTACAAATTATTGCAGCATACAAATGGGACATATACAAAAACACAATACATAGTAAACAATATACATAATACAGCACCACTTACTTATTATTCATTATAAAACTAAAAAGAAGAAAAAAACAAATTCAGATAAATTCGATTGGGAAAAATAATACTAATGTTTAAGTTATAACAACAGAATTAATTTACTAAGATAAGCGTTATCACAACTAAACTAAATTTGAAAGAGGGTTATTTTCTTTAAATGTTAACTTTAAATGTTAGGCCCTAAGTAATTTGCGTTTATAGGAGGTCAAGGTCAAAGTAAACATATCGGCATGTTCGAAAAGAGTATTTTGTAGCCGCATCATTACATTAATAGGAGAATGAGTGCCAAGAGTAGTATTTGCAAAATGCGGACTAAAGAGTTGCCTGACATTGGACGTGCGACGAGGCACGAGGAAACGGAGCCGAGACAGCAGTAAACTGTCATCCACAACCCCGTTAACAAGCTTGTACAAGAAGATCAGCATCGCCATATCACGACGCCTGCTTAAATTCTCCATTTCAAACACAGATAATAGGTCATTATATGAAACTTGAAACGTGTATATGCCAGTCAACTTGAAGTATAAAAATCTTAAAACCCTGACTTGGATTTGTTCGATTAGTTGAATAAGATAAACCTGATAGGGATACCAAACCATGCAACCGAACTTTCGATCTCACAAGAGAAAAATAAATCAGTTTCAAGGAGTGGATATTTTAAAGAAAACTACCAGATCTACAAATGAATCCTAAATTCCTGTAAGCAGAATTACAAATGTCAATAATATGACCAGAAAACAGAAACTTTTCATCAAAAATAACACCCAGGTCCCGGATCTTAGAACAAGACTTTAGAAGGTTGTTATCTATTGTATACTGAAAATGTAAAAGATTGCTAGTTCTCCTGGAATACCTAACCACCATACATTTGTCAACATTGAAACTTAGACCAGTACGAGTCCAGACAGCAATACGATTTAGGTCATCTTGAAGTAGCCTACAATCATCAATGGTGTCAATTTCACGGAAAATTTTCATATCATCCGCATACAGCAAAATTCTGCTATCTTTAACACAGTGAACAATATCGTTGATATAAATGATGAACAACAATGGGCCAAGGTTTTACCCCTGTGGAGCGCCAGATGGAACGTGAAACTCGCTAGAAAGAAACCCATTGTAATTCACAATCGGCCTTCTATTATGAAGATAGGACGAAAAAAGCCTGATACCATTATCTGATAGCCCATAAAAGTTTAATTTTTCCAACAACTGCAAATGATTTACCCTATCAAATGCTTTCGAGAAGTCAGTGTATACAACATCAACCTGTCCTCCTCTATCTAACGATGAAAGGCAAAAATCCGCGAACTGAAGAAGATTGGTATTTATAGATCTACCTGGGAAAAAACCATGTTGGAAAGGTGTAATGAATGATCTGACGCGGGAGAAAAGTCTTTTGTACAAAATACTCTCAAACAGCTTTGCAGGTGTGGATAAAATGGCAACTGGTCTATAATTCTTTATGTCTTGCCTCTGGCCTTTTTTGAAGATCGGCGTAACCTTGGTTAGTTTTCAGCAGTCTGGAAAAGTTTTCAATTTTATAGATAGATTAAATAAATGAAGAAGGGGTTTCACTAGAATTTCAGAGCAGCCCTTAAAGATATAAGAGGGAATACAATCGGGGCCAAAAGACCGTTTTGACTTGAGTTTTTTCAAAGCAGACACCAATTCGCTTTCAGAAATACATTCTAAGTTAAGACATTCAACATTATTGAGAATGGGAGAAGAAAGAGCGCACTGGGCCAGCTGATTACAATCAAGAGCGGAAGGTAAATAAACAGATTGAAAATATTTCGCAAATGCCTCCGTTATCGCATCTCCTCCCTCCACCTCCCCGCCATCCAGTGTCATTGTAGCCACGCGACCTTGACTCGACCTTAACCTCCTAACCACGCTCCAAAATGACAAGAGATTGTTTACTACATTGTCTTCAAGATTTGTCGTAAAATTTAAATAATATTCCTTAATAGATAACTTTGTTTCAGATATAATTAATTTGTATTCTTGAAAATATTGTTCACCTTTATACTTTTTATATTTCCTACGCACTGTTTCCTTTCTACGAATGGCTTTTATTGTCTAAAGAGAAAACCAAACTGGATATTTAGATTTAAAACTACGGGTGAGAGGTACATGTAAATCAAGTTTTGAATACAATAAATTATAAAACATTTCTACGCTCTCATTAATATTACTATTATTCAAAACTCCATTCCATTCAATATTTTTAAACGCATTATATAATTCTAAGTAATTTCCTTTTTTGAAGTTATAAGAACCTTTACTTGCAGTACTAGGCAAGCCATTATTTTTATTGTCTTTTATAGAATATTTACAACTAATACCTAAAGCTGGATGATATTTGTCTAAATTTACAAAAGCATCCTCCTCATAAACATCCAGATCCGAAATATCAGTTAATACCAAATCAAGAGTTTTCCCATTAGAGTTGAAGCGACATAAACGTTCTAAGCGACATAAACTTTGTTTCGAATTACCAAGCGTTGAAAGTTGAATTAAAAAATTTGTGTTTTTTAAGGTGAAAAAACATACAGATGGCAAAATTTCACTTCCTAGTAAAATTTTGTGGACTATGGCATTGCTGTAGATAATTCAATTAATCAATATGTGAATATATTGATTTTCCCTCACCAAAGTAAAAATTTCCTGACTTTTCACTGGCTTTTCCATACAATTTTAATTTCCCTTTTCCCAGTTTCCCCTATTTTCTCTGTTGCTAGACACCCTATACCAAGAAGGGTTGAATTGGTTGTCCAGCAGCCCTTGGCTCGTCTTCATTTGGATCAGTGCCTTCCTAAATAAGCAATAAAGAATTAATAACAAATAAATAAAACATTGCAGTAGTGTTCAGAATTATGTAAAAGAGGGGCACATTTTATTAAATTACATGAAAAAATAATGTTCAGGGGCAAAACTTGTTTTACTAATCAGTGTTAGCAAATATCCCCTTAGGTCAAAATCAAAACATTAATTCACCATCACCAACAACAGATTTCAAACAAAGAATTACAGTGTTCTCCTCAGGCCATACCAAGTCTGCCGCTAAATTATACTGATGTCTTAGCCGAAACATACTAGATTGTTCAGAAATATCCCCGTTGCAGCAGACGTGCATACTCAGCGAATTCAAAATGCAAAATAACATAGTTGAAGCTAACACAGCGAGATTTGACATGTTTTTTAAGCTCCATAAGAATAACATGGGGAATGAGTATGCAGGTTTGCTGCCACTCAAAATGGATATACTGTATAGGGGATTTTAGACTATTAATCATTAGTTCTCATCTAGATGAAGCCACAAACCAAGTTTTATCAAGATTATGTTAAGAGATAAGCAAAATATAGAATTCTACTTATTTCCCATAAGGTTAACATTGGGACAACGTACTGTGTTTACCACTTTCAATATCTCGGTAACCAATGGACATCGAGCAGTAATTCAAAATACTAAGGGCCTGTTTTCGTTGGAGCGACTGGTTTTCAGCCGCTCCGCGATTTTTCTCTCGCAGTTGATGCAACGCCACACCAGCGTCCACTGCTTTAGTCCAGTACGAGTCGTAGAAGCACTGGAACTTTGTAATTTGTATTTGTAATCCTACCAGCTAATATTATAAATCTAAATGTTCGTAAACATATATATTTCATTATTTGTTTGTATATGATTCCATCACGCCTAAGTTACCGATAAATTTACGATTCGCGCAATTTATCTCCAGTTATGGTTAGGGCAGCTTGGATGAAAAAATTACAGTATAAACACTGTTTGAAAGTAAAAATAAATAACTTGTAACATGTAATGAGCCTAATTTGCACAGGGGTAAGAATTGGCTCATTGGGCCTAGTCATGGGACCAGTAGGCCTAGGCCTACCTAGCCTATGTCCAGCCTATGGAGGGAGTGTTGGCAATCAGTATAAACACTGCTATTTCCCTAACTTAAACCCTTTGAGTGATTAAGTAACTCACGGTGTTGGGGTGGATGTTTATAACCCTAATTATCACCATCGGAAGGCTAACCTAGTCGGTCCCATAACTGCCAACTCCGATCGCCGGTTTTGATGTGGAAAGCAAAGTGTTGAGGCGTATAACGGCGACTATAATCTAATATAAACACTTAGTTGGACACGTAATTAGATCTTTTCCTTGGGAAACGTAATATTTGCGAACGGAACTACGGTTGTTGTTGTTGTGAACAACATAACCTAAAAGACGTCGTCACGACTCTGTGAGTTGAGCAGACGGTGACAGGTGACAGAGCCTGCGCTGCTTCTTCTTTTCGCCGAGCGCGCAAATAAGCTGTTTTTCTGGCAGAGACCGAAAAACAGTGGCCCCGGATATAGCTTTTTTTTAGCTTGTAACCAGCCGCTTTATCAACTGCAAAAAAGGCTGGTGAGTCATCACCGGAAGGGGTGAGCACATGGTGTGCTGATAACCCCTCGATCGACACTTGTGGCAGCGCTTCGGAAGTGACCGGTCCGTAATTCGAGTTCTGTTCTTGTGCGAATTCGTCCCCGGGACACTACGCTAAGTGCCGTAGCATTCGACGTCTTCCAATACATTTTGTATTAAAGGTACGTCAGCGTCATTCCTGAATTTAAGTTAATAAGACGATCTGTAAACTTTTCTGAAAGTTGATCGTGTCGCAGGATAGGGTTCCGAGACCTATCCTGCTCGTCTCTTGGCTGTAACCAAGACTAGTTAAATTAATTATCTTGGTGCCGATTATAATTTAGTTTTCCTTTTGGGATAGGCTATTTTCCAAATTTTGTGTAACCAAGTTGGAGTAATTGGTGATTTTACGGGTTTAATTCCTAGATTTTCCTGCTGTTGTAACAGGCTTAGTCTTGTTCAAACCTGCTGTGCAACAGGAGTGTAAGGTCTGTCCTGCTCCTGTAATTACTGGTCGCTAGTGAAATAGTTTAATGTTGTTTCTTGATTAGGGTAAACATTAACTATGGGTAACTAGTGTTAACTCTGAACATCTCACAGAGCTAGGGAAAACAGCAGAGGGCATTTTACTTAGAAGGTGTTTCCAGATTTAGTCTGTCCTAAGTTGAATGTCATCTAGGTTGAATATAATTGAGCTCTCATATCTGAATATCTGATAACTACTGTGATTTCGATCCTCGACCCCTGGAATTATCCCAGCGACCGAGCTGAGCGATTCCAAGGCCTCTGACAACCCGTGACGTGATTTCCTGCGGTTCGGTGTACTAGTGTAACCGATCATCTTTTCTCTTACCAGGAAATATCCGTCACAAACATATACAGGATGTTTTCAAAAAACCTTTCAGGACTTCGGGATTTGGTTACTTAAATCAAAACTAAGAAAAAAGTTTCTGTAAAGATGGGTCCTAAAATGCTCGGTTATCCGTCTATCGGTATGTAGCTTATGTGTTTTTAACATGATTTTGTATAACTTTGGAACCACTGAAGATATTAACTTCAGAATTGGTGCGTATTTTTTAAGTATTAGGACCTATTTAGGTGCGGAGTATCAATTTTCAACTTTGTACCATTTAAAAGTGGGAGTCATTTTTATATTTTAAAACTTATCATCTTAAAAACCGTAAATTTTACGAAAATTGTACAAGGGACAAAAAGGTAGTGCAGTTTTATTTCCTAAAAAGCCATATACAGATTATTGAGATCGAACCACAATTAATGGAGTTATTGCAATTTTTATACGAAGATTTGCCGTAACTGCTATAACAAGCATGTATTTTGTTAGAACAATTTAAATAACTCCGTTAAATGTGGGTTGATCTTAATAAACTTTAAATTAAAAATTCATTTTTCTAGAATCCTCAACAATCATAGTAAACTATAATTAACAGGATTGTGCACATCTTCAAGAAAGTAGGCTACTTTTCTAACTGGGTGCGCAGATTTTCCCTACACAACATACAAACTGAGGAAAAAGGATAAGGCCTACAAAATCATCCTTGCTTATTAATAGGTAAATTTCTAAAATAGTCACAGTTCAATCAGCTGATCGGCATGTTTGGGATCAACCAAAACTTTTTAGGTTAATGTCGCAAAAACGCCCAGCGCACGCGGTATGCTACTGCACGCTTCTGCGCATATAGTCGCAGCGGCTGAGAGTCGCTACACTGGTCCCCCGGGCAGTGTAGCGATTGCAGCCGCAGCGACTCTTGCGACAGTCGCTCCAACGAAAACAGAACAACGCAAAACTCATAAGAGCAGTGCCCCACGATGATCGCGGAGCGTCACACGCGGCACGTCAGTTGCAAGAATCACTCCAACGAAAACGGTCCATAAATTGTTTGTTTTTTAGCTGAGCTCAATGGTGCCAACAAAAATTCGATAAATTTTATTTTTCTATGTAAAAAACTCAAACCCCATTTTTGGGGGGTATATCCCCCTTTACCCCCACTTCCGGTGGCCCGTTCGGGCTGGTTCACAAACTCGTCCGAGTGATTACCACTTAACACGTTTGTACCAGATTTCATTAAGATCGGACCATATTTACGACCGCTGTCGTGTTAACAGACATATATATATATATATATATATATATATATATATATATATTCAAACGAATGGTGGTTTTTGCTTCTGGGGGCCCCAAAACGAAAAGTTATCATGGTCTGGGGCTTAGGTCTTACCATGAGTACTACGGTAACAGCTTCTTCCCTATAAAGGGGAAATTCGTTAAAAATTATGAATTATTTAGAAATAAATACTTTCATTGTAACTTTAAACCTTATCTTCCATAAAAGTGTAAACATGAATTTTTTTAATTTCACTAGCAGCTTGCGTCACTAGTGACTTAAGTACGGCACTCTGTGGTTGAACATTAGAACCATTTGAAATCACAACCACCTGTTTTCATGTAAATACTGTTTCCTACTTATCTAGGCTGGGGTAGATATGCTCCGGACAAAAATCAAGAAATTTGCTGTTTATCACATATGATTTCGTTAACATACATTTTAAAGAATAAATTTTCCCTAATACTTCAATCATTGTTTGCTTCTGACGCTGAGAATTGAGTGAAAATTTTTTATCGTGCCCTTTAATGTCCCTGGCCTCTTATTTCTTTCGTAGATACTGGTTTTTTAGTATCGTATTATATGTTTTAATATTTTTTGCGACGGGGGCAACATTTTGCAAATATTTATTTGGTTGTTAATGGGTTCTAGGTATTTTTTCCATATCTAAAAAGTCACGAATGTCACGACCGTAACTTGTCCCTAGGGTCCATTCTTCAACTATCATGCTATTTTTAAAACAATTATGCGTGCTTAAATAAATAATGCTATTTTTTATTATATCATCTCTAGTTATTAAACTTACAAAAAAGAGTATTTAATAATTGTTTATTTGTTGCAAACTGAGTATTACGACAAAATAAGTCTGTCCCTCGATTTTAAGTCCCGACCGTAACGGCAAAATTTGGAACTTTGGAACACGACAGTGGCGAGCCTAGTGGCGATAGAGTCAGTTGGTTTGAAGAGACAGATGTGAACGGGAGTGTTTTACGTTGTTCCAGAGATTTTTCTTTGTTTTTGAACTTATCAAGGTTGATAAAAGTAATTTTGTGTTTTTGGTAATTTTGATGTGTTCAAGACCGTAATAGTCGTTTGTTACAATATACATGGTGTTAATTTTTGTTGACATGATATTTTAATTGCTACGGCAACCTAGAAGTCCACTTTGTCTTCACAAACACGAGGTGCAGAACTACCACCAGAACAGGGACAAATACTTGTAATGTCACTGACCGTATTTGTCACGACCGAAACCATTTTTGTCACGACCATATCGATTGTACGGGGGTACGGTCGTGACAATAATTATAAATTTCGTTGTAAATTGCACTATTCGGTTGAAGTGAAAGACAATTTTATCTTATAACAGTACAATTGAAGGATTTATGAAAAAGTAAAATTGTAGTTTTTGAAATATGTAAATATTGAAGTTAATGGTTATATTTTATTATAAATTTTTGTGGAATAGAGTACAGTCAACTCCCAAATAACCAGGGTATTGGCCCATTAAAGTGCCAAGGATAATTTAAAATGATAATTTAAAACAAAAGCATTAAATAAATGGAGTAAATCGACCGGCGATTCTCGTTTGTCCCAGACCGTACCCCTTGTCCCTGACCGTATCTATCATGATTTGGGTTATAAAAAGTACAAAAATTGATATATCATCACGTAAATCTATAATCACACACAAAACAGACGCCCCTATGAGGACATAAAGGTTTTTCATATAACAGGAACGACTGCTTGGAGCTAGACAAACTTTAAGAGATTTTTTTGCTTTTTTCGATTTTTTTAGTTTTTTGAATTTTTTTTAGAAATACCAAATTTACTAAAGGCTTAATGAGCTGTTTATTGCAATATTGGCCTTAAACTAAATCTATTTACAGCAAATCATATTTATCAAACCACATTAAATATTTTTAATCTTCATTTTTATGTTGGTTACGGTCAGTGACAAAAATTCGTGTTCTTTCATGAAAGATGCTGTATCATTGAATATACACACAAGATTTTGGGTTACCTTGGCTAATCTATGAATCTTCAAATGTCAATCGATAAAAAAATCAAAAACATTTTGAAAAAAATAAAAAAATTTCGCAAATGTTTTTCCTAAAAGGGCACGATAAAAAAATTTCACTCAATTACCAACACATACTTTGTATTGACAAACTTGGTATCTGACTGTTGTATGTTTTTTTAAGATTACAAGCAAAAGTACAAGTGGTTAAGTTATACTAATTAAAAAAATTAATTTGTAAAATTCTTTGGAGAATTCATTGGGACTGAAATAAATAAACTCACTTACTGGCTTGAACACAACAAGATCTCGCTTTGATTGGCCGTTTCTCTTTCTCAGTTGATTCGTCATCGTTGACCTAAAACATTTATTTATTCTAATTATAAAAGTAATATTTAATAATCCTTAAAAGTGTACTTTACTATCAAATTTGGTAAGTCAGTGTTAATAAGCTACACAGTCAACGTACAAAACCAATCATCTAAAAATGTCCTTCATATGGACACAGCTCCACCATGACTTGAATGCAAGAGGGATAGGCTGTCCTATTGGCAATGACTATCCTATCACAAACTCAAAGGTTAGGATTAGGAATGGCAAACACGTTTACTCCACTGGCATTCAAGGCTTGGTGTAGCAGTAAATTTATTATTACTTTCACATAAGAAGTGAATATGAGATTAAAAATGTAAATTACATAAAAATTAAAATTGAAAAGTAGGCCTATATGAAATAGTATTTTTACTACAGTACACTCCCGACTATCCGAGGTCTTCGGGATCAAGGGCTACCTCGGATAACACAAAGCTATGATAATACGGAATTTACATGTGTTCTGAGGTTGGGCTCTAATAAGACCCACTTCAAAATTTTTTATTAGATATAGTATTTTTACCAATAGATACGACAATGAAAGTCTTTTCGAGCTGCAAATAATAGATTTTTAAATAAACATACTTGTTCCACGCATTATTTTAACGGTTAGTAAGAAAATAAAAACATATATTTAAGCTTAGAGCTGCCTCGGATAACCTGGAGTCTCGGATCACCGGGGCTCAGATAATCGAGAGTATACTGTACACGACAAGACTGAAGGATATTAAAAAAAAACAGCAAATCCTGAAATAAACAATAATAATAACATCAATGAATGCTCGATGATCAGATGCCGCGTCATTTAGATCCACAGTCAAAAAGAAGACTATAAATAGATACAGAGAACATGTAGATGTTCTATACATTCTCTGTGCTAAAGAGCAGTTGGGGCGCACTCTGTAGTGGCCGATTCACCAAATCTAGCCGAGTGGTGGCGAATGTGAGAATGTGCGGGGCTAGTTCGCCACCGCTTGGAATGATATGGAGTCGAATAATCAATATAGTCATTCGATAATTTCAGTTTCAAGTCATGAATACCCTATTTAAGGGGCAAAAAACGGTGCCATGGATTATGTGGGGATTTTTAAAGAAACTGCCGTGTAAAAGCGGGGATTTTCCAAACTCACGGTGGGTAAAATCTCACGGCCAGTTTGGCAACACTGGCGAAAACAGACGTCTCGAAAACGGTGATGCGAAATATAGTTTGAGGTTATGTTGTTCGATTAAGTTGTTTTGGTTTGATGACATGTGCGATAACTTAATTTCATGTGATGAAAATGCTAAAAGGAAAATAATTTTGCTACAAGTCTCAAAGAGCTTGTAGCATTTTTGCTCAAAGAATTTTTTTCCCAGCTTAAACCCTGCATTTTGGTATGAGTTTCATTGATAAATTCAATTTTAATCCTGAATATTGAATATTATGAGCCTATTTATATTATTTGGTCGGGTCATTCCATGTCAAACCAACAAGGCACTCAACCTGTAATGTAACAACAAGACTCACAAAAATTAATGCCTTAAAAGTCATAAAAATTTTTAAAAAATCAAAAAACACCAACTCAACAATTTTTTGAGTTTTACCAAAACAATTTTTCTACCTAAAGTGTTCAATTTGGGTATATCAAATTAAAGCCCATGATACCCTCTTTAAAATGAGCTATCTCTCAGCTCTCTAGTACTAATATAACTATAGTTTTGGCAGATTTTAGATTTAGGCGCACGTTAAAAATCAGGGCATTTTGTGATTTTTGAAATTTTATAACTGAAAAAATATGAGAGTTAGAATTTTTTTAAAGTTATATTTGTGTTCAGGATGTTCAAAAGTATAAATAAACAAAGTTTCAACCAAATCTGAGATAGTCAAGTTGAAAACTATTTTTTATTGGTTGATTTCATATGGAATGACCCGGTTCATGACAAAATCCTTTGTAAACTAGGCCTAACCTTCTAGAACCGCTGCAGCCTCAGAGGATATTCCCTTTTCAATCAGAAAATTCTTTAAAAGGGCTGGGCTAAGGTCATGGAAGTCAATGGCCGGGCGCTCAATTCCTCCTCCTCCATATGTCCTGTAAAAAGCCGTTAAAAATCAACCAATGATTTCTGATAAAACATGTATTAAATTTGTCTGTTCTTAAAATATTACATCTCAAACTTACTTGGCGAGATGACAAATATTTATAACTGTGTAGGCTAAGTTTAACTTAATCGTAAAAAAAATTGGGTACCGGTACACAAATTTAGTAAGCGAAAATTGTATTACACACAAAAACTATTTTTTTTTCAAATGATTAGAATCTGCACTATGAAATATACTTCACCTACATGAAGGAAAAAACATTAGGCCCCTAATTATTATTTTTGTAATGTTTACAAGCCTACAGTGTCCAAGTATCCCGTGCGTCACAAATGCGTGTTTAATTAACCACAATGTTTCAATGTACTTTAGGCCGAGGCCTACCGGTATATTGTTTTGTATTTCAATTTTTTAAGTGACATTATGAAATGAAATGAAATGAAATCAGTTTATTTCCAAGAAATACAATGAAATATTACATTTTACAAAAGAGGTTGGTTGAATGAAAAATCAAATACAATTTATTTGATATAGGCTATTGATTGTTAAAACTTCGATATTTGCATTCGATAGTATGGTAGCCCAGACAATAAACTGCACCCATTAATGCATTAATAATCAAAACATAGGTAGGCCTACATAACAAACACCACAACACTCAACCAAGTTGATGATTTAAATATGGCTTATTTCACATTGTACGTCTTGCGCTACAGAGCACTTCGAACAAAAAGTTATCGATATATATCGATAGAAACAATCAAGTTACCTACATATGGTGGAGACGAATAGGCCTATCGAAGGTTTGTCAAGTTCTGTTTGTTTATATCAAAGTAAGACTTCTCGGTAGGTTCTTCGGTATTATTTTGTTTTAAATTAGGGTTTAAAACAAAATCTAATTGTCTGCTAAAAGAACAAACGGTAGAAGATCACAAAGGCCTACGGAACTCATGCCGATAATATGCGTTATTTGCAGCAGACTTGATTTGGAGGAAGGTATACATTTCCTAATAATCGGCTAAAGGTGATTTGCCAAGGCTAATTAACTCAAGCTTAGGTCGGCGCAGCTATAGTGGTGTGGAAGTTACCGAGTGTAGGCTAAAATTGGTCTAGGCCTATGATTGAAAAAGCCAAAGTTAGCCCAAATCATTACTTTAATTTATACTGTGTACAGCTTGCAAATACTAGTTATATTAGTGAAATAACCTTCACAATACTTTGGCACACTGAAAATCAATGCTATTACAGCTAAGTACCTCAACCAACCTGGGCTTGACCAAGGCCAAACTAAACCTCACTGGCATTTATGAACTACAATTGTGACTCTTTGAAACCGTTGTCGTGGACAACTGGTACCTAATCTCTATGACTGACATTAAAACCCCTATTATGTAACGGCCAAGGCATATTCAACGAGCTAAACATAACCTAAATTTCATTCTCCTCCACCCTTACAGACTAGCCTATTGTTAATCTTTAAATTATGTAAGCTTCCTTAACATTAACCAAGTAACCAATTAAAGCAATGTGTTTTCTGCTTACCTGTATGTATTTTGTATCCTTTTCTAGATGCCACAAGAACTTTAAATTAACGAAAATTAACCACTGGGCATAATTACATAACCTCCTTGGGCATAATCGATAAAATCAAAGATGGCGACTGTAAAGCGTCGTCGCGTCGGGGCGATCCCAGTTTTTCGCTCTTTTTGGGAGTGAAATCCCACTTTTTCCTTATAAGTCTGTGTATTTACCACTGTCTTTTTCAAGTACGTTGAACGTAGAATGGAGAACATAGTTATATACTCTAATGCACGTTTACCTTTCAATACAGGCCTTATAAGAGATTGCACGAAACAACGCAATCGACACTATATATTTGGGAGTATGGAATACCTTCCTAATTATTTTGTTATGTATAATAAAAATGAATTGATAAAAATTTTAGTTGAACAAATTTAATTTTATACGAATTAATTCTATTTACATGCCTTGTGTTCTGATCCCAAAAACTCACACAGTTGCTAAGGACAACAAAAACAAATAAAGTACGGTAAAACATAATTATTTACAAAATTCTCTTCAGATCAACTATCAGCTGTTTAACATAAAAGAAAGAAAATATGAAATATGAAACATTTAGTTAGTCACTACAGGACCCCCCTACCAGTGATTTGCGTGAATCACGATACAAAACCCTGGAAACGAACAGGGAAACGAACTTTTCTTCCGGAACTTGTAGTCTTCATAGCAGATTTCAGATTTGATGAATCATTCGACGTCGACTTGTCACGTGTCCTCAAGATAGGAGAAGGTCCAAGGGTAGGATTGTTTGTTTCCGTTGAGTCGTGAGATGCCAAAAGGTAGGCCGGTTTAAGACGGTCCATCGACAATGTCACGTCAGAACCCTGCATCTGCACAACTGCGGTCTTGTCGGATCTACTGATGACAGGGTAAGGGCCTGTGTATGGTGGATCAAGTGATCCTTTGGAGACATCCGTACGTACGAAGACGTGAGAACAAGTCGCTAGGTCCTTGAACACGAAAGGTGCCTTACTACCATGTCTTGTTCCACTGACAGGGCGAAGATCATTAAAATGTCGCCGAAGATCCTTAGGATCCAGCTGGTGATCGGTTCGGCCAGGTGCGAGGAATTCTCCCGGCAGTCTAAGTGATTGACCATAAACCAGTTCGGCAGAAGACGCTTGCAGATCCTCTCGCCAAGCAGATCTTACGCCCAGTAGGATTACTGGGAGCACTTCTGTCCAGCGACCAGTAGCATGACATCTGATGGCAGCTTTAAGTTGTCGATGGAAACGTTCCACTAGACCATTCGCTGCTGGATGATAGGCAGTCGTCCTCAGACGAGTTGTTCCCAACAATTTCCCCAGTTGCTGAAAAAGACTGGACTCAAATTGCCTACCTTGATCTGTGGTGATCCGCAGCGGTGTTCCAAACCTTGAAATCCAGGTAGTAAATAATGCACGTGCTACGGTTTCGGCCTCTATGTTTTCAAGTGGACCCGCTTCTGGCCACCTTGTAAAACGGTCAACACAGGTCAAACAGTATCTGTACCCTTCAGAAATAGGAAGCGGGCCGACCAAGTCAATGTGGATGTGTTCAAACCTAGAAGATGGAGGAGCAAACTTACCAATAGGAGTCCAATTGTGGCGTGTGACCTTGGATTTCTGGCAGGAAATGCAGGAGCGAGCCCAAGATCGACAATCAGACTTCATGGAAGGCCAAACAAAACGTTCAGAAACTAGTTTTGTAGAAGCCTTTATACCTGGATGGGAAAGGTTATGCAGGTTGTAAAAAACAGCTTGTCGAAATTGCTTAGTGAGAAAAGGTCGGGGATTAGGAGTGGAGAAATCACAATAAAGTGAGACGTTTGAACCTGGAAGTGATACTTTCCTGACTTTCAAATTGGTTTCACTTTGTAGATAGTGTTGCAGTTCCTCATCCTCTGCCTGTGACATAGCTAAAGTTTGGTAGTCAATGGGAATGGTAACTGCCTCTATCCTGGAAAAGGTGTCAGCAATTGCGTTGTCTTGTCCAGAAACGTGGCGAATGTCCGTTTTGAACTGACCAATGTACTCCAAGTGACGGAATTGTCGAGGTGAACACTTTTCAGACTTTTGGTGGAAAGCAAAGGTGAGGGGTTTGTGGTCTGTAAAAATGGTGAAGTGTCTGCCTTCTATCATGTGTTTAAAGTACTTTACAGCTAAGTATATAGCTGTCAACTCTCTATCGTAAGCGCTGTACTTTTGTTGAGCTGTACTCAGCTTTTTTAGAAAAAAAAGACAGCGGTTGCCAACTGCCTCCTACTTTTTGTTGTAAAACACCGCCTACAGCATAGTCAGATGAATCGCAAAATATTGCAAGCTGAGCATTAGGTGTAGGATGAGACAACATCACAGCCTCGCTAAGACTTTTTTTACAGGCTTCGAAAGCTTGCTCACTCTCTTTAGTCCAGTTAATGGGAGATTGGCTTTCAGAAGGTCATTAAGTAAACTCTGCTGCGATGCTGAATGAGGCAAGAATCGCCGATAGAAATTAAGCATGCCCGTGAACCTCCTCAACTCCCTGGCGGTCTTAGGTTTCGGATAATTCATAACAGCATCTACCTTGTCAGGTAAAGGTTTAGTACCTTCCCCAGAAACCTCATACCCGAGGAACTTAACAACTGAAGCTCCCAAATTGCACTTACTAGGGTTGACAAGAACTCCAAATGAGGTCAGACGGTCAAATAGCTGACGTAAGTGGACAAGGTGTTGTTCTTCAGACTCGGAAGCTACAAGAATATCGTCAATGTAGGCGTAACAGAAGTCAAGGCCCCTGAGTACTCCATCAATGAGACGCTGAAAGGTTTGAGCGGCATTACAGAGTCCAAATGACATGAAAGGGAATTCGTATAGTCCAAAAGGTGTTGTTATGGCAGTTTTGTGAACGTCTTCAGGTGCTACAGGGATCTGGTGGTAGGCACGGACAAGATCTGTAGTGGAAAAAATCGTCTTACCATGTAGATGGTGGGTGAAGTCCTGGATGTGAGGAATAGGGTAACGGTCAGGAATGGTTCTTGCATTCAAAGCCCTGTAGTCTCCACATGGCCTCCATTCATCACCCTTTTTTGGTACCATGTGTAGCGGAGATGACAGCTGCTGGAAGAAGGTCTCGCTATGCCTAGCTGTACCATAACCTCAAACTCCTTCTTTGCAAGTTTTAATTTGTCGGGGGCAAGGCGCCGAGGTTTGCTGAATACTGGCGGGCCCGGTGTAGTTTGAATGTGGTGTTCTGTATTATGTTTGATTGAAGTATTTGGTTTACCTGCAGGTCTGATGAGGGCTGGGTAGGATTGGAGTAATTGAGTGTAGATGGAAGAATGGTTACCATTAATAGTTTTAATACTGCTCACCAAACTGGAGCAAGCCGTACGGCCTGTGGAAGTGAGACATGTTACCTGGTCAACCAAACACTGACGACGGACATCCACTAATAAATCGTAATGATGTAGGAAATCTACCCCAATTATGGGCTTGGCAACGTCAGCTATGATGAACCGCCACGGAAAAGCTCGGCGCAGGCCAAAGTCTAGAGATAGATTATGTAGCCCATATGTAGCGATTGCAGTGTCATTGGCTGCATACAGGGTATAATCTGTTTTGGACCACTTACCAGACAGCAATTTTCTTGGGTACACGCTTACATCCGCCCCTGTGTCTACAAGAAATTGTTGTCGGGTTACCTTGTCGGTGATGAAGAGGCGGCGGTTTGACTGCGGTGTGGAGTCGTTAGCCGCCATTAGTGACTCCCCAGGTCGTTTCCCGAATCGTTGGTGTAGAAGCTGCAGGGTTTTGTGCATCTAGTTGCTGCATTGCCAAATCGTTTGTGATACCAGCACACACCACCTCGAGAAGGGCTCCTGGAGCGTGACCGTAGCCTACGATGAGGACTCAGCGACGAAGTAGACTGGCGGGAGCGGACATCTCGAAGATCTTTTTTGATGGCTGTTATTTCTTGCCGGAAAGTCTGTACAATTTCACCCATCTTTGATGACACTGTGACAGCTAGTCGTTCCATCATGGCTTCCATAGTGCTAGCAGGGAGAGTTGTTTCTGCAATATGATGCCGAGGACTTGTTTCAAGAACTGCATCTGCCAACTCGGCTAATGTATCGAGCTCCGCTGATTTCTGCGTTGCCATTATAGCCTGCGTAGACGAAGGGAGGCGACCTAACCACAGAGATTTCAACACGGCATCAGGTACAACGGTCCCAGATAGAGAGCGAAGGTGCCTGAGAAACTGAGATGGCTTCCTTTCTCCCATTTCTTCATGTTCTAGGAGACGTCTGGTCTTCTGTTCTTGTGTTGCACTCAACCGCTGGATCAACTCTGTTTTAAGTTTTTCGTATTTTCCTTCATGTGGAGGTTTAATTAGAATGTCTCTGACTTCAGCGGTATATTTAGCTTCTAAATTACTACTCACGTAAAAGAACTTAGTTTCATCTTCTGTGATACGAGCCAAAGAAAACTGCATCTCGATCTGGGCAAACCAAAGTTCAAGATCTGCTGGCCAAAATGGGGGAATTTTCACTGCAATACGGTCCACAGAGGTTCCTTCGTGTGACATTGTTTTTTTGATATTTTTTACAATTTAAATATAATCACGTCGGTTTGTCACCACTTTGGGAGTATGGAATACTTCTTCCTAATTATTTTGTTATGTATAATAAAAATGAATTGATAAAAATTTTAGTTGAACAAATTTAATTTTATACGAATTAATTCTATTTACATGCTTTGTGTTCTGATCCCAAAAACTCACACAGTTGCTAAGGACAACAAAAACAAATAAAGTAAAACATAATTATTTACAAAATTCTCTTCAGATCAACTATCAGCTGACTAACATAAAAGAAAGAAAATGTGAAATATGAAACATTTAGTTAGTCACTACAATATATATCTACACGCTAAAATCGAAAGAGTGAAAAAGTCATTTATTCGTCGGAGTGAATAAGTTTTCACTGCGAAAGAGTTAATATTCACTCTAAATTAGTGACAAATATCCAATCTTTTGATTGAGTGATGATTTCGCTCGTAAAAAAGTGAAATTTTCACTCATTGATTATATGGTTTCGAAACCATATTAGAGAAGAGTGGGAAATTCACTCGGGGAAAGACTGGGATCTGGGATAGCGCCTGACGCGACGACGCCATCTTGAATTATATAGGTTGGATTGTATTTGTGTAGAGTTTTGAGTTTTAGTAAACAAGACGTGGTATAGAAAAAGCAAAAAGATATTGGTTGACATACTTACAGGTAAGCAGAAAACACATTAATTTAACCATTACTTGCTTAGTGTTAAGGGAGCTCAAGTAATTTAAAGATTAACAGTAGGCTAGTCTGTGAAATCAAGGTTAGGGTGGAGGAGAAATTTAGTGTCAACAGAGTTTCTGTTTAGCTCGTTAAATATGCCTGGGCCGTTGTATAATAGGTCAGTATAAATTAAAGTAATGATTTGGGCTAAGTTTGACTTTTTTCAAGCATAGGCGCTAAACCAATTTTAGCCTACACTAGGTAACTTCCACACCTTATAGCTAGGTTGACCTAAGCTTGAGTTAATCAGCCTTGGGAAATCACCTTTAGCCAATTATCAGAAAATTTATACCTCCCTCCGAATCAAGTCTGTTGCAAATAATGCATATTATCGGCATGAGTTCCGTAGGCCTCTCTGATCTTCTGCCATTTGTTTTTTAGCAGACAATTGGATTGTGTTTCAAACCCTGATTTTTAACAAAATAATACCAAAGAACCTACCGAGAAGTCTTAACTTTGATATAAACAAACCGAATTTGACAAACCTCCGATATTCGTCTCCACCATATGTATTTGATTGTGTCTATCGATAGGCCTATTTCGATAACTGTTTGTTCGAAGTGCTCTGAAGCGCACAAGACGTACGATGTGAAATAAGCCATATTTAAGTCATCAACTTAGTTGAGTGTTGTGGTGTTTGTTATGTACCTATGTTTTGATTATTAATGCATTAATGGGTGCAGTTTCTTATCTGGGCTACCATACTATCGAATGCAAATATCGAAGTTTTAACAATCAATATATTAAATAAGTCTGTTAGATTGTATTCGATTTTTCATAATGTCACTTAAAAATTGAAATACAAAACATTTATAGGCCTAAAGTAGGTACATTGAAACATTGTGGTTAATTTAACACACATTTGTGACGCACAGGACACTCAGACACTATAGGCTTGTAAACATTACAAAAAGAACATTACAAAGAATTTTATGATTGAAAAGGGTATATCCTCTGTGGATTTTCTTATTGAAAATGGTGATTCAGAGGAGGCTGCAGCGGTTCTATAAGGTTAGTTTATAAAGGATTTTGTTTGGAACCAAATAATACAAATAGGCTCATAATATTCAATATTCAGGAGTAAAATTTGCTTCTGACCTCTGTACGCTCTGCTAGGCTATGATTAAAAAAAAATTGCAAAAATTGCAGGCTAGGCCTGTGAAAAAATGGCAAAATTCAAAAGTTTTAGGCTGAATGTAGACTGAATGTGTTCTATAAATGTTATTACTAACACCCACATGCGGAAGAACGTGGTTTGTACCAATAATTTATTTGTACTGGAAAATTTTGCTTCATTTTAATAAAGTTTAAAAAAAACTTAGGCCTAATTAAACTTTCCATTACCATATTTAGAAATTCCTTATTTGATTTTTATTGAAAATATGATAAAATGAAGAGAAAACATATAATCTTTCCATTAATAGGCTAGCCTATACAGTTCAACATTATTTTTAAAATTTTCTATTTTTATAAAATAAAAAAGTGGCAGTGAGCGAGGGGAATCAGTGTGAGCGAAGGGAAAAATCATTGTGAGAGAGGGTAAGATCACGAATAGCTGGGGAAAAAACTATTTAAGTTAGACAAGTAGGTTTAAAGTCTTGTTGAGAACTTATGTCAAAAATAACATACTTATTAAATGGCGTATACAGTATTGGAAGATAAGTAATGAAAAAATTATAAAATAGGCTAAGCCATAAAATTGTCTTTGAGACAGAGCATGACAAAAGTCATAAATATTTATGATAGTAAACAAACAGTTTTTAGAAACAACCAATTAATGTCACTGAAGCAATTATGGGATGTCTTAGAATATTTCAAACGTCATAAAAATTGAGTGTCACATTTATTACTGAACCAAAACTTCTGAACAAAAAATTACTGAAATATTCAACGTATGTTCATTTTATTTTAGAATAAATTACAGTATGCATTAAATTCTGGATATTCTTTTATATCTCTATTGACAAGGAATATCTCAATGGGCTACCTTTCAAATAAAAGTGCAGATGATAAGTTGCTAAAACTACGTTAGTTATTAGGCCTCTATAAAACAAAAAAGTTATAGAAACGTATTAATACAAGTTAAAATTATTGTCATATATATATAATTCTTTATTATATACTATAATATATAATTTTATCATAAGAATTTGCTTTATACTCCTTCCAGTCCGTCAGCGTGGGGAATGTGAGCGGAGAGAAAATTCGTAAGGTCCATAGCTTTTGACGAGACTATATCAACAATAAATCACCAAACTTGGTTTGAGGTTATGACAGTTTCACAATAGCTTCTGAAAATACGATTGCTAGTTTTGCTGTTATGATGATAAATAAGTTAATTGTTGTGAGCGAAGGGAACGGCAATTATTATACGCACGATTTCTCATCTTGACATACACTAAACTGTGTAAATTGTTCTTTTTACACCTCATGGTTCGCAGTTGAATTTAACCTTATGGGTGCTTCTACACAATACGACAGTGCACCACATGGCAAATTTATTTAAATCTTCATACCAAACTGAGAATGTAGCAACTGCGGAGAAACCGCTTAGTGTTAAAGGGGCCTTAGATATGTTAATATCTATATGTGTTTTTTTCTTTTTTCTAGAAAACTTGAAGGCGGTTTTATAAATTTTCTTACTTTTGCCAGCAACCATCAAAAAAGAAATGGGAAGAAAAAAAAGATACAGGTAATGCGTTTGTCATAAATTGAATTGATCCCCCCAAAAATGGGATTTTTGAGTTTTTTACATAGAAAAATAAAATTTATCGAATTTTTGTTGGCACCATTGAACTCAGCTCAAAAAACAAACAATTTAAGGACCGTTTTTGTTGGAGCGGCTCTTGCGACTGACGCGCCGCGTCTGACGCTCCGCAATCATCGTGGGGCACTGCTCTTATGAGTTTTGAGTTGTTTTGTTTTCATTGGAGCGACTGTCACAAGAGTTGCTGCGGCTGCAATCGCTACTCTGCTCCTGGGACCAGTGTAGCGACTCTCAGCCGCTGCGACTGTATGCGCAGAAGCGTGCGCAGTAGCATACCACGTGCGCTGGGCGTTTTTGCAACATTAACCTAAAAAGTTTTGGTTAATCCCAAACATGCTGTTCAGATGATTAAACTGTGACTATTTTGGAAATTTACCTATTAATAAGCAAGGATGATGTTTGTGGGCCTAAACCTTTTTCCTCAGTTTGTATGTTGTGTAGGAAAATCTGCGCACCCAGTTAGAAAAGTAGTCTACTTTCTTGAAGATGTGCACAATCTAATTTATTATAGTTTACTATGATTGTTGATAATTCTAGAGAAATACATTTTTCATCGTATTCTATTGTTTTTTATTATTTTTATTATATTTTTCATCATACTACGCAGAAAAAACATACCTTCAATCATAACGTAGTCCTTGCATGAACATACGTTTCTCAATCCTTCAAACCTAACCAATAACAAACAGAACAAACATTTGCTGCGGATGCAGTGCTGCCACTACATAGACTACATTCCTCTAAAAAGTAACCAGTTAACAAGCATTAAACGTCGGTTTGCTGATGCAAGTCAGCTGATTGTTTACTTCCGTTCTTACCGGCCTAGGTTGCATAAGAGTTTATCCGGCCTAGGCCGGCAATGGGTAACTTTCGAGCCAACCAAAAGGAACTGAAAACAGATATTTCTGTGTTAGTATGATAAAAAAATAATTGACTGATTGTAACTGACTCTGACAGTACTTTTGTCTGTGTTTTTTCGCCGCAAACAAGGTTACCCATATTATTCAATGATCTTTGTCACTACTTTTAAATTAGCAATTCATATTGTAGGCCATTAGGCCTAATACCCAGTAATTAGTGATTAAAATAAAAAATAAAAAGTAGCGCTAACTGAAAGACAAAATCCATTGCAATGTATGCTGAAGCGCTAAGCACTGTAGGCCTATTCCGGTGTTTTAACACTCGTCTATACAGCGACTTGGAAGGGCCCCGCAACTCAGATCGGCCTAGAGCCCCGCAATTGCTAGGGCCGGCCCTGAACTTTCTAATTTGTACCATTTAAAAATAGCAGCCATTTTTTATATTTTAAAACTTAATATCAAAGTGTAATTTTAAGAAAGTTGTACCAAAGACAAAAAATATTTCATTTCCTAAAAAGCAATAGGCCTATGAAGATTATTAAGATCAACCCACATTCAACGGAGTTGATGAAATTGTTCTAACAAAATACAAGCTTGTTATAGCAGTTACAGCAAACTTTTGTATAAAAATTGCAATAACTCCATTAGTTGTGGTTGGATCTTAATAATCTGTAAATGGCTTTTTAGGAAATAAAACTGCACTACTTTTTTGTCACTTGTACAATTTTTGTAAAATTTACGGTTTTTAAGATATTAAGTTTTAAAATGTAAAAATGACTGCCACTTTTAAATGGTACAAAGTTGAAAATTGATACTCTGCACCAAAATAGGTCCTATTAGTTAAAAAATACGCACCAATTCCGAAGTTGATATCTTCAGTGGTTCAAAGTTATGCAAAATCATGTTAAAACACATAGGCTACATACCGATAGACGGATAACCATTTTAGGACCCATCTTTACAGAAACTTTTTTCTTAGTTTTGATTTAAGTAACCAAATCCCGAAGTCCTGAAAGGGTTTTTGAAAACATCCTGTATATGTTAAAAGTTATTTATTTTTACTTTCAAACAGTGTTTACACTGTAATTTTTTTGTCCAAGCTTCCCTAACCATAGCCGGAGATAAATTGTGCGAATCGTAAATTTATCGGTAATTTAGGCGTGATGGAATCATATACAAATAAATAATGAAATAAATATGTTTACGAACGTTTAGATTTAGCTGGTAGGATTACAAACACAAATTTCAAAATTCCAGTGCTTCTACGACTCGTACTGGACTAAAGCAGTGGACGCTGGTGTGGCGTGGCATCAACTGCGAAAGAAAAATCGCGGAGCGGCTGAAAACCAGTCGCTTCAACGAAAACGGCTCCCCGCGACAGCGACGATCGCGGAGCGTCAGTCGCGGCGCGTCAGCGTAAAACAAGTTTTGCCCCCGAACATTTTTTTCTCATTTAATTTAATAAAATGTGTCCCTCTTTTACAGAATTCTGAACACTACTGCAATGGTTTATTTATTTGTTATTAATTCTTTATTGCTTATTTAGGAAGGCACTGATCCAAATGAAGACGAGCCAAGGGCTGCTGGACAACCAATTCAACCCTTCTTGGTACAGGGTGTCTAGCAACAGAGAAAATAGAGGAAACTGGGAAAAGTCAGGGAAATTAAAATTGTATGGAAAAGTCAGTGAAAAGTCAGGAAATTTTTACTTTGCTGAGGGAAAATCAATATATTCACATATTGATTAATTGAATTAACTACAGCAATGCCATAGTCCATAAAATCTTACTAGGAAGTGAAATTTTGCCATCTGTATGTTTTTTTAACCTTAAAAACACAAATTTTTGAATTCAACTTTCAACGCTTGGTAACTCAAAACGAAGTTCATGTCGCTTAGAACGTTTATGTTGCTTCAATTCATTACGTCGTGTAAATAAAGAATATTGTCTATTTTGAAACCTGTGTTTTCAGTTTGGTTAGTGATTACTGATTTTATGTCCAGCAATTGATACATCCAGTACAGCCACACTGGCCTTTGCGGTTACATCAGGCATCTTGTAAACACAAGAATCAAAAAGTTATAAAAAAGACCAAGTTCTGGTGAATATTCTAAATTAAAACCATAATGACTCTTGAACAGAATGTCAAAAGCTCTAAGAAAAGAATTTCCTATAGACACTATTTTCCGACCAATTTTGAGAAAATAGGAGTCTCCAATTCCTACCACAGGGTATTTAGAAAATTATCTCACTGAAATTCCCTGACTTTTCCCTGACCTTTCTATACTGCACCAATATTTTTACCAGACCACAAAATGAGGAAAATCTTGATAAAACGACCAAAACCAAGACCCATTACGTTTGTAAGTAAAAACTTCATAACCAATAAATTATAACCAATTACTGTAAATTATAAAGAAACAATATATCTTGGGAGGCCTACCCAAAAAAGTTACAAATACAGATGGCTAGTGATTATTATACATGTATTATTATATAGTTAAAATAAAAATATTTTCACACCTAAATTAATTGTGAGTTTTAATTATTTCATTATTCCGCTTTAAACAATTTTCTTCATAATGCACAAGTTACTTCGTTATTATTTTCATCAACAAATTCAAATGACTCCCTCAGTAACTTTTCATAATAACAGTACACTCTCGATTATGCGAGCCCCGGTTATCCGAGACTCCGGGTTATCCGAGGCAGCTCTAAGCTTAAAATACATTTTTATTTTCTTACTACGCATTGTAATAATGCGTGAAACAAGTGTCTTTATTTAATATTATATTATTTGCAACTCGAAAGGACTTTCATTGTCGTATTTATTGGGAAATACTATATTAATAAAACATTTTGAAGTAGTCTTATTACAGCCCAACCTCAAAACACACGTAAACTCCGTATTATCCGAGGTTCGTGTTATCCGAGGTAGTCTCAGTCCCGAATACATCGGATAATCAGGAGTGTACTGTATCTAATATAACGAAAGGCATTCTTCATCTAACAAACTGAATTAACGTTTTTAATATTTACTACCTGCAACCTTAGTAATTGATACTCATTCCTTCAGGGAAAAAATCCAATTAGCTTAGTGTATTTTTATTTTCACTGTTTCAATAAATAGTTAACTACAATAGAGTCCCGAAAACCCGGACTTTGATAACTCGGATTTGGAATAGCTCGAGAAGCCTGCTGAGCAATAAATTGCACTGGTACTACACCTACCTTGCTTCCAACGAATGCGTGCGCACGCACACAGACCACTCAAACAGTGGCTTAACAGTTGCTGGTTTAGGTTTATGGTTTTTGTATTATATAAACAATAATTAAATGTTTGTTTTTTATATATAGGAACAAAGTAAACTGTTTGTGGTTTTTCTTTTTACTCCTTTCCCGATAACCCCAGAATTTTTAAAAACCGGGATCCCATTCACTTGGTCGGGGTTTCTGGGACTTAACTGTATGAGCCTGATCTTTTCGCCAATGTAATAAAATTACTAAAGGCACTCATGAAAAGTAATAAGATTACATTGTTACTAATTCCATCGATGGTTTTTAACAACTGTCAGATAGTTATTTTTGACTTTCAGTCATCAAGATATTTCATTCAATAAAGTATAGAAAAATCTGATATGCACTAATTGAGCCTACATATGCAATAGGGATCCAACCCACAAATATTAAAATGTTGGGTTTTTGTAACTTCCAAATAAAAGAAACATTGATTTATTTTATGCAAAAAAGATCTGACCAAAATTAGCTTATTTAAGCAGTAAAATCTTGCTTGGAACCAACCCACATATCTGTAAAGATACCTTTAGATTTAGCAATAAGGATCCAATGGCTTGTTCTATGAGAGATTACTTAGTTATTACTTACAATTACAAGGACAAGAGTAAATTACAAATAACTAGTGAATGACATAAGAAGATTATTGAGTTTGTTTGTAACCTTTTTTTGTATTTGTAGCTTGTTTCTTGTTTTTTGGTTTCAGTTGACTGGATCTTGTTTGCAAAATCACCTGAAAAATGACACAACACAACACCTGTGGCTTGGACTCTCTAAGCAATGTATACATTGCCCTAAACGTCTTTATTCAAAAAGGATCCAAGCCACAAAATAATTAATAACAAAGGGAATATAATATGGACTATGACATTAAACCTATCATTTATAAACAGAGGAGAGTCACTTTTATACATACAATGCAAATTTATTACGTTAAAATTAGACAGGAATTAATAATGAAGTAGAAAATTTAACCTTGTTTTTCTCAGTTTGACTCTGCAGTGGTTTGGATCCCTATTGCATATGTAGGCTCAATTGTTCTAATGGCTGGTATCAACTGTAAAGTCAATATCTGTAAATTTGCAATAAATCTGAAGTATCACTCTAGACAAAGTAAAGGCATATTAAAATAAATTAGTGATTTCCACTTTAAGATGGATTATTTCATCTCTTCACTTAATGAATAATACCACTCTTAAACGGTGAAAGTACATAGGCCTAATTCAAGTTTCCTACAACTGCGCGTAAAGTGTCAGTTTACGCACCGAAACCCAATTGTAAAACAGCTATTTACTGAGGAGCGAGCGATAAAGTCTTTGAAGGTCTTTGTAGCGAGCGTAAAGTATTTTACGCTCGCCATGTGATTATGCGCGCCAGCTGATTGCATTGTTGCTAGGCGCGCTACAGCACTCCCATCCGCTTCCGACTGAGCTCGACTTGTTTATAACCTCAAATTGGCGCACTCAGCTACAATGAATGTAATAAGTGATGACGAATTTGTGTTCCTATTATTTATAAGCTAAAATATGTATTCAATATGTTTCAATTCAAGTACCATGTTCTTGTAAATGTCTTTATTTTTATTCATTGTTTATAAACTCAAAATCATAATGGCGCATTCAGCTACAATGGACGTGAGTAACTGTGATTGTATTTATCGTTTGGGAATTTAAAACTGCAGTTGTAGGAAAAATTTAGTATGTATTTCGCGTGTAAATAGTCTTTCTCGCTTTCGCTAAAAATACCGCGCTCCGCTCCGCGTCACGCGGTAACTGTTTAGCTCAAGCGAGAAAGACCTACTTTAGCTCTTAATATATAAATAACTATTTGCTACTTTATTTTGTGCTTCTTACTAAAAAATAGTTGTTTGCCACTATTTTAATACCATTCTGTGATATGAAATTGTGAATTTCAAAAATTACCTAAACAGCTGATTTCCAATATAAATACTATAGGGAATCAGCTGTTTAAGTAATTTCAAAGCTCGCAATTTCATGGAGTCTACTACAGTATAGTGGTGGTTTCACAGTCACTCAGAATTGTAGTTCATAAATGCCAATGAGAGGTTAGGTTAGTGAGGTTAGGTGATTTCACTCTTTTAAAGTTGAACTTCACTCTTTTAAAGACTAAAATTCCACTCTGTAAAGAACAAGACCCACTCTTTCATTGAGTGGGGATATTCCACTCTTTTCATGAGTGAAAACAGTTCACTTTTTCAAAGAGTGAACATTCACTCTTTCAGAGTGGCTCAATTTTCTCTACCCCAAAGAGTGAACGAGTCACTCACAAAGAGTGAGTATTCACTCTTTCGAATTTAGAGAGTAAATCATGTGATTATGAAATTATCAGCTGAATGTGATATAATTTGGGTAGAATACCTTAAATTGTTATTTGAAATACATGGGTTATGGAAATTCCGTACTGTAAGTTGAACGTGGAACAGATAATTAATGTGGAATAATTTTTTATTATTGAAAATACTGTATGGTAACCTCAGCATTTTTATTTATTTTCTTTATTAATCTAAGGTTCTTACCGACATTCTATCTCGTATCGCTATCAGAGATAACGTTTCGTAGCATATTGTTTTCCGCCATGTTTGCCCCCCTACCCCAATGTTGTCATCTAGTAAATAGGCGACTTAGGTGTTTTATGTCACAACAGCCCTTATTACAGTAGTAAACATATTTGCTTACACTTTTTAGCCCTAGAGAGCTCGCGCCTACCGCCGTAACGTGAGAGGTCGCGCGGGGTAAATATTTACCCCATTGTTTTATTGTATTTATTTAATGAAACAACAAGCAATTAATTCAAAATATATTACAAACTTTAATGTCGACTATATTTAACTTATACACATTCCATCATGTAAAAAGTCTTAACAGAAAAGCATACTGTTCACACATAAAATAGTCAACACAAGTTTCTACTGTATGGTCCTTGCAGATGCTTTTACCGCAATTAGCATAGCACTGGGTAGTTTTTCGGTCCCAATTTCTAAATTTCTTGATCAGAAATCACATCTGGTGTTTTTTCCGAGTTAGTTGTTGCATTGGTTTTCGTTGCGGTATTCCTAAAGCCAGCTTTATGCGCGTTTTTAGGTCTCTTGGTAATGCTACAATTTCAGTACAGCGTGGGGCCCCTTAAGGGGTAGCGGATTTGTACCCCCCGGATTTGTACCCCCCACAAAAAACGCTACGTCATTTTGACGTCACAGGAGGCGGGGCCTAAATCGCTCGAGAAACAGCCCGCGACTGGAAATGTACCCCCCAATACATTATTAAATCATCAACACCTAATTGGTTTCAAATCAAATTATTTTCCTTAAGTCTGGCCCCGGAATTGTACCCCCCGGATTTGTACCCCCCGTCGCCAAATGCTAAAGTCCTACCCCGGTTTTGTACCCCCCGGATTTGTACCCCCGTCGCCAAATGCTTAAGTCCTACCCCGGATTTGTACCCCCCGGATTTGTACCCCCCGTCGTCCAATGCTAAAGTCCTACCCCGGATTTGTACCCCCCGTTGCCAAATTCTTAAGTCCTACCCCGGATTTGTACCCCCTGTACTCAAATCTATTCTGACCGACCATGGAAATACACCCTACAGTCCTTTATTGGTTGAGTTAATACGATTAATTCCTAACGGTGAGTGAAATTTCAAGTAAAATAGCTGACTGGAATAAATATTGCAAGCGAAGCTACGACATTAATCTAGTGTAATGAGTAAAATGAAAACACTCCTTTACTTGTTACAGTTTATCATTGGTTGAAATTGGATTGTATATATAAAACATTTGTTGAGCTGTTGTACAAAAATATTTTGCAAATTTTTATTTCTGATACCGTTCGTTAACACTGAAATTAACTTTTTTCCAAGATAAAAATTAATTAACACCTAATATTATCTCATTATATAACTCAAATTTAAGCTTTATTTGTTTTTTATGTTCCTCAAGATTGGGAGTTTATTGCTCTATGAATTGTGATTTTTAATCTGATTTTTTTTTCTTTTATAACTAGAGGATTATTGATAGGGTTAAAAAGCTTAACTTCAATCACTGGTTTCATATCATAATAATTTTAAGTTCATGTTTTACAATATTACAAATGTTATGAATGAGTTAATAGAAACTAATTACTGTCAAGACTATAGTCCTATGACACGAAACCACTCGTAAAATAAATGGTTTTTCCCTAAACAAAGTAACCGCAAACACAAAATTTAATGGCACTTAATTTTTGCATGAAATTATTTAAGACTAGGTTCTAATGTTGGCCGTCCCGGTGACATCTGAAACAATTTAGTTTCAATCAAATAATTTATCATGACGTTTTTTTAGAGAAATATGTTGCTCTAGTTCCCACTAAGACCTTGATTGTTTGTCTGCAAAATATTTATTAGAGATTGAATTAGATAAAATATTTTCCCAGCGATTCAATGTACCGAGGTCAAATTTAGAGATATAATCCCCTAAAACGAATAAAGTGTGACAATCGAACAGAGAAAACACTTTTCTTTTATTTAAATTTAATATTTGTGATATATATATATACAGTGTGTAAAAAAAATCCGTCCCCCCCCTCCTTAATTTTTTTGTTTGTTAAGACAAACAATTAACCTTTGGGGAATTATACTAACTCAACCCAAATTATTTTTTGACGTTACCAAAAATTTTGAGTGTCCCCTAAAAATGGGGGATTTTGGGGGCAACTCAAAATTTTCAAATGCAAACCCCTTTTGAGTGACCCCTCATTTTAAAGAGCTTTAAAAAAGTAGATGAATGGAGAAAATTGGAGGTCTCTATCGTGTTTCTATCCAAATTGACAGCTTGTCAAAGTTTTGAATACAACACATCCTTGAAACCTGGCGTCGAGGACATTTGGAGTTTTAATTCACCTTTGGTGACATAAAAATGAAACGAGCCTGGGAAAAATGTTGTTAAATGAAAAATTAGTTTCTTTTAGTGATATTTAAAATTTTGAGTGTCCCCCAAAAATGGGGGATTTTGGGGGCAACTCAACATTTTCAAATGCAAACCCCTTTTGAGTGACCCCTCATTTTAAAGAGCTTTAAAAAAATAGGCGATTGGTGGAGGTTGGTGGTCGCCAACGTGTTTCTATCAAAATTGGCAGCTTGTCAACGTTTTGAATACGACTCCTAGAAACGTTGACAAGCTGCCAATTTTGATAGAACCACGTTAGCGACCACCAACCTCCACCAATCGCCAATTTTTTTAAAGCTCTTTAAAATGAGGGGTCACTCGAAAGGGGTTTGCATTTGAAAATTTTGAGTTGCCCCCAAAATCTCCCATTTTTGAGGGACACTCAAAATTTTAAATATCACCAAAAGAGACTAATTTTTCATTTAACAACATTTTTCCCAGGCTCGTTTCATTTTTACGTCACCAAAGGTGAATTAAAACTCCAACCACGTTAAAACCACGTTAGCGACCACCAACCTCCACCAATCGCCAATTTTTTGAAAGCTCTTTAAAATGAGGGGTCACTCAAAAGGGGTTTGCATTTGAAAATGTTGAGTTGCCCCCAAAATCCCCCATTTTTGGGGGACACTCAAAATTTTTGGTAACATCAAAAAGTAATTTGGGTTGAGGTAGTTTCACTCCCCAAAGGTTAATTGTTTGTCTTAACAAACAAAAAAATTGAGGAGGGGGGGACGGACTTTTTTTACACACTGTATATATAAAACGGATAATTATAAAAAGTTATATATAATTGAAAACAATTTAACTATTCATAAGCATCACAAATTACAAATATGCACTTTTATTAATTACTCCTTTAATGATCAGCAGCTGTTCAAATAAACATGTCATGAGTTTTGATATAAACGATATCTTTATATAAGATTAATAACCCCTTGGACTCTGGGAAGGAACCCGATTGAGCCTAGGACGAAATGGATGGCTTAAGAACCTTATCCGTGAAATTTTACATATTTATACCAAGTTTCATGGCAAACAGTCCAACGGAATATGAGTCCATAAACGTGAAACATTTATAATCAAACTAACAATTTTTTATGAATTTAGATATTCAAAACAACCTTTTATCCAATACTTTCATCGCGTATTATTGACATATTTTCTAGCCCACCTAATGATGAACAAGACTACACAATATAATATTAATAATACTAATAATAATAAGACATATTTGTAGAATAATAGGTGATAATTAAATGATGAACAACTGTTGATTTACGAGAACTAATTAAAAAAGTCAACAACAACTATGAATATTCACCCGGTATATTTCCATAGTCGGTCAAAATGGATTTGAGCACAGGGGGTACAAATCCGGGGGGTACAAATCCGGGGTAGGACTTGAGGATTTGGCCACGGGGGGTACAAATCCGGGGTCGGACTTAAGAATTTGACCATGGGGGGTACAAATCCAGGGGGTACAAATCCGGGGTAGGACTTGAGGATTTGGCGACGGGGGGTACAAATCCGGGGGGTACAATTCCGGGGTCGGACTTAAGAAGCCAGGTTTAATTGGATTCATATCAATTATGCAACTGTTCAGCCAACCGTGAAATGTCAGTTGATTAAAATACATAATAATGTATCCCTCCTAAAAGTTCGCGGCCGGAATTGTACCCCCCGTCCTGTGACGTCAAAATGACGTAGCGTTTTTTCTGGGGGGTACAAATCCGGGGGGTACAATTCCGGCGACCCCTTTTTTTAACACGAGATTTGGCGTTACATCAACCTAGACTTACAGGTCAGCCACTAGGCGAGTCGACTGGAAGGTACTGAGGGGGAGAAAGCACTGGGGTGCGTCTTCGCATACTTTTTCTTGTGTGAAAATCGTGCCTGGAGAAAATTTACCCCGCGCGAGCTCTCAAGGGTTAGCGACATTCACAAGTTAATCCTAATTTCGTTAAGAAAGAACATATCAAGATATCTAATTTGCATGTTTGATTGTATAACTAGTTTGTTATTCGAGATACGAAATCAGACCAAGTAACCATTATTGTGCAAATTGACTGCATGAAATGACGTTTATGCGAATGTTCTGTCTCTTTCAATTACCGAGGTATAGTCGTTCCGACGCAAAAGGCTTTCTGCCATGTTTGCCCCCCCCCCCCCTACGTTGTCGAACACCTGGGAGAAAGGTGAAATACGTACATTTTATCACCTCGGTCCATGTTACAACTATCAACAAAAATATTGCGTTACCGTTACATGCACGCTCAACGCCCCTCAGCTAGACTATCAGTTGCTCCGCGATTTTCCTTTCGCTAAAGGGGTCGCCGGAATTGTACCCCCAGAAAAACGCCTACGTCATTTTGACGTCACAGGTCGGGGGGTACATTTCCGGCCGCGAACTTTTAGGACGGATAATCTATTATGTATTTTAATCAACTGATATTTTTCACGGTTGACTGGACAGTTGCGTAATTAATATAAATCCAGTTAAACCTGGCTTCTTAAGTCCGACCCCGGAATTGTACCCCCGGATGTGTACACCCCGTGCTCAAATCCATTTTTACCGACCGTGAAAATGTACCGGGTCGATATTCATTGTTGTTGATTTTTTTAATGAGTTCTCGTAAATCAACGAAAATTTGGTTTGTTGCTTCATCTACCTGTGATCTAACGTATGATTGACTAAAATCCACAATATTTTCGTTTTGGTGGCAGCAAACCTGCATATTCATTCACCATGATCCTTATGGGAAATAAAATAAATTCTATATCTTCCTTATATTTTAATATATTGGAAAAACTTGGTATATGGCCTCTTCTAGTTCAGATCTACTAAATATTGAATTTAAACCCCCAAGTTTTAACGGACCTGTTGAAGCAAACTTGCATACTCATTCCCAATGTTATTCTTATGGAGCTTATAAAAACATGTAAAATCTCACCATGTTGGATCGAAATATGTTCTTTAGCATTTGAAATTCGCTGAGTATGCAGGTCGGCTGCAACGGGGGTATGAAGGACTGTGACGACTCTTTTATGTGTAACCTGAAGATGATGTTTTAGCTTGTGTTTTTTAAACTTGAAAATGAACTCTTGAGGTTCGAAACCAGTGATAGTTTTTCACCCATAATAGGATCACGGGACAGCCAGACAGGTAATTTATACCTTTTCCTTTATATATTGAATACAAAAATATACAAATAAAAATTTAAAATGTGATATTCTTATACTCTCCGCGACACTGACGTATAAAACTACTGGTCTGCTAGTTACAGCTTCGACCAACTTATCGTCTTCATCAGCAGTAAAACATAATTTGAGAATATATTTTCCCGCCATTGTTTTCTAAAAAGAACGGCGCAAATGCCCTGTATGCCACTGCGCACGAGTCTGCGCATATAGTAGCAGGGGCTGGAGTCGCTACTTACCATGGTCGCTGCGCCGGCCGCGGCGCCGGAGCAGCGAAGCGTTTAGTGATTGCATTCGCTGCGACTCAACAGAAAAACAGAACAACGCAAACCTCGTAAGAGCAGTGCCCCGCGATGATCGCTGAGCGACAGTCGCAAGAAGAGGCGCTTCTACGAAAATGGCCCGTAACACAACTATTTTATCGAATCATAAATATTTCGAATTTTTTCACTGTTACTCATTGTGAGAACGTTTACATCTTTTCGGTTTATGTATATATTTGTTTTACCCGAAAAGAATTATTTTGCGCTCAAATCGTCTTAAATCAGATTTTAGTTGGTGTAAAATAAACCTAAGATGAGTTGATCATATCCATTGGATATTATCCAAACCAAAAAACTTAAAAAATATGTTAATACTGGTTAAACTTAGCCATTGCGCTTTAAATTTTACGTTAGGCAAACAAAGTATTTTTGTCAGTTGTCGTGGAAATTTAGTTTTTAGAACTTTCCAAGTTAATGTGGTGTTTGTCAGCACGGAACTCCCGTCCCAAGTTAGTCTGTGACGACCAGACGGCAAGCCCAGTCTCGCTTGGCAACCTGTCTCTCTCATTCACAAAGCGCCTGACACTTGTAGCTTCGTGTCATTCAAAAACAATTTTCACAAACTTCACTCTGTTTATTTATCAACTCTTCTGATTTGCATCTACCTTCATTTATGAAAGCATTTTGGTGTTAAAATTTTTGTCAACGTCCACCGATGTTGAGAAATGATTGTTGTTTTGAGCTTTTTTTATACTACCACACAAATACGCTACGGAATAACACTCCAATAAATAACACTAGGGGAAAGTGTTATTTATTGGAACTTGTTTTGGATCTAGGCAACTTTGTGTCGCTAATTTATCTCTAAGGTGAAAGGCGTCCATCGTTGATTCCTAAGACAGAGATCCACGATTTTTTAAGTCCTAAATTAACATCATACGAAAGTACTACTTCGATCTGACGAATCTGAAAGTTCTAGACCATATTTTGTCCTCAGACAAAAGTAGAACCTACATCTTAAAAAATAATTGATCCGTTTACTTATGTTCAGACTAGTATTATGATGGACCAACGGAGAGAGTAAGTTATGTCAATGTAATCTAAAAATTCTTAATTTAATCGACGAGATAAAACACAAATATATTGAATTGCCAAGAGGTATTAAAACTGTAATCAGAACTTTATCAGATACCGTGGCAGCATATATTGATAACGTTTGATGGCTCGAAATTAAAATATTTTTTATTGTTTCGTTTGACTTCAAGATGTAAAATAAAATACAGGATAAGGGTTACTGCTGAGTTAAATTTTTTTTCTGAGGAGAGTAAAAAATGTATGATTTTACTCTTTCTATAAATATTGTTGGAATAGGTTTTGTTTGTTGGCGACGTTTCCCAGTATTTAAACATGGCATGGACAAAGAAGACAGTTAAAAGGCTTACGAATTTCAAGTCATTGTTTCATAAAAATACTGGCGATGAAAATGTAAAATGCAAAAAGCTGCGGAAACTTTATTCGGATTGTAAAAAAAAAACATCAAGAGCTCTTGCATTAAAAACCATCAAGAGTATCTGAGAATAATTACCTCTATTGAAGACAGACGTTACAGCTTCGGGGGGAAGGGCGCACCGGAATTGCGCACTAAAATTCAGGTAGTCACCGGAATAGCGCACTTGGTCGAGAGAGAGCCCCTGGACACACACCGGTATTGCGCACTTATTCTTCCGAGAAATCTCTCGGTTAATTAATTAAGGGTGAAAGTTAATAACAACAAGTTCATCAACAAGCATTCATTAAACCTAAATTGTGGGTGCATTTTTATATCCAACACATTTTGTAAAATTTAGGTCAATTTCATTTTGATCTTTTTTATTACACCGCCAACGCTCTTCCTCACTTCTTAAGACACTCACAAATCGGTATGCATAACTGTCCTTTATCATATTATTACTCCCCCCGTTCACTTATAACTTTGGACACTGTAACTATTAACATTTCAAATTCAACAATTCTTTTATTCAACTAAACAAAATCACTATGTACTATAAAATAAACACTATTTAACTACCACTAACAATCCTAAAAACTAATCACTCAACTAAATAGACTCGAGACAGAAGGTGCTTATAGCGAAAGAGAGAAGAACCTACATCTTAAAAAATAACGTCCATCCGACGACGTTCAACCAAAACTGAACAGTCAAGAATGCTCTTCGGCAAATTCCCCGGTTACTTCTCCAAGGATATGGGTGGTATGGAAGGATGCAAAGTACAAATTTTGGAAGTCCCAGGTAATTGTCACTTACAAGAGTGACATGAGTCACACATTCCAGAGCTGTTACGGCGCGGTGGCCGCTGAGGACTCAGGTACCTGCCGGGCCAAGTGCGCAATTCCGGCGCATAGATGGAGATCCCTTTTTAGGGATTATAACTTGGTGCGCAATTCCGGTGCACCGGGGGGGGGCATCTTGTACACGTTCAGTTTTGCCTCAAGGCCGGTACTGTACAGTCCTGGACTGCGCAGTTGGCCGGAATCGTTGTCTGCTCACACACGTTCAGTTCAGTTTGTACAGTTCCCGCGCCAGTTGGAACCATCTATTGAGATATTGAGAATGGTGACACCGTTTATCGCGAAGCAAGACACAGTAATTAGAGAACCTATAACGCCTCACGAAAGGCTTACAACAACGTTGCTTTTTTGCGTGGACTTAGGGTCCGACCTTGTTTTCTTTCTACAGTCGTTATTAGGGTGGTACAAAAATATCTTTGGGTGATACAAAAATATCTTTGTGTGATACAAAAAGGTACAAAAATAGTACAAAAACATGATATGACTTATTTTTTATTTTAACCAAGTTGTGTTTTTAGTGTAGACTTAGGATCCGACTTAAGCAGGCGTTACATCTCTTATGTGAAAGGGGTACAAAATTTTCTTTTTGCGGTACAAAAAGGTTCAAAAAATTACAAAATTCCGATGAAAATTATTTTTGATTTTAACGAAGTTGTTTTTTGTGTAGACCTAGGATCCGACTTAAAAAAAAAACACCAAACAAAACCTTAAAATGGTGGGTACGATTTTTTTTATTTGTAGCGTTGAGCGGTACAAAAATAGTGCGATAAAATAGCATAGTTCATTTTAAAACTTTAAGTACTTGTGTTTTTGTGTAGACCTAGGATCCGACATTGTTTTCGTCCTGCAGCTGTTATTCGGGCGGTACAAATATTTCTTTTGGTGGTACAAAAAGGTAAAAATAGTACAGAAATATGATATAATTTATTTTTAATTTTAACCCAGTTGTGTTTATGGTGTAGACTTGGGATCCGACTTTTCTATGCGCTATATCTCCGATGTGAAAAAGGTACAAAATGTTATTTTTGCGGTACAAAAAGGTACAAAAAAGTACAAAATTCTTATATAGGTTTTGTACTATTTACCAGAAGTCGGCTCACAACTCTAAGAGCTCTAAAAAGCATGCTGAAGTAAAAGAGGTTATGTTCCCACTGAAGACAAAAAGCACATGTCAGGTGCGCTGAGGCTGACTCAGTAGGGGGGGGGGAGAGGTGGGGGTTTGCTTGGCCGGCGGGATTCGCCATACACGTTCAGTTTTGGACTGTACAGTCCATCAGTCCAGAACTGTACAGTCCGGCCTCAAGTGTTTCCCATCCGGCCGTCCGGCCAACAATCTGCCTCAAGGAATTGCCATACACGTTCAGTTTTGGACTGTACAGTCCATCAGTCCAGGACTGTACAGTCCCGGCCTTGAGGCAAAACTGAACGTGTATGGTAGGCCTAACGACTTCAGCGCCAATTACGTCGCCTCCTTTCTTCCCGTCACCGTAGGTGGTGTATCGGAAATTACTGCGAAACATGTAATTTTTGGATAACGATTCTAAGAACGCTCAAACTATACTCCACCGCTCCCACACTTTGTAATTTGTTTAGGACAAATTAACCAAAAACTGTAAGAAACTCTAAGATGTTAGGTTCCTTGAACACATCAGCCTTAGTAAGTGCAAATAATCTATTTATGTATAAAGTTTCATATACAGAATTGAATTAATTAATTACCTTTCTCCCATTATGCAGCAATATTAATATTACCAATTTTAAGCATCCTCCCGCTGTTTATATCAGTCACTTTTTGAAATCCAAGCTAGTATTGAAAGTTTTTATTTTTGTCACGGAACCGATAAAATGAATATTCATGACCTTGAGTATGGTTCCATTATGTATGTGTTTGGTGATGCTGATAAAGATTTCATGTATTATATGTCATCGTGACTATTGTTATTATTATTTATCATCATTATTTGTTTTTTGGGAGGTATGTGGAATCCATTTACGGACGGATCGTGGGAATCGCCTAAGCCCTACCCACGAAACCACTTCCTCCTTCCGGGCGAATCTCCCCTTGGGATTGTTTTATACATTACTTCAGGGGGAGGTCTTGTGCTGGAAACCCGCATGCTCCTGGAAACCGCGGTCTATCAGAGGAGAGAACTACTTTCCCTTCTTCAAGGAGACCTACTTTTCCCCTGGTTTCTTTGCATCTCCTTTTCAAAATTCCATTTTCCGTCTTATTTCAATAGCCTGGTTATTTTCAAAATAATTCCAGCCTACTTTCCGGGATGACTCTGTGTTCTTCAGCCTCCATTGCGTTGGGGGTCCGGTTCGAGCACAGGGTGCAGCTTAAAAACTGGGTTCTCTGCATCTCCCAGGCTGCCGGATAGTACTGGGGCCCGGTTCAGCTTAGTCAGCAATGACCTGGCTGCCTCCGCAGCCGACGAAAATCCTTTGAGTCGTTTTGATTTGCTCCCTGGGGTACTTTTGTGGGGGGGGGGTTGATGCCCAGTCTTGGGGGCCAATTCAGACCCAATGGATAAGTTTATTAAGAAACTGAATCAAAAGGTGCCATCTACTACGGGTCCCCTACCTCAAAACAACAAGTTCCAGGAAAGAGTCTCCTTCGCGTCCCCTTGGAAACGCCGAAAGTCCTTTCGACCGGAAAACCAAGCTCGCGAGATCACCGCGAGGTCCGGCGAGGTCAGGACCAACACCACCAAGATGGTGATCCCAGAAGAGAAGCTCTCCAGTCCGGCGACCCAGGCAACAACATCGGTGTCTGAAGCTTACGCAACAACACGCCTCGATGGAGTCGACCATGCGGCGGTAATTAGCTATGGATTGGTCCGGTGTAAGGTGCAAGAGAAAAAGGTGAGATCCCTGCTCCTCACCCAAACGAAACCGTTATTCGAACTGATTGCAAGAACGGGCACCTTCCCAAGGCCCAAGATCCAAATGGCCGCAGTGCCGGAGGGATCGGAATACAACTGGGGAGACTGTCGGTTCCGGTATTGCTCACTGAGAAACAGTATATCCGAACTTTGCTCCGAGGCATATCGGTACAGCATATCGTTTGCTATTCTACTGTGATCATTCTTTATCTGTAGAAAGCAGCTTCTGCAGAGCTTGTTTGTACGCCCTGAAACGACTCGACCCGGCAGCGTGCTTGACCTGACCATCCTTCAAGCCGGCTTCTGTACACAAGACACAAGACAGCACGGACTTGCACGCACTGGCCTTGTGGTCCTGGCCGTCGCACTTGAAACAAAGCTTGCTTCGGTAGGGGCCGCCGAGCCGCAGCGATTTGCTACGTGGCCGAACCCCAGGCGTTTGAAGCATCTGGGAACCATGGGTATCATGGACCTTGGGAAGGTGCCCGTTCTTGCAACCGCTTCAGGCAATGGTTACTCATAACCCAGAAGCTAGGGGAACCTCATAACCCAGAAGCCAGAATCACCACCTGCGGTCATGGAACCACAAGCCATGGCCGGCGTTGTCGACACGTTGTTTCCCATACATCCTGTGTGTTTGTGCGTGTGTGTGTGTGCGTGTGCGTGCGTGTTTGTGCGTGTGTGTGTTTGTGCGTGCGTGTGTGTGTGTGTGTGTGTGTGTGTGTGTGTGTGTGTGTGTGTGTGTGTGTGTGTGTGTGTGTGTGTGTGTGTAAGCACGCGCGCGCGCGGCTGTAAGCACGATAGCTGCCCCGCAAAAATGGTCCGACTGAAATGGAATTTCGCGCAGGTGTGTAAAGAAGTAATCATTCGGACGAGTTGGAAAATCTGCATTATCGGACTTAATCGTTTTTCTTAATCATTCATTCTTAATCATTCTTTTTGAGACAGGTATCGCAAATGGGGTAAAAGGGGATAAACCCCTCAAAAATATTTTAGCGGATTTCCCCTATAGGGAAGAAGCTATTACCGTGGTTGCACCACGACTGAGTCAAGAATGCACTCCTAATTACAGGGACGAAAAATTAATTACAGGGTACGAGCACAGTGGTCCGGGTAACTAGACCCGCGGCGCGGCAGCGGCGGCGGTTATGGAACGCAAACAAACCGCAAATGCCGAGCGAATCACTTTAGGTCTGTATAGTATAAATTATTATTATATACTAGCTGTTCCCCGTGGCTTCGCCCACGATTGAAATTATAGTGAGATAGTAACCAACATCTACTTTTAAAAGGTATAAAATACGAGTTATTTGAAACGTGAGCACTGCAAGATTACGCGGTTTTAAACGACGTTTTATGTTTCTATACCTAGACAATATGGCGGCCCGACTTCATTTGCTTGTAATGCTAGTAAGACAGGCATACTCCGTCTATTTGCAAGGTTGGTAGAGAGACAGGTTGACGTGTCCGGCCGATTCCATGGTTTACGTCGCCACGCGCTGTGACGTCATACGGTGACCAGACGCTGTCGCTTCTGCGCCTGTACTGTTACTGCCGCGATATCAGCATTGTACTACTAGCGTTTTTATCAGCCATTTAACTGTGTTTATTTTTGTAAATACTTGAATTAGTATACTTTGAATTAATTTTATTAATGTACCCGCCTACCACAATACAATACCAAATATTTGATTCACGCCTGCAGTTCTCAGTGCATACAACATTTTACTTAACCCTAAGCAATAATGATATTGCAATACATAGTCGAATGAAAACAAAACGTTTGGAGTACTTTTTGACACAAACATATTTCGGGGTAGTAAAAAGAGACAACGATTTATACATAAAAGGATTTATTTTATGGACATTGTATTAAAATATAGAATACAATAATTGAAAATACATTATAATAACCGGAAAATTTGGGCGAATTTACAAGAAAAAAACAGAAAAAGACCCATATTTTTTCACTTCTTTTAATCGCTTCCGTTCATCTAATTTACCCTCTCCTTGTCCTTTCTTCAGTTTTTTTTAACAGAGATTGAGGTTTAAGTCTTTCATTCTGATTATTGTCCTCATTTTAATATAAGACATGAGGAAAATCCTGTGCCTTTTTTGACACTTTAGCTGCTAAATCTTTCGTTACATTTAGATCTTTCTTAATTAGATTGTCTCCATGAAATATTTTGAACTCTTGCTCACACACTTGACTTATTCTTAACCATTTTTCTGAAGGCTCCACCAGTCCGCCCTGTTTAAACAGGATGAATATTAGACAAACACTGAATCATCAAATAGTAAACTGAATTACATGTAAACATTTTAATAAAATGTATATTTCGATACTTAATGACTTGATTTTTTATCTAGGAATTTGTAATGTGTAAGGCATATTTGACAGAAAATGAGTTTTAAAACAAATAATAATAGGTTATTTGCAAAACATATTTCGAAGCTGTAATACCTTTGGATCTTACCCTTCTAGAACCATTATACTAGCACATAAATACTAGTTAACTGATTCATTCTACATCATAAAATTACTATGTTATATGTAAAATGATTATAATTTGTAATAATTTTTTGATTGCCTCCTTACCTTTGACAAATGTCGAATCCAGGAGTGCTCTTTGCTGGCAAAGATTCGCTTTTATATGTGTTATTTTCTAGAAAAGGGTATTTGTTCAAGTACGTCTTTGCTACCCATCCGGCAAGATAATTTTGCGCCCCTTCAACGAGTTCTGCAGACTTAGTTGTTTTGTTTTCTTCTTCTTCAGCCATAATGTCCATTTCGTCCATAATGTCCATTTCGTCCATAATGTCCATTTCCTTCATAACGTCCATTTCCTCTTGGGGATTCTCACTTTTGCATGCAGTATTTATGTCCACTTTCTTTAGTACATTCGCTACTATGAACTCACTTTCTGATAAATCAGTGGTATTCATATGGCTTTGTAATATGCCAGGGTTCTTACCAAATATTATCATTCGTATTCGGTGAATAACATTTAAAGGGGATGGGTGGTCATTCAAGCCTCCTCTTGATCTTATTTGGGAAAATAAATTTTCCAAGGTATCTTGATTTAGCCGGTGAGTTAATAAGTAATCCATCTGGAATTCCTGTCTAACATAGACCAAGAGGCCTTTAATAGCATTTATTGATAGCAAAATTCCTTTTTGATAAGGTAACATTACTTTCTTTCCTGGGCAGCGCATTTTCTTTACAATCGTGAACATGGCATCCAAACGTTTATTTTGTTCCATTTCATGAAGGCCATACCCGCATTTTAATGATTGCAATGGCGGCTGTGGTACATAACTATTCATAACGTCAAACCAATCGTTGACGGGGGCAATGAAGACTGATAAATTACTTAGTATGTTTACGTCATTGACAGGTTTATACAATTCCAATGCTTTGGCAGTTGTGTTGGAAAAAAGTTGAACGGCCATCCTTACATTTTGCCTTTCAGCTCCTATGACCTCAGCTCCTGCTTATTTAGCTTCTGGCAAACTTTAAGCTCGTTTGAATCAAGTTCAAGAAGGGCACGTATTGGTTTTTTGTCAACAAAGACATTTTCATCTAACATAAACTCAGTATCTACAAACCAGTTCCGCAGTAATTTCAATACATGGGGAGCATCGGCAAACAGAAAAACCTTTTTTGTTTCATCTGCTGGATTTTCAAACCATGGCTTTTCAATACTAACTTTTAATTTCTTCCATAAACCATAGTTTCCACCTCCCATATCTGAAACACATGCCACTACACCACAACCAATGGCGTAAGCTTTATTTATGGCCTGAAATACTGTTTCTGTTGAGATGGTAGTATCAAAATCGATAAAAATCGGCTGTTTCCAATTAGAGAACAGTTCCCTTAATACAACAACCTAAGTTTGCTTATGAGGTCCTATAACCTGGTCATTTTTTTGTCATACTCGGACGTTTCCTTAACTTTCATTTCATCAAACGATAAAACTACAACCTTTTCTTGCTTTTCCATTGTTTCACCGGTGACTTCCATTAAACGGAAAATTTCATCAAAGAACCCTTTTCGTATGTTGATATTTGTAATCCACCTATTCAAAGTAGACTAACTGGGCAAGGGAAAATGACATTTTCTTCGTAGGTATATATATGTCCGTTTTCCAAGATAGCGTAAAGTAAGGGCTACTGATATTTCTTCGTTAGTCCAATTAACCCTATTTTTATTACCTAGCAATAAGTCTAACTGATTTTTTTGTAAATACAGTCCTCAGTTTATCCTTAGCTTTTTGTTCCACCGACCGTCGGGATTTTTTTCCTTTAATATCCTTATTGAATTAGTAAGTCTTCGTATTTTTAAAGACTTTTCCCTTAAAATATGCTGTTTTTTTTAAAGTTCGGCCTTAAGAATTTCATTTTCTTCCAATAATTCTCTATACTTTTCGTTGTAACTGTTTTCTGTTTCCGAATTCGGCAAAAGAGAACAAGTAGTTAAATCGTTAATTTCAGTCTGTAGTTCGTCTGGAGATTTCAGTAATATTCAGGACATAACAATGAATTAATAAGTTGTTTGTTTTTCCTATTTTCATACCTACTATTTCTGTTTATCGCTAACACGTTCTCATTTTTCAAATTTTGACAAACTTTTTTTGTTCACTTAGTTTTTGAGAAGGAATAGCAGATTTTTTTAGTTTCTTTTTACTAGGTAAATTTAGCTCTGATCTCTTTCATAGTCCTCTGGCAAAAAATGGTCTGAACATATGGAACATGAGTCTGGGTTCCACTTTCCTTCCCACTTACACAAATGCACCCATCCACTCCTTAATTCTGGGTCTTTGGGGAAATTAAAATATAACACGCCGTTTTCCTTTGTTTTAAATTGGCTATTGTTGCAGACAGCAACGGTTCACCTCTTCCCAGGCATTGTTTAGTTTTATTTGCTTATTTTACATACCGTAATTACTGCCTCTCCAAAAAAACAAAAATTTTTTATCCACAAAACACTATAACCAACAAACAACAAGTATCGATATAATATCCACAATGCAAAGCAGAAGAGACTGAACTGACCGGAACGTAGGCACCGCCCTACTAGGCGAGAGTGGGGAGTAGCGGCGGATCTGAAGGTCACCGGGTGACGTCACACGCGCGGCTCTCAGACCGGTTTTAGTGACTGCTGGGGAGATATAGGGATGCGTCAACCTGTCTCTCTACCAACCTTGGTCTATTTGTACTATGTGGTCGCTGATTATTATATATATAAATGTGTTAGGTAAAATGCTGCACGTTTTTTTATTTAATTAAAGCATAAAATTTAAATGGACTGAATTGTACCTGGTTGATGTTTTTTTGAGTTATGTGAGTTGTTGTGTTTTTATGTGGCTGCACATCATTATTAATATTATTAAACAATAAACAATGTCAACACAGTTTGTTGTTTTAATAACAATAATAATAATATTAATAATGGTGTGTATCCAAAATTACTCAGAAAACATTGAAGAAACCATCATAAAAAATCTTACAGGCAAGATTTGTCTGGTTTAATGCTAGACAATCTTATTCTTAATGTTTTACAAAATTCTTTAAAAATTTTCTTATTTGGTTTAGTAAATATAATACATCGGATATTATTACAGAAAAAAGTAACGTAAACAGCAGTTTTACGTGTTTACATCAGGTGCCCATCATCTGAGCTGGACAAATAGTGTAATATAAATAATTACAACAAGTGCCCAACGAGCGTTGGGCACTTCATGAAGAGCCCAGTTTTCTTGGTCACATACTGTAATTTTGAACGAAACCATTCAATTACACTATGAAGGCGAGCTGGACACTTCATGAAGTGCCCGGTTAGCGCTGGACACTTCATGAAGAGTCCAATTACAGCATGTGGCTACGACATATTATATAAATTTTGCGACTGGTGGCATTAGAAAAACGTATTTTCAAGATGATTAAATTCCGCCGTGGAGGAAAACAAACCACACAACGGAACCCGTCGGATGTAGGCCTTCGACGTCGGCGTTTTCCGTTGTCCGCGACGGTTTATAAAATGTCACTAGAACACGTGCCTTAAGGAGTTTTTACGTAAAACAGTAGGCACTATTGTTTTTTGTTTCTTCATTGTAATCATAGCTATACCTCAGACATTATTTACATATGAAGTTGCATTTTATTCTGTAGTAAAAATAAGGAGACAAAAATCGCAATACGTTTCGAGTTTGAGAACATACATAGGTATTTAGTAGTCATTGCTGGGCTCTGATATCAGTGAGGATGTGTTGACAGTGGAGACGCTGGACGTAGGTGAGGAACTCTTAGAGTGTGATCGGAACACAATGGCGTTATTGTGTCCATTGTCCTCAGGCGCTGACTGTGATAACCTATTGTTGTTGAACAATATCGGACGATCTTTCCGGTAACGTGTATATTGTCGGCCTACTTTCGATTTCTTTTAACAGCACTGACCTTTGCGTTCATCTCTTGCACAGATGAAGAATTATACAGATTGGCAACCAAATTCAATATTCCGTGCCCGTTTTTTCTAGCGGCGTCAAGTTTGTTGAGCTGTTATGTAACCAAAATTACACTGGTATCAAAATCATTATTAGCTATATATGTAATTTAGGACCTAAACATTTATATTGACAAAATCATTCTTGATAGCAATTCAATGTTGGCGACAAAACAAAATATATTTCCTTTCGCCACTAGGCTAAAATGTAGCTGCGACTATTTTATTTTCCTATTTTTATTTTTATTTTTCTCATTAGTTAATTTACTATTCGCATTCTATTAAATGACGTAAAAGCTTAATAAATTTTCCTTATTACCTCAGTTTTACAGAACTACTTAGATTACAGAATTAAACAGATGTTACTTAGTTTAATTTTTAAGTTTTTTGTTAGTGACTGTTTTAAAAGTAAAAATGTGAAACAAATGAACTTTGACCCTTTCTCACACACGGACGAATAGTTAGGGTAGACCGGGGCACATTTACGCATGGGGTACGTTTACGCAGTGACATTATTTCAAAACCGGTTATAGCGAGTGCGCCACCAGTCATGTCAGGTCGATGCTGCTACCTAACGGAGGCTTCCACAACGGTTTGGGCGTCAGTGAAGCTGTGGTGTTGCAGATGGTGGATGAAATCTGTTCTGTTACAAGGCGAGTAAATCTTGCTACATACGAGGGTCGTCCAGTAAGTAAAGCACGTTTTGTCCCCACATCTAACCCATTGGTCCTATCTCCGTGACTGATAGTGTGGCCTAAACCTCCTCTCCTGGTCTCAATCTGAGCCAAGTCTCGTTGCCGACCGACCACGGATTTCATTCTCACAGCGTTTCAAAATGGTGGCGTCTTTTGAATATCCCGCCAAATGTATTTGACCTAATAATGTTGCTTCTTTAAGTTCCTTGCCACTTTCAAACACTTTACAGCCTAAAAATTCCCTTAACCTTGAAAAAATTATTCTTGTAAGGCCAGGTAAGGGTTCCACCAGGAATTGTCCGAAAATGTCTTACTTGAGGCGGCAAAGTTCTGTGAAGTTGCTGCCGCTGCGTGGGGCGGGCGCCGCGACGACGCCGACGCGACGCCGCGTCGGCATGGATCAGCAACACACTAGCCTGTGATTGGATTTATCCAAAACGCATGTTTTGAATGACATATGAAGTTATCGTAGGGCCTCATAATGGACTCAGGATCACTTTTTTATTCTACGAATAAATTCAACAGTGAATAAACGTTTTAGGCCGAAAAACAGTATTGAAATCACCTCACTCGCATTTGGCGGGATTTCCAGTAGACACCACCATTTTGAAACGCTGTGAGAATGAAATCCGTGGTCGGTCGGCAACGAGACTTGGCTTAGATTGAGACCAGGAGTGGAGGTTTAGGCCACACTATCAGTCACGGAGATAGGACCAATGGGTTATATGTAGAGACAAAACGTGCTTTACTTTCTGGACGACCCTCGTATCTTTTAAGTTTTATCTTTTTAGTTTAAGATGATAATTCCAACAATTATTTTTGAATGCTTTTTCTGTAAATATTGTGTTTTTTAATAAAAAATTTAACGACAATTAAAACAGTATATAAAATATGGGGGCAAAAGTAAAGGTGAGGGGAAAGTAAATGTCAATGTATATCAGTTTGACGGAGCCATAAGTATACTGTGTAGCAATATTGCGAGTGAGACTGAAAAGGCGACCAAGCGAAAAGGCGGGTATTTCTGAAAAGGAGAATCGGTTGAAAACTGTTCAAATCTTCTTACGAAATCTAGTATTTCTAACAACAGCATTATTAAAAATATTATTTATTAATTCACTATGACGGTGAACCTTGCCTAAAATCATGTGCTAAAGTCCCATCTATCAGAACTGTAATCAAACACTTGAATAAATCAATTTATTTCCCAACAGTAAATAACATACACACAGTCATTGTATTATTTGAGAAACTAAACTGGCCATTTTAACAAGGTGTGTAACTGGTTGCAAAACAGAATAAATTACCAACTAAAAAACTGCAGAGTCTAGCATTATTCTAATAACATTTAACCTGCCTGCTGTAACATCTGGGTTTCAATTTTGTTGTAATACAAGTATCAAGAATACTTTATTGTCATGAACTTTTATACGCATGGACAAATGTCATACAAACATATGTACATAAATAATACATTTACAGTGTACGTTTATGATTCTTACAGATAACATGAAAACAATTCTCTCATAATTATCAGTAAGGTAATCATGAACACTGTAATATTCCTTGGATACCAAAAAAGACCGTTACTTTCTTTTGAACCTGTAGCCTCGATTAATTCGGCTTTGATGGAATTCGGGAGGGAATTGAAAAGTTTAACTACGTTGAATAAGGTCTGTTTTTTAAAAAATGTGGTTTTTGTGTTGTGGAATTGTTAGTCAAGGAATGCGTAAGGTCGTAAGGCTATTATTGCGAAGTTGGAAGAAATGCTTGTTTTTAAAGAAAAAAGAAAGACATTCATATAAGTACAGGCAACTAAAACCCACACAGCACACAATGTCCCCAGGATATCCCTATTTGGTTCCATATATCCCAAACGAATCCCGGGAAATGGGGATTTCCTTGGGATCTCTTGTGAACATTTTCCTCAGGGATGTAAAATCCCTGTACATCCCGTTGAAATCCTAAGAAAATTATGTGTTCCTTAGGATATCCCGAGGATGTTAACGTAGAATATATTTAACGAGTATTTATAAATAAATTATTGTCTGGTATCATATTTATCTAGAATCAAAAATGAATATCGTGGTAACATTTGTTGTCAATTAAAATAAAACTATGGGTTTTCGTTAAATTTTTAGATCCCGGGAAGGATAGCACATCGGCGTCTTAATAGTAACCATACAGTAGTAAGGTAATAATAGTAATTTGTTGAATTAGTCTGTCATATATAAACACACGAATAATTATGAAAAACACACGTGTTTTTGTATCATGAAATCACAATTTAACTCATTTCCGTCGATATCCCATCTATTTCCCACGACTATCCCCAGAATTTCCCGGGAATTTTCCGCCGAAATATAATTAAAAGGCCAATATAGGAAATTATCGACCAACTCGTTTAAAGAATTAAATTAACATTCTAAGTTAACTGTTGAGCTGTAACTAATCTTTCCCATTTTCATTCAACAAATTTTTATATAATCGATTTAATATTCTCTCCTGCGTTGATATCCCACGGCAACCCATAGAATATCCCGATAAGAATTGTAGTACTTCCAATCCCCGATAGAGAGCTAGTTGCACACGGCACTACAACGCGCCGAATGTAGTATCGAACACTAATATCGTATCGGTCATATCGTTTGTGGAACGTTGCATCTGTATCATATCGCAATTGTATTGGTTTGTAAAATCGACATCGTTTCGTTAAAGCTTTAAACCCGGCTTTTAAAACGAGTGAATAAAAATTGGTGTAATTTTGTATTTTGCCCACCCTTTCACAATAATTAATGTCAGAGTCAGCGTTTTCCTACTTTTCATGCGAGATACGAATGTATCGTAGTATTAGATAACATACGATATAGCACGTCACACAATCTACACTACGGCCAGAGAAGATTACATCACCACATCCGGTAGACTGATCTGTTCCCTCCGCTCCACGCTGAAGGTGTTGGTTTCACACTTTGCTTTGTTTATTTATACATCAGTTCGTAATCAATCATGGTGGGTTGTATTCTTTTCACTGCGAATGAGGTGAGTATTGCAATCTTTGGCCTTAACTTAAAATATAATCTGATGTTCAAAACAAGTTTTTAATCGATTTTAGGTAGGCAAGATTTAAGGTTATGTTGGTAGAAAATTAATCAAGGCGTGACTTCTATTTATAGATGTTCGTAAGTAATTTGATAAATGTTACATTGTTTTTAGTTATATCTTTGTTAATTATGCCTAGGCATATATGGGCCAACCCTTAATTGCTAAGGTCGTTCAACTATCTTCTCCAAGAGTTGTTCAAAGCATAATTTAGATCTAGATTAGTGTATATAGGCCTAGGATGAACAGACTGTTGCCGATTGTAAGATGTAAGAATAATAAAATGGGACAGTTAAAACGTACAACTGCCCCCCCCCCCTTTGATATCACACATCTACACCGATGTACGAGTCCTGTAATTGAACTTATCACTCATTCCTAGTGCAGAAAATTGAATTGTACTTCAACAAGTAGTTAGAAAAACATTTCAAAACAGTAAAAATAAGTTGACTGGAGAGACCTTTTATCTGACTCCATTATATTTAGGCCTATGAATTAATTTGTTACTCAGAAAATAAATTATTTTTAAAAGCCATGGCCCCCACATTTGATTGCCGGCCCTGTAACCTGGATCAGCCTCGGCCCCCCTATGTTCATGTGCTAATTTATGCTAAGTGCTTAAAAAATTACTTGGTGATTTTTTAACCACTAACAAATTTTATTTGGACTGATAATTGATAGGCCTAATAATGAATAATTAAGGATAGGCTAATAAACTTAGTTCATTTTAAGAAACAAACTTTATTCGGAAAATTAACTTATTGCAAACAAAAATTTAAATAGCTTAAATCATTCATTCGCTTTTATTTTACTGAAAATACATTTCCATACGTTAGGCCTACAGACTAAGATTAAAATTCAGTTGAGGCCCGAGCACGCTGTTGTACAGTTCGCGCATTATATCTCTGTCTATGGCAGAGTCAGCTGATTGCAAGACGAGGGGTGAGAGGAGGTACTTCTCTGAATCTGAAAACATTGTTCTACGGCCTTGTTCTAAGCCTATCTTAAGTTGTATAGTTTTGTTACCTATGTTAATCATGTCTTACTGAATAGCCTAGTTTTTGGTTAGCTTTGTTAACTTATTTTCAATTCACCTCGCTGTCTTTAGACTGCGTATTTATGGGCAGTTGTGATTTAATTTTAAATATAAAAAATGGAGTAGGCCCTATTTTTTTCCTGGCAATACCAATAATATTGATAACTCTAGAGTTTTAACAAAGGTCAAATAATTCCCTGTTATTAACTGGTGTTCAAATACATGTAAATAAATACAAGCAAAAATATTAGTTACAGCAATTAGGGTGAAGTGGGGTAAGTGCAACCACGGGGAAAGTTTTGCCATGGTTGGTTATTTACCAAAAATATTTTTGTTTGAAAACTACTAAGTTTGTAAATTAGAATGTTTTCTTCAAATTTTCACCAAAATTTCTGAGGAAATCCAGCTTACATATACTGTTTTTCCATTTTTTTTTAACGCTCAGGGTTTCGCACTGAGGACAAATTCAACCCTGAAACTTTGACATTATATCCATTTTTTGTTTTTTATCCTAGGGAAACTAAAATTTGCATTTGTGTAAAGTTTAGTATGCAGTTCTCATAAATGGCTTTTATTTTGGTGATAAATTAATTTGAAAATGAGAGCCGTGGCTGCACTTGCCTCATCATTTTTGCACACGGGGCAAGTGTAGCCACAAAGTCAAAAGCCATGCCGGTTGCACTTGCCCCATATCAATTTCTTTGCTTATTAATGCTTTTTATTGCCTAATTGATGCATGGTTTTCTGCTCAGGCACCAATTTTACTTGGCCTGAGATTTATATTTACTTACATTTAAGTTACTGAAGTACCAAATTTACTTGGCCAATTTTAAAATCACGGAGATGTTACATCATTAGACACAAAAGTCATATTATCACTGTATTTCCTTAGGCGGCTATTGGAAGGCGAGGATATTTGTCCTACCCGGTAGCCTTTTAGGACGATAAATGAAAATGGTCCTTGTAAATAGTGATTTTTTTGTAGAACAGTTAAGTTTTCAAGCAGAAATAAGATTTCAAGTACCAGAACTTTAGTTTGGTTACAAATGATCAAGATATAAGATAAGAAACTAAAACATTTGTATTTTGTAAAAAGTGTTAAAACAAAAACCAATTAAAACAAGATAAAAACATTGAAAGTGGTTAAAAACGCATGTACCAGTTAGGTGCTAATCATATAGGTACCATATATATCTTTACTAAAGCAATATACAAAAAAATTATATTTTTATATTTGACCCATTTTTTCGATTATCCCCCATTGACTCACGAAAAAGTTTATATCTCCCAAAAGGTTTGAGATAGAAAAATGAGCAAAATATTGTCAGAATCAGTGAAAAACAAGCTCTATGACACACTTGTCCCGATTGTCATTTACTTGCCTTTTATGGAGGATTCTAGGCCGGGGTTGCACTTACCGCGGTTGTTGGGGCAAGTGCAACCAGCGGTCATGATTACAAATTTTTTTCAATTTTTGGTTATGGTAAAAATATATTTGCAGGATATTGTAGCTAAATAACCCTAAAACTCTCTGTGCTGAGTTTATTTATGTACCCTTTACAGTTAGTTCACAGTAACTGTTCAAAAGTGAAAAAATATGCCAGGTTGCACTTACCCCACTTCACCCTATTTAAAAAATAGACTAAATCAACACCTGAACTTTTTTCAGAAGTTGTTCGATGCCGAATTTTACAAGATGCAAACTACGAGATTGAACAGCCTATCAGAAAGTGGATGTCTAGAGCAAAAGAAAAATTGGATGGAAAAAGGTAATTTTGGTATTTTCTCTTAACTTGCATGCAACCAATACGTAGTTACATTATGTTTAATTTATTGACATAGATATTTAACAGGGTATCTACGAGTTGTCAATTTGGGAAAATGATGGGGATTTCGTAAGGTCAGGAATAATCAAAAAAATTCATGAATTTTAAACCGTTGGTTGAGAAATAGCGGTTTTTGATGTTTTTTGTAGTAGCGGCTGGCGAATCTCACAAACAAATCGCGACATATATTTCGGTAATATCGCGGCCAGATAATCAGTCCATGGCCGGCACAACCCTTCGTTGTATTGCGGCCAGAGAACTGCTCGTTTCATGACCGACAGATCTCTCAGTAGCATCGCTACCAGAAAACCTGTCGCATCGTGGCCATCAAGCCAGTCTCTCTTTTGTGGCCGTCACATCTCTTGGTCATTTTATAGCCAGAATCGCTCACTCATTACGTAGCTGGAAAATCGCCTCTTTTTCGCAGCCGGAAAATAGCTTACTTGCTTTGAAGCCTGCAGATCTCTTGGTGGCATTGTGGCCGACAAGTCTCTTGCTCTTATCGTGGCCATCACATTTATTGGCCAGAAAATCCGTCGTTTATACAGCGGCTGGCATAAATCTCGGTTGTTTTGTAGCAAACAAGTCTCTCGCTTTTTTGCGATTGCCATATCCTATTGAACACATCGTGGCCATAAAGTCTATAGTTTATACTGCCGTTGGTAAATCTCTGGGTCATATTGCGGCAGGAAAATTTCTCGATCTTCCGCGGCTGGTAAATATTTTGGTCGCATTGAGGCCGGTAAAAAGATGCGTGGTCATATTGCAAAGCTACTTCCGCTGTTCCTGCGCCAATCACATGCGAACTGTAAATACGTTCTATCAATTTAAATATCCCTTTGCTTATTTTACAATGTTGTTCCTGCGATCAGTCAATAAGCGTTGGTGAATTTCATGGTCATTTACTTCTTTTGCAAAGTTACTCCTAAAGTTACATGCGATTGGTGTGTTTCGTCTACCCGCCCGCGGTCGCTAAACATGCATGATCGTTTTTCTCAAAATTACTCCAATTATGAATGTGCAGTGGTTTACTGTAATATACAAGGGCTGTCCAGAAAGTAAATTAAATTTTTTCTCTACCTCTAGCCCAGTGGTCTCATCTCCGTGACTGATAGTGCGGCGTAAAACTCCATGCATTTCATTCCTACAGCGTTTCAAAATGGCGGTGTATTTTGAAAATCACATGAAATCCTTAAAAGAAGGTTACGGGAATTTTTAGGCAGGAAACAAGCAATATTATTAGGTTAAAGAAATTTGGTGTGGTTTTCAAAGGACACCGCAATTTTGAAATGCTGTAAGAATAAAATTATTCGTGGTCGGTTGGCAACGAGACTTGGCTCAGATTTGAACCAGGAGTGGAGGTTTAGGCCGCACTATCAGTCACGGAGATGAGATGTAGAGACAACCACTGTGTCTGAGCCACTGGGCTGGATGTAGAGACAAAACGTCATTTACCCTCTGGATGGCCCTCGTATTTTCACAAACCATCTTCAAAATTGCAAGACCTAAGTTTACAACATAAAGGTGTTTTTGTTACAGAAAACGTGATGAAAGCAATGAAAAAAATGAACTACCCTATTGAACGGGAAATGGACACACCATGTAAATCAAATCACTAAACATTGTTCACCGTACATTGTATCACAGTCAATGTAAATTAGCTGAATAAAAATCTTATCTACCTGTCTATCTATCTCTCTTTTTAATCATAATCCACTACTGATATTGTCATCTGTCATCATTTTAAAGTTTGGTAGAAAAGTGTAATTTTAATCCAACCTCAGCTCTGCCCCACTAGCCTTCAAATTTATTGGAACAAGTGCATTCTGTGTTGAGACTTATAGATTATTTCAAATCATGACCATCTGCTGTAATTACATATTTTTTAATTTTAAATACTTAAAGAGTTTTATCATGAAAATCAGTTAAAATGCCTGAATTTTGAAAGAATGAGATAGTATTCAAACTTGCTTAAGTAACATCTAAAGTTTGAAAGCTTTGTATCCTAGTATAAATATTATTTTTTACATTTTCTTTATTTAATTTGCTTAAGGAATTTTACAAGTGTTGAAATTTTATATTGATAATCCATTCAAAAGTATAATATTGTTTTACACAGCGTAAATTGCTTTGGAGACTAAGAAATGAGTCCAGGATCAGCTGGCCTGATTTAAAACTTGACTCGCCAGTTCTATTTAAATTATTATAGTATCATCTTTTTTGTTCCCTGAAACAAAGTTAGTTAATTATTTCAGGTTATTCTTATGGTAGGTACGTAATCTGAAAGTGAGTGCCCATCCCCATCATATCGTGGTAGAGAGAAAAGAGGTGTGCTATTCCGATTCACGACTGACGTCATTCAGATTATAGAGCAGCAGTTCTGATAGACTGCTGATTGTAACTGTTAAGAAGCAGTTGTTTGAATTTTATTGTAAACAAAAACAAATGCCTTCTGTTAAAAGTATAGTTGCAATCAGGTGTCTATCAAAAATACCTATCTGTTATCTGAGTTATGTCAGGCTGGAATCGCAAGCGCACCTGTTAGCGAATTCCCCCTATAGGGAATAAGCTGTTACCGTAGTACTCATGGTAAGACCTAAGCCCGAGACCATGATAACGTTTCGTTTTGGGGCCCCAGAAGCAAAAAACACTATTCGTTCATTTTCATAAATATATATATAGATATATCTATGTTTCTTTAAGCACGATAACTCGCGTAAAATGGTCCAGTCTTAATGAAATTTGGCATGGATGTGTAAAGTAGTAATTATTCGGACGAGTTCGTAATCCAGCCCAATCGGACTACCGAAAAGGGGGTTTAAGGGGGGTAAACCCTCCAAAAAATGGGTTTTTTGAGTTTTTTACATCGAAAAATAAAAATAATCCAATTTTTGTTGGCAACATTAATTTCAGCTCAAAAAAACAAACAATTTAGTATTTTGAATCACTGCTCTATGTCCATTGGTTACCGAGATATTGAAAGTGGTAAACACAGTACGTTGTCCCAATGTTAACCTTATGGGAAATAAATAAAATTCTATATCACGCTTAATTCTCAACATATCTGGATAAAACTTGGTTTGTGGATTCATCTAGATGAGATCTAATGTTTAATAGTCTAAAATCACCAATATTTCCATTTTCGTGGCAGCAAACCTGCATACTCATTCCCCATGTTATTCTTATGGAGCTTAAAAAAACATGTCAAATCTCGCTATATTGGATTGAAATATGTTGTTTTGCACTGGAAATTCGCTGAGTATGCAGGTTTGCTGCAACGGGGGTATTTTCTTTCTACTATGGCATATCATATCCCTTAGGGATTTTTGTGATCCTCAGGATATCCCAATCATATTCTAAGCATCTCCTCAAGTGGAATCTTATCCTTAGGACTTCCCTTGGATATTCCCAGGACGTTCTCATAAGAATGTGAGTGTTCCCCAGGATATCCCGTTGGGATATCCCTGGATGCGGGGTTTACCCGGACATTCAGATATCCCTGCGTGATCCTTTCCTGGTCCCAAGGATATAGTGGGATATCCTGGGGATAATCCCAATATCCCTTTGCATATCCCATAGGGATTTGTGTGATCTCCAGGATATCTCAATCATATTCTAAGCATCTCCTCAAGTGGAATATCTTATCCTCAGGACTTACCTTGGATATTCCTAGGACGTTCCCATGAGAATGTAGGTGTTCCCCAGGATATCCCGTTGGGATATCCCTGGACACGGGGTTTACCCGGACATTCGGATATCCCTGCGTGATCCTTTCCTGGTCCCAAGGATATAGTGGGATATCCAGGGGATAATTCCAATATCCCTGTGGATTGTTCCTAGGGATGTTTTTGTGCTGTGTGGGAAATAAGCAGATTATTCGTGGAAATATCACCTCTACATGAATCATTTCTCTGAAGTCCGAAAATCAACCAAACCGCTTTCTGTTGTAAAACGAAGGGTCTTTGTCTTTGAAGACTCGGCTACCCAAGCTGCAATACCATAACTAAAGTGAGGATAAAGGCATAAATGACAAGCAGTAAGTAAAACTTGGGTATTCGAAAAATTTGACAACCTACGAAGAATGAAAATGCAGCTATTTATCTTACGTGAAACTTTATGAATGCGTTCTGAAAAATCGAGGCGAGGATCAATGGTCAAACCCAAAAATGTTGCCTAATGGCAAGATTGAAGTTCATTGTCACCTAAGAGCAGTGATGAAGTGTCACCAAGAGGATCTCGCAATTTAAAATCCATGAAAAGTGTTTTCTCAATATATACAGAAAGGTTATTCTTTACCATCCACTGGACAAGAAAATTACTTTGGATGAAAGATTCGATCACAAGATTTTTACAAGAACCACTACTGATGTTCAAGGACGTATCGTCAGCAAAAAGGCAGAGGTTAACGTTTGATACGCTCGATTTGATGTCATTGACAAATAACAGAAAAAAGACCGGTCCAAGCACTGAGCCTTGTCAATGAATACAATCTGTATTCATTGGCCTTGTGGAACCCAGCTGGTAACAAGTATTTCGCTTTATCTAACTGATTATACGCACCCTTTACTAGACTATAAAAAATGGCACTTCCATGACCTGTCTTCTGCCTTTCAAATACAAGAAAACCCAACTTCATAAATATGGCTATCCGACAAAAGAGTCACTCCTATACGTCTTCCAGAGTTTGAAGTTTGGGGACCTGAACTCTGAACTTAGGGACAAGATACCTGTGATGTCACACTTGACAGTATATTTTTTGTAGCCTTCTGATGGTCAGTTTTTGGTGTTTAAGGTGTTTGTGTGGAGACTGTTCTTGAACTTGATGACTTCGCTAGCACCTTTTTAGCGCCATTAGTATTGTTTACTTCATTACCAACAAAACTGTCGTTGGAGGCAACAATGGCCCGAGAATCGTCCTCCGCACTAACCGAACTTAGCACATCTAATTTGTTACGCGAAAGAATACAACTTGATTCAGGTTTACTTTTTAAAGCTTTGTTCCTTTTTTGACGATTATAATTACCTAGTTACTGTCAGCAGTTTTCCTTAACTTAACCTTTAGGGGGCGAAATTCATTATGTATCGAAATAAAGGGTTTCTGAAAATCGTTTGCATCGCTCTCAAAAAGCAACGATCATACCAAACATAAAATGGAGTTAATCCTTTATCATCAATACAATAATAAAATATGCTTTGCATCACTTTACACATGGATCTCACATTCGAAAGAGTTTTTCTGCTTCAAAGAAGACACCTAAACAACGTTTGTCTTTGGTGTATAATTTACATGCAACCAAAGTTTCTGGATCACAGTTTCTACCCTCAAGTGAGTCAAAGTGATAAGCTTTCCTTTTTTGGGCGTCACAAAATAATAGGCTCCAATGAGTCCCACCATCATCTTTGGCAGGATCCTAACTATTGCTTACACAACAAAGAATACTCTTATATTCATCAAAAGAAGAAACCTTCATGACATCTGCTACTTCCTTACAAACAGAAAACTTCGAAGTACTGTATGTGTGGCAGAAGGCCCCGACAAAATGACATCACAATTGATTACACTGTCAGACATAGTCCTAAAGTATGAGTTTAAAACAGAGTCATAGAGCCTTTATCTCTGCTCCATGATTGTTTTTGTTTGGAAAGAACACATTCTTGAGTATCATTATTATACTTTTATAATATATGTCTTAGCCACATGCTGTAATTGGACACTTCATGAAGTGTCCAGCGCTAACTGGGCACTTGATAAAGTGTCCAGCTCGCCTTCATAGTGTAATTGAATGGTTTCGTTCAAAATTACAGTATGTGGCCAAGAAAACTGGGCTCTTCATGAAGTGCCCAACGCTCGTTGGGCACTTGCTGTAATTATTTATATTACACTATTTGTCCAGCTCAGATGATGGGCACCTGATGTAAACACGTAAAACTGCTGTTTACGTTACTTTTTTTCTGTAATAATATCCTATGTATTATATTTACTATACCAAATAAGAACATTTTTAAAGAATTTTGTAAAACATTAAGAATAAGATTGTCTAGCATTAAACCAGACAAATCTTGCCTGTATGATTTTTTATGATGGTTTCTTCAATGTTTTCTGAGTAATTTTGGATACACACCATTATTAATATTATTATTATTGTTATTGAAACAACAAACTTTGTTGAGATTGTTTATTGTTTAATAATATTAATAATGATGTGCAGCCACATAAAAACACAACTCACATAACTAAAAAAAAACATCAACCAAATACAATTCAGTCCATTTAAATTTTATGCTTTAATTAAATAAAAAAAAACATGAAGCATTTTACCTAACACATTTGTATGTAACATAACCAGCGACCACATAGTACAAATAGACGGAGTATGCCTGTCTTACTAGCATTACAAGCAAATGAAGTCGGGCCGCCATATTGCCTAGGTATAGAAACATAAAACGTCGTTTAAAACCGCGTAATCTGGCAGTGCTCACGTTTCAAATAACTCGTATTTTATACCTTTTAGCAAAGAGACTTAAGGTTGAAATTTTGCATATGAATAGTCCTTTAATTTTAAACGGCAATAGTATCAATCATATTTCAAAAATAATTTTTCCATAAAAAAATGAAAAAATTCATAGGTTTTTATTAAACTTTAAAACTTGACATGAAAAAAGTAGTCGGCTGCTACTTTTTTTTATTTTTTGGTCAGGTAAAATAACGAATAGTGGTATTTGTTGCTTAATGGTTAAATATTTTAATCATATTAAAAGAATAGCTGCCATACTTTGGTTGATAACTTAGTTTTTGTGAGAGTTTATCCGTGCGGCCCTTGCATGAAAACAAAGTCAATTCTAAACTGTTCTTTACAAAGTTATAGTCAACTACAAAAATACAAATGTGTTATCAAATTAAAGGTCTGAATATCACCTCTCACTATGGTACCAATTATAAACGGTTTAGAGGCAGTTTACACACTAAGAACGTTACAAGTGCATTCAGTGGTGGCAGCTTCTCTCAAAAAATCTTAAGACAGACTTCTAGGCTATCTGATAAACACTGATTCAGTGTTTACGATGTGTCTGTAAACCATTTATATTTGGTACTATAATACCAGTATAGAACCAAGTATAGTATAGAATTCTGAGATTCAGACCTTTAATTTGATACCATTTTTGTAATGTTTTACGTAGTTTGTTTTTTCTTCATGCATAGGGACTAGAAGCAAATGTAGACTTCATGTCGCGCCTCGTGTGCTCTGTCTATTTTTGTACAATTTTGTTGCTGAACATAACACATAAACATTGACATCGAACTACTTTTTCATGTTTTAATTTTATAACTTTTTACTTATTCACCCTTCATAAAACTAATAATAAATCAAAATATAGCAAGATAAAACTGATTTAAAGAAAGTTAAACATATAAAAAAAATTAATAAAAAAATTCAATATTATCAGCTTTAACGTCATTTTGGTTAAAGATTTTATTTCAAGTCAGTATGAAAGAATTAACATAATATTATTACATCAAGCCTTTTCATTGTAATGTTTTATTTGTTTATAGAACAATAAAAAATGTATTTGGAGTACCCTGATTACTTAACAGCTTTTCGGCTTTAAGTAATATACTTTCAATCTTCTATTATATACCTGATTTACAGTTTACATTATTAAGTAAAATAGTTGGAAATTCATATGAAAGATTTGTCTACAGGGATAACCTATGAATGTTAAACGTTATTCAAAAGAAAGGGGCTGCTACAAAACGTTCGATTTTTAATTGTCATTATTATTATTTTTAATAGCGTATTTCCTATAATTTTATACTGTTGTTTAGTTTTACAATTATTTGAAAACTATATTTTCAAAACTTTATACCGACTATAAGTTTTTATCTTTTATTCTAGATCAAAAGGTTTCTATTTTATTGTGAAAAATAACTACGTGATTGTTGACTGTTTATTTTAGTTAGAACTTAACTTATAACACAAAAAAATAATTAACGAAGTATAATGTAGACTATTAGTATTTTCAAAAAGCGTTTTTAAAATATTTAAAATATATTTAAAATATTAGGCTGCGTTGGGCACTTCATGAAGCGCCCAATTACAGCAAGTGGCTACGACATATTGCTCATGCACAAGAAAAACGTCACAAGTCAAAAATATAAAATTTTACAGGAGAGCGTTTCAAAGTTTTCAATAAGTTTAGTAGCTTGCAGGATGCTTATTATTTTGTCAAACTCGTTGAATTGTTGGTAATGCATTTGTTTATAATCAGGGAATAGTTAGTTGTAATTAAAACTCATAAAAATGTATAGATAGTATCAATTTTTATGTAAATTTAGAGTTATGACGTTTTTCTAGATTATATTTAATGTATTTTTTTGAGTTGAGTTAGTTTTGTGGAAATAAACAAAATTGCTAAAAATAATGAAAATTTTTTTGGGAAATCTTGCACAAAATTAATTGATTTTTTCATAAAATTCGATATGATGGGTTCTTCATTTTTTCCTGTGATAAACAAACATAGGAGTAACCTTTTAAGTCCAACCGTAACCTTTTCTCCTCTCTTTTAATGACATTTTATAATGTTTACCTTATTAGTAATGGTTTCTTTGATTGGGATAACCAAGCTGAAGTCTAATGATTGAGGACTTTGTCTAGTTGAGGACTGTCAACTATTTTAATAATAATTTAATTGGTACATGCACATTTTTATCCAAGTAAATCCCGATTCTTAAAGCTTTCATCATAAAGATGGTTTATTGAACAAATTGAAATACTAAAATCTTTTACCTTTTTTAATTAAATACATTAAAAACTTAACAACTACTCTTTTCCCATATGCATTTCTGACTTAAATGAGGTAAATAATCATTGAAAAAGGTTTTCAAGCATTATTACTCATACCGATATTTTGGGCGCACAATATATTATTGCTATATAAATGAAAGGTACACAAGAATGCCTGGCAGATTTATTCAAACTAGAGTTAAGTTTTTTATTAAATAACCAAGTCTAAACTGTAACCAAAATTCAAAATACAATAAAAATTTAGTTTAAATAGGAAGCAGATTTATCAACATGCAATAAGTATGACACACGACATAAGTCTTGTGTAGAAAAAGGCACATCTGAAAATAATTCAAAAACAGAGGAACGAAAAGTTGTACTTCTTGTATGGGAAAATGCCATAACTAAAAATGTGACACTTTTCATAAAACTTTTCTTTCCTATGTTTGGAAGAAAAAAGTATCACCAAAAATGGCTCAAGTCGAAATGTGACTCTTTTCCACAAATATAAAAGGGCATTTCCTTAACACGCTTTGAAAACCAACTGCATATTTAGGATAGTGACGTTTTTCAATAGGAGATCATTTGAAAATCCCCCCATGGAAAAGCAACATAAGTGCTATCTGGGTGGTTATATTTAGAATTACAGTTGTGACGATTTTTTACAGAAAAATATGACCCTTGATTGACATTTTCCTGTAATAAACAGAAATTTGAAAAATTTTGAGTTGTGACGTTTTTCTTGAACATGAACGTAAAACATCAGTTTAAGATTTTGTTTTGTCATATAAAGCAGTGTTTTCTTTTGTTAGTTTGTCTAATTTAACATATAGATCATTGTGCACAGCTAATAGTAAACTATTATTTCTTAAGCTACAATTTTTAGTTCTGTTTCTAACATAAGGACTCTTTTTTCTACTTATTGACTTTAACAACAATAGCATCTTGGAGCTCAAAAGAATGGTTAACATCCTTGTGTCTAAGGTCCTTTTCCTGCTCCAGCTTAGACGTCAGAGTGGCTATTCAGTGACTGAGCTATTTGCAAGTGTAGTTGATGATTGTCATTCAAGTTAAAAGCATCAACTGCTTGGATTAATGAACCAATTGCAGAGGTTAACATATCCAAATTTACATTTGGGTTGCTGTTTGACAAACTATTCAATTCAAAAGATACGCCATGGATAGCTTCCTCAATATCCAAAGAGGGTTCTAAAATGAATTCCTCCATAATTGAACAAGTAAAACACACCCCTTTGATACAAAAATCTCGTATTTAAACAATTTAAAGCACAAAATACTGTAAAATAAACATATATAATTAATTTATTTAAATTCAGTACAATAAGAGATAAAAAGTCAATTGGCGGAATATTTGGTGCGCCTGAAGAGGAGCCGAGGCAGACTTTACTGGTTTGTGTGAAGCGGGTAGTCGACCGTGAGCAGCAGGAGTTGTGAAATGTTCCTTCTCAGGGGACGCAGCCGCGCCTGCAGATGTCGTGATGCCTCAGCCGAAGCGCCACGTGCTTGCAGGAAAGAAAGGAATGTTGCAACTCCAAAGGACAGTTGGTGAACCTGCTTCCGGCGAGTAGCTCGGTGGCGTAGCTCTCCCTCTCCACTCCTCAATTCATTGATGGAGTTATTCCAGCTGAGGCCAACTTGTTATTTGACAGGTTGACACGCTGACAGATGCAAGTGTAGTGAGCACCACCCCTTGCCCGCACCCCACGCTGACAGACAGCTGGAAGTGAGCACCACCCCTTGCCCGCACCCCACGCTGGCAGATGCAAGTGTAGTGAGCACCACCCCTTGCCCGCACCCCACGCTGACAGATGCAAGTGTAGTGAGCACCACCCCTTGCCCGCACCCCACGCTGACAGACAGCTGGAAATGAGCACCACCCCTTGCCCGCACCCCACGCTGACAGATGCAAGTGTAGTGAGCACCACCCCTTGCCCGCACCCCACGCTGACAGATGCAAGTGTAGTGAGCACCACCCCTTGCCCGCACCCCACGCTGGCAGATGCAAGTGTAGTGAGCACTACCCCTTGCCCGCACCCCACGCTGACAGATGCAAGTGTAGTGAGCACCACCCCTTGCCCGCACCCCACGCTGACAGACAGCTGGAAGTGAGCACCACCCCTTGCCCGCACCCCACGCTGACAGATGCAAGTGTAGTGAGCACCACCCCTTGCCCGCACCCCACGCTGACAGATGCAAGTGTAGTGAGCACCACCCCTTGCCCGCACCCCACGCTGACAGATGCAAGTGTAGTGAGCACCACCCCTTGCCCGCACCCCACGCTGACAGATGCAAGTGTAGTGAGCACCACCCCTTGCCCGCACCCCACGCTGACAGATGCAAGTGTAGTGAGCACCACCCCTTGCCCGCACCCCACGCTGGCAGATGCAAGTGTAGTGAGCACCACCCCTTGCCCGCACCCCACGCTGACAGATGCAAGTGTAGTGAGCACCACCCCTTGCCCGCACCCCACGCTGGCAGATGCAAGTGTAGTGAGCACCACCCCTTGCCCGCACCCCACGCTGACAGATGCAAGTGTAGTGAGCACCACCCCTTGCCCGCACCCCACGCTGACAGATGCAAGTGTAGTGAGCACCACCCCTTGCCCGCACCCCACGCTGACAGATGCAAGTGTAGTGAGCACCACCCCTTGCCCGCACCCCACGCTGACAGATGCAAGTGTAGTGAGCACCACCCCTTGCCCGCACCCCACGCTGACAGATTCAAGTGTAGTGAGCACCACCCCTTGCCCGCACCCCACGCTGGCAGATGCAAGTGTAGTGAGCACCACCCCTTGCCCGCACCCCACGCTGACAGATGCAAGTGTAGTGAGCACCACCCCTTGCCCGCACCCCACGCTGACAGACAGCTGGAAGCGTGCCCCCCACAGGAACAGACGCGGGTAAAAAAAACTTAGTTGGAATGGAAACAAATTTTCAATTAATTTTATTTTCCCACACACTAAAAATTGATTAAATAAATCAGTTTGCATGGAGAAGATAAAAAAATATTTTGCCACTGTAGCTGAACATTAATTCATTTTAACTTTCAACCGGGCCCAGAAAAACAAAAATAACAATTAGTACGGCGGATTAGCTAACCTATTGTGCACTTTATGATAAAGGCACCAAATTTGGCACAGAGGTACACGTGTAAAATGATCAAATTTAGATGTGGAGCCATCGGCCAACTGGCCCCTAGCGGCCGTGGCGGCCATTTTTCAAAATGGCCGCTACTATACGTACCAGAGGCAACAGAAGTTAGATAAAATTGTCAATAATCGTCCGATTTTGATGAAATTTGGTACGAATGTGTAGGATAGCATTAGTGAGCTTAACCCCAAAAACCAGAAAGATCGGACCATCGGATGCGATGGCACTACAAGTTTTATGGGAGTTTACATTTTTCAAAAATTGGGTTTTTGCATTTTTTATGATACAATTTTCAAATGACGAAATCAAGACTTACACCATGTTAAAGAGCTTAAAAAAACAAACAATTTAGTTTTTTGGATCATCAGCGTAGGTAAGGTGGTTGCGGAGAAAATGTAAAAAACATTACCTTAAAATTCCTCATGCTATTCTTATGGATACATTGCCTAATGTTATTCTTATGGAGAATTAATCAAATTAATTACATATGAAGCTTATTTATGAATATATTTTGATGAAACTTGGTATTTGGCTTTATGTGGTTATAGTAAATAGATATTTGTATAAAATTCCCCCTGTGGCAGCTAACCTGCATACTCAGGACAATGTAAAACCTGGCAATATTTCAGCTACAGTAGTAAAATGGAAACCAAATTTATAAATTTTACATAATGTATTAAAAAGTACATAGCATTAGTTCATGATTACTTCCCCATCATGAGCATTCCCCATCGCAAGCACACAGCGGTGCGCATTCCAGGCCGTCCCTCTTGCACTTGCACTTTTCTATGCAGTCTTTGCATTTGCAAGAGACGAGCTCCCAGCAGATCTTGGATGCTTCGGGTAGCGTTGTCCATAGAGGCTCATATCCATTGCTGGTCTTGATCGAACCCCAGTCGGTTGGTGATGGCAGTGTTGGCGCAGGAACCAGGGCCTGACCCCAGACATGTCCGCCCTGGTATACTGCCCTTCGCACGTGCTGCTCCAGGGCTGCCCTCGTCGGTGGAATTAGCTGGACATTGTTTTTCTTCGAAACAATTTTTCGACGCCCCTTGCTTATATCGGTGTCCGTCCTTGTTCTGTCACAAAGTAATATGACAAAACTTTCAATGGCGTGCGGCGTCTTCAGTTACTAGATCTGGTGCACTTGAGAGCAAAGTGAGCGTCTGGGTAAGCTCAGGTAGCACTGTCCACACTGCCCATGCTGTCCTCTTCCCACGTCCAGCGAAGCAGGAGACCGTGTCACAGCCCATCAACGCATGGAACATCGGTAGTGCATCAGCCTTTTCAGAACCTAAAGCCCGAGCAATCTCATGAGCTGCCAAGAAGCGGAACGTCCTACCCGAGCCGAAGGATACCCATACGTAAACTCCCTCATTCAAGGTGCGTGCCAAAGCCACTGCCAGAACAACAACATCGTTGTCAACCGTGCTCTCCTAGTTCGAGTGACATGTGATGCGTGCAGGAAGGAATCCGCTGTCCCGTTACTAGTGATCTCTGCCTCAACAAGTGCTTGCACCCATCCGCTTTCTTGCAACAAGTGACCAATGGCCTTTAGTGCTGCCATCTCGATATGAAGACCTCCAAAGAGGATGACGAATTTTTCTTCACCATACCCCTGTGGCCACCTCCACTGGATTTGCTTTGCGATTGCAAAAAGCGGTTGATCAAATGTAATCACGGGAATCTGACCAGGGTTAAGATGTTCAACCGACTTCCTGACGACATCCATTGAGTGCTTGATCATAGCTACAGTATGGGCACCCTCCAGGAAGAGTGGGAGTAGTGCGGTGTGGCATTTAGTACTACTTGTGGTGTTGGACTGGAGGCTTGCATGGAATGCAGCCCATGAAGTATTTTCTAATGGAGAACTTTCTTGGACGGTTAGTTGTGTGCGTTGTAGCCAGAGATACTCCGTGTCAATATGTTTCTTGATGTCACTGTTACCACTGAGAGATGTCTCGTTAGTAGCAGGTACCTGTGTGTTTTTGATGCTGCTGTTAATGGATGGGACATCAGTATAGTATTGTGGCAAACGCTTGACTGTTTTGAGGCCTCTTTCGTTTGAACCTCCGAGTATACTGATACCACGGTCAACACCGGCACTATGAAACGCAGGATGTTGCACCAGCGAAATAGCATTCCCATGAAACGACTCTTTGAGGTCGTGGAACTTGAATTATGGTCGATGTTGTCTTCCGCGGCAGTGGTGAAGACTACGCCTCTCATCTTAGGAGGGCAGACTACTTGCTTCTGGTGATAGAGGTGGCATGCACTATTTTCTAACTGTGAGGAGAGGAACAGGACTCGGTCGTAGGAAATCGAAATTACCATGTGTGCCAGCTTATCAACTAGTTCCTTTTTACGAGTGTGTACATGTAGCATCAGCCCAATATAAATGGGCAGTGGTGTCTCCTGTGCAGTGGCGTGCCGGACTGGCTGAGGCGTACTGCTTGTGGCTCTTCGGTGCTTTAAACTATTGAATTTGAGGAGCTGGCTGATAGACAAGGCCACTTTTGTGGTGCTTTTTCTAAAGTCTTTGATACTTGGTTCTTCCAAGATCATAGTCACTAAGGCAAGCAATTCGGATGGTACGGAGTTCTCTTAACATTCTGGAGGAAAACCGTTGAACGCCTTGTCATCTCCTATGATGTAGCGTTGCACTATTTGAGCAGCGCGTGCCAGATGGACAGCATCAGTATCTGAATCCAATTCACAAGCTTTTGCCAAGGCTTCGTCAATGTCTTCATTAAATGCAAGTAGCTACCCCTGTCACAGCAAACATACGTTCTTAGTGAATGTTCAACCGATTTTTATCAAGAAAGCGATAACATCACTAACTTAAATTTGTTTTTCATTTTACTACTGTAGCTGAAATATTGCCAGGTTTTACATTGTCCTGAGTATGCAGGTTAGCTACAACAGGGGGAATTTTATACAAATATCTATTTACTACAACCACATAAAGCCAAATACCAAGTTTCATCGAAATATATTCATAAATAAGCTTCATATGTAATTTGATTAATTCTCCATAAGAATAACATTGGGCAACGTATCCATAAGAATAGCATTAGGAATTTTAAAGGAATTGTTTTTACATTTTCTCCGCAACCACCTTACCTACGCTGATGATCCAAAAGACTAAATTGTTTGTTTTTTTAAGCTCTTTAACATGGTTTAAGTCTTGATTTCGTAATTTGAAAATTGTATCATAAAAAATGCAAAAAACCGATTTTTGAAAAATGTAAACTTCCATAACACTTGTAGTGCCATCGCATCCGATGGTCCGATCTTTCTGGTTTTTGAGGTTAAGCTCACTAATGCTATCCTACACATTCGTACCAAATTTAATCACAATCGGACGATTATTGACAATTTTATCTAACTTCTGTTGTCTTTGGTACATATAGTAGTGGGTTTTGAAAAATGGCCGCCACGGCCGCTAGGGGGCAGTTGGCAGATGGCTCCACATCTAAATTTGATCATTTTACATCGGTGTACCTCTGTGCCAAATTTGGTGCCTTTATCATAAAGTGCACAATAGGTTGTAATATCCTAGCTAAACCGCCGTACTAAATATGAAAATGAAAGAAAAAATTAATTTGAAATAGAATTTGTTGTTCGGTTCAGATTTGATAGGAAGTGTACAGTATAAGCCAGCGCTACTTTAGTTAATCCTTCTTCAGGCTAAATAAGAACCGTGACTTGAGAGTTGTAAAAAGAAATATATTGTAAAATTTCAACTCTCTAAACTTAACGATAACAATAACAATAAATCATTAACAAATAAATAACAAATGACAGACGAACGCCTAACAAACAAATAAATAAATAAAATGTATAAATATCACAGATTAAATCACAGGTTTATATTTGTTCTCTTTTTCCCCGTGCCCTTATTAATTTTCATCAATGCCCCCCCTCCCCACTTCCTGCAGTCAAGTTGACGTTGCAAAAGAAAAATGGTTAGATCTCACCCGAGAAGGTTGCGCTGCAGCGACTTCATGGAACGTTGTAGGTAGTTCGGGTGAGAAGTCAGACGTCTAGGCGGGTAGCATCGCAGAGTAAAGGGGGGGGGGTGGAGGTGCTCCTTGCAGGGCTCAGGGTGTCATGTCTGGATCAGCTTGTGGTGGAGGTGGTAGGTGTACACCGGGGACCCCATAGTGCTGTCAGCTAAATTAGAACTTCATGGTGGCGGAGAGAAACGATTTAAAACTATATAAAAAGTTTGAAAGTTGGTTTGGAATACATAATTTTCTCTCCATGCACACCGGACGACGATCGCAGTACCTATGCTTGACAACCGGACGGACGTCAGACCTATCGCCTGCAAACAGTGTTGCCACAGTGTAGGACACAAAGAATAAAGACATAACATGACACATAACATATAAACATGTAACACTGAGCGCGACATACGCGCTGGGCTGTCACGGCTCATTAGGGTGGATATACTAGTACAGTAGTTAAAAAATACGAGTAGACCCCGCGTATTGAAACAGTGAGTAGATTACGGTAAATAATTATAAGACAAAAAATCACAGGAATAGTGCTGCCAATCCTTGAGAATATTCAAATTAAAAAAGGTATTTATAAAACACGGTTGAATTTTAAAAATAAATAAAATTTACTATGCCAAAAAGTTATTTAAATATCTTACATCCTGTCGAGAAAACCCAAGTGATTCTTATATTCCAATAACTTTTAAGATTATTTGTATTCTTGATTTGAAGCGGAAGCTGTTTGAAGTATTTGGGACCATAACTTTAGAAAGAAACCATAACTATACGTAAAACATAACTAAGGAAACCATAACTATACTTCAACAAATCTTAAGCGATAAGAAGTCACTTAATATGAAAGAAATCGAGGAAATTATTCAACTTACTCAATTAAGGATAAAACTATTTTTGTTACAATAACTTTTTCTATCTTCAAGAAATAAGATGGTATTCCAATGGGCTCCCCACTATCAGCACTAATGGCAGACATATATATGAAAGAGCTAAAAACCACTAAAATAATTTATAAATCTTACCCTCTTAGAGAGAAAATATGCTGCTGGTACACATATGTCCATGACATCCTAGTTTTGTTCAAAGCAAATGACCTATTAACATAAATAAATCATGTATCTCCAAATATCCAATTTACAGGTGAAATTCAGAAAGAAAAATAAATTTTATAGACATCACAATCACAAAGAAAAATAATAAACACTCATTCGATATTTATAGAAAACCAACCACTACCGATGTAATCATTCCTTACCATTCAAATCCTCCATGGGATCTTAAAACTGCAATATTTCATTCCCTTATCCATAAACTTATTAACATTCTAATAAGAAAATTTCACCAAATAAAAGAATATCATTAAATACTTTGCCGAGAAAAAAGGCTGAAAACAAAAATGATTGACAATATGATAAAAATAAAACTAAAAATCTAAATGAAAAACAATTAATTAAGAAACACTAGAGATAAATAAAATCACAAGTTCATGTGCTTTCCATATGAATGAATAAAGCAGTAAAAAATACCCTCAAAAACTCAAATATTAAAATAAGCTACAAGACAAAAAACAACATATTTCAGCCAATCAATAAAGAAATAACAAATCACTCTTCAAAATGACAAGTATAACAAACCAGGCATATACTGTGTGTCCCAAAAGTCCCGGAACGGTTTAATATCTTTAAAGTAAGCCAGATATCAAAACAATATTTTGCATACCTTTTAATACTAAAAATAATTACTTTTTGATGTATGTGTCATTTCTGCCCCTGCCCCTAAAATTGGATTTTGGGGGGGTAGCCCCAAAATTTTAAATGTAAACGCCCATCGTGTGACCGATTATTTTAAAGGACCTGTTGAAAGAAACACAATGCCGCAAACAGGAGGTCGATATCATGCTCCAGTCCAAAATGGCAGCCATTCAAAAATTAAAAAATGCTGTCCGTCAATCAAAATTGAGTATTTTCTGTGTTTGGCAGTTAACATTTAAATCTAATAAGAACCACCAGAACACATTTAAACTACTTAAAAGATACAAAAATAATAATTTCTTGTTGTTATTGAGCCTTCATCAAGGCTCAACCCTCCAAAATTGTTTATGGGGGGTAGGGTTCCGGGACTTTTGGGACACACAGTAATCTCTAGTGACAACACAGATCATATGTATGTGATCTTGTGTCATATGTATTATCCACTGTAGTGACAACTATTACAGTGTAACAACTATTACATGGGACAAACCTCATGATGCTTTAATAGCAGATTTAAAAAGCACATACAGACAGGGACGGAGCGATAAATTTTGGGGGCCCCGGGGCAAAACTTTTAAGAGGGGCCCCCTATATTAAAATTTACGAGTTTCGTACATAAGTGAATCATGTCACCTGCCCACACTTGAGTACAAGTTGCATTAGGATTCTAAGAAAACATTAAATTAATTGTTTATTTTTTCATCAAATTCTAAAATTAACCGATAATATGATTTATCCAAGTTTGAATGCGTTTAAACAGAGGGTAAAGTAATAAAAATATATATAAAAGATTTTCAAATTATTACTTTATAAATTAATTGTTATTAAAGTAACCACATATGATAAAAGATTTATTAAAGTTGTTTTGCACATGTTTATACCTCGATTGGGGGCCCCATGGCTTTGGGGGCCCCCCCAGGACACCGCCCCTATGGTCGTTACGGCCCTGCATACAAGCGTTAAAATAAAAAAAAAACACAATGAAATATAACTTCTCCGAACATATAATGAACTCTGGTCACAGCTATAAAAAATATATAAGAAACCCTTAAAATATTAGAATACAGAAAAGATCGCATGAAACTAAATGTAAAAAAAAGAGATGAATATGCACAGTATCAAAGACTCCTCAGACATATTAAATACAATTCTCCTGAAACAAAACCACCTTATTTTTGAAAAAATAGAAAAACTGAAGGAGGATTAGAAAAATTATATTACATATAACAATCAAAATTAAAAATGAACACATACTTAAAAATCAAAAATCAGATAGAATATTTTCAGTAATTTATTTATTTACATTTTACATAAGTTTTACATTTAATTTTAAACAAAATGAGGTTATAAATAAGAGTTGAAAACAAACTTTGTTTCAAAACATGTCGTCATGTAAAAAAAGGTTTATTGAAAAAGGACTTTGTTATGAAAATTACTTTTATCACTACATATGTCTGTCGTAGCCACTTGCTGTATAAAAATAATTGGGCAATTCATGAAGTGACCAACTTAGCCCGGACAGTTCATGAAGTGCCCAGCGCCTGGGCACATGGTGTAACTTGATTTTTGAAATCAAAATTATAGAATGTGCCCAACGAAACTCGACACTTCATGAAGTGCCCAACGCTGATTGAACACATACTGTAACAATCGAGTCGATTTATAAATCTTTGTGGAAGTAAATCCCAATGTTTACATTAAATCCCAATGTCTTTGTTAAAGTAGCTAATGTTACTGTTTGCTATCACATCTTTTGATATTTTTCAATTGTAAAAATTTTAATACTGGTTTTAGTTACATACGCCTTTTGGAAATATAATTAGTACACGTTATATTTGGATTATGTATCTGTAATTTTATGACTTAAGTTCTGACTAAATTAACAAGTTAACAATAACGAGCTTATTTTTCACGAAATAATAATTTCATGAATTTTTCATGAAATAATAACCACTTAATCTAGAATAAAACATATAATTGGTATAAAACTAAAAAAAATTGCGGTTTTCAAAAATTTGTAAAACTGAACAATGGAATAAAATTGTGGGTAATGCGCGATTTAAAAAATCGAACGTTCTCTAGCAATTCCTTACTTTTTAATAACGTTTAACATTCATAGGTTATCCTCTTAGACAAATTCTTCATATGAATTTCTAAATATTTGTCTTTATAATATAAACCTAGATTTTCAGCTGCGCTGGTGTCAGCAGGAATATAATAAAATATCTAAAGTATACTAATAAAAACTGTTTAGTAAACAGGACACCCCATTTTCATTTGTTATTATTCTATAAGCAAATAAAAAATACAATGAATAGGCTTGGTGTAATTATGTAATGATGCATTCTAATTAAAACAAAAGTCGAAATTACACTGATAAAAATCACTTTCGGCCTAATATCTATTCCGACAATTAGTATATCTGATTGCACTGATTATATTGGGTTTCGTTCCAGATATAAAATATTTTAAACGGACATAACCTTTTCTTCGTAAGAACATAGAAAATGTTTGTATTTTATATAACCCTATATTTATTGGCTTATATCAAAAAGTCAAACTTGTTGTGTCTTTGGAACATATACGTATGACTGCTACAAAAATAAGGCTTATATCTGGACTGTATGACGTCAAAACTTTGGATGTAGTAAATTCGTTTTGGATATAAGCTTTGTCTTTAGCCGTTCTTGTAACATTTATTGCCGAAATTAAAGATTTATCATAACTTATGACTGATGTCCATTAAAAGTGAAATATACTGAAGCCAAACAAAATGATTAAACCAACACATGAAGAAAATTTTAGGATTTTTTTTTCCAAAATACATATCTAGGACAGCGTTATATTCAAGCTGCAACTTTTACGCACCACGAACAAAATTTCAAGTGTGTTTTCCTCATACAACTCTCAGTAAACCGAACCGAATTGATTCATACTAACATAAAGGAAAAACTTAAACCTAAATTGACGTTGCTGATAAAATTCTAAAAATAACAAACGAAATAGTAAAATTTTATTTAAATTAAATGTTTTCAATTTTTATAACAAAGAATAAACTAAAGAATTGTTTTCATTAATTTTTCATTGCTCTTATGGCACTTTCTGTACATTTTTGTTTTTTATCCTGCTATATTTTTTATTTATTGTAAGTTTTATTAAGGATGACTAAGAAAGAAGTTAATCAGATAAAACTTAAAAAAATAGGTTGATGTTAATGTTTATGTGGTATGTTACATATAAATGTGTTAGGTAGAATGTTTCATGTTTTTTTTCACTTATCAAAGCATATTATTTAAACTGACTGAACTCTCTGGTTTATGTTTTGTGGGTTATTTTGGCTACATATCATTATTAATGTTATTATGTAAACAATAAAAAACCGTGTGTTTATGCAATAATAATAGTATTATAATGATGTGTAGCCAAAATAATTTAGAAAATTTAGAAGAAACTATCATAAAAACACACAGGCGAGAATTGTCGGGTTTAGTGGTAGACAATCCTATTCCTAATGTTTTACACAATTCTTTAAAAATGTCCCTCATTTGTATAATTAAAAATAACACATTGGATAAGACCAACAGCAACGCAAACAGCAGTTTTACGTGTTTACATGAAGTGCCCAAAATCTGAGCTGGACACATAGTGTAAAAGAAATAATTACAGCAAGTGCCCAACGAGCGTTGGGCACTTCATGAAGTGTCCAGTTTTGTTGATCTCATACGGTAATTTTTAATGACGAGTTTCATATCTGATCTTCTGGCGTTCGATCCTATAGCAGACGATTCAACATCTGATTTCTAAGAAAACAATATCGAACGATCTGCCGATGGTCGAAGTTCGATGTATTGTTTGTTGGACAAGACATCCGATTCCATTGTATTTCATATCGATCAGTGGCGGCTCGTGTGTAGGTTCAATGGTTCAGTGAACCCCCTAAAATAATCAAAAACAATACTTTTTTTAAGAAAATAGTAGAAAAACCCATTGTTAAACATACTTTTATAAACAACATGGAAAAAAAACTATTTTTGCGTCCGGGCGAAGCTCTCACGCAACGCCGGCAGAGCGAGGTTCAGTTCGCCGAATGAACCCAGCTGGCTGGGCGAGGGGTGTGGGGGGAGCGGAGGGGGGCTTGCTTGAAAGCAATGGACCTACCGTTAATGCTCTCCAGGACTACAGAATAGAAGGGCTGCGCCGCGCGGAGTCAAAAAGTGATGCCAGCCGGCAGTGGCTGTGACGTCACGGCGATACAGACTCACTACGGCGAACGCGTTGCGCCAGTGAGTGTCTTGCCTCATCTACACACTCCTCTATGCTTATAAAAAATTATGTCTACGTCAAACCTTATATATTCATAATCTGCATAAATCGAGGAATCTAACAGTGTACATATGTTTTATATAATACCTAAAATAAATTATTTATGAAGAAAAACTTAACTGTATTGCCATAATTGTGACTTGAAAAAGTTAGACGGCGACTACTTTTTTTATTTTTTGGTCAGGTGAGTTTCGTCTGCACGAAAGTTGTAGCTAATGAGATGAACTTTACACTTTGTATTTAAACTTTTTTTCTAGCACGTCTAGTTTTCTCAGAAACTCAGGTTGAACAAAGGAGACTACTTCGGCCGCGAGTCCGCGACGCGCCTGCCGCCACACCCGACCTGCACTGAGAAAAATAGAATGTGAATATTACTTTAATTTTGGATGTTTTTCACCTTATATTCAGTAGAAAATCGCCAAAAACTGGGGACAGCCTTTTAAATGTGTTATTCACCAAACAAATATAGTGACTGGAAATATAGTAGTATTCACCATTTGAGTTAAGGGTGAAAATTACCTTTCCATTTAGCGAAAATAACCTTATAAAGGACTTGCTATAATTAACATTACAAGAGAAAATCACCTTTTCAAGAAAGGGGAAAATCACCTTTGACGGAATTGTAAAAATCACCATCAGCTGGGGATGAAAAGATAAAAATCACTATTTATGGTAAATTCAAGAGTTACCTTATAAATGTGATTTTCTCTTCATTTTTAATTGTAATTTTCACGTTTTAGAATGTGATTTTTATTTTGTCAATTGTAAATTTCACTTATATAAATGAAAGTTTTATTTAAATAATTTTTATGTAATTTACTCACTTCAAAACAGTCACTGAAAGATATTTGAAGACGTTTTAGCGAAAATTTGGCCCAATTCAACGAAACTCAACCAATGTTATCGCTGTTTTGTGACAGCGATTCGTTTCGTAATTTTAGCGGTTACGGGTTTCGCTAAAACCATCTCGGTAGAACTCCTAAACACTTTCACTAAAACAGCGATAGTGGCATGGCTTGCTATTGCTGCAATCCATGGCATCCCAAAGAAAGGGTTGTACGACACTACTTAGCATAATATTGTAGGCGAAATCTGTACTGTGCTATTCGTATTATGTTTAAAAGCGATTATAAGAAAGTGAATTCATACACGTTTTCATAAAGGTATTTTACAAAAATCAATAAATTAATTTTATTTAATCATAAATAGCTTTATATAATTATCAAATCAGTTATTTTTTATAAATAATTTAAATTAAATAATAAACTATTTCTTGTAAAATACTTTTATAAAAACGTGTATTAATTTACTTTTTATTAGTCGCTCTTAAACACAATATGAAGTGCACAGTACCACATTTCGCCAGTAATATTAAGCTAGTGTCATTGATCCTAAGAAAATGAAGGGTCTGAAGAACATAACTCATAAGATTCAAAATCTTAATAGGACAACCTTGTTGAGTAGTTCCCCTGATTTAAAAGTAAAATTATTCCTTAAGTAATTAGCAAGTAGGTTGGAGAAGTATAAAATATTTTATGTAAAATACTTTGCTTGTGTGTATAAAAATATTAATAAACTTGTTTTATTTTATCAAGTTACCTACTAGAATTAAGGAGCTAAAAAAGGAGCTTTAATATAGATTTTCCAACTAGGTTTTAAATTTTATTATCTTTTTCAAGACTAAGCTCTGCTGTACCTGCCTGCTTACCAAATGCGTTATAACAAGTTCATAGCTTACCCCAAAACGCTGTACAAAAACATTTTTTTATATAAACACCTTCCTTTGCTTACAATAATAAAAAAAAGTATTTAGGGAAATTTATTTGTACATACCTAAGATCGCACAGGAGAAGTATTCTTCATGCTCTCAGGTGTATCTTGAAAGGTTTATAGCCTACTTATTGATAAAAAAATACACAATATCTTTAATCAACCACTTAATAAAATTATTTTAAAAGTGTTAAAATATAGGTTGGCTTTATATAGAATGGGAAAATATTGTGCTGTATACCGGGCGTATAACCAATGTAATAAATAACATAAACTGCAGCATGTTATTTTTTTCTGAAAATAATTAAGCCTACTGCAGAATATTTCAAATGCGAATTTAATAAAAATGAGCTGCAAGAAATCTTTCAATGTATAAACTATTGTTTGTATGTAAAACATAATGATGTGTAGTATATGACTGTTGATCAAATAAGACTATGTTTTGGAAAATATCAAAAGCCTTCCTTTATTATACATAAAGGATATATTTCCCTAAATAATGGACTACAAACGTTCATTCTCATTCTCCAGGTTATCCGTATGGGGAGGAAAAAGTTCCATATGTTCCTTACCTTATTACATATCTCGATACAACTTGGCCGGTATATGGGTTATTCTTCCTCGGCTCTACTTGATATTGAATTTAAACCATCCAATTTTTTCATACCTGTTGCAGCAAACCTGTATACTCATTTCCCATGTTATTCTTATGGAGACTACACAAAGATGTCACATCCCGCTTAAGTTGGATGAAAATATTTGTTTACACGTTTGAAATTCGCTGAGTTTGCAGGTCTGCTGCGATGGGGGTATTTGAGATTTGAAACAAGGAAAAACATATCAATATGCAATTACTGTAATGGAGGAGTGAAAAGTAATCAAGGGATAAATGTTGTCACATATAACTATAAAATTGACATCAAAAGAGGAATTAAGTAAACAGAAATGCTGAAGTAAATTAACTGTTAAAAGGAAAATTAGGAATTCACTGTATTAATCAAAAACCTTCATCTAATTTGAATTTGTCAGTGTCGATTTTTAACATACATATTTTTTTAAATTTTGTAAAGTGCAAGTAGGCCTAGCTTGAAAAATAATTCATTACACTAATCATAAACATACGAAACTTCCCTTATATTCATTAACGTTCCCTTAATTTATGAAACAATTGTATATATTAACAAATTTGTAGGCAATAATGTGAAACCATTGTTTACGAGTATTTGAATAAAATAAATTACTTTCACTAATAATTTAATGAGCGTTCATTTTCAATCAGGAGGCCCACAGGCCCTACCTGGTGCAAAATACCTATATTCGTTTTAGAAATCCTTAATTGTACACCGAGAATTTTTTTTACTGACTTAAACACACAACGAACAGAAATGCAAATTTAAATCTAAAATAATAATGGGCAATAAAAATCAAAAAGGAGAAAAAAGCTTTCAACAAAATTATTTATTTTTAGTAAAATATGTTCATAAACTAAAATATTTTTATACAAGTTAATAAACGGCATACAACATGTACAGTTACAAATATTTCAAATATAGTTCAGTTAAATATTCCCAAGATACCTTGTTATTGCTTATCCACATCGAAGTCCAACGATTGAATGAAACATCACTTGTTTAACACTTTCACAAAACAGAAAAACGTGACGGATTTATAAGCATACCCACTAAAACACTACACCAAGATGCACCTTTATCTAAACTTTTAACACTGCAGAATTATTAACACATGACTATATCGACTATACTATAGGCGTACCCTTTCTCTCCCAGTGCTTGTAGACAACTGAAAAATTAACGGTCCAATTTGAATCTGTAGTGGGGATGATATGCACAAAACAATTCCCTTTAAAAGGTGATTTTCTCATTTCGCATTGGCCATGATTTCAAGGAAAGCAAAAAGCACAATACATATTGTGAAAATAACTTTACAAAAAGGGAAGAGGAATAAAATACCTTTTACCTTGAAGTTAAAATCACTTTTACATTGTAATATACACCTTTTGTTTAGAGAATAACCACTGGTTGGTAAAAATCACTATCTGAAACTGTAAATAAAACCTTGTCTGTAATTGCGAAAACACTTTTTATTAAATGAGATTGGATGAAACGCTTTTATGATGTAATATTCACCATGCATTTGTGTTAACTTTCATACACCCTTGCGAATAACACCGATTAATTGTGTTTAGTACTTTTTAAGGCATTTCTCTCAAAAACATTATCCTTTTTGCGTTTTTCGCTTTTTTGATTTATAATTAATACTATCAATACTGTAAATATACCTTTTTATTCAGTGTTATTAACATTTATAATGTGGTATTCACCATAAATCAATTTACATTACAAAAAGGTGATTTCTGCTGGCCAGTTTTTTCTCAGTGCGTCAATGGGTCTGGCATAATTAATTACATGTACGTCATAATTATTTACGATTGTCCATTATGTCTTACAAATAACTACCATCAAACAATTTTTAACCTTTGATGTATAAAAAAAACAAAACATGAGTTAATTTGACTTATATCGCAATTTCAATACATAAGTACACATGTAAATCTTTCTTACAAACTAAAAATAACTTACAACAGTTTGAAATTAGTTTTTTCGTGATTTAGCCCATTTTTCATTCTTTTGGGCGATTTTCCTCTTGTTCACGTACTGACATTTTTGTTGTTTAGATGTCTAATTCTAATAAATAGTTAAATAGTAATAAATAGTATTCTAAGTTCGGGAGTAGTTTCTGCAAGAAGCTACACTACAGGCCACCATTATTTAAACACATTTTAAACTAATAAACAGCTTATGAAACAAAACTAAACCTAAATAGGCAAATAATACACTTATATCGACACGAACAACAACAATTGTTTACAAGATTGTAGGCGCGCGAAACAGCGTGTACGAGCAAAACAGTGTGTCCAATTTACGGATAATACCCCAAAAAAATTCTCAATTCATCCCTCATTTTTCCAAGTATTGTCTCATATCTCATCTTTGGGATAAATCCCTAAAGTGGAAAAACTGGAGCAGTAGCTCGAGTTAAGACGCGGCCGCCCGGGTTTTTCGCGCGCTCCACTAATCAGCTCGCTCTCCGGTCTGTTCAACCTGCGATTCTGGGAAAACTAGACGCGCTAGAAAAACAGTTTAAATACAAAGTGTAAATTTCATTTCATTATCTACAACTTTCGTGCAGACGAAACTTACCTGACCAAAAAATAAAAAAAGTAGTAGCCGACTAACTTTTTCAAGTCACAATTTATGACAATACGTTAAGTTAGTTGTTGTAAAAATTTATTCATAAGTCTTATTTGGAAAATATTTACACCATAAGATTCGTCAATTTGTACAAATTATAAATATATAAGGTTCCACCCAAATATCTCACTTATGGACATGAAAAACAGCGATAGAAAAGCCACGCGTATCAGTCAGACAAGTAGCAGCCGCCAACAGCTGTGTATCGCCGCCATGTCACTACGGGGGAGGGGGGGTGGAGGGAGGGGAGTTTGGGCACTGTCGGCTTTTAGCTGAGATGAAAGGAGTGGTGCAGCCCTTCTATTCTGTAGTCCTGAAAGCTCTCAGCTAGCGGCGAGCCGAGCGCTGACGACATTGGCCGACCTCTTCCGAAAGAGTAGTTTCTTTCTATTCTTTCATAACCACTTCTGTTTCAGCAGCACCATACGGAACGCGCGCTTTAAAGTAGATATTGTTGTTTTAATGGTTCGGGCGATGTTTATTTATATAAATATTGTGTGATTTCTATGTTATTTTTAGTTATAAATACGTTTATTTCAGTTAAGCGATTATGCGTTTTATTTTTAGCTCTGATTATTTAAAGAAAACAATCGGCGTAGCAGCCGCACCACAGCTTTCTTTAAGAACAGTAATTAAGCTATTGAGCAACGGTAATAATGCTATTTAATTTATTTAATTAATTTTGGATTTAACATTTTAATGTACATAGTAGCATAATACAATTTATCATCAAAGGTATAGTGCCTTAATCCTATCGACTACAAGCATTACACTCGTGTGTAAAAGCAGGTATGTCAAGAATTGCAGGCACTACGATCTTGTAAGCATTTAACGTTTTTAAATACTGATTGGCTTAAGACAATAACTCTAATATACTACATTGGTATCATGTATATGTTATTAGCTATGAACCCCCAGTACATAAAATCACGAGCCGCCACTGATATCGATTGTTTTTTACTCTGTGAAAATATATTTATCGATAGTATTTTAGTACAAGATGGCGGATGATGAGAAATAATTTATTTAGTTAGTTAATTATACAGTAACGTTTTATTTAATTAAGTTTTTGGTCAGCTTTATTATGTTTGATTTGATTTTATTAATATTACATTTACGTTTGGTATGTTTTATTGTTTGTAAGAGAATCGAATAATTTAATTGGCAATGGGTTCGTACCGGTTATTGTTTGTTATCGATGTTTCCTCATCACTGACGTTTGTTGAAACAGTTCATCGGTTGCAGTGCCGGCTGAAGCGATGGCTTCAATTCTACATAGCAGTTAAGCGAGTTAGCGAGTAAGCGGGTATGCTAGGTTTCGTTGTGTTTTTACCCTTAGGGGAGGGCGACAGGGGCGGCCGCCCAGGGCCTCGCGCTTCTGATTGGAGTTTTCATGTGTTTAAAATAGGGGACAAAAAATAAAATTACAATAAACAACACGAAGATTAAACCATAAGAATGATTACATGTTATATAAAAACTAAAATAACTTAAAAAGGCAGCAAAACGGTTAAACAAATACGATCTTCATTTTCTAGGTTATTTGATGAAGGTGTACGGTTTCCGCGAGGCCTGTAAATTGTAGAAAATAATAAGGAGTGAAGGAGTGAACTACTGGAAATATTCAAAGTTAATTCAGTTCTCACTAGGTGCCGGAGGAAAGTAGCTGTGAATTAATGTTCTTTTAGTCTCATCCGTTCTATACGGAAAGGGTGAATTGCAAAATGTTTCACATTAATTAGCATTGGCGTCGCACGACGCTATCACCGTCATCCAAATGTAGGGTGTGGTGAGTGTAACAGTTATTAAATTGGCAGATTTGTAAACAAATAGAGATTTACGATCTAAAGGGTTGCTCTTGGTTGGGAATTTTGTTTTCTCTAAACTATGTCACTTAAGCACTCAGAATTAGAAACTGCATAATTATTAGGCTCTACAATTGCGAAGTGTCCTCTGAGAATTTGTGCATCGGTCTTAACTTATGGGAGAAATATCAATAACTACACTGGACCACTGGACCGCCCTTCTACATAATTTACACGTGATTAAATATGTGTCTAAAAATTAAGAATGCATTGAGTAGGATTGGTGTGGGAGTAGAATACCCGCCACCTTAGCAATAACATGGGCTCTTATGGGGAATAGATTTAACATGGGCTCTTATGGAGAATAGATTTAACATGGGCTCTTATGGAGAATATATTTAACATTGAGTCTTATGGAGTAATAAATCGCTTAAAATTGTATTTTACTATTGTTCTGAATATATTATAATCATTGTGTTTTTATCTTATAATTAATTGTAAATGTTGAGTTGTTGTGTCTAGTGAGGTACTTAACATCAAACTAGTGATTTGAAGGGGTGTAAAGCCCCTAGTGTGTGGAAAATTCAAATTATCCTTTATTAAAGTACAAAATACCTTCATAGCAATCTCAATTTACCTTCAATCAACCTTCATACCTACCTTCAATTAAGTATCAGCATCTCATGTTTTATGTAAACAAAGCAGACCTTTCATAGATCTCAGTGCTTTTTAAATGGCAGATATTTTACATTATTTCTTGTTTTCTGATGAATTTCAAGCAATTTCATTATTTTTCCCGTTTTCATGGAATAGAGACCTTTAATTTGAGCCCTCTCCCATCTTTCTATGACTTGCCAAACGTCCGCAATTTGGATGCAAACAACCGCCTTATGAAATTAAATATATGATTATTACTGCTTGAGGTGAAATTTTCCTGGTTATTGCTTGTATCTTTTAAAACTATTAAATTATTTTTATAATTTGTTTTATAATAAAGTAGATTGATTATAATGAGTGATATATTTTTGTTATTGGATCCAACAAGTGCCAATGAGAAGTAGTAGTCTACCCAGGAGGATAGAACCGGAAACAAGATGGCGGCCGTTTCCCGCCAAAATGTGACGTCACCGGAAACAAGATGGCGGCGTCTCTTCCCGCCAAATGGCGGACATAACCTCACTTCTGTTTCCCGCCAAAACACATAACCTCACTTTTGTTTCCCGCTAAAACATATAACCTCACTTTTGTTTCCCGCCAAAACTCATAACCTCACTTTTGTTTCCCGCCAAAATGGCGGACATAACCTATACCCATAGAGTATAACCTCACAGTACATAGAGTGCTATAATATTATGTATGTTGGGTTTTGCTTGCCAAAATGGAAAAACCTATACCCATAGAGTATAATCTCACAGTACATAGAGTGCTATAACATTATGTATGTTGGCTTTGCGCGCTAAAATGGAAAAAAGCGCGGGAAAACGGAAAAAAGCCCGCCAAACAGTGTTGTTAGCTGTAGACAGTGAAAACATTAATATTTATATAAATAACACTATATGTTATGTCACATTATCCCCCTATAGTGTTACTATATAAAGTGCAGTTAATCACATAGAGTATTAAAAGATATATGTATACTATACGATATGCCGGGTATGTCACATTAGTCCTTTGTAATGTTATAATATTATATGAAATTTTACTTAAAATTAAATAACTCTGGAATGGGCGAATTAATGTAGTTAAAATTTGGTATTTGGGTACTTCTTAACCTCTTCTACCTTTTCCAAAACCTTAAACCCCCCTCTTACCCCTTCCACCCCTCTTTTTTTCTTTTTCTCCTCAAATATGTCTAAAAATATATAAAATCGTCGATATCTCGAAAACGGTTGGTCCTAGAGAAATTTTGGGCCCAAAAATCGACCCTTCGGGCATCCAACCTCATGGGGAATATGACCATACCGAAAAAACTTAACATTTGTAATGTGGTTTGCATTTACCAAAAATGTAGGGGTAAATACCATGTAAAAATGTAAAGTTTAATAACTCAAAAACTGCTAGTCTGAATGCAATAAAATTTGGTACTTAGGTACTTCTTAACCTCTTCTATCTTTTCCATAAACTTACACCCCCCGCTAACCCCACCCACCCCCTCTTTTTGTTCTTTTTCTTCTCAAATATGGCTAAAAATATATAAAATCGTCGATATCTCGAAAACGGTTGGTCCTAGAGCAATTTTGGGCCCAAAAATCGATCCTCCGGGCATCCGACATTATGGGGAATATAACCATACCAAGAAAACTTAACTTTTGTAATATGGTTTGCATCTACCAAAAATGAAGGGGCAATTCCCATGTAAAAATCTAAAATTTAATAACTTAGGAACTACTTGACCGAATTTAATGAAACTTGGTATGTGGATACCTGTTAACTTCTGCTACAATTTGAAACATACTTAAACCATGTATTGTGGGTGAGTATCTAGATAATTGAAGGTGCTACATTACAAAATTTAATATCTTAAAAACTAGGTGATGGATATTGATGTAACTTGGTGTATAGGGACATGTCAACTTATGCTAAGTCTTAAACCGGGTGATGCGGGTTGCATCACAGAAATTGAAGGGACAAAAAAATAAAACACTATATCTTAGAAACTAATTATTGAATTTTATTTAAAACTTGTATATGGGTATATTTGAGTCTCTACTACCTTAGTCTGTTCTTTTTATCATATATTGAGGTATTAAGACATTAATTTAAATATTAATGGGAAAATTAACATTGTAATGACCATAAAGGAAACGGATATTTAATAATTGCTCTTGTAGCTTTTAAATGGTTGTCCTTTTGATTTGTGTAGTCAGTTTACTAGCATTGACATGTGTAGTTGTTCTTTTGATTTAAGTAGTTAGCTTATTAACATGTATAGTTGTTCTTTTGGATTGTGTAGTCAACCTCCTTGTATTGACATGTTTAGTTGTTTTTTGACTTGTGTAGTCACCGATTTCTGTACGGTACGTACTGCCTTATATATATGTTACCATTAGCTCAGTTCTTCATTCTGCTCTAGACTTTTGTTCAGTGTAGACATTGTGTGCTCTGCTCCTGATATTGAGATAACATACTAACTTTTGAGTTATTATATAAATATAATTTGTAATCTGATTTTATAATTTTTGGTTGGTGTATTTGCCTGATTTTATTAATAGTTGTATTTGTTTTTATTAACTTTAAATAATGCAGTCTGTTTCTAAGAAGAGTTCTCTAACTAAGGAACCAATTGTTTTTATTGGTGAAGAAGAAACTTATAATAAAAAATTTAGACTTTATGGGCTTAGTACTGCTTTTAAGTTTACTAAGCCCCCAAAAGGTGTATCTGAGTTTGACTGGATCCGTAAAGGACTTGATAAAATTGTTGAAAGGGAAAAAGCTAAAGCTTCCCCTACAGACTATCTAGGGTTTAAATTAATGTCTATTAATTTGAAAAGTAAGGAGCCAGGGTATACCGGCATGCGGTTAGCCTCTGAGGTAACTAGTGATGATATTTGGCAGATTTTTGGGGGAATACTTCAAAGTAACTCTGGAAACATTACTTCATCTGATACTTTTAGAGTAGATGTTTCAAGGGTAAATGTCCCTGTTGGAAAAGGTAGAGTAAGACCTGGTCTCTTTAATACTTTTGAGGAAGAGTGTAAGGCAAGAAAGGGGATAGTAGTAATTAATAACAAAGATAACTTATGTCTCCCTAGAGCTATAGTTGTAGGCAAGGCTTATGTGAAGAATGATCCTCAATACAAGGCTATTCGTCAGGATGATGGTATGAGGCAAACACTCAGAGCTAAAAAACTTATGGCTAAGACTTGTGTAGAAATCCCTGAGGGAGGAGCTGGCATTCCTGAATTAGAGAAATTCCAGGCTCATCTGAAAAAGTACAGAATAACAGTATATAATTATGACAGTAAAGGTAGAGAAGTATATTTTGTTGGTGGAAATGATGATGCAAAATTTAAAATTAACTTATTGTTTCATGATGGTCACTATAATGTAATTACTAATTTAACTGCTGCATTTGTATGTAGATATTTCTGTGAAGCTTGTCATTTTCCCTATGATCATAAGGGTGAGCATAGGTGTACTAATTTCTGTTCTTCCTGCCATTCTATTTCCCCTCCTTGTAAGCTTGAACATGGAGGCATTACATGTCGGTTTTGCAAACGGTTTTTCAAGAATGAACGGTGTTTTATAGCTCACCAAGGACAGATTTGCAAAACTATACAGCTATGCCAGCATTGTAAAAAGCTAGTTATCCCGACTAAACGCAAAGATGTTCATGTTTGTGGAGAGGTTTATTGTAATCCATGTGGTGCCTTTAAAGACCCCAAAAATCAGTGTTATATACAAGTTGACCGGAGAAGTCCAAAGAACCGAGACTTTCTCTTTATTTTCTTTGATTTGGAAACAAGACAGGATGAAGTCTTGGCCTCAGATCCTAGTAAAAATGTTCACAAGGTTAATTTATGCGTGTCTCAGCAGTACTGTTTTAAATGTATCAATGGAGGAGAGTGTGAAACTTGCTCAGAGAGGCAAAAAGTATTTGAGAAAGACCCTGTTAAGGAGTTTATGAACTATGTAATGAGTGTGAGGAAACAGTTTAAACACGTTTGTGTAATTGCCCATAATGGACAGGGTATTGACTTTCAGTTTATTTTAAAGTATATCATAGAAGAAACCAAGTTTACACCAAACATCACTCCCCGGGGAACAAAGTTAATACTGATTGAAGTAGATAATGTGAGGTTTGTTGACTCATTGAGCTACTTTCCTATGTCTCTCTCTGCTTTCCCTAAAGCCTTTGACCTACCTCCCGAGAGGAAGAAGGGCTACTTCCCACACTTGTTCAACACATTGGCAAATAAAAATTATGTGGGCCCTATGCCTGACAAACAGTACTATTGTCCTGAAACTATGTTTGAGAAAAATCATAATAACTTTGAGAAATGGTATGATGAAAGAATAGCAGAAAACTATGTGTTTGATTTTCAAAAAGAAATCTTGGAGTATTGTATCTCAGATGTGGAAATCTTGGCTCAAGCTTGTATTAAATTTAGAGCCTTACTTCTTGAACAGTGTAATGTAGACCCATTTCTTGAATCAATCACTATAGCAAGTGCTTGTAATTTGGTGTTCCGTCGAAACTTTTTAAAACCAAACACAATTGGCTTGATCCCTAAAAATGGGTATAGATTGACTGATAATCAATCAGCATTGGCTTTACAGTGGTTGACTTGGGAAGAGGAAAAGCGTGGGGTAAAAATTCAACATGCAGGCAGAGGGAAGGAAGTCAAAATTAAGGGGTTGAAAGTTGATGGGTTTGATGGGAAGAATATTTATGAATTTCATGGGTGTTATTGGCATGGGTGTCCAAAATGTTATCCCTACAACAGAGAGGCTCCTTTGAAGGAGGATCCCTCTGATACTTTACATTTGCGTTATGAGAAAACCAAATCTAAAATTGAAAAGCTTGGGGAAGTTGTAGAGATGTGGGAGTGTGATTTTAACAATTTAAAGAAGGATCAGAAACTAAATCATTTGGATAAACTTTCTATTCTAAACACTTTACCATTAAACGCTAGAGATGCATTCTTTGGGGGTAGGACAGACAATATAAAATCATATTACAAGTGTAAGGAGGGAGAGACAATCCAGTATGTAGATGTTTGCTCTTTGTACCCATATGTAAATAAATATTGTAAATATCCTGTAGGCCATCCAAAGATTTACATTGGAAATAAAGAATGCTTAGAAAGAGGTCTTGAAGTGGATGGTTTAATGAAATGTAAGGTCTTACCTCCTTTTAATCTTTATCATCCTGTACTCCCTGCAAAGATGAATGATAAATTGATGTTTGTACTATGTAGGACTTGTGAGGAAACTTCAAATCAAGGTGATTGTGTTCATGAGTTTGAGGAGAGAGCTTTAGTGGGTACCTGGACTATGGATGAAATTAGAAAAGCAGTAGAAAAAGGCTATGTAATATTAGACATGTATGAACTGTGGGAGTATCAGATGGTGACCTTTGAGGAAGCAGGGTTGTTCACTGACTTTATAAATAAATTTTTAAAGCTAAAACTAGAGGCATCAGGGTTTCCAGAATGGTGTAAAACTGAAGAAGACAAAGACTTGTATGTCTCCAAGTTCTTAGAGCATGAAGGGGTTCAATTGGAAAAGGACAAAATTATTAAGAATGGAGGTTTGAGATCACTTGCGAAGCTTATGCTAAATTCATTTTGGGGAACATTTGGGCAGAGAGAGAACATGGAAAAAACTTCACCTGTTAGAAACTCTAAAGATTTATTTGCATTGTTTACTCAGCTTGGAAGTGTAGTTAGATTTATTGAAGCTATTAATGAAGAAGTAGTATTAGTCAACTGGAAAAACTTAGATGAGGCTAGGGAGACATTGAAAACTGTTAATGTTGTAATTGCAGCCTACACTAGAGCTCATGCCAGATTGAAATTATATGAATATTTAAAAGCTTTAGGAGACCAGGTCTTATACTATGATACCGACAGTTGTATTTATTACTTCCGGGAAGGTATGTACAGAGTTCCTACAGGAGATTACCTTGGGGAAATGACAGATGAACTAGCAGAGTATGGCCCAGGTTCATATATAACTGAGTTTGTCTCTGGGGGACCTAAAACCTATGCCTACCTTGTCTGGTCAACTAACAAGCAAGCCCTTGTCTCAGTCTGTAAAATAAAGGGTTTAACATTGAATTTAAAAACATCTAAATTACTAAACTTTAAGACATTGAAAGATATGGTTCTCAGTGAAGTTCCTCAAATTATAGAAATTCATGAGAGTAGAATCAGGAGAACTACAGGCAAAAATGTTGTAACTACCAATGAAACAAAAATGTTTAAAATTACTGGTTCAAAAAGGAAATTAGTTGATGGATATGATACAGTGCCTTATGGATACAAAAAACAAAGAACATAGTAACATAAACCAGGCATATACACCACCAAACATAGAGCTCATATACCTCTTAACACATGCTCCAAAATGTTAGTCTGTTTTTAGCTGTGGTACTGAACGGATGTACTAGAGCTGCTCTGTCGCTATAATAATATACTTGTATTTGCCATGGCAGTCTTTTTGAAATTTTTGTCCAAGACAAAGCTAAAGGAAAACTCTAAATTTTGTTTGACCTGTACAGAATATAAGTTTCATTTAACAGGTTCAATCAATGTTTTAGAATGGCCTTTGACATTTTCAGAACAAATAGTATGTCATATAACACAGAATTTGACATCTAAAGCTTTTATACAAATAACAATCAACCATGGTGATACCTCAGGAAATATTCCATTTTTACAGCTAAACAAACTAACACCGGCAGTTTTTGATTATCATTTTGAAAAAAATATTTTCTCAAGTTAAGACACTATCAGATATTATAACTTTTGAAGTAACGGTTGTTACTGTTCCTAGCTGCTACCTTACATCCTAGATGAGTGCAGTAACCCTTAAATGTAATGTATAAACTTCTTGTTCTCAATACTGAGGTCATTCTGTCTTGGACAGTGCTCCTGAGCAGATGTGTTGACAAGGTATTAACAGTTTAAGTGTTTGCTTAATTGTTTTATAATGTCTGCTAAATATTGTGATCTTAATGAACATTTAGTCTTGGTATTGTTTGATAGTGAAGGTAACTCTTGGTTTAAAGCTATGGATATAGCTAAAGCCTTGGGCCATCTTGAGGTTAGACGGGGGATTAAATCTTCTTTAAATGGTAACAGTATAAAGATTTTTAAAGATTCTCCAGAGACCCAAAAACAAGGTCTCAAAAAACATGATGGTAGAACCTATTTTGTTGATGAATCTGGATTACTAACTTTGATTTTACGTTCTCCTAATCCTGAAGCAAGAGAGCTGGTAAAAAGATTGTTTCCAAAGAAGTTTTATCTTCCATTTACCGATATTAAAGATTCAAAGTTATCTTAAACAGATCTAATGTATCCCACTGTATGAGTGTGAGTGTGTATGTGAGAAGTTAGTAAGGCTGAGTCTTGAAAGCTTCTGTTCTGTGGACAGACACCCACATTTTGGCGGGGCTAACCCCTGGTAAGTCCATATGTGGATAGCGGGTTGGCTTAATTGCCGTAGAAAATGATTTCCCGCGTCTGCCACAGACAAGGGCCTAGTAGATTGTGGCGCCTAGATCCGAGGAGGATCTAGGCTACACCTTTGAACAGCCCGGTGTGAATGTGATGAAGGGTCTAGTAGACTGTGGCGCCTAGATCCGAGGAGGGTCTAGGCTACACCTTTGAACAACCCGGTGTGTATGGAGGTCACTGGCGCGGCGTAAAAGCCCGTAAACCTGAATGAAGGTCCCTGGCGCGGTGTAAAAACCCGTAAACCTGAATGGTGTGTGAATGTAGGGCAAAGTTAATAGTTTGACTCAGAACTTTAAAAATTCTGGGTCATTCAATTAATATGCCCGGTGGTATATTGTTAGATTTCAAAGATAATGAGTAGCTCTCTTACTAAGCTTTGTTAGGTTTATAGAATGTAAAATCAATTGTTTGAGTCAAAAAATATAAGGATTCTCTGTTGGTCTCAGTAAATGGAGAGAGATACGGGTAGAGGACAAAATCTCTACTTTAAACCTCATACACAATGAACAGACCAACAGAGGGCAAAAAAATATATAAAAATATAAAATACAAAATATATTTCGGAGGCAGCAAATTGTTATGGAATGGCTGTCACGACTCACTGCGATGGATGGGGCAGTGGGTTAAAAAAAGTGAGACTAGGCCTATTGGGGAACTCACTATAATAAAAAACGCGCCGGCGTCCATACGGCCTGGTTACGACCTACCGTGGTGTGGAAACTGGACGTTCAAAATTTTCAACATTACCGTGAGAGATAGAACTAATGGTTCTATCCTCACCCCAGAGGTTAGGCCTACAGGGGATGCTCTGGGTTAACAAAAAGAGTGCGCCGAGGCCCCTACGGCATAGCCATAAAGGCTTACCGTGGTGTGGAAACGTGGGCCCTAAAAATTTGTTGACTTAGAAGTGTTGAGCTAAAGTTATTGTGGGATGGCTTTAGATATTGCTTTTCTGAAAAGAGCACTGAAACGGTGCTCTCTTCAATGTGTGTTTGCATATGCGTTTGCGTTTGCATGTTTGCGTTCGCATATGCGTTTGCATGTGTGTTTATGTTTGCATTTGAGTTTGCATATGTGTGTGTTTGCGATTACATATGTGTTTGAATATGCGTTTGTATGTGCGTTTGCGTTTGCGTGATGCGTTTGTGTATGCTTTACGTTTGCTTTACGTATGCTTTGCGTTTATTTTTACCTAACTTGACCATGAAAACCCCGTCTATCAGACGGGGTTGAGAGATAATGAAAATTTTGTCTATTGTCAGTTTATGATCATGTAAAGGAGAAAAATATCATTCCCCTTTAAACTATCAAAAATATTAATTTATTAATGGACCTGACTTGTGTCACTTAATGTTTTCATCTATCCCCAGACGAGTTCGTTTCTGACTCGAACTGAACCAATAGGGTTGCAGTTTTCCGAGTTGTTGACTCGTTAGGATCCGAGTTCTTGTAAGTTCGGTAATCTCCGTACGAGTTCGTGTCTAACTCGAGTTATGTCATGGCGGCCAACCGGTAGTCATTGTGTTTCGTACGGACCGGAAGAAGAGAGCACCGATTCGGTGCTCCCTTTGATTATCGTATATTTTATAGTGTTTGTTAGTGAACCCGACTTTTATGAGACCATCTGCTTATGACGTTTTACTTTTGAATGGTATATGTTAGGTGTGCACAGGAATTTCTTCAAAGTAAGTGGATATTAAGCTAAAAGTTTTAGTAAAATCAAGTTGATTTATTCAGTTGGTTAGTCTCTGTATTATTATTTGATGGTAAAAGTAGTCCATGGTTAAAGCCAAAGATATAAGGCAATAGACCGGAAGTAGAGAGCACCGAATCGGTGCTCTCTTTGAATATCTAATCTCATACAGTACTTGCTAAAGAACCTGGCTCATATGAGTCTATCTACCAATGGAGTTTTGCCTCTAAGAAGTATAGTATAAAAGAATTTATCTATAATAAATAAATGTTTTAAATAAAATACAATAGTCAGGTTAATTCTTTGTTTGAAATTCATTGTTGGTGATGGTGATTTTATATTTTGATAAGGATTTTTGCGGACATTTGCCATCACTGATTAGTAAAAAACATCAGTGAACGTCGTGAAACTTGTTTTTTACTAATCAGTGATGGCAAATGTCCGCAAAAATCCTTATCAAAATAGTCAGGTTAAGTTAGGATAAAATAGGCCAGGTTAAGTTATGTTAAAATAGGTCAGGTTGAGTTAGGTTAAAAGAGGTCAGGTTGAGTTAGGTTTAAAATAGGTCAGGTTAAGTTAGGTTTGATGGCGGCGGTCGGTCTAACCGAGACTTGGCATTGAAGCCACCAATAATTAACCATCAGCAATAACAGCAATACTAATTAATATTTCATTAAACAAACAATAAATATTCACTCCAATGCGTTCGATGAAATATTTAAAAAGTGCAATGAGATTTAGTATGTTCATATCTGAAGACGGGCACCATTTTAAAATATAATTTTAAACACGCTTCGTAAAAAGAGAGAAAAATATTTCCTTAATCAAATAAAACTAGAAATTGTAACAATTAACGGAGATAAGGGACGACAAGGTAAACAGAAAGGAATAAAAATAAATAATGAATCTATTCTTAAATATAGGAAAATCTGTGTAGTAAAACAATTAATTGTCGGTCCATGCACTATCAAATATGAAATATCCATGCGCTCCGTGATAATCAATTATTTAAATTAATCTCTAGCAAAAAAGGTAAATCCTTCAAAAAAATTGTTCAAATGAAAAATTATCTTTATAATGTTAACTAAAACTTTGTCGCTGACACCTTTTACCTGACCAAAAAATAAAAAACATCCTCGCTTTCTATTTTTTTCATCTCTTATTTTAAAAGTACATTACACCTCGGATTATCCGGATTAATGTGGCGGAACACCGATCCGGATAACTAAAAATCCGGCTAATCCGAGGTTATTATAATATCACCTAAATAGCGATCGCGAACCTAGCCACTGCTATACAGAAGCTGCAAACAGCGTATCAAGACTGCACAACACGTTAGTGTATTGTGAAAAGCAGTTCCATCTTACTTTTTAGAAGGCACTCTTTACGCGTCAAACTCACTAAAATCACGTTTTTACCGCGTGAGGTCCGGATAATCCGGAATCCGGATAATGTGATGTCCGGATAATCCGAGGTGTTCTGTATTAAACAAGTTTTGTGTTTAACAAATTATTTAAATCTATGTAATTGGTTTTCAAAATTGTAATGGATACTACGTGAATCGTCATTTCAAGCTGTAAAACAAGATAAAAATTATGGATAAAAAATACTCAGTATATTGATTGTTAAATGCTAGTTTGATAGAAACGCTGTTTCCTCGACTGGCGTCGGGGTCCCGCCAGCTAAGATGTTCTTGCCACCCAACGGTGAAAATGATGGCACTGTTTTCGCCTCACTTTAGCATTGGAAGGCGCGATCCAGTTATACTTCATCGGAGCCCCGCACTTGCTAAGGCCCTAGGCTTTGTACACATGAGAGAGTTGCAACGCGCGACACAACCATAGAACTATAACTATGTTTATACTTCTATGGACACAACGCGCGACAGATAACCCGTACCGTACACATGCACAGCGTTGACGCCGCGTTGATCTCCAGTTTAGCTATGGAAGTCGAAGAGGCGTTTGGATTTTATACAGTTTGTACTCTTGAGCAAACGGCCCCAAGAGTACACTAATTTTTATTAATGAGTAATAAAAAATCCTACATTGGATTTAAGCATATTTTACACCTAAATTGAATATGAAAAATATATTGATCTAGTTGCATCATGACTATTTACCACTGATCATAAAATAAACACTGTCGTGTTTAATCATTTAAGTTTTCAATATTAAAAGTGTTTAGTTATTTATGAGATAATTTTCAGAATTAAGAGTGTTTAATGGTTTAAGAAATTATTAAAAGTGTCTCTTACCAAAATGTTTTAAATTCCTCCTTTGTTCTACCCTCTGAAGAAAACATTTAAACCAATTTCTGCCAAGCTGTTCTTTTCATAACTCTATTTTTGTATTCTACACTTTGCATTTTCCATATAGCTGGGCAATTTTTCACTTCCTCTATGAAGAGCTCAGTGTCAAACGATACGATATTTTCTTCGGCTATGTACACATGAGAGCGTTGAAACGCGCGACAAAACGCGCTACAGATAACCCGTACCGTACACATGCACAGCGTTGACGCCGCGTTGATCCCCAGTTCAGCTGTATGGAAGCTACGGAGTGATGAGTATCAGAAATATATTTATCTACGACCATTGCAATAAGCACCAATTATGGTATTACAATAAACATTGTAATGATATACATTAAAACACCAAAAACCAAGCAGTACTCTAATGACGACTTTAGAGTACTGGAGTCACTTTAGAGTACTGGTTCTAGACCAATGAGAGCTCGGCATTTGACGGAAGTAGTGTCATAATAACAATTACGCAATTCGCACATCAGCTGATTGTTGCATTACGATTCATGTTTGAGTTTACTTAACCCATCAGCTGATTGTTCCACAACGATTCATGGTTCAGTCTGCTTATTTGCCTAACCTCAAATTTTAGTTGACCTATTCCATCATTATTAAAAGTAGTGAGTTTTGTTTAACTTCGGGGGAAATTTTTTCGTATATTGTTGGTCGTAGATAAAATAGTGTATGCAACGATTGTATTATGCCTTTAAGCCACTCGTGAGATATTTAGAACACTCGCTTCGCTCGTGTTCTAACTTACATCTCACTCGTGGCTTAAAGACATTCATTATACAATCGTTGCATAAACTACTATTATCTAGTTAGTAGTGGCAAAGTGGCGTTTCTGGGCCAACACGCATTAATCAAATTTTGACAGCTACATCCGGTCTGGTGACGTCAGAGGCTGTGACGTAGCTGTGACGTGTACGGGTGGGCATTTAAAGTTTAAATGCCCGGCTGTGGTGGGTATTTAAATTTTAAATGTCCGGTAGTGGGTCAAGGTCGGCCGGGGATGTTTTTAAAAAAGATCTAGCATTTTTGGAAAATCCAAAAATGCAAGATATTTTTATTTTATTTTTCTATTTTACATTAAGGTTGAAAAGTTTGCTCCCAAATTTGAAAAGTAGGTTGTTGTCGGTGGTGAAATTTCTTGCTTATTTTCATTCTTCTTGTTGTTGTAAGTTGGCAAAAATACATTTTTTTTGTTTTGATTGTTTGTTGCATAAAGTTCCAAAGATAAACCGAACCCAGTGGCTATAAGTTGTTTTAGTTCTTCACTAAAAATTTCCAAATCCTTGTAGGTTGTAAGATTGATAGTGTTGTAGAGAATCCCGCGAATGTTGAGAGATATGACTAGAGTTGTTTACTCGACGAGAGGTGTAGCAGGAATGATTATTGCAAAGCCGGTGCTGCGGGTACCTCCGATGGTGGGGGTAGTGGTGGGGGTAATGGCAGGTGTTTGTTTAATCACTTTGAATTTAATCGTTGCCATAATAGACCGAGCCGATGTTGCAATTCTTCTAGTTTATCCAACCGGTTCTTTTGATATGTTTTGCAACTACATTTACAGGAGCAGAAAGAATTACATTTTGCACAAGCTTTTCCGTCAACTTGATCTTCAGGTATTCTAAAACATTTTTCTTTGCAACAATAAGTTATAAGTGTTAGATTATTTCTTTTGGATGACATGTTGGTTGTAGCTTGTCTTAAACAGAACTGAGCCTCTCAACGTTAAAGTTACGTATTTATGTAAAGTATTCGAATAAAACTATCGAATAAAATAATCTAATAATACTATCAATTAAAAGTTCAAGGTCATCCGTTTGAGTTAAAAAGAATACAACATATCAGTATATAAAAACATATACTGATATGTTGTTTTTTATCTTTTTATTTAAAACATTTTTTACAATATTTACAATGTTATTTTTGTGTGATGTGCAGAGTAAGTTCCGTAGAGTTGTTTCCGCTCATTCCGTGTGACAACAAATATAATGATCGTGGCTGAATTTCCCGCAGATCTTCATTTTGCAGCAACTGGACGAATCGTTTTGGAAGATATACTTGAAACTTTGGTTCATCACTTGGTGTAAATGGTGCATTGGATAAAGATGCGACGACTGCGGCTCCATGCGTTGTATCAACTTTCTTCATTTCATGAACAATATAATGTTTCTGTTCTTTTAGTTCTGAACATTTCTTGATAATTAGAGTATTTGATTTTGAATGCAAGTTGAATTGTTCAACTAAACATTGGAGAAACTGTTGTGATGCCATCCTTCACAGGAGATGTTGTCTGTTCGGAGTATGGAGTTAGACTGATACTCGGGGTGTGTTGCCTCTTCGTTTATATAACCTTCGGAACCCCCAATACATTCTTCCGTTTGTCTTTGTAAGTAAGCAGCCAAGTGATATGCGTTTTGTAATGCGCATTGAGATTGGTTGTGTTGGGTCTTTTGTAGAAACACAAATATTTCTAGCATCAAAGTGAAATGTTTTGTCCACTTTTATGTTTAAAACTTCTTTGTTTGTGTACTGTCGTATCCAATTCTTTTTTTCCAATCCTCTGGTATATATGTGTGTAAATTGTTTGCAAAAATGAAACATAATTTTGTGTACATTGTTATACGGTAGAAAACCTTCATACCAATGGATATGATGAAAATTATTTGTTAGCCATCTGTTTGTTATTTTAGCTTTTGACTTTAGTTCATGGACAGAACACGGTGCTTCAAATAAAAATGGATACGCTTCTTGTGTAAGCAAATCTAAAATTACCAATTCTTTTATGATAAATCTATCATCGTTTCCACGAAATGCTTGAAATTCAATTACACAAGGTTTTGCTGCCATTTCTTCATCCTGTCTGCTCATCATGGTGTCTGCTGATCAACTGTTTTCCACACCACGGTAGGTTAGATATATAAACCAGGCCGTACAGTTGTAGGCGCGTTGGTGTATGTTTAACGTGGGCACCGTCCCCAGTAGGCCTACCCCACGGTTTATTCTTTTGTTAAATTACATTGTAGTTTTGAAACTAGCAAGGTTTCTTCTTCTGTATTATTGTTGTTGTTGTTGGTTTCTTCTTCTGTACTGTTGTTGTTGGTTTCTTCTTCTGTAGCTTCCGTTGCAATTTCAGTAAAAGGTTCAAAGTTTCTTAACTGTCTCCACATTTCCACTTCGTGAGGTATTCTATTAAAGATGGATGTATCTATTGGTCCGTATTGTAAAGTGCTGTCTGGTTGTTTTTCGCATGCATCTACCAGATATTCCTTAATAACAGAGCTTGAAAATACTAATTGTTTTATATACCTGGTAATAGGTGATGTTGCATAGTTTAAAATGTAGAATTCTTCACGTGTTAGAAGAATTTTATTTTCAAATTGTGTCGAGTCTCTAATTCTTACTTGTTGTTGACCACGATGTTTAATAATGTCAATTTCATTGTCACAATCCAAAAGTCGAATATTAGTTTTTCTTCCAAAGAAACTGTTGGCTAAATAACATTCAATAAGATGTAGATGTTTTAAAAAGGAATCCCAAGCATTTTCTGAAAATAAAACCATCTTTGTACCATGGCTTAGTATTACTGCGGGAGAGTAGTCTAATGATTTTACCAATCCTATCGACACACTTTTACTCATGCAAGATGAAATAGGATAAAAGATGCGAAGGAAAACTTCAGTTAAAATGTTTGGTGGAATATTTTCTTCAAGTTTTCTTTTCTTTCTTACGTTTGTTTTATTATTTTCCAACTTTTTATTTTGTTTTCCAAACTTTAAAAAGTCATCAATTTCCTTTACAATATTTTCTTCAAAATGTTTATCATCATCATTTTCCAATAAAGGTGTTGTTTCGGAAACGTCTTGTACAACTGATAAAGAACTCATTTTGCTTATAATGGTGTAGACGATGTTACCCATACAACTGTAGACAGTCAACTAAACAATGTGCGTTCCCGCTCCTGCTTTTATAACCGAGTGGGGGGGGGTATTTTTTTTCTTTTAATTTTACAAAACTGCTTTTACAATACCGGTTAAAGGTGTATGTGTAACAATTTTATCATGTAAAATTAAACAATAAGCAGATGTATCTTTGGGTACATTTTGTTCAAATTCCATTTCTATATTTATATCTACACTGGAAGATTTTACAGATTCATTTTGTTTAGAACAATCAACTACAACAATCGGATAGGTAGATTTAAATTGGTTTGGCGTTAATAAAGGTGTGTTTGTTTTTCCATAATATGAATTTGGAATCTTGCGTACATATCGTACAAAACGCTAAACCTCTCTTTTGTAAAGTTTATGTTGAAGTTGTCGTATGGAAAGAATTGCGAGTTTATAAACACCTTAAAATTTGTAAGTTTGCAATGATCAAATTCACCAGCATGTTTAGTTATTTCATTTCTTCTTTTTGTTTGTAATCCAAATATTACATATCTTGCCTTTTCCAAATGAGTAGAAGTTTTTACAGTCCATGCATGACGTTGTGTTTCCGGTAAAACCGGATATTCATGAAACTCCCAACTTCTAAATGGTATTACGATATCACGATCTGATTTTAAAGTTCTTAATAATGAAATTCTATTTTGATCGTTTAACCGTACATGCGGTACTCTCCAAAAATCTTGTCTAATTGCATTTTCCATTCTAAAGTAGCTTCCGTTGTTCCATCAGGCGCCATAATAATATCTTTGTCGTTTGATGATCTTAACAAAACTAATTCTTGTTTTACGTTTATTATTATTTTTCGGTAATCTTCGGCAAAGCCTAAAAGTAATCTTAAAGGAATGTAAAAGTCAAAATTGCCTGAAGTGTTTGGAGCGATTGTACTGGAATCGGATGCTACCCATCCTGCGGCGGCCAGCATATTTTTTGCACTCGGTGTTAAAGATGCTATCCTTTTAATGTACTTGTAATTCCCACCTTTTTTGTTGAATATACTGTAACTCCGGAAATTTCATATCTTATTTCATCAAACAAATATGCCATGGGATTATTTATGAACGGAACAGTACTTGCAGTGCTTCCATCTCTTTTTGTTACTCTTCCTTCGATATACAAATAACATTCACATGGAAGTGTAAATATCTTGTTGTTGTATGGGAATTCTAATTTCATCATTATTATTTAATTTTTATGAAGCGTAAGGGTTGTGCGTATGATATTCCTTTTCCGATAAGGTTTCGTCGAATGTCGGACCCTGCGCTATATCCAATATTTCCATTATTAATAAGTTTTAATCCAATTTCTTCTAGAAAACGAATATTATCACTTGTTAATCCTTCTATAGCTGAAGTGCTACTGACTTGTTTACCAGTCATCTCTTTCTTTTTAAATGATAACCCCATTGTTATACGGTTGATTTTATATGTATTCGTTTAGTTATAGGTTCGTCTCTAAAATTAATATGATTTCCGTCTTGATCTAGTGTGTTCACCACAATGTCTGAAATGAAACTTGTGTTTAACGGTAGGTACACTAGGTTTTGTGGCTTTTCCACAATTTCAAAACCCGGAGCGACCGTTGGATAGAATGTGTGCAATATATGAGTATTTTCACCATCTCTATAAGAACCATGTATAGTATTACATGTAACATCTATACTGTTAACTTTCATTATTGTCACAGTTCTAGCACCTGAATGGTTAATATTAGGTTGTAAAATTTTTGTTGTTTTAGGAAGTCCTAATAAACTACCAATTGAATGTTCTTTGCTAAAATCTATATAATATTTAGATTTGATTTCAGCTTTCATAGTATTGTTATTTCCTTTTATTGTTATATTATCTTTTCCCATATGATTTTGTATCGCTTCATTTACATCATCAATTTAATATGCTCCAGTGGGTAAACTAAATACTTGTATATTATCTGAATATTTCTTTGTGTCTTTATCTTTTGTTTTGTAATAATGTATTTTGTCATTAACATTTTCAGTAACGTTGGGAATAGAATTATAAGTTGTTATATCTAATAATGCGGCTTCCCATAATTTATCTTCTTCCAAACGTAACGCAGGAAAAAGAACACTTCGCAAAGTAGATGAAGTTCCAGTTAATGATACTGTATAGGAAGACATCTTAAAGTTGACTAACGCCTTTTGTTAAAAAATCTAAACATAAATGTCCACAGATTACCGTATCATCAGGCTGCTCTCTTTTATAATTGTATAGTACATTTTTAGCTGTTTTAAAGTAATATTGTAGTTCTTTTGGTGGTGGGAGATTACCAAAACTATCAAAGTAGTAAATAGTTGATCCTAGTTTCTTATAACATACCCAATGAGTGCCTGATCCTTCACTATTATCCAAATTTACTATTCCGGTTTCATTTTTCCAAATTTTAGCAGGTAATGCATCTTTCATAAACACTCCTCTAAAAAATAGAATTTTTAAACAAGAAACATAAGTAATTAATTCTTTATCTGTTAATTCTTTATTTGGAATTAGTAATTGATTTTTCTGTTTAATACACACGATACGGTCTTAGGTATAATCCTCCTCCTTTTTTATCATTGACCATATTGTTTGTTTCTTTTTATTTTTACCTGCGGTGGATCGTCGTTTTCTTCTTATATTTCCTCCACGTTTCTTTGCAGGTTTTCTCCTCCTTTTTCCACCTCCTTTCTTCTTTCCACCTCCAAACATCGTTTCACCCTTCATTGCTGCTGATACCGCTAAAGCTGCTGCTTTTTCACCGATACTAGCGTCACTGGATGTTACTCTTTGCCAAGCTTTTTCAGCAAGTGCTCTATCCGCTATTGATCTATTTTTAGTATCTGCAAACTTTGAATATGCTATATCGTGTTGTTTGCAGGCTTGATCAAGTTTATTTATTCCAAGATTTCCTCTAGCAAGTCTTTTTTTCAATTTTGTTCCAGGACCACAATATTGATAACCTCCGGGTAAATGTAGTTCTACAGGTAATAAATCGATAGCTTTATTAACTATAGCTCCAACCGGCTTAGTAATATGAGAAAGTGCTGTTAATGCTATTCCTCTTCCTCTCTTTATAACGTGTCGATTATGACTGATGCGTTGAACTTTCAACATGGTCTTTTATAGTGAACGAAAATGTCAATACTTGTTTATTTTATAAATGCTTTATAATGAATGATGCACTTATCCTTTGACAGACATTGTTTATTTATAATAAACATGTATAAGTATTTTTTTATGGGTAATAAACTTTTACCCTGTCTTTCGGTAGGATTGTATCTTTTTTAACATGATCAATTTGAGAAAATCTTAAATTTCCAGTTCTCATATTTAAAAAATATTTTTCCATAACATTTTGTTTAACCCAATGTAGTTTTTGATCAGATTTTATGGGCTTTATTGTGTTATAAACATCATATAACACTACACTTAAGAGTCTTATAATATAATTTACATTAACAGCATCAGTAATATTAATATGGTCATCTAAGTTAGTCAATCGCAAGTTTTGACAATAAAAAACTTGTTGTGTTTTTCTGTTCTTAAGCATCTTTCTTTCCATTGTTTTACTGTAACTGCATCACCGTCTGCTATTTCTATTTCAACATTACCTAGTGGTCTCCCTTTGCAATCAAAGGCTTGTCGACGACCTGCTTCATATTCTTGTAATACAGGAACTTGTCCAGTTGTTGCTACATCAGTTTCATCCGACCCTTTTTTAACATTAGTAATTAATTTTTCAATCAGCATCCCATTTCTTATTTTTTGATTTCATTATTTGACTTATTGTAGCTGCATCTGATTTTGCAGTTCCTTCCTTAACGTTAGTTAACACTTTATTTTTGCAATCAATTGTATAAATATCATGTGTAATACAATCATCTGTAATATATTGAAGGTTTACAGCATCTTTCATATCTTTAGGGTCTCCAATATCATGTATTACAAAGTTGTAAAAGGAAAATTTATCTGTTTTTTCAGGGATGACTGAATGTAAATACTTTTTTGTATCTGAATCCTGATCATTAACAGGATCAGCTATATTGGCTATTTTAAGATCTTTTGCATCATATACTTTATTATTACTTTTAGGATCATATCTTAAGGTTTGGTTTATGTACCACATTAAATATTCTTTATTTACGGAATCTTTCTTATCTATTGGTTTTTGAACATTTGCAATTCTATAAAAATTAGCGTTATACACTTCATTTTGAAGCTTTAAGCTAGGTAATGTTTCACTTTTTAAAGTTTTGAAATTTACTTCATCATTATCATCCTTAGTATCATTTACAAATTTTTAACGTTTGTTACTTATATCATAATCTTCATCGGATGTTAGTGGTAAACCACCTCTTTTTCCATAAGATCCTGATTTAATTCCAGTTCCGGAATACTGTCCAAACTTATTCACACTCAAGGGTATACTGAATGTTTAATCGGTTATACTTGTATTCTATATACTCATATTTTTATGCAATTACTCCTCGATTTCGTAGTTCGCCGACCAAAGCTACCCATTCGTTTTCTAAACCGCTATGTCCGGCTTGTTTAGCTTCATATATCAACTTCATTCTATCAACCAATTTGTTTATATCGTTGTAGTATATTATATAAGTATCATACAAGTTTTTCAATAATCCTTTTCCTGATAAACTTGATTGATTTGTTTTTCTCCTTTTATGTAAAATATTTATTTCAGCAGAAGATAAATGATTTTCTTTTTATGGGTTCCCTTCTTTTTGGTGGGAAAAGTTTAGCAATAATAGTTTTATATTTTTCTGATTTATTTCTATGAACATTGAAATTTTTAGAATCATTTTTCTTATGCGCATTTGTATCCTCCAATATTTGTTTAAAAATGTTTAAATCCTTTTTAGTATATTATTAGGTTTCGGTTTAAAAATAAGTTCAAACAATCCTTTTGTACCTTTGTATTGTTTATTATTTATAATAATATTGTCATGTTCGTCTACATCAAGCTTGCTATCTCCAATCATTAGACCATTTTCTTCTATTCTAGCACCAAAAGTATGATACTTTCGAGTTGGTTGTGCAGAATGTAACATTTTTAATACTAATTTTCTTGCAAGCGGCCCTTTATACGCAATATCCGAGCCCAATTTGCTCAAGTTGGACGGATTAATAGACTCTTCTTCTTCTTGTTGTTCTTTGCTTGTAGAAAAACCTTCTTTTTCTGTTGAAACATCCGTTTCTTCACCTAGTTCGCTTTCTTCTTCAGTTGTTTCTCCTTGTTGCGTAAAACTTGTATCACCTTCATATTCTTCTTTTTGTTCAAATTTTGAAATGGGTAAAATAGCATCTCCGAAAAAAATTAAATGTTGAAGTTTTAACATTTTGCCATAATTGTTTTAATGGCTCGGTAATACGTTTAAATGTTGATTCCAGAAATTTCTCTCTTTCACTTATTCCTAATCTTAACGCTCTGTTTTTATGTCTAATAGAATCACTAAGTGATTTTATTTCTTTTAATAGCTTTTCCTGATTAACCATGTTTACACCATGGAGACTTGTACGATAATGTTGTTAATTAACGTATTAAAACAAATTTATCAAAACCTATGCGGTAACGACCATCTGTTATAGCTTTATCTTTCATAATTACCAAAAATCCGTATTTTTCCGCCCAAGCTTTTCCACAAAGCTCTTTGAATTTTTCAAATGACATATCAGCATTTACATGATCGTTGTATATATGTTTTAGGTTTGTATCGTCTTGTTTGAATAAAACTAAAATATTTGCATTGTCTCTAATTCGTTGTTTCGGAATTTTGATATATGTTTGTCCGATATATATGCTATCAATATTATTATGTCTTCCCATGGCAAAATAGTTTCTAATAGTATCATGATTTTCACTAGATACATCATCAAACACAAATACAGAATACGGCTTAGCCTGGTCTGGTTGCATAACACTGTCACTAGCATTAAATTTGTAATAGTTAACATCAGGCACATCAGTCAGGATCTTTTCCAACAATTGATATTTTGGTTGATGTAAGGACTTTGAAAAAATATATAAGTTATTAAATCGCAATCCTTTTGTGTTTGTAATTAAGTTAAACACAACGTTAGTTTTGCCACAGTTTGAAGGACCGCTTACTATACATCGTACAGTGTTTGGAAATAAACTGCCGTATTTACCATTGTTTATTTTAACGTTATCTACAGTTGAATCATCAATGTTATTAATATTAAATTTATCTTTATGGTGAACAATTTCCATGTTATTCAAAGGCAGAAGGGTAAATAAGTTGATTTAAAACTAAATCAAATCTTTTATTGGTATCCACGAATCTTCGGTTTTGTCAAACCCCAACCAACGTACTTTAACTTGGTTTTTTTTTTCTTTGCAACACCTTTTCAACAAGATAGACATCGCCCACTGTTGACTTTAACAATTCATGTCAGTAAAAACCGCCTTGTAACAAATTTCCTTTGTTATCTTTTAAAATATCAGTTTCCGGTACAGTAGGTTGTACTTTATACACTGTAAAAACTTCGTTTGTCCAAATTGGCAGGTATTTTTTAGTAAAACCTCTTTGTATTTACTAATTCGAACTTTATCATTTACATTAAATTTTCTTGGTTTTCTTTGTTCCGCTTTTGGCTGTGTATTCTTTTTAATTCGTTGTAAAACTAGTTTAGCGTTTTTCTTATTCACTTTGTTAGGTGCCCATACGTAAGAACCTCTTTTCGAAAACATTTTATACATTGCACCTTATAAGGTTCTATTAAATTTTTCAAATATAGCTGCCTTTTTCTCAGAATTTGTGGAATAATGATTCATCTTATATTTTTTCATTAACAAGGCAAAAGGTTTATTAAAAAATTCTTTCCCATCATCAGTTTGTAAATGTTTAATTTTATTTTTATCTCTTTTTATAGCTACTTCCATAGCTTTTGTTATGCTGTTACCGGTTTTGTCTTTTAATGGCAAGGCATCTGCAACTTTAGTAAAACAATTAATAATCGTAAGTATGTATTTAAATCCTTTATTTATTTTACTATGCGGTTGCATTTCAATTAAATCTGCTTGATATAAATAATTTATTCCTTTTACAACAGTATTTCGTCGTGGAAACTTTATTCTTGCAGGTTTATGAAGTTCATTACCAATCTTTTCCTTTAACTCTATCATGATGATTTTACTAACACAGTCAAGTTAGTACTGAGTGTTTCTTTTTTTGCATCCGCTTTTATAGTTAAAGGTAATTTCTACATATTTTTAAAAAAAGGGAAATCACAGCGAGCATGCTGTGATTTCCCTTTTTTTCTTTTTTTCTTTATTTCTTTTAGCGAATTTCCCCTATAGGGAAGAAGCTGTTACCGTAGGTCTCATGGTAAGACCTAAGCCTAAAACCATCTTAACTTTTCTTTTTGAGGTCCTCAGATGCCAGAAACACCATTTGTTCACTTTCATAAATATATATATATCCATATATATCTATATATATATATCTATATATATCTATATATATATATATCTATATATATATATATATATATATATATATATGTGTGTGTCTTTAAGCACGATAACTTGCGCAAAAATGGTCCAATCGGAATGAAATTTGGCATAGACGTGTAAAGTAGTAATTATTCGGACGAGTTCGTAAACCAGCCCGATCGGACCACCGGAAGGGGGGGTAAAGGGGGGTAAACCCCCCCCAAAAATGGTTTTTTGAGATTTTTACATAGAAAAATAAAATTTTTAAAATTTTTATTGGCACCATTGAATTCAGCCCAAAAAAACAAACAATTTAGTATTTTGAATCATGGCTCTATGTCCATTGCCAAGATATTGAAAGTGGTAAACACAGTACGTTGTCCCAATGTTAACCTTATGGGAAATAAGTAAAATTCTATATCTCGCTTATTTCTCAACATATCTTGATGAAACTTGGTAAATGGCTTCTTCTAGTTCAGATCTGCTAAATATTGAATTAAAACCACCCAGTTTTAATATATGTAGCAGCAAACCTCCATACTCATTCCCCATGTTATTCTTATGGAGCTTACAAAAACATGTCAAATCTCGCTATGTTGGATCGAAATATGTTGTTTTGCACTTGAAATTCGCTGAGTGTGCAGGTCTGCTGCAACGGGGGTATTTCCTTTTGCCTCCCTTGTATTAATCTAATAAAGGCTTTGGGTCCAAGGGATATTACGAGGGAAGCAAGCTTCCTTTCCTTTCCGGTAGCCGCACAAGAAGGCAAAATAATGTCTGTACCCTCAGAGAATTTTCCTGGGATGGGGATACCCAAACTACCAAATTCCCCCTACCCAAAAAAAATAATAAAAAAAGGTTAGGAGAGAGTAAGTAATATTGTCAAATAAATTATGCATATTTGTAAGTAATTTTCACTTGTAAAGACGTGCAAATTAGGAATCCAATTTCTGAGCTTTTGATTCTGTGGTCCAATTAAAGTAGTCATAATTTAATAAATTATTAGTTATTATTATTTATCTAAATAATTTACTTAGGATACATTAATCTTCAAAAATGATTTACAAAAGTAAATTAATTTGAATAATACTAATCACAGGTGTCTAGACTGTTAAAAAAACATCATTTATATTGCCGCTGATTATACCATTGGTCTTGTAAGTTAAAGTATTAAAGTAGCAGATAAATTTGTGGGGTGAAGCCTCTCACATGCCTGACTTTTTTCGACTTTCGAACAGCTAAGACCCATAATGCGGTGTATTCATATAAATAAATATGGTTTTAGCGAATTTCCCCTATAGGGAAGAAGCTATTACCGTAGGTCTCATGGTAAGAACTAAGCCCAAGACCATAATAACTTTTCGTTTTGGGGCCCCCAGAAGCAAAAAACACCATTAGTTCAAATTTTTAGATATATATATATATATATATATTCAATATTATTTAAAAACTAAAAGAACTAAAACAAAAACATTTTCCAGCTCAAATAAGTTGTTAATATTTATCCAGTTTATTAATATTAGTAAGTTAATATTAATAAGTTAATAATAATCCAGCTTTGTTTTGAAAACGATGTAATTAGTCGAAATATTAACAACTTATTTGAGCTGGAAAATGTTTTTGTTTTAATTCTTTTAGTTTTTAAATAATATTGAACATATTGAAGCCGATTGGCGTTATTTCATTTGAAATAAACATTATAAGAAGAAATATGTCTATATATATATATATACAGGGTGTCCCGAAATTATGGTAACATATTTTAGTATATGATAGTACAGGTAAAAATAAGAAAAAAAGTTCATATAAACATAGGTCCAAAAGTGCTTCGTTTTCCGTCTGCGTGTCTGTTTGTGATTTTTACATATTTAATCATATCTCATGAACCTCTTAACGTATAAACTTCAAACTTGGTACATGGATGACCACTATTAAGACCTATATTTGTATGTAGTATCAAATTTCTACTTAGTACCATTTCAAAATGGCGACTGTTTTTTTGTTTTCAAAGCTAAATATCTTAAAAACCGTAAATTTTAGAAAAATTATACAAGAGACAAAAAAGTTGTGAAATTTAATCCAATTAACTCCGATATTAAGATTATGATGATCGGATAAATAATAACGGAGAAATTTTAATTTTTCCAAATAAAAACATGGAAATTTCTGACAGTTTGTTCTAAAGGACCATGTTTTTATTAAGAAAAGTTAATATTTCTCCGTTATTAGTAGTCCGATCATGTTAATGTTAATATCAGTGTTAATTGGATTAAATTTTTCAACTTTTTTGTATCTTGAATAATCTTTCTAAAATTTACGGTTTTTAAGATATTTAGCTTTGAAAACAAAAAACAGTCGCCATTTTGAAATGGTACAAAGTAGAAATTTGATACTACATACAAAAATAGGTCTTAATAGTGGTCATTCATGTAACAGGTTTGAAGTTTATACGTTAAGAGGTTCATGAGATATGATTAAATATGTAAAAATCACAAACAGACACACAGAAGGAAAAAGAAGCACTTTTGGACCTATGTTTATATGAACTTTTTTTCTTATTTTTATCTGTACTATCATATACTAAAATATTTTACCATAATTTCGGGACACCCTGTATATATATGTGTGTGTGTGTGTGTGTGTCTGTAAGCACGATAGCGCTTGCAAAAATGGTCCGATCGGAATGAAATTTGGCACAGGTGTGTAAAGTAGTAATTATTCGGACGAGTTTGTGAACCAGCCCGATCGGACCACCGGAAGGGGGGGTAAAGCGGGGTAAACCCCCCAAAAATGGGTTGTTCGAGTTTTTTATATAGAAAAATAAAATTTATCGAATTTTGGATAACACCATTAAATTCAGCTCAAAAAAACAAACAATTTAGTATTTTTAATCATTGCTCTATGTCCACTGGTTACCGAGATACTGAAAGTGGTAAACACAGTACGTTGTCTCAATGTTAACCTTATGGGGAATAAGTAAAATTCTATATCTCGCTTATTTCTCAACATATCATAATGAAACATGGTTTGTGGCTTCATATAGATGAGATCTAATGTATTTTAGTATAAAACCCCGGATATTACCGTTTTTATGGCAGCAAACCTGCATACTCATTCCCGTTGTTATCCTTATGGGAAATTAAAAAAATGCAATATCTTCCTTATTTCTGAACATATCTTGATAAAACTTGGTATATGGCTTCTTCTAGTTCGGATCTACTAAACATTGAATTAAAACCACTCTGTTTTAAATTACCTGTTGCAGCAAACCTGCATACTCATTCCCCATGTTATTCTTATGGAGCTTAAAAAACGTGTCAAATCTCGCTATATTGGATTGAAACATGTGCTTTATAATTGAAATTCGCTGAGTATGCAGGTCTGCTGACACGGGGGTATTTTTCTTTTTCTTTTTACTCATCGATAGGATTGAGAGAATAGTGGCCGAATGGTAGAGTGTGAATTTTGTCTGGAAGAATGTGTCGTTTGTCATCATTGGGGCAGAGTGCTTTTTCACTTCTGTTACACTGTACAGTTGATGGTTGAAACTTCTGATGGTGTTGAATTTTGCAATTATAGTCGTTTCTTCAAATAAACATTGCTTGTAGTGTTCGAAATTTACATTCTTCTTTAGATACAAACCTTGTACACCCTTAGCTTTTTAATAACATTGTTTTCTTCTTTATGCAATTGTAGTGAATACAATTTTGACATTAGTGCAATATGTTCTTTCAGTAAAATTCCATTTGCTTCGTCTTTAAATTTTCCAAGTTTCTTTTTGTTCCGATCATTGTCATAATTTAAATGATCTTTTGGATAGTCACTAAAATCAAATTCATCTTTGTGAACAAATGTTCGAAGATCCAAATACATATCTTCAGTAAGAATCCAGTAGATGAAAGCGTCCGTGTCCATGTAGGCGATTCCGATGTTATCTCTACCGTAGAAGGCGACCTTTTTGTTGTAGCGGAAATCATACATGTGGGTTTTGGAAATATCCAAGATTGACATTCCAACGTACAACGGACGATCCATTTTCACGCTTGTCTTCTTCATAGATACTGCCACAAGGTTTTCATTGATAATAACAGATGTTCCAAAGTTTGGTTTTTGTACAAGTTTTTGTAGTTTTATCGGATCTGTAACTAATTTAACATTTTTGTGTTTTCTTTTGTTTTCCGATGTTTTGCAAAATATCGCATTATTCATTAATTTAAAAAAGTCCTTTTGGAATGTTGATGTTGCAGCTGCTCTTCTTCTGGTGTTTGAATCAATGTACGGTCTTAACCAGCACGATTGGGAAAGTTTTAAAACTATGAATTTTGGTTATACGTAAACCCAATTGGAGTGCTTGTTGAACAACCCAAAAGTGAGCTACGTATCTTTGTTTATTTTCAAGAGTCATCATTAATTTTGGATGTTTGCCATTGGTGAAACTTCTGTTTTTGCAAGGAGCGGAAGATCGTAATGAAGATCATGCAAGTGTTCTGGATATTCAAAATCACAGTCCAATATGTATCTGGTGTGTCCGTCTTTTGAAATTTGCAAAATATCACCAATAGAGTCTGGATTAACCCATTCAAAGTTTCCAAAAGGAAGTGGATTAGACATGGCCCATCCGTATAAATTGTTGGCATCAAAATATCCCAAGAGCACTAATGGTTTTTCTTCATCGTAGTCTGGAAGATATTTGTTGTTAGCTTTAACATGTCTAGTAACACTTTGGGTCAATCCACCTCTAACGCCCGATTCGATCATCAACACCATGTCAATATCTGTCAATAATTGAAGGTTGCACTTTGTTTCCTTTAGCATAGCTTGCCAAGCTAATCCTGGAGAAGTATAAGAATGAAGAGGGTCTAATCCGTAGGCTTCAAAACAAGTGTTTCTAAATTCTTCCATCACATCGCAAAGAAGGTTTACATCAAGTTTTACATAAAAGTCAGAATAATCTCCCAGAGTGTTCATTTCCAATTCGTCCCAAACTCTGCATGCGTGTTGATAGTCTTCAGGTGAAAAGTCCGAATCGGTAAGTTTACTTTTGAATGCTTCTGGTGGAGGAAGTGATGTTTCTTGAAATTTATGTAGTCCATCGATGTAATCATACGGGAAAACTCCTTTCCGAGGAACCAAGTCAATTTTTTCTGCAGGTACAATTTTGCTTGTTTCTATTAAATTTTGTCTTCTTAAATTTTCAGAAAGTTTCATAAGACTAGAAGGCATAAATCTAAAAGAATCAACAAATCAAAGTTTAATTTTGCCCACCGTTTTTGAAAAGCTTATAAAGTTTTCCATAGTCTGTGCCAAAACGTCTATTTCACCGTTGTCTCTTGCTAATTCGGGAATAATAAAATGTCCATCGTATCCGCTAAGATTGTGAAAAACCACAGGAATGAAAGATGGTAGTTTGTAGTTGATGTTACATCCGTTGCACGCTGCACCTCTGTAGGCTCCTGTCAGATGGTCATGGTCGCGAACTTTAACTTTAGTTTCTGTAAATTCATTGTTACACAAATAGCATGTTGTTGCCGAATCATAAAGTTCTTCCGGTGTCATGGGTGACATAGGAACCACATTGCTATACATTGCTTCCACTTTCCCAGTGATGTCATATAAATCATCAACAAAGTATCGAGCTGCTTCTTCTCCACGATAGATCTTCGGTGTAAATGTCAAACCATATTCTTGAAGATGTTGTTCAGACAAAGTGGATTTTACTATTAAACAATAACTGTTAGGTTTGTGAAGTTGATACTTTGTTCTGCTGGTAATTTCCTCTCCTTCTTCTTGTTCAAGTGGAAGCAATGGAGATTCAAAAACTGCATACACTACAACGGGAATTCTGTATTGTTGGATAAATTTGTCAAATTTTACTTGCGATCTTCTAGGGTGTGGTAATTCAATTCTTACTTCATAGTTTCCACTGCATAGTCTTTGGTGTTCCGTCAACCATTCTGAACCTCCTCTTCTCAAAAGTTTGTTTACAAAGCAAAAACATCTTTTACAAGTTGTTTTTGGTTGTTCTCGTTTTGATAACTGTTTAGAAACCAGAGCTTCAAAATCTTTTATATATACATAATGTGAAATATCACCTTTGGTTATTAATAATAAATCAGTATGATCTCTGCGTTCGGTGGGTGTTATACGTAAGGGGTAGACATTGTTGGATGAATCTAAACCAAATATGTTTACAGATGCAAAAGGATTTTTCTTTTCAAATTTTGATATGTCTTGAATTGGAACAGGATAAGTCATGCCTTGAAAATTATACTCATGGTAAACCTCATTGTATGCTATAGTCGGTCGTTCCGCATGATTTCTTACATATGTTGCAAGCACTGCATATTTAAAACATACTGCATCTTTATTATGAACATTAATACAAGATTTGGTATCTTGAATTTTCTTTGGCAATTCAATATGACTACTACCTCTTATTCCATATCCATGTTTATGAACTCTAATATCTAGCCCTGTTATACTTAACAAACTCCATTCTGAACCTCTTCCTTCATGTTCTTGCAATTTTGTTAAAAGTTCTTCAAAACATTCATCCACGATTGAGCTTATATCCGATGCAAACATGATGGTTTTGTTTTTAGTTAAAAATCCTCTTGGTGATGTTTCATTTTGAACATTTGTAAATATAGTATCTAATAATATTCCAAACTTTATAAAATTTAATCTTCTTAGTTCATTGTTCAATGTTTCTGTTACTAATGTTTTTGCTTTTGAAATAAACTGTGCAAGTTGCAATTGAGCATTGTCAATCTTAAAATGAGTTACTACACTACCTGGTAAAGCTCGGGCGTATAATTCCACATCCAAAGATAGTCCGGGTGCGTATTGAATAACACTTGCTCTTGAATTTAGTTGTTGTTGATGGGTAGCCAGCATTTGATCAAAATCTTCCAAATCTTCTTATTCTGCATTGTTATTTGTTTCTTGGTTTGTTTCGTTGTTATGGTAAAGTTCTTTGTGTAATTGTAGTAAGTTTTCATCTTCAAAAGATTCTTCGCAACTGTTGCAGTAATACATGACGTAGGTGTGCTCTTCACAAAAGTTGCCGTAATAATGAAAACTACTCTAAAACTACCCCTATTTATAACAATACTCCCACCACCTTTTTTCTGTATTAAACACAAAAAGTGTAAATATATTATATTTGAAAACCCCTAAGTATTAAGATCATCCAATGTAAGTTTAAAAAAATCTAAGTGTCAAGGTCAAATAATGCAAGTTTTAAAAATCTAAGTGCCCCACCACTTTTTTCTGTATTAAACACAAAAAATGTAAATATATTATATTTCAAAACCTTTAAGTATTAAAATCATCCAATGTACTCAGCAAAGTAAAAGTAGGGAAAGCTCCTGGTCTAGATAGAATACCGGCAAAATGGGGTGCCCCCCTGGCAAAATGGGGTGCCCCCCACTTGATCTCGTCGCTGTTCGACTTTGGAGCTGCGTCGACGTACACGGTGGCAGTGGATATAACATTAATGCTCTAAATCTATCGTGCGGATACTCAAATTACGCAGAATTAAAAGACAAACAAAAAAGGTCCAGTAACATTTTTCGATATAACCAACGGTGTAAAAGTTATAACACAAAAACGTAAAAAAAATCACCAAGGGCTGAGGCTTTAACAAAGAACCGAATATTAATAACCAACGCGAAAACTAAACTCACCCTTTGGGACTTAGAGGTACGTGGACCTCTTGTTAGTCTGCAGGGATTAAAACATTTACAAAAACCCAAATGTTAAAAAAACAAATAATAATTCAATAAAAGATACAACGCAAAAACTAAAATTTTAGGTTATTTAAAACTTTTACAAAATATCTAAGTCTAAAAAGTAGGTCTTTTAAAATAATTCTAAGTCCGAAAGTAGGACAACCAAAAGTAGGTCAAGGTCATTTAAAAATTATAAAAAAGGGGGTGGGGAAGCGTGGGGTCCCTACCTTTTTCTATAATACTTTATTTCTATACTACTTTATTATAACTTATGCTACCCCTTAAATGCTACCATGCTACGTTTACGGTGTGATCATCACGTAAGCGAACTCACACACCTCACCGCCCTATCATATCTTAACCCCTACCTAACGTTCCCCCTATTCTATCTTATACTGTGTAATATTACAGTTACGGTGTGATTATCACGTAAGAAATCTCACACACCTCGCTATAATATTACACCTAACTTAATATTACAGTTACGGTGTGATCATCACGTAAGCAATCTCACACACCTCACCGTAATATTACTCCTGACAATTAAACCACGCAGGAAATGGAAAGGTAGTTGGATTGCCATTGCGGTCAACTATTATAGAAGGGCGCCTCTCCCACAATAGCCGAACGCGGTGTATGCTGAACATAAGCTCACCCACACACCATGGCGAACATTACGTTAGACATAACCGTGCACGTAAGCGCACCAGTTACACCTCTAGCATAATGCTGAAGTGAAACGTTCCGCGGGGCCGTTATATTAGCGAGCTCGAGACTCGACCTCGCTAGTCGAGCCTTGACTAGTAGGTCAAAGTGTCGCTCTGCCGGGGCCGGTAGCCTTGGCCGGGTCGCTAGCCTCCGCTCTCACAACTTCGTCTGGCCTACTTTGGTCTGGTCGCTAGCCTCAGCTTTCACTACCTTGACTACAAGGTTGTCGTGTCTGCTGCCTATAATAACCCCATTCGCCCGCCTTGTGTCATTCTGCCACTCGCCACCATCGCTGTCACTGTCCATTCCCACGTTTTTCTCCATTTTTTCTATTTTATTATTCTATCCATTTTTTCAATTTTATTATTCTCTCCATCTAATTATGGACTCTTCATCATCCTCTTCATCCACCCCTATTCTCCTGGGTCTGCTGCAGAAACCTCTGCTGCAGAAACCTACTATCCCCGTATCAATCAACCTTTCTTCAATTACTGATTTTATTCTGGAAAAACCTACTGTTCCCGTCCTCTCCTCCATTAATGATATCATAGCCGATGCTATTAATGAAGAAAATGAACCCCAATTATTTATTCATCCCGCACCAATTGCAGAAACCCCCACCCCGCAAATTGAAGAAATTCCTATCGCCCCAATTTGTGAAGACGCTTTAAATGAAGATTGGATGGAATTATGCGAGATGCTCCCTTCTTCTACCCCCCAACCAATTCAACCCGCACCAAAAATCAGAGAAACCCCCACCCCCAAACCAATTCATCCCGCACCACTGAAAAACATAAAACTGAAGAAACTAAAGAAAAACCAAAAATATGTCATCCACAAGATTGAAGAGAACAAAATTTTTATTTTCAGTGAGGAGAGGACGAAAGTTTATATCCTTACCACACCTAAAACAAAACGAATATTTATCCCATCAAATCCAAAATTTTTGCTAGTAACAGCGCAGGGTGAAAAATTGAAAATAAATGTCATAAATTAAACCTTTTATTCCTTCCCCTCCTCAAACAAAGACCACCCTGGTGGCAAAAACGGCCCTTCTAAGGGCCAACCTAAGACTTTCAAATTTAGGCTTTCGCTAAAGCCTCAACCCTTGGTGACTAACAAGCGGTTCATATACCTCTAAGTCCCAAAGGTTGAGTCAATAGCGGGGGGCTTTCGCTAAAGCCTCAACCCTTGGTGACTAACAAGAGGTCCGTGTACCTCTAAGTCCCAAAGGGTTGGACGCTAAAGCCTCAACCCTTGGTGACTAACAAGCGGTTCACATACCTCTAAGTCCCAAAGGTTGAGTCAATAGCGGGGGGCTTTCGCTAAAGCCTCAACTCTTGGTGCCTAACAAGAGGTCTGAGTACCTCTAAGTCCCAAAGGGTTGGGGTTGGAGTTAAAGACGGGGGGGTAAAATTACGCAATTTTCTGCGTAATTTTAGTACCCACATGATGTAGTTTAGAAATATTGTCAAGGATTTATCAAATAACATCCAAAACCTTAATTTTTATTTTCAACTATTTTATTTTTAAACATTTCCGGCCGCTACAACAATAGTAGTCGCCATTACAAGATTCCTTTATGTTCACATTTCAATAGAGTCTGCAAGTCGGGCAAAGTCCAAATTCAGGGTTTTCCTTCTTCATCGCTTCCCGGTCAGTGTCTACAGTCCACTCATCCTGCCCACTTGCAGCTCGTCCATCAGTAGACGATTATTTTCCAAAGGCCATCAGTTGCCGTAATATTATCAATTGTTTTAACTTACCACTTGTATATAGATGTTAAATCTTAACCTTGTGCAAGCAGCATAACTTTTGTTTTATTTAATTGTGAATATAAACTCAAAGACAGTGTTTCAAGCCTGTAGTGATTCGTGTTCGCGACCACCTCGAACGAGCTTTAGGCCTTTATCACCAGTGCTACATCCCCAGGGGCGCCCCTCTACAAGATCTACGTCCTCCCCCAAGTGCCGACGCAAGGATTAGAAGGTGCGTGCTCCAAAAAACCATATTTTCCAATCTAAACTCTAGTCAATTCAATCAATTTTCAATGTCTGCAATTATGCAAAACTATTAGCTATCGATAGGAAAAAACCTATCCACAAATATATTAAGTAAAAAATAATAGAAAATGTAGATTTTTTTAAGTTTTTGCGTTATAACTTTTACACCGTTGGTTATATCGAAAAATGTTACAGGACCTATTTTTATTTGCCTTTTAATTCCGCGTAATTTGCCTACCCACACGATAGATTTAGAGCATTTTTTATATCCACTGCCACCGTGTACGTCGACGCAGCTCCAAAGTCGATCGGCGACGAGATCAAGTGGGGGGCACCCCATTTTGCCGGGGGGAACCCCATTTTGCCGGGGGGCACCCCATTTTGCCGGGGGGGGGCTCCCCATTTTTGCCCCTTTAACTTACCCTTTGGGACTTGGAGGTACGTGGACCCCTTGTTAGTCACCAAGGCGAAAGCCCAAATTTGAAAGTCTTATGTTGGCCCTTAGAAGGACCGTTTTTTGCCACCAGGGTGGACTTTGGAGGTGGGAAAGGATAAAAGGTTTTACTCGGTAACATTTATTTTCAACTTGGCACCTGTCTTTATTATATTCAAGTGTCGAGGGTTAAGGGGAATAGGAATTATTTTTGGTAGGTCATTGACATAAATTTTGGTTTTTTCTGAGTTAAAAGTGTAAATAGAAGAATATAAATGTCTAAAGATTTCATATTTTCGGTTAGGTTTAAGTTTTTTTAGATGATATTTTTGCTGGGGTACGTTTGAAGATACAGGTGAAAGAGGTGGTTCGGAGGTAATTTTGGTGCCGGTAAGAATGTTCTTTCCAGCTTGTTGAAAGGGTTTTCGAGTAATAGTGGATGTAACATCATACCAATCACGATTGTTATTAGATTGAATAATTCGTACCCCTAGCAGTTGAAGATAGGAAAACCAGTTATACCAAATCTTGGTGTACTCGGAGCGGTTCATATTGAAATTGAAGTAGGTGTTGTTAGGTTGGTGGCAAAGGAGAGAATAACTTGCCGAGTGTAGAGTGTGTTGAGCAATCAAGGACTTGAGCACCTGGTGTGCCAGGTGATGCAACAAGGTCGGCCGCAAGCGAAAGCGTAACGCAACAAGGACGAGGACTTGTATTGCTAACTTGTCGGCAGCAAGCGAAAGCATGCGAGGTCCCCAGGAATATAAACCTGGCCCACTTGGTTTCGTTGGTTTTATTAAACCTTTTTCGTTTATCTTTTATTTTACTTATTTTTAAAACTCGCATGATAGGGTTTGGAAACATATTAATTCAAATATGTTGTAAAAATTTTCTTACGATATTTTATTGCAAATATTTTTTAAACCAAATGTTAAGAAACCAAGTTTATATTTAATCGCAACTGTAGTTTAGTTTGCATTCCTTCAACTAAATATTTTAACTAAGTATTAAGGTAATATAATAAAGTAGCATCTTTAAAAATATTGTAACTTGTACAAAGTTAAATAAGTATTTTAAAACAATATTTTATTGCAAATATTTTTTAGGCCAAATGTTAAGAACAATTTTTTAGCACTGAGATGTTAACCCTACAACACCTACATTACAACTAACACTACATATCCAAAAATTGCGAGGAGTCTTTCATGGTAGTGGGGGAAGGCAGGTGTGCAGCAGATGATCCGTCCTGCACATGCCATGTCAAGAGAGGTCGCTGAGCCACTACCGACACATCAGTTTGCTGGTAGGACTCGCAGAGTAAACATCTAAATAAACATGAGTTCTGTTTTATATGTTTCTTTTATTAAAGATGGACTTTGCATTGAAACGCAAAGTTTCACTATTGATGCAGATCCTGTACAACAAATTTTAGTACATCCTCCAGAAAATTATGATTCCATCTACATTTCAGTGCATGAATCTAACGACCCCCCACCACCAACAACTGCTGACACAGAGTAGGAAAGGGCTACCACACGTCATTAAAGCTTCAGCTCTTCGCCCGAGCACACATGGACTCTGAGCTTCAAGATAATACTGTTTCTTCTACATCTACACCAACTTCCGAACAATTACCTACTACAAATGAAACTACTACAAGTATACAAGTAAATGAAATTTCATCAACTGTTAGTTCTCATGCGCAAGCAATAATGTTATCATTAATTGGTTTCGACTAAAAATTCAACAATGGAAGAAGAAAGAAATTCACGACTTTACAACTTGGTTTTGGTGAACCCGTCGAAATTTGTTATTTGCCTACTTTCATTTTTATGTGTTTACAATTTTGGTTACCTTGTTCAGGAAATGCTAACAGATAAAGAGGAAGAACATTCGCTATAAAGTTTATGTTTATGTAATTGCATCTTTATTTGGATACTTTGTAGCAGGATATTTTCTTGTTAACTTGTCGATTCCATTTTTTACATGGTTTTTTAACAGAAATGAAAATCAACAAACCAACAATTAAGAAACAGTTTGTAAAAAGAAACAAATAAAATATCTTGCATTTTCGGATTTTCCGAAAATGCAAGATCTTTTTTAAAAACATCCACAGCTGACCTTGACCCATTTCCGGTCATTTAAACTTTAAATGCCCACCCCTACACGTCACAGCTACGTCACAGCCTGTGACGTCACCAGACCGGATGTAGCTGTCAAAATTTGATTAATGCGTTTTAGCCCAGAAACGCCACTTTGCCACTACTCTAGTTGCATCATCACTATTTAATGCTCATGAAATAAATACTGTCATGTTTAATCATTTAAGAATTAATTTTCAATATTAAAAGTGTTTAATCATTTAAGAAATAATTTTCAATATTAAAAGTGTGTTTAATTATTTAAGAGATTTTTCAATATTAAAAGTGTTTAATCGTTTTAGAAATGATTTTCAATGTTAAAAGTGTTTTATCATTTAACTGTGTCTCTTACCAAAATGTTTTAATTCCTCCTTTGAACTACCCTCTGGAAAAAACATGTCAACCAATTGCTTCCAAGCTGTTCTTTTCATAACTCTATTTTTGTATTCTACACTTTGCATGTCCCATATAGCCGGGCGATTTTTCACTTCCTCAATGAAGAGCTCAGTGTCAAACGATGCGATATTTTCTTCCATGATTGAAGGTGGTCACTGTTCTAAATCGCGCGGTTGACTGAACCATGTGTACGATCTAATCGAGACCATGGGAACTCGAGCCGCGCACAAGTCGCGCGTTTCACGAAGAAACCTCGAGACGCGCATTAAGTCGCGCGACACGCTATCAGCGAGCGTCGCATGTGTTCACAAACTTGTTCCAGCATCTGTTCTGTAGTACTTCAAAAACGCGCGTTGCAACGCGCGACGGAAAACGCTCTCTTGTGTGCAAGGCCGGCACTGACCGGTTATTTAAACACGATAGGTTGATATCGGATTACCGAAACCTAAACAGAGTCCTGAAAACGAAACTGATCTTCGCCGATGTAAAATCATATTCCAAAAGAAGACTTACAAAAAGGAATATAGGAAACTTGTAAGGGAAACCAAATCTCACTTTTTAATCATTAGCATTTTTAATTCTGAGAACAGGCTGGCAGAGGCCTGGAAAGTTATAAATGAGGCTAGAGGTGTCGTCAAAGAACCCGTTTGTAACATCTCTCTTAAGGCAAATGGCAGGCTAATAACCAATCTAGTGTCCGTCAGCAACGATATGAATTACTTCTTTTCAAACATTTCTTCATATATTCACTCCGACATGAAAAAAGCTTCTCTGATTTCCCCAGTAAAAGTAATCAACAATTTAATTATTTTTCTAAATGTAGCCGAGGTTATGGAAATCATCTCAAAAATGAATCCTCCTACGGACTTGACGGAATTTTTATTAAGACCTATGACACCACCCTCTTCACAAAAACACAGTTCAGACAAAACTTGAAACAGATTCTTTTGTTGATGTTAATGAACTTTCACAATACTTCTCTGATTTAAAGCTCTCTCTCAATCCTTCAAAAACTAATTACATTTTCATCCAAACTAATCAACGTCAGCACACAACACATTCTCAGTTTCCTCGCCTAGGGATAGGTGAAACACAACTCTCCAATGTAGATTCTGTCAATTTCCTAGAGGTGAGGATTGGACGATGGTCTGAACTGGGATGAACAAATTAATCACCTCAGAAACAGGCTCTCTGCCGGTCTCTTTGTTCTCCGGAACATCACTGGGATGGATAATGTAGGCTTAGCTAGGCTTGTGTATTTTAGTCTTATCGAATCTCATATTAGTTACTCTATTATATTATGTGGCAACTCTTCAGTTAAAAATCTTGACATGGTTTTTAAGCTCCAGAAAAGGGCGGTTAGGTACATATATAGCCTCCGCCCGAGGGATCACTGTAAACCTGCTTTTCAAAACCTTCAGATACTTACAGTTCCTTGTCTTTTTATCTTTGAAATTGTCGTGTTTGCTATCAACAACAATGTAACTAATGTCCCTGTTCAACATAACTACTTCAAGAGAAATATAAATCATAGATCTGCATTAGCCCTTTATCTTAGACTGTTAGAAAATAAGCCTAGCTTCCTTGGACCAAAATTTTTCAACAAGGTTCCTCAACGCATAACCTCCATTGCAAGACCTTCAAAACTTAAGTCTGAACTTAAAAATTACTTGAGCAATAACTGTTTTTACACCATTGAAGAATTTTGATCTTGCGAAAACGATAACTTAAACCTAGCCCAAACAATCTAACCTGGCCTACCAGCCCTTCCAATTTCAAGTTTTTCCATACCCACCTAACCTAACCTTGGTTTTGAGAGAGACGCCTACAATGCTTTGAGAATTGCACTTGACTGGTCCCAAGCTGCATTCTGTGGTCTAAGGGACGACTCGTCGTATGAATGTATGTACGTATTGAGAAGTTTAGTTACTAAACCTGGTCAAAACATAAAAACAATAAGTAGTATAAACATAACCTGTAAAGGCAGGAGATCATATATGAAACTGATATATATATATATATATATATATATATACAGGGTACTTTTTTAACGCAACCCATTTTTAAGGTTGAATAGTGCACCTATAAATATGAAATGAGTATTGCTTTGTTAATCTATACATTTTATTCAACCTATTATGTAAGTCTCATCACATTTAGATTACATTATCTGTTCAAACAATCCGCCATAGAAAATTAAACAAAGTTGTGCTCTCTCCATCAAATTCCTGATTACGTTTTGCAAAGTACGTCTTTGAATTAATTGTATTAAATTTGTTATGTTTGTCCTGAGGTGTTGAATATCCTGTGAATTGTTTCCGTAGGCCTTACTTTTTATGTAACCCCAAAGAAAATAATATTGTGTGGTCAAGTCCGGGGATCTTGGGGGATGTAATCCTTCAGTGATAAAATAAGGTTTTGGGTTGCGTTAAAAAAACACACTGCATAAAGGTACGAGGATATATCAATTCGAACGAATGTTGTTTTTTGCTTCTGGGGGCCCGAAAAAACGAACATAAAGATGAGAATCGGTGAAAAAACAACCGAGATACATGGAAACAATTTAATGAGTGACAACACGTAATGGCGTAATGGTCTTCATAAATGTTTTTTTTTTGTTTCCTCTTAACACACATTTCAATGTACTCTTTGTCCCATTGACATTTTTTGGTTTTGGCAGACTGAAAATAAAATTTCGAAAAAGATTGTTATTAGTACTTTTTATAAAATTTTTGACCATTTTCCCGTCATTTTGGTTGAAACATTTAAAATGGATGATATTTTGAAATTTCAAATCGGACCAAGTTAAGAATTTCTTCTAGAGTAGGTAGGCCTATCTTATATCTTCACAAACATACCGAGTTTTATAAAGATCGGTTGAAAAAATACGGAGGTATACATTATTTTGTAAAAAAGCAAAATGGTGTATTTCTGGTAAATTAAGTTTTTTTTTGGAAAATGTTGCATTCTGTATTTTCTCTTTCTTTTGACCCGTATAACATTTTCCCGGAGTTTGGCACTTTACTCATGGGACACCCTGTACAACTAACTATACCTGTTTATGATGTAAGTATGGGAAACTCTCCCATACCAGTATAGAGCAGCCCTGCCTAGTATTTAAAGCGTATCTAATAAACCAACTAATGTTTTGGGAGAATACCTTTTTATATTAAACATCTATTCCTAAATTAATACACAAGATAAATCGAACAATAAATTATTTGAAAAAATCTATTAATAAATTTGGGAAATCTACACAAAAACACAAATAATAAAAAATTAGAGTCCATTGTTTATAATCAAATCGAAGTAAAATAGAAATTTAAGAGAGAGCCATAACTTCTTACAAATCTTACATATCTAAAATTAAAACCCATTCTAAATTTTTGGAAATTTGTAATTTATATAACCTTTATGAAACTTTGAATTATACTAAAACTACATCAGTGTTAAGGTTATTTATGATTTCTAGATGAACATCAGTGAAGCAGAGTACGCTACCAAGTATGAAGAATACCTTCGTACTGTGAAAGAAAACAAGAAACTGCGACTCCAGAGAGATACCTACACCACCTCACAACGCTTCTACAGCGTTGCACACTTTGGTAACGATTGTTCAAGTGTATTTTGACAAAATTCATCTGTCGATAGAATACTGTGAATTAGTGAAACGTGAATAAAGTGAAAAATATTTCATTTAGGAACATGGCACGAAATGGTTTACTGTTTAAAGTATATAATTGAAATTTACTAAAAGTACACCATCTCTTAGTAACCTCTACAAGACTATTTCCTTCAATTCCGACAATAAAAAATTATATGAACGATTTGGAAAATCCCGAAATTTAGAGATATTTCATAAGTTATTTACTGACACGTTAATACCAATTTACATGTATATATATACCGGGTTTCCCATAATAGTCCCCCCCCCCTAACTTTTTCCTATATTTTTTCAAATATCAATTCCACCCCACCCCCAAACATTATTGGGTAGTTAATACTTCATTTTGAGGGGGTACCCATTTTTGGCCGCCATCTTGGATCCGCCATATTGGATCCAAAATATTTTTTTCAAATGTAAAAGTGGTGTTGTGACCCAACATTTCGAATTAGATTTTTTCACTGATTACAATGCCGCAATCCGTTTTTTAATATCTCAATTGGTTCTCAAGATATGGGTACTTTTAATTTATTTATTTTCAACCAATTTAAACATTACAAATTGATAAAATAGGCCCATAACCACAAAATAATGCTAGATAGTGACGAATAACCACCACCAGTCATTGTTGAGCGATTTACACTTAACTTTAACCAATGTAAATTTTTTGGCCGCCATCTTGGATCCGCAATTTTGAAATTAGGTAAGTTATTTCAAATATGAAGTTGGTATTGTGACCTATCATTTCAAACTAGTTTTTTACGCCGAATTCAATGCCACAACCCGTTTTTAGCTATAAAATTTAGTTTTTGAAAAATTCATATTTTTTGAGGTTTTTATTAGATACATGTCAATATCTTGAAAACTAAACGCTATAATTAAAAACGGGTTGCGGCATTGAATTCGGCGTAAAAACCTAGTTTGAAATGATGGGTCACAATACCAACTTCATATTTGAAATAACTTAACTCATTTCAAAATGGCGGATCCAAGATCGCGGCCAAAAAATTTACATTGGTGAAAGTTAAATGTAAATCACTCAACAATGACTGGTGGTGGTTATTCGTCACTATCTAGCATTATTTTGTGGTTATGTGCCTATTTTATCAATTTTTAATGTTTAAATTTGGTTGAAAATAAATAAATTAAAATACCCATATCAAACGGATTGCGGCATTGTAATCGGTGAAAAAATCTAATTCGAAATGATGGGTCACAACACCACTTTTACTTCTTTGTTTGAAATTCATTGTTGGTGATGGTGATTTTATATTTTGATTAGGATTTTTGCGGACATTTGCCATCACTGATTAGTAAAAAACAAGTTTCACGACGTTTCGGGATCTGGAATCTGATCCCGTCTTCAGGTGGAAGAAAACCTAGAACATAACAAGATTAGTAACACATAGCCAGGAAAACCTGGAGAAAAACACAGCTAAAACAGAGAACTATAAAATCAGTCACGAAAACAATAAGCTGAAAAGAAAAACAATACATAAAATAACACACAGTCTCAGCTCAGCTCTGATTGGGTGTGGACGTGCTCTCTCCTGCCTGGTGATTCTTGAAACTTGTGATTCCTGTGTTATTTTATGTATTGTTTTTCTTTTCAGCTTATTGTTTTCGTGACTGATTTTACAGTTCTCTGTTTTAGCTGTGTTTTTCTCCAGGTTTTCCTGGCTATGTGTTACTAATCTTGTTATGTTCTAGGTTTTCTTCCACCTGAAGACGGGATCAGATTCCAGATCCCGAAACGTCGTGAAACTTGTTTTTTACCACTTTTACATTTGAAAAAGTTATTTTGGATCCAATATGGCGGATCCAAGATGGCGGCCAAAATTGGGTACCCCCTCAAAATGAAGTATTAACTACCCAATAATGTTTGGGGGTGGTGTGGAATTGATATTTGAAAAAATATAGGAAAAAGTTAGGGGGGGGGGGCTATTATGGGACACCCGGTATATTAATCACAATTTAAGTGGATCTGGTGTTGGAGTTACTTTCTCATTTAATTTAGGAAGAACATTTAAAGTATGTCATGGATCTAAAAGGTCGGTTACTTCTGACCTGGTTCAGTAACTTCTGGTTTTGCAGATCACCATTAGATTTAATTAATAAATTATTATTATTATTATTATTATTTACTTTTAACTATTATAAAATCTCTATGTCCCGAATTCCTTTGATTATTAGATTTTACCCGATTTGGTGATACATGTGTGTTTTCTTGCTTGCGTGTTCCTACAGAATAAAGTGCGTCCTCGTGTCTGTTACTCTATTTATTGAGAAACTATGATTTCAGACACGGTGGGTAATGAGTGATTATTGGCAGCGTTAACATCGAGCATTATTTCGAGCCTTTTCTTAAGGTCTAAGTCTAGTTTACGCAAGAGCACTGCTACAAGGAAAGGATTAGAGCCAGTTGTGTCGTATTTTATGGCTGTTAACACCTGCACATTTTTTGTAAAGCTATTTAGATTCCTGATTCCAGTGACATTTTTGTTTGAAATATCCGGAAGGTCCAAGACTCGACTGATGTGTAGTAACTGAAGCCTGCGGTAATTTTGATACCGGTCACTGAGAATATTAAAGGCAACATCATAATTTGCTTCAGTTAAGGTAAGGTTCCTTACCAAATTAAACCGTTATTAAATACTGAAACCCAACGTTAATTAAATATTAAACTGAATTAGAAGCGTTATTAAATACTAAAATTTAATAACGTTAGATAGAGCTGGATTATTGTGAATTGTTGTGTTGAACAGATTAATGAATGTTGTCCAACTAGCATAGTCTCCATTGAATTTGGGCAACTCAATTTTGGGGAAACGATTGGGGCAACTGTCACCAGGATTAGTTGTTATTACCGGTTGATCCGTTTGTTCGTCCGCATTGACATTAGATCCGACAATTTCTGCAATAGCCGACATCAAATGAGCATATAAGTTCTATATTTCGGATTGATCCGTAGCTAATTTTTGGTCAGTCACGGCATCCTCGTCGTATGCGAGTTCGCAATTAACATTGGACTCAAAATCGTCAAACCTGCGCTGTAACTCTGCAGCATACCCCTTCAGCGTCCTTTGCTGATAACTCGAGACCACATTAGGTAGCTCTTGTATCTCAGCTATAGTTAACCTGAGTGCCTCAAACCTTGACTTCGTCAATGATGCCAAGCGGTTGTATGTAGCAGGTTTCAGGTTTAAACTCTGTGATACGTGGCATGATTATTAGGCAAGTTAGGTGCGGTCAGACATGAGATAAATGATGAAAATAAATGCCGAATGCGGTAAAAGAAATGCGTTATGCGGTTAAATGAGTTAAATACTGTGTACCACAAGCTAAAATTCTAATGATCCGGCCCCGAGGAAACCAAAAGAAGATTTGACTGAATGGAATGAAAAGGATATTAAGGAGGACCACTAAGTGTTTTTTTTTTAAGAGGGCCATGGCTTCACTTGACCATCGTGTTGAAACGCAGCAGAATTAGCTTATTGTGCACCCTCTGTCAACAGGCCTTCACTCTTCGTCAAATCCCAAGGTTTTTAACGAACCTTGAGATCTTCTTGACGAAGGTACCTGAACGTCACGGCGCTTCCGTATGATAAAATTGCTTAGAGCCGCCGCCGGGAGTTGAACCCGGGCCGGCTGAGTGAGAACTCAGAACGGTACCAACTAAGCTACGGCGCTGTATACTAACTAAGTGTCAGAATCTGTAATGCGGATGCATCAAAAAATTAATATGCTGAATTATTGTAAGGTATATTTTGTTTATAAAGAAAAATCATAATATAAATAAATATACAGATGGATTTGATTGAAAAATTCAGTAAAAATTAAAATTATTTGACTTGACATGATCGTCCATAATTCGTATATTACCATAAAGCATTGACATCCTGGAAAATCAGTTCATGTTCATGGTTTTGCATTGGTGTGTATCTAAATCATTCGAGGATGCTTTGGATTATACAGAGAAAGCCAAGACGCATTTTAATACTATCAGTCTGTATGTTATGGACCATCTTCGGATTACCGGTTTTAATTTGACCTCCGAGAACCAAGAAAAAACAGAAGCCATGAGTATTTTCTTGAATAATTTAGAGCTTCGTGGACTAAACTATTAATAAAAAAGCTCACTTGTTATGTTACAATAAGTTCTTGTATAGCATACCCTTACTTGTATATATATATACTAGCAGTTCCCGTGGCTTTGCTCACGACAAACACTAAAGTCTAACCTTGATTCGACTAATCTGAAGGGACTAAATGAAAAAAAGGTTATATCAAGGAATTTGTAATGTACAGGTCTGTTTACGTGTTGTGACGTTATATAGGTTTAAAAACAGTTAAATTCATATTACAGTCGATGGTGTAGGTTCTTTTACAGTCATAACTCTAAAACGGCAAGACCGATTTTAACCTTAAATGTGTCAATTTTAAGGTATTTCTATGCTTACTTGCCAATATAGCTTAAAATTGTTAAATAGGGTATCAATAAAGTACAATAAAGAGCTGAATGTTCGGAACAGTGGCACTGTCCGTCGACAGTGTTTTAAACTGATTATCTTAACATATATCAATGTGTACAGAACCCTCTAAATAGGGATATTCAATGTTTTTTTCAGTTCCACCACCTTAAAGCAGAGGATAAATTAGCGCTGACGAATGGAATAGTTCAAGCTGGCTCCGTCGTCCGCGCTTCCACTTATTGTCCAAATTTAAAAGTGAGAGTGTTTGTAAAATAAGAAAAAAAAGATTAAACATGGTCAAAGATTACAGCAATATAAAACACTAACATACAACTGTAAAAATACTACAACCAGCTGTTTGACTTTAGAAAGTCAGCTTGATCCGTAAACTCCAACAAATATTCCAATCGGACTGAAAAATGAAAGTGGCGCCATCTCGTTTTCGGCACTACTCATTTTTCCGAAAGGTGTCCCTAATTAGAGGGTTCTGTATACATTACATATATGGGCGATTTTTAATATATATTGAAAGGTCAACTACAGATTGCAGCACTTGCTTTTCCCGTGCAAAGCCAGGACACCCTCAAATTAGATGAAAAAAGAATTCGTCAAACTATTTTGGGGGATTAATACATTAAGGACGCCCCAAGGGAAAAACTATAACCCCCGTTGCCTAAATAAAGATTGCGCCAAATTTTTGATTAAACAGATAAGGTACAGAAACGATGATGGATTAAACGTAAAACATAACTAAATGTAACTTTTTTATAGTGAGTATGACCTAAATATATTGACAAACAGCCATAAAAACACGATGAAGGGAATCAAATTATAAATAAGCTGAAATAACGCATCCATATGTGAAGCTAATTACCCTCTGCTTGACTGAATGAAATTGGAAAAGTAAACAAAAGATCATTCATTACACTTATATGGGAGTATTTTAAAACTTTGAGTCCGCTAACAGACCCTTCAAACTTGGAGATTTTTATAATTTTTCTATATAAATAGATCAAATAATGAGATTATTACAGCACAGTCTGTCGGTGACTAAATAAACTACCGTATCCCTCTCTTTCAGTCTTGCCGGGATTTAGTTTCAAGACTCAACCGTAAAAGGCAGCACGCTCTTCAGGCTTTAAACTATAGAGGTCGAATTAGTAAAAACAAAAACGCCAAATCATCGTATCAGGCATAATTACAACTCCCGCTGCCGAAATAAAGATGGTGCCATTTACTGAATTTATTATTAAACAGATTAGGTTTTAAAATTAAACTAAATGTAACTTTTATATAATACATAATTATGTCCCGTAAAATAAATCAACAAAAAATCATAAACCGTGATGCAACCGTGAAAGCAAATTATAATCAGCCGTAACAGCGTATTTTGTACATTTGTGAAGCTAACTCCCAGCTGCTTGATTGAATGAACATTGAAAATGTAAACAAAAGACCGTCCATAACACTTTTATATGGGGAAATTTGAAAACTTCGACCTCGCCAAAAACCCCTTTATAATACGAATCATGTCAAATCCGTTCTTAGCGGATGCCTACGCCCTAAGAGGAACATCCATGCAAAGTTTCAAGGTTCTAGGTCAAGTAGTTTGGGCTGTACGATAATTATACTGAGTGGTATTTGACAAATATATAGTAGACTAGCGGTTCCCGTGGCTTCGCTCACAATAAAAATTATGATCTAACCTTGATTTGACGAATCTGAAGGGGCTGAACGAAAAAAAATTATAAGGGAATATTTAATGTAGAGGTGCTATGGCGTTGTGTAGGTTTAAAGAACAGATTTACTCGTATTACAATAGATAGTGTAGATTTTCTTTTCTCAGCCATGACTCAAAAACGGCAGAACCGATTTTAAAGCGAATGTTCGGAACAGTGGCGCTAACCGTCGACAGTGTTAAAAACTTGAGTCACTTGGTTTACAACTTAACATGAGGGCGATTTTCAATATATTTTGAAAAGTTAACTACAGACTGTAGCACGTATTTTTTCCTTGCAAAGCCAGGAAACCCTCGGATTAGATGAAAAAGGAAATCGCCAAACTATTGTGGGGGATGAATACATTAAGGACGCCCGTAGGGAAAAACTGTAACTCCCGTTGCCCAAATAAATATTGAGCCACATTTTATGATTAAACAGATAAGGTACATAAATTGATGATGGATTAAACCTTAACTAAATGTAACTTTTATATAGTGCGTATGACCTAAATAAATTGACAAAACAACCATAAAACCATGATGAAAGGAATCAAATTATAGATGAGCTGAAACAACGTATACGTTTGAGAAGCTATACGCTCTGCTTGATTGATGAAATTGAAAATACAAACAAAAGATCAACCATTACATTTATACGGGAATATTTCAAACCTTTGACTCCGCAAAAAAAACTTAAAACCCAGAGATTTTTATAATTTAAGGATTCCTATATGAATAGATCACATAATTAGATTAAGCTGTTACAGCACAGTCTGTCGGTGACTAAAACATTACCGCACCCCCCTCTTTCAGTCTTGCGGGGAATTAGTTTCAAGACTCAACCAAAAAAGGGAGCACGCTCTTCAGGTTTTAAACTATAGAGGTCGAATTAGATTAAACGCCAATTGACTTGGCGTTGAATCTAACGCATAATTACAACTCCCGCTGTCGAAATAAATAAGTTTCCATATACTGAATTTATGATTAAAAATATTATATACTAAAACTAAATTAAATGTAACATTTATATAGTACATAATTATATCCATAAAATAAATCAACAAAAGAATAATAAAACCGTGATGTAAGAAATAAATTTATAATCAGCGTATGTACATTTGTGAAGCTAACTCAGCTGGCTGATTGAATGAGCATTGAAAATGTAAACAAAAGATCGTCCATAACACATTAAATGGGAAAATTTGAAAAATTCAACCTCGCCAAAAACCCCTTGAAACTTCGAATTTTGTAAAATCCTTTCTTAGCGGATGCCTACGCCCTAAAAGGAACGTCCACGCAAAATTTCAAGGTCCTAGGTCGTATAGTTTCGGCTGTGCGATGATAGGTGAGTCGTATTTGACAAATATATAGTAGATATATATATATATATATATAAATCTTTGTATCTATTTCGACGCCGTCTATAAACGTGCTATTCGGCGGCTATCTAAAATATTTTAGTATATACAAATTTTTTTCTCTAAATATGTTAATACGACTACTAAGAAATATGTATGCTATTTTTTTTTTTCACTCTACCCAATCACTGCAAAATCGGTGCTATTTAGCAGCATTCAAAAATCGTGCTATTTGGCGCGTCGTGTATATAGGTCCTATTCCGCCGCCAGCGATGTTGCCAGATTTATGAAGCACTGAACCCAGAGTGAGGTCTACAAATCTGCAAAAGGCGCTATAGGTAGAGTTTGAGGCTGTAGCCTGAAGCGTCAGTGCATTTTTCTTTTTGTTTTTACGGTATGAATTGTCAAAAGATTGTTAAATTTATTTCATTACCAACTTACTGTTACTGTTCCTAAGTTCATTTGCCTAAATTGCTTGTAAATAATAGAATATAAACTAAGTTTCATTTACCTATTTATTACAACATTAGATATATTAGATACATAACTTTGAAATGGTGAGTTGGTGACCTACCCATGTAGGTATTTTAAGCCAAGTATGAATGACAGATGATTGTGGCACGATCTTGTAGTCTTGTTACTGACTAGGGCCGACATGTTCCTTAAGAGTTAGTAATTTTCTCCTATTAAAATTCTGTTACGTATGCTTTATTGGATCAGGTAGGTTGAGTCGAGGTCGGGGCCTGAAACCTTACCAATCTTGCCGGATTTTCAAGGCCGTGGTCGTGGTTTAACGGGGATTAGGCTTAGAGGAGCTGAAAGGGATCAGAATTAGTTTTTATCATATTTTAAAGAGCTTAAAATTTAATGCTCGTTCAAAATAAATGTAATCAAATCCAGGTACAATACGCGATAATGCTAAATGATTTAGACTAAATAATTTATTGACGCCAAGTAAATTGTGTAAATATGTTGGAAATAATACTCTATTTTCGGAAATGATAGTTTTATTGTCGGAAAACGGCGGAAAACAATAAAAAGTTGCAAAAATAAAAAATAAATTTTTAAGGAAATAAGTCACGATGGGTCTCAAATTGTCAGGCAGAACGAGCTTAAAAAGAAAATGCAAAAATGTCAAGATTCGATCGATATTAACGGAAATAAGCATTTTCGTAGAATGCGTTCTACGGCCTAACTGTAGATAGGCCAGAACGTCGTTTTCGCGTTTAAAACTATTAAAACATAATTGAGAACGACTATGTCTATAGGTAGACTTATTATTAGCGATTCTGTTAATTGAACGTGCTATGGTTGTTGGAATGATCTTTTAAGACCTCGTACGTATACGAGTTTGTTGGAAGAAAGGCAAGAAATGTTGACTTTTATTAATTGGATTAAAATAAACAAATTATCATCAAAACAAGCACTCTCCTTTGATTCCCATGAAATATGACAATATGACTGATTTTGTAATCAATAATGTTGTTTTTGTACAATATTACAAATTATCAGATTTCGCAACATGGGCCGAAAATGAGGCGGTCCAGGAGAGATTAAGGATGTTGAGGCTAGAATAGTGTTAAAGGAAAATTCTGTTCCTAAATTTTGTAAATATAGGCCTGTGCCGTATGCTTTGCGGGCATCTGTTGAACAAGAAATTGATCGGATGATATCCGAAGGTATTGCCTACCCGGTTACCAGTTCTCAGTGGGCTACCCCAATAGTAGTAATATAGTAGTAGTATAATACTTTTGTTTGTTGTTTTTCGTCACAATTAAACAAGGCAGTCGAAGCAGCTCAGAGTGCCCGATAACAATGAGTGCCGATATTTCTTTCCATATACTTTCAAAGTTTTATTATTATCTAGTTATATGATTAATTATTAAAAAATAAAGATTAGCACTAACATAATAAAACAATCCAATAGAATGTTGACTGAGGCGCTAAGCGCTGTAGGACTGCAACTTACGCACTCGCCGCCTCTCTTCCAACGGCTTTTAAAGGCCTCACAACTCAGATCGTTGTGAGTTGTGAGGCCTTTATTACTGTCCAGACCTCACAACAGTAAGGTAAATACTGTTGTGTTTATACTAACACAACAGTATTAGTACTACAGTACTAATACTACAGTAGTTCTAGGAATGAGGAGGGCAGGAAGTCAAAATCGCGCGGGATCGCCCTGTACTGGTTCACATTGTGGTGGCCCAAATATTGTGTCTCGTCGCGAGTCGCCCGGTCAGCCCCGGCCCAGTCTGGAAAAATAATCAGTTTTCCAAAATCTGTTTGAAAAATAATCATTTCTTCCTCAAGATATGATGCATTTTCGTAACTTGATTTCACCGGCCAAAAATTACCATTCTCTTAAAACAAAGTACGGAAACCGTTTACCGAAAACATCTACACGAAGACGTCCTACGGCACCTGTGTGTAACCCGCCTTAGACTGGTTTCATGGGTGATAAGCTCGTGCAGTTATTGGATTTAAATTACAAGTCCTGGTTGGAAAGAAACTACTTATGCTCCCTATGCAATCTTCAAAAAAATGAAGCTGTCATTTGATTTCGGAGTGTCCTGTTTTGGAAACCATCAGGAGAAATTGACTGGATAAAAATAATTTCAATTATTAGCCAACCCGTTAGACAGCCAAGTGCCATTGTTGTGCACGCTGAGGTTCAGGCTTCCTGCTTGAAAATTTTGTTGTGTTATTTTTTTTAAGAAAATGAAGCGATTTTCATTTAATTAATTTAGTTTCATTCGTACGTGTGTGGGTACGACGAGAAAAAAAATAAAAGAGTTATCAGCCCCCACGTTTACCTAAAGGGCCTTACCTGATTTATATTTTGAGTTTAGATATCTCGAAATAAAAATAATCAAATAAAATATCTGATTAATAGTCTTGTGTTTAATTTTCATGTCTTCCACAGGCAATAAAATGTTTTCTTTTCAAGAACAGATACATATCCGTGATATGTTTCCCTTTACTTCTATATAAACACTAAAACTCTGACCCCACGTAGGAATATTACTGCATTTATCAGTGCGTGGACACGAATGATATTGATATTAGATGATATTGTGTAAATTGATATATTATATCAAACAAATATAGTGAAACAGCTTCAATTGGGCAATATAAATGAAGTAGAGTATTTTAAATTTTTTTAGAGCATACAGTAGAACCTCGATAAGAAGACACTCGATAACACAAAAACCTCGATAAAAAGTGCACTTTTCAAGTGTCCTTGAAACTGTGATGACACTTAATGTCTTGTTAACACGAACCTCAATAAGAAGACTCCCTTGATAACGAGACTCTTCCAGAATCCCCTTGAGAGTCTTCCTATCAAGGTTCTACTACACAACATTTCTTAAGAAGGCCTTCCTAGACGCGAGGCCCTCTCCCTCTGTGTTCACCCCCCCCCACAATAAAAAACAACACTGCCGGGAGATTCGGAAGGAATCAAGGAATCTGTTTAAATTCCAGCAAATACGCGACGGAGGGTCTGCGGGGACGAGGAGGGGGTTTCCGCAGCGTTGCCGGATCGTGGCCGCCGCGCCGTTTGCGGGTAATATCTAAAGGATATATACAGGTGGCAGCTAGTTTAAATCAATTTTCTGTAGACCATATACGGGCGCGAAATATACGAATGCGACTGCGGCGCTCCAAGCGGAAAAATGGTAAACTAACTATATACGAAAATCAAAATATACGCCGTCATTTGGCCGCCACATAAAATTTGTTTTTCTTTTAGTTTTCGTCATAAATGATCAAGAAACAAGGGTTTGCCGATATATATATAAGCTGTTTAGTGTTTATACTTTCTTTTGAGAAAATTTATTTAATCACCTTCTTGTGAATATATTGTTGAGTTCGTTTACAGCTAAAACCAGGAAAATTAAAACTGCTATGCCTAAAGGGACTTTGGATAAACGAAAACATACTTACACATGTAATAATTCGGTTGTATATATAAAATAGATTTTTTATATTAATTTGGCTTTTCATTTCCTTTTCTTAACTTCTTTTCAGTATTTTTGTAGTATTAAACATATATTTTCAATATTAATTTTGAAAATGTATATATCACTATAATAGTATAGTAACGATGTTCAAAACCGTATGATTTATAATAGAAGTTACAAAAACTGAATACACGTAAAAAAAGGCCTTTGATAATATATTAAGTTCGATATAAAAACTTGTTTAAGCTTATAGCAAGAAATCACCAAAAACATTAGTGGAGAAATTACAAATCTTTTATGAGATTGATTTCTAAGTTTGAGATTGAGGAAAAAATAGGAATAAGTATACAATCTTAAAAGAAATAAATTTAAAGATTTGTATTGTTTGTTGTAAAACAAACAAAAAATTAATTTATTTTACAACTACACATTATTTAACACCAAACAATTGAAAACTTTAATAAGTTAAGTGATTGTTGCCCGAATTTTACATTTAAGTTATTAGCAAAATTTAAAAAAATTAGTTTTTTAACTAATCTTGACGATTGATGAGAGCGATCAAATAGCACACAAATAACAAAGCAAGGTGAACTGGGTGAACTCGCCGCGCACTGAGGGACGAATGTATTGACCGAGCGGCGGAAACACGTATTTATTCGTTGGGCGAAATTGTCAAGACCTTCGGCGATCACACAAATATTGTCGTTTATTGTTTTGTTCAAAAATTGCAAGATCTATGACAGTCACCACCGCGCTACATCGGAGGTTGCTGGATGCGTCGAATGCCAAGCGGATTGGACCGGCCGAGACGCGTCCATCGTATAATCCATTAATAACTATAATGCTCATATATTTTCCAATCAAGCACAGGAAGGAACGTATGATAGATTAGAATCAAATTAGTTAAGAAGTTAGTTTTTTAACATTCTAAATTTAAGTATCTTTAAGTATTTTGATACATATATATATATATGTATGAGGTATTAATGTATTAATGTATTGTATCACAGATAGAGGGGTGTATTTTTGGTGTTGTGGAGGGGGAATCCAGCTCGCCTACCTTTAAACTGCCTTGGAACCGGGTTAAGTTGTGAAATTAGTATCGCCTGATTAACCTTAGAGCGGTGGTCACATTTGGAGCCGGGTAGACGTGCCGCCCTACTACCTACTTATAACTTATTGCCTGATAAAAAGTATTTCATGTAAAAAGTATTTGCAGACAAATTCGTACATTACATTTTCTATTTACTTTTGGATGTATAATTCAGTTTTATACAAAACGTGTCATGCACTTCCGAAACGCCTCTATGGTCACCTTAAAGGCAGAATGAAATAAATTAAATAAATTAATGAACAAACAAATCACTAAACATGTATCTAATTTTTACATTTTTAAAAAGGTTTCAACTACAGTTTATACAAAAAAAATGTAAAATAAGCACAAAATAAACAAATAATGTTACATTACCGAGCAACCATTTCCATATCAGGCTACTAAATATTGCTACAGTCTTGGTTTGAAAACAAACTAATTTACATTTATATTATTCAAGAATAAGCAAATAGTAAACAGTCTTGTATTGAATAAAATTAGGAGCTTCACAGGTAGCGCCAGTTTCGAGGCTTCCATGACATTTAATTTATAAAATAACTGAAGGCAACCATAATTCAGTTGTGTTACAGATCTTACCTTTTTCTTTCCCAGGAGGGGCTCCACACGTGAAAGACTACAGTGGCAGCCACGAACTCCTCTATTTCCCCGTGGGAGTAAAGAACGCGACGGTCAACCAAGCTATGTTGAGGATATTCGCCGTGGCTCCACTGGGCCAGAGCGGCTCAACTCCTCTGACACTGAAAGTCTACATGATGGAGGATGCTGGGGCTAGAAGACTTCTGGACTCCAGGACACTGACGCTGAAGGAGACTTCCCGGTGGGTCGAGATGGACGTCGTGTCCGCCGTTGCCTCTTGGATATCAGGACACAGGTTTGTAGTTCCTCAGACTTGTGTGAACTGAGTAGATTATCGTGAAGCGAGCTGCAGGCAAAGTTTGGATTTCTTCTGATGTTTGATAGGTTTTTGGTTTCTTTTTAGCTTTTCTCCTTCCAATTCGAAGTATTGTTGGATGTGACTCGGAATGGAACTATCTGGCCCCTCGTTGCAATTAAACGTCAACCAGGAAGATTTTGGATTTCATCTTGAGTTACACGACTTTAAATCCATTACAGTACCTGGTCCATGGTACACAAAATTGGTATACAGAGTTTTAAAAAGGGTGTGAGACTAGGTTTTTACAATCGAAGATTTATCTTTCCAGTAATTAAAAAATACTCCATTCTAATCTCAAATTTCAGTAATCAAAAATAAATTAATTAACATTAATTAATGTTAATGTTAACATTAATTAACATTAATTTCCACGTCCACCTAGAAATGTTACAGTATGGTGGAACATAATTCTCTAGAGTCTTAGATGCAGTTTGAGGAAGAATTTTTACTATTTCCACAAGGATTTTGCCATACACCACGATTTCCAGAGTTAATTTCAAAGGCAATAGATTTTGGTGCAGGTGTTACGAATAAGATTTGGTTATTGTCTCAGAAATGTTTCTTAACATAAACCTTGTATGCTACCCATTCTACTGAGTTAGTTAATTCTTGTTTCAAACCAGGAACTTGGCCGGATTCCTGTTTAGTGCTGCATATCAAAAGAGTAGTCAAGAAGGTTCTGTCTGGCAGGGTCGGTTTATCGGCACCATCCGACACTCGCTAAGGGCCCCCTGACAGCGAGTAGCAAGTTAAATACTATTTAAAATTAAACCACGAACTGCAGACACAAATAATATAATTGGATTTAATGTTTTCATTTCTAAAGTTTGAAATATACCGTAAGGTTAAATCGAAATTTAGTCATGGGATTGAAAATATTCAACCATCAATAATTTAATATTTCCCCGACCTGCTATGTTAAGACGCTTTTTACTTCTTGTAATGATTGAGTAAAATAATATTTTGTCTCCCGGCGGGAGTAAAGTGATCAATTTTTCTCTTGGCGGGAGTCAAAGTGAACCTATGAAAATATCGGTCAATAATTTTATTTGTTGTTAATGAAATTGATATAAAGCACAGAGACTGACAATAACTGAGAAACCAATAATTCAAAAATCGAGCGCCTTCAAAATTCCACACAGCCATGCAAGTACCGGACCGGGTTACAGGTGCTAACAGCTGGCAGGAATAATTGCATTAGAATAATGCTGACGACAAACAGCCGATTATTAAACGTGTAAGAACGGTGCGACAATCAGCTGACCGCTGGTGCATGAATGGTTGCAGTTATCCGAATCGCAGGTGCTAACAGCGGAACAAAACAAAATGAATTTGGTTTGTTAAGCTTTATGGTAAACAAATGTTGTTTATTGATTGGGGATTTATTTATTATTTCAGTTGGAGGAAAGTGTTGTGTGTATTTCTATAGTAAAGTAAACATTAGTGAAAGTAAACATTGTCTCCCACGTGAAACAATGATGTTCTTTACTCACTCAACACACCAATAACTATTTCAAGAAGAAATTATCAAGAAACATGAGTTACTGACCCTAAGAGACTATTTCTGGAATTTTAAAAGAAAAAGTTGGATGCTCAATAGTTATTTGTGTGTCGAGGGAGTAAAGTACAACATTGTCTGACTCTGACGAGTGGAAATGTTGGCGCCCGAGCTTTGCGATGGCGATAATTCTCACGAGGGAGACAATGTGCTTTACTCTCGAAATACACACAACATTTTTCCCCCATCTGCAATGATAAATACCCAATCTATAAGCATCTGCTTTGAATGCATGGAAGAAAAAATATATTAAGGAGGACCATTGACTAAGTGTCAGAATGTGCAATGCTAAAAAAAGTGTAATGCACAAAAAAGTGAAATGGCATCAAAAAATTGATATGCCACATTATTGTAAGGTATACTTTGTTTACAAAGAAAAATCATAATAGAAATAAATTCAGATAGATTTGATTTAATTTGATTGAAAAATTCAATTAAAATTACCAGTGATAGTATTTTTCGACATTGTAAATTGAAAAACTGCCATTTAGATCACTAAAGATCATGTGGTTCACTTACGTACATATTTGACTTGATATGATCGTCCATAATTCGTATATTACCATAAAGCATTGACATTCTGGAAAATCAGTTAACGTAAGATGATTTCTGGAATTAGGTTTGCATTTTATTTCACTTCGTGCGTTGTTTTCTTGATATCAAACATTATATAATCATCAATAGTCACTGATGTTTGTAAAATACTATCACAGTTTAGGGAGATATTCAATACATTTTGTGGGTACTTTTATTACTACTATGGACCCCCCTTGAGTGACACTTTTGACCTTTGACCCGTGGGATTCCCTTACTAACTTTGTCCTACCCGGGCTCACCTGACCCGGGATTTTCCACTAACGTAACCTAGGCTGACTTGTCTTAAACTGCCTTTAACACAGTGTTGCCACCTTAAAAATTACAGTATAAATTTTATTTGAATAAAATGATTGTATAGTCCTTATTTCACGCTTATGTCAACATCAATGGCTAATTTGGTTTTGTTGTATGTTTTTTTGTATTAAACTGTACCAATATACTTTCATACATGATTTACTTTCCTTAATAAGAATTTTCAATCTATTTCGATAACCAATTAAAAAAATAATAAATCTAATTTTTAATATTGTTTTATGATAAGGCAGCTATTTGAGTATCAGGATCACTCTTGATGTTTCTCTCTCGTACAAGTTAGAACATATCAGCTGGCTCTTTATTTTTATGTTCTCTTACGAAGTATGTTATGTCTTTTTCTGGGTGTAATTCCTAGAAAAATATTTTTCTTGTACTATATAATTATTTAAGGTAAGTTTTTAATTTTAAGATTTATGAGAGGAAATGAAGGAAAGTAATAAAACAAGAGTAGAGATACAAGATTTATTAATACAACGTTTTCTAAAGCTATTTACAAAATTGTATTTACACAAATTCTAATCCTTTGCTGCTGCCTCGGTACAATAGTGACATCTTTTCGGCTTCTCCGTTGTTGTAGCTCTCGATGGTGGTGTCTGTGAGGATAGTGAGGAAGAGGCGCGGTAGGTACAGGTTCAAGAGGTCTCCTTCAATTCCCTTGATGATTGCGCAGACAGCTTCGCCATAGCGTGATTGTGTCTTGGTAAAGTTGTTGATCTCATACGGGACTCCCTGCTGGAGATCTTGCATTTTGGTAAAGCGTGGAGCATTGAAGTTGTTGAGACGTCCTTTCAAACCAGTTGTATTTGCAGAGTCGGCCATATTTAGAGTAGATGATAGAACACTTGACGTAACGATGCTGCTTCTATGGCCTCTGATGTGAGAATGAACGTTCAACTAGGTCGAGACATGTCTTTCTGCTGGGGGTCACGTGACTGTTGGGGGGATGTCCTATTGGTTATGATACTGAACAAGTTTCAACACAGTAGTTAAATAATAGTGGTTATACGCCACCAAACCTGACAAGAGACGTCAATTTTTGACAAGAGACAGCCTACAAATATGACTAATAGGCGAGTGTGTGTCTTGGAGTAAGGAGGAGAAGTGACGATTTCTGAGGTTCATTTCTTGGACCGACCCCTGAACCCACCCTGATCCCTGGCTATTATTTGGGAAGGTTGTTTACCTATGTGAGTAGAGTTGTAAATGTCATATGTTATTCTTAACCCTGCACTATATTTTTAAATATAAAATTATAAATTAACTTTGGTCTTTATTGTCCGATTTATCTAATATTTTGACATGTTATTAAAACTAAACTAATAAATATTATGTGTTGATTATAAATGTACCTCTAATTTTGTAGAATATGTAGATATTATTTGTTAATTTATAAAAATTTTGGAGTGACCCCTGATCCCACCATCTGGCTGGTGAATTGCAGACAAACATGAGGCCTTGACCGAATTGCTTGTGCAGCTGTGAGACTAATTAATGACAGTCAATTGTGTGCAGCTGTGCGCAATGTCTGACCTCAATACTGTGGTTGGACATAGTTGAATTTTAAATGTAAATACATTTTGTTGAATTGGACACTATATATATGGGGTTTCTGTCAGACTGTACTGATATTATGTAAAATGAAGCTAGAAATATGAATGTAAAACCAAAAAATAAATAAATGTTGGCAAATATTTAGATGAGTACACTTGTAAATGGTATGTGTAATAATTAATATGTAGTATATTTTTAAATACAATACAATTAAAACTGATCATAGGGCAATTTGGTCTGAAAGCAATGAGTGTGGTAAATTTTCTGTTGATGATGTAAATAGTGCTATAAAATCAATCAAATCAAAAAAAATCATCCGGTCCAGACGAACTTCCTGCCTACGTGATCAAGGGATGTGGGGATGTCATTGCCAAACCTCTTTGTTTTTTATTCAATTTATCCATTAATTCTAATACTTTTCCGCATAGATGGAAGGAAGCTAAAGTCTTACCTGTATTTAAATCTGGTAGAAGGGAAAATGTTGAGAATTATCGTCCTATTTCTTTAATCAATTCTTTTGCTAAAGTTTTTGAAATTCTTCTGTATAAAACAATTTATAATTCTGTCCGGTCGAAGATGACCCCGTGTCAACATGGTTTTCTGCCTAATAAGTCTTCTACTACGAATCTTTTAGAGCTTACCTTTGACGTGTCTGCCGAACTCGATACTGGTGGCCGGGTTGATGTTATATATAAAGGTTTTTTCTAAGGCTTTTAACAAAGTCAACCATGATATTTTGTTACAAAAATTTTATAGTTTAGGATTTTCTTTAAATTTTACAAAATTTATTGCCTCGTATTTAAAAAGCCGCTCTCAAGAAGTTAGTATCTCAAACACTAATTCCAAAATTTTTCATAATATATCAGGAGTTCCGCAAGGTTCAAATTTAGGCCCTTTGTTATTCTTAATCTTCATTAATGATCTCCCAGAAATAGTGTCTAATGGCAAGTGTTTACTTTATGCTGATGATCTTAAACTGTATCGGTCGATTCGGGAATATTCTGACATTGAGGCTTTGCAATCTGCCATAGACATGTTGTATGAATGGTGCTTTTCAAATAAATTACATCTCAATATAAAAAAATGTTTTTCTATGTCGTTCAACAGAAGGAAGTCTCGTTTATTAATTAATTATTCAATTAATAACAATCAGTTGGACCAAGTTTACAAAATTAAGGACTTAATTAAGGAGTAATATTTGATTCAGAACTGAAATTTGACAATCATATCAATTACATTGTTAATGAGGCCTACCGGATGCAGGGGTTTGTAATCAGAAATACAAAATTGTTTCAAAATGTTAATACCATCCTCAAATTGTATTATTCGTTTGTTAGAAGCAGGTTGGAATATTGTTCTTTAGTATGGGGACCGAGTCAATTCACATCAATAAATCAGATTGAAATAATTCAAAATAAATTTCTCCGATATTTATACTTTAAACGATTTAATATATTTTGTCAAAGGGATTTTCCAACTAATCAACTTAGAACCATTTTTTCAGTTGAAAAACTTTCTGTTAGGAGGAATCTATTAGCTTTGTCTTTTTTATTTAAATTAATTCATTATAAAATTGAAAGCCCGTTTTTATTAAATCTTATTGGTTTGTACATTCCTAGAAATAATTTAAGACAATGCAATTTGTTTTCTTTGCCTAGATGCAACACTGTTGGTAATTTTAATTTCAGCTTATACACAGTTTTAAGATTTATTAACTCTAATCCAAATTATTTCGATTTATTTTTTGACAGTTACAATGTTTTTAGAAGTAAATGCCTCAATCGACTTAATGATAATGACTTTTAATTTTTATAAATTGAGCTAGAGCACAAACTCCTTATTTAATTTAGTTAAATATAAAATTATGTATTTTATGGTTTTTGAATACCAAGTTCAATGAAGCTGAGTTTTCTTATTTTTTTATTATTTAGTAGTATTGTTGTTTTTTTCTTTTCTAAGTAAAGAGACTGCCATTAATTTAATTTATATGTTATGATTGTTTTCGTTATGATCTGTACTGTTATTCTGTTCATTTGTTTTATGTTATATTAGTTAAGATAGCTGTTTTAAGTTAAGTAACCTGTAGCTGTCATGTAAATATTCAAAATAAATAAATAAATAAATAAATATAAAATTAATTTTGTCTTTATTGTTCGATAGCTGGGAGAAGCTATGTGTGATAGTGATTAATTTTATTCTTATGCATTAATTGTGCAAAGTGTTTGTTGAAAAATACTTTACCATCGTCAGACTGGATATTTTTACTGCTGTTATTTTTTAGCCATAAACTAAATTCTCTAATTATGCACATCCTTTATATTTACCCAAGAATTCTCGCTGCTAGGAAATCCGAGCCACTTTACGTATAACATGTCACCTTTTCTCCTGAAAACCCTTTCTATTAAATATAAATCTTTATATTTAGTTTTCAATAGTTCCTGCTCATAAAATCCGCCTTTGATTATATTATTTTTCTCGTCTTTTAAAATATAAGTTACAGGGCTGGCATTTTTAACCTCCGCTATAGAGAATAATTCCGTGGTATAGTAAGGGGTGTAACCCTTGGTGAATATGTGCTTATATTTAGATATCCTAACGGTATCCCCTACTTTGAATTTATTCTTTTTAACTATAACCTTTTTAACTAACTTCTTATGTACATCTTTAGATGTGTCAGCATTTTGACTTGGTTAGGTTCTATACCTATTGTTCTATGTACTTTATTGTTATATTTATTTATTAATTTAGGAAGCAAGTCTAACCATTTATAATTTCCTTGTACACTAAACTCCCGATATAACCAAGTCTTTAAAGTTCTCTGGAACCTTTCCACTATAGCGGCTTTTGTCGTAGAATATGTGTGATAGTGATTAATTTTATTCTTATGCATTAATTGTGCAAAGTGTTTATTGAAAAATTCTTTACCATCGTCGGACTGGATATTTTTTACTGCTGTTAGTATATCATTTAATATCTTCCGCATCGCTTCTATTACCACTAATCCTGTTTTATTTTTAAGCGGTTCGGCATAAGCTTTTTTTGAAAACGTATCTATAAGGGTTAAAATATAATTATAACCTGAATTTTCCTTAGAATATTTTTGCATATCTATTAAATTGATTTGCAAAGTCTCATTTATACCTATTAGTTTAAACGACCTTCTCGGAAAATTCTTTCTTACAGGCTTATGCAACTCATAAGCTATATCTCTCTTACTCATTTTTATTACTACTTAATTGATTATTATCCACATGTAAAGGTTTATTGTCGGAATTGACTAATACGTGATCACTCTCCCTTCTGTAAACATAACTTTTTGGTAGATAAGGTGTGCCATCTAATTTTCGTAAACCGCTTATAAAGTTTGGATCAGCAACAAGTTATTCGGATTATATTTTACAAATTTAAATCTCTTATCTTTATATTCAAACTGATTCAATTGTTCGCAATACTGTACAATTTGATCCATAATCGCCACATCGGAAGGCAATTTCCCTGGTAAAACATTAGATATTTTCTTTTGTTTTCCATCAAAAGTATCTGCATCTATATTAGTGATAGTTTGTTGTTTAATTACTGCATCATAATCATCTATTGCAAGGCTAACATTTGTTAATTTCCTATTATAAAAACCCCAATTTGATTCTTGTGTTCCAGGGAGTTTATAAAGGTTAGGCACTTGTGCATAAATAACAGCATCATGCCTACCTTCCCCAGCTTTTAAATTACAAAGTTTTTTATTTTAACAATCCCATATGTTATCTTTTGATTCTAAAAATTCATGTTTTTCATTTCCATGTACAAAACCATTTTTATCCCTAATTAAAATCTGTTCTAATGTAACTGCTTCGTTGCTTTTTCCTGCTTTTTCTAAATTACTTAATTCATGTTTATTGGCATCCCAAACATTATCCTTTAATTCTAAAAGTTCATATTTTTTATCACCCTGTACAAACTGCTTATCTTTTTTTATTAAAACCTGTGCTAATGTGGGCACATCGTCTGGCTTATCGGCTTTCTCGACATTACTAATTTTATGCTTCTTCGCGTTCCAGTTTTTATCTGATAATTCTAAAAACTCATACTTACGTTTTCCTTGTACAATGCTATCACCTTTTCTCATTAAAGTTTGCCCGACAGTTGACACGTCATTAACATATTTACCGTCTTCTACAGAAACGATTTTATAATTTAAAGCATCCCATTTATTTTCTATTAATTGTAAATTTGGAGGCTGGGCACTCCTATCTTCTGAATATTGTGAATATGGGTTGTATAGACGATAAAATTTATCTATAAACATATCTTTTTTATAAAAAACAAAAAGTTTTTTGTTTTATTAAAATTAACTTGATAAATAATTCCATTTTCACGCAATTCTTCTATAATTGAATTAATTTCGTTATCAACACCCGTATTTCCAGCTTGCCTTGATAACCAAAGTAATTTTAATCCGTCTACAAGCTCATTTGGGTCATTCCAATAAATATAGTCAATTTTACTACCGGTTACTTCTCTTAATCCCTCACCAGATATAACTTTGTTGAATAGGGGTTTAATTACATTTGTATATTTATGATATTTGTTACTCGATATTGCCGCATCGGACTTGTGACCTTTTAAATGGCCATTTGTAAGCTCTAATATTTCTTTATAGGTTTTAAATCATATTGTGTATACTCCTTAGGTTCTTTAGTAGTAGTTAAATAATACCGGTTATGCGCCAATTTTAGCAGGTTTTTCCCATGTTATTCTCATGGGGATCATTTCTTGCACCGATCCCTGATCCCGCCTGAGATCTGGCTATTATTTGGGTAGGTTGTTTACCTATGTGAATAGAGTTGTAAATGGCATATGTTATTCTTAACCCTTTACTATATTTTTAAATATAAAATTATAAATTAACTTTGGTCTTTATTGTCCGATTTGTCTAATATTTTGACATGTTATTAAAACTAAACTAGTAAATATTATGTGTTAATTATAAATATACCTCTAATTTTATAGAATATGTAGACATTATTTGTTAATTTATAAAAATTTTGGAGCGACCCCTGATCCCGCCATCTGGCTATTATTTGGGTAGGTTGTTTACCTATGTGAGTAGAGTTGTAAATGGCATATGTTATTCTTAACCCTGCACTATATTTTTAAATATAAAATTATAAATGAACTTTGGTCTTTATTGTCCGATTTGTCTAATATTTTGACATGTTATTAAAACTAAACTAGTAAATATTATGTGTTAATTATAAATATACCTCTAATTTTATAGAATATGTAGGTATTATTTGTTAATTTATAAAAACTTTTGAGCGACCCCTGATCCCGCCATCTGGCTGGTGAATTGCAGACAAACATGAGGCCTTGACCGAATTGCTTGTGCAGCTGTGAGACTAATTAATGACAGTCATTAATTGTGTGCAGCTGTGCGCAATGTCTGACCTCAATACTGTGGTTGGACATAGTTGAATTTTAAATGTAAATACATTTTGTTGAATTGGACACTATATATATGGGGTTTCTATCAGACTGTACTGATGTTATGTAAAATAAAGCTAGAAATATGAATGTAAAACCAAAAAAATTAATGTTGGCAAATATTTAGATGTACACTTGTAAATGGTATGTCTAATAATTAATCTGTAGTATATTTTTAAATATAAAATTTATTTTGTCTCTATTGTTCGATAGCTGGGTTTTAGCCCTCTAATTAATCACATCCTTTATATTTACCCAAGAATTCTCGCTGCTAGGAAATCCGAGCCACTTTACGTATAACATGTCACCTTTTCTTCTGATTACCCTTTCTATTAAATATAAATCTTTATATTTAGTTTTCAATAGTTCCTGCTCATAAAATCCGCCTTTGATTATATTATTTTTCTAGTCTTTTAAAATATAAGTTACAGGGCTGGTATTCTTGACCTCCGCTTACAGAATAATTCCGTGGTATAGTAAGGGGTGTAACCCTTGGTGAATATGTGCTTATATTTAGATATCCTAACGGTATCCCCTACTTTGAATTTATTCTTTTTAACTATAACCTTTTTAACTAACTTCATATGTACATCTTTAGATTTGTCAACATTGACTTGGCTAGGTTCTATACCTATTGTTCTATGTACTTTATTGTTATATTTATTTATTAATTTAGGAAGCAAGTCTAACCATTTATAATTTCCTTGTACACTAAACTCCCGATATAACCAAGTCTTTAAAGTTCTCTGGAACCTTTCCACTATAGCGGCTTTTGTCGTAGAATATGTGTGATAGTGATTAATTTTATTCTTATGCATTAATTGTGCAAAGTGTTTATTGAAAAATTCTTTACCATCGTCGGACTGGATATTTTTTACTGCTGTTAGTATATCATTTAATATCTTCCGCATCGCTTCTATTACCACTAATCCTGTTTTATTTTTAAGCGGTTCGGCATAAGCTTTTTTTGAAAACGTATCTATAAGGGTTAAAATATAATTATAACCTGAATTTTCCTTAGAATATTTTTCCATATCTATTAAATCGATTTGCAAAGTCTCATTTATACCTATTAGTTTAAACGACCTTCTCGGAAAATTCTTTCTTACAGGCTTATGCAACTCATAAGCTATATCTCTCTTACTCATTTTTATTACTACTTAATTGATTATTATCCACATGTAAAGGTTTATTGTCGGAATTGACTAATACGTGATCACTCTCCCTTCTGTAAACATAACTCTTTGGTAAATAAGGTGTGCCATCTAATTTTCTAAGCCACTTATAATGTTTGGATCAGCAACGAGTATATTCGGATTATAATTTACAAATTTAAATCTATTATCTTTATATTCAAACTGATTCAATTGTTCGCAATACTGTACAATTTGATCCATGATCGCCACATCGGAAGGCAATTTCCCTGGTAAAAAATTAGATATTTTCTTTTGTTTTCCATCAAAAGTATCTGCATCTATACTAGTAATAGTTTGTTGTTTAATTACTACATCATTATCATCTATTGCAGGGCTAAAATTTGTTAATTTCCTATTATAAAAAACCCAATTTGATTCTTGTGTTCCAGGGAGTTTATAAAGGTTAGGCACTTGTGCATAAATAACAGCATCATGCCTATCTTCCCCAGGTTTTAAATTACAAAGTTTTTTATTTTTACAATCCCACATGTTATCTTTTGGTTCTAAAAATTCATATTTTTCAGTTCCTTGTACAAAACCCTTTTTATCCCTAATTAAAATCTGTTCTAATGTTACTGCTTCGTAGCTTTTTTCTGCTTTTTCTAAATTACTTAATTTATTTTTTTTGGCATCCCAAACATTATCCTTTAGTTCTAAAGGTTCATATTTTTTATCACCCTGTACAAACTGCTTATCTTTTTTTATTAAAACTTGTGCTAATGTGGGCACATCGTCTGGCTTATCGGCTTTCTCGACATTACTAATTTTATGCTTCTTCGCGTTCCAATTTTTATCTGATAATTCTAAAAACTCATACTTACGTTTTCCTTGTACAATTCTATCACCTTTTCTCATTAAAGTTTGCCCGACAGTTGACACGTCATTATCATATTTACTGTCTTCTACAGAAACGATTTTATAATTTAAAGCATCCCATTTATTTTCTATTAATTGTAAATTTGGAGGCTGGGCACTCCTAGCTTCTGAATATTGTGAATATGGGTTGTATAGACGATAAAATTTATCTATAAACATATCTTTTTTATAAAAAACAAAAAGTTTTTTGTTTTATTAAAATTAACTTGATAAATAATTCCATTTTCACGCAATTCTTCTATAATTGAATTAATTTCGTTATCAACACCCGTATTTCCAGCTTGCCTTGATAACCAGCCAAAGTAATTTTAATCCGTCTACAAGCTCATTAGGGTCATTCCAATAAATATAGTCAATTTTACTACCGGTTACTTCTCTTAATCCCACACCAGATATAACTTTGTTGAATAGGGGTTTAATTACATTTGTATATTTATGATATTTGTTACTTGATATTGCTGCATCGGACTTGTAACCTTTTAAATGCCCATTTGTAAACTCTAATATTTCTTTATAGGTTTTTAAATCACATTGTGTATACTCCTTAGGTTCTTTGAGGGTTAATAATTCCCAAAGACCTTTTGTACCTTTAAATATTTTATTTCCTATTGTTATGTCGTCGTTAGCAATTTCAACCTCTTTGTCACCGATATAAAATCTATTTCCCTCACGCCTAATACCGTATGTAGTATCTGTTATGTTACTTTTATTAAGATAATTTCCTATAAAAGGCAAAGTGTCAAAGTCACCGACACGCCGTCGTTTGTTATAGACGATCCTGAACGTTTTTGACTCTGGTCGAGTGACAACTCCGGCCTTAGGACGGGCGATTTTCGCTGGAATCGGGACTACGCTGGCCGGGGAGTCGTTGAAAAGCATGTCCTTCAATGAGTCAAAACAGACAATGCCTCTGTTTCTGAAGTTCATCGTAATGCCTCTGACTTTGCAGACTTTCTTTAATTTATTGGGCCCTATGCGTATTACATAAGCTTCGGGCCTCCAGAGACAAATTCTACGATGTAGGCGTCCGGTCCGTATTTGGCCAACTCGTTGGTCATTTGGCCCACGTACTCGCCCGCCTCGATTTCTTCATCGCCCGGCTTCTGGGTGAATAAAATCGAGTCCGTGTCAAAATATAACACTCTTTCGCCCAGTCGCTCGAGGTAGGAGTAGAGCTTCAGACGGGCTTGGGCCGTGACGAATGCTGCAATCACCACGTTCGTGTACGGGTGTGGAAGAATCGCCTCTTTCAGGTCATGCCAGTTGATGTAGATCAAATCGTCACTGACAGGCATCAAGTTGTCCACTTCGACTCCGGGATCAGTGAGAATGTCCAGCAGCTCGCCTCTTGCCTTAACAACAGATGTATGTGGGAGGTCACTTCGTTGTCCCCACTTGCCCCAGAATGAATTCAGGCATGTTTTACCTATGGAGCGCTTACCAGGGTTAAAAGATACTTTTGCAGGATCGATCTTGATGTTTTCCTTCGCCTCGTACTCACGGACAATTTGAGCTTTAAGCTCGTCCGTAGTGCACCATTCTGGCCAGCCACTAGCTTCCACTTTCAATTTTAGGAATTTGTCGATGTATGAGGCAAAAAGTCCCCCGACTTTTTGCCCCACTTTTGCCTCGGGGTCATACGAGGTGGTTTCATACTGCCAAACGTCATGGACCTTGATTATTCTGTAGCCGAGTTCTAGGGCCTTCCGCACTTCACAGATCACCCAGGTCCCCAAAAGTGTTCTCTGTTCAGGTGCGTGGTCGCAGTCCTCTTGACGTGTAGTTTCGGCACAGGTGCGGCACAGTGTGAAACAAAGTTTGCCATTGAATCGTGCTGGCAGGACCGGGTGGTAGAGATTTTCAGGAGGAAGAATATCTAGGCGGACGAGTCCCTCGATGTTTGAAAAATCTTGTGGGCAGTCTGCACCCACAAAAATCTTTGGATGTTTGATGGGAAACGTCCCGTACTTGCAAATGTAAGGGTACAAGCTGCAAACATCAAGATGCAAGATCTTCTCTCCACCAGCTACCCTGTGATATAGTTTGGTAGCGTTGGTCCGCCCACCAAAGAATGCTTCTCGGGGACCCAGGGGTGGTTTACCGATTTCCTCTTTGGAGTCGATGAATTGCTGGATAGCAGGATTGCATTTCTTCATGGTGTCAAACTGACAGCCCCATATTTCGGTCACTTTGAAGCCATTCTGCCGAAGAAGTTCCGTCTTGTCGAGAGTTCTTTCGTATCTTGATGCCATGGTTTCACCAGCAATACTGCCCTTTATCGCAGTATCGCGGTTTTTGAAGCAGGTAGGGCAACCGTGGAACCAACAACCATGGAACTCCCAAACGGTTTTTTCATCTCCCACTTGACTATATCCGTCGACTTTCTTGCCGCAGATCTTTTTCTCTCGGCCATTACCGGCATGGTGAATGTCAATACCGCTGGAGTGGGCTTCCCACATAAGCCAACCGAGTGCTTCTTGGGAATGACGATCGCCAAGACGGTAGCCGCCGGCAGGAATTACAGAGATGGTGTCTTTCGGCAGGTGATTTTTCCTGTACGTGGTCATGCATGCCCCCACAATAGTCAGTGCCTGACGAAACGGGTCGACTTGTTCTCTGCGATAAACCCTTCTCTGAACTTCAGACAGGCGAGGCGCAGTATTCGTACATCATCAGAACAGTATTTTAAGAGTTCACTTTTGAATTCGAATATGTAGTTTGGATCCTGGGACAAGGGCATGTACCATTCGAAGAACTTCTTCCTCTCGTCTTCGGTCATGTCGTCACATCCGTACATGTTTGGAGAAGGGATGGGGCCTGCCTAGTCAGCATTTTCGGTTTTGTTGAAGAAATGTGGGAAATAGCCCTTCACGACATTTTCGAGGTTGAAGGTTTTCGGCAACTTTGCCAGACCTTCCAGAAGAAAATTGAGAGAATCGATGAAGTGTAAGTGGGAGTACTTCATCGATTGGATTTTCGAGCCAGTCATTATCAGCTCTGGGGCCCATCCTAGCTCTTCTATCATATGTCTCAAGATAAATTGGCCGTCATATGCCTTGAAGTTGTGGGCGATAACGATAACGTCCTTGTATTGTGGCCGTGGCTCGGCGAGGTAGGCAACAAAATTTTTGATGGTGTCAGCTCCCTCGAAAACACGGCGCCGCTGTCCACAAAATTCACATGTGTGAGCTGATTCTGGAACGTTGATGCAGGTTGGGCAGGCTTGTTCGGAAATGCAGAGATTGGGGATATGTTCGAAAGTGTTGTGTTTTCCAGGAACAGGAGCCTCTTGAGTGCACTCGAAATCGAAGAACACAAACAAAAAAGGTTTCTTCGAGGTAAGTTGTTTAGCCGGTTGGACATAGCAGAGGTGATTTGGGGGGACAAACTTGTCGCAGGTGGTGCAGAAGGTCTCTCCGCAAATATGAACTCGCATCTTGCGTTCCAAACTGTAGGTATGCAGACAGCTGTGACACTTCCTAATAATTTGGCACGCAGAGTCGTTACAAAAAGAGGGAAGAAAGTGTCGTCTAAGACAATCTTGACTGTAGAACGATCGATTACACGAATCGCACTTGACTCTTTCTGTGTTCTCGCAAAGTCCTGGCTGGATACAGGCGGGACATTTTGTAGGACATCGATGGCGAGTAACACTGTTAGAATCTGCGTACTTGCAGGGTCGACAGTAGGTCTTAGCTGTGAATGCTCCAGTCAGGGATGTGATTACATTGTAGTGACCGTCTCCAAAAATCAGGTCGATATGTTTTCTGGGATGGGCTGGAGTACCGATGGGGCCTTCGAACATGGTATGTTTCCCTCTTCGGTCTGTGAACACCGTGATACAGAAGTCTTGCAGATGGTGTTGAAATCGACGCAATTCTTCGATTCCTCCGCCATTCACAGTCAGTTCGACGTTGGCTTCGCGGCACTAACGGTGGGCTTCTTCGGTTTGTAATCCTCTTTGAATACGACGTCCAGACTGCCGTATATGTTGGTATCTTGCAGCATCTTCGGGGGACTCTTCTTTTTTCAAGAATGCGATAGAAACAACAAGGATGCGAGCCAGGCACAGGTTGTCGTCATTAATGATCGTAACAATGCCTCGTTTGTTCTTGCAGAACGTGTGGAAGTCAGAGGTGTAATCAATACGTTCGTTGGTGATTCCACCCATTGGCATACTGACATGAAGTAAGACGACTCTTAGAGGTCCAGCGATGAGAAATTCTTCGTTGCTCTGGACGCAACGTTCTAGCAGCTGCAGCAACACATTGACGGAGAACTGATCCATACGACGAACGCTTAGTCCAATAGCCTTTTGGTTGACACGGGCAGGTCTGTGGATGGTGAAACCAATTCGGTCGTGGGGGGCAATGGTATGGTCAAGTAGGTGGTTGGTCAAACTAGTGAAGGTATCATGGAGCCATGTATAGGGATCATCTTCAGGTTGGGGAGGATCGATGAGGACGGTGACCTCACGCGCCAATACCTCAAAATTTCGGTACTGACGCGCTCGTTCATCGGTAATACGGAAGTTGGATGGTGGTGGTGGCGGGGAAGGAATAGCGCGGGTATCATCCCCCACAAGGTCGGGTACGGGTAAGGTTGCAGGACTGCCAAGGCTTGGCATGGAACAGGAAAGGGCAGGTCCAGGTATGGGTCGAGAGGTAGAAGGCACTGGTTCAACATCCATACGGAGCGGGGAACCAGGAGGTGTTAGCCCTGAAAAGGGCTGTTGTTCATCCATAGTGGATGAGGAAGGTGAAGACGATGCGGACATACTGACAAAACGATGTTGACGCTAGGAGAGCTCGACAGCGACTGAGCTCGGGACCGTGACGGTTCGGCCGCATTGAACAATCCTGCTCTGTGATTGGTCGAAATATCCTGCTTTGTGATTGGTCGAACGAACAATTTCAAGCTTTCTCATTGGTCGAAATATCCTACTCTGTGATTGGTCAAAATATTCTGCTCGGTGATTAGGAAGAGCATGAATGAAACTATTGAATCCTTCGAGTAAAAATCTTTCCATAGAGAAAAAAGTCAAAGAGCTATACAATTATCTATTTCTTATTTCTATAAGGGTTTACTCGGTTACATCCCTTTGCAACTGACATTCTTAACCGATTTTTACGATTGAGGTGTCATTTTAAAGCCTGTAATCTAATGTATGTGCGAATGGTAATTAAAAAGGAGATTTTGTTAAAGGATTCGCGCCCCTAATCTTTGATTTATTTATTGAGAGCACTTTAAAACGTTGACCAGTTTTCACTTTAAATACTTTAAATATGAATTGTTATTTAACTAGTGATTTCCTTCAGATGCATTTTTAAGACAGCTTATAAACAAAATATATCTTTAGAATCTATAAACAAGAGATAAACAGCTTATGAAAATAATATTAAAACGCCCAATTTGCGCATGGGGCCCCTAATTAATGTATATTTCTTAAAACATCGAGTAAAGAAATTTTTCGACTCATCGGAATCAGTTTTATGATTTTAGTTGAACGTTTCTTATTATACATATATGTTGCTGTATGTTACAATATTCAATAACCAAATGAAACTATCGCATGACATATATTTAAAAGTAAGGGTGACATAAACATCTCGTTAGCCCAGCAATGTAAGGGCGACATTAATAAGCGTGACATAGATTTGACATAGGCGTGTCATGACGTAAGATTGACATAAGCGTGACATAAGCGTGGCGTAAGATTGACAGAAGTTTGACATAGGCTTGATATAACCGTGACGTAAGGTTGATATGAGCGTGACATAAGGTTGAAATAAGCGTGACATAAGCTTCTCGTAGGTTTTACATAAGCGTGACATAAGATTGACATAAGCGTGTAATAAGCACTATACAATCATTTTATACAAATAAAAAATATACCGTAATTTTCAAGGTGGCAACACTGTGTTAAAGGCAGTTTAAGACAAGTCAGCCTAGGTTAGGTCAGTGGAAAATCCCAGGGGTCGAAGGTCAGGTGAGCCCAGGTAGGACAAAGTTAGTAAGGGAATCCCACGGGTCAAAGGTCAAAAGTGTCACTCATGGGGGGTCCATAGTAGTTTTATTGAACAAAATCGGTTTTGATACGAAAAATTTGTGAACTGAATTATAAAACAAAATTGAAACAATGATATTTAAACAAACAAAAGAGATTTGATTAAAATAAAAATAGAAACATATGATAATGAGAATTCGCATTATAAAATCGAAACTTAAGGAAAACTATGAGAACCGTGATAGACCAGCACCTAACAGCCTCTATTTCATTAACGTAGTAAAGACACAAACATTATCTATTTTGTTCCGTGCTGCTTCTAGCGCCTGCATCTGAGTAGATGCAACCATTCTGCAACCATCAGCTGATTGTTGCAACGTTTCCATGCTTAATTCTTAGACGTTGTTACAACTGATTGTTGTTAAAGGTAATTCTTATTTAATTGTTCCTGCCACTAAATCAGCTTTTAGCGCCTGCATTCGTTGAGCTGCAACATATTTACATGTGTGCGTAGAAATTTGAAGGCGCTCTAATTTTTGAATTATTGATTTAAATGTTATTCTTATGGGTGTAAGACAAAGTGATCACTTTACTCCCGCTGGGAGAGAGGTTATTATTTTACTCACGGATTGCAAGGAGTCAAAAGCGTCTAGACATGGCAGTTGGAGAAAAATTAAATTTCTTACCTGTGTTTGGTACAATTTTTGAGCTAAGGAAAGTATAAAAAACTTTGATTGTTGAACTTCAAAAGATTATCCAACATAACAATATTTACTAATAATTTTTCCTCTAACTTAATCACAGTTGTATCCTTACTTTCATACCAAAAGAGATCTGGTTATAAAAGTGATAAAAACATTGGAAAACCCGGTTATGGAAGAAAGACGACAAGGAACGGGTGAGGATGTTTGAAGAGTCAATCAACGTGAAGAGGAAATAAACTGAAAAGATTCGGTAACACTCAATAATGTTTTTAATGTTTATTATATGCACTAGGGGTATTCGCCCCAATAGCAAAAACCGTTGGCAAATCGTTGGCCCAACGTTACCATCCACGGTTGGCCAACGGTATGGATTGGCACTCTGCCTTACGGTTGACCAACATTCCAGTTTATCGTTGGGCCAACGGTATATCTTACGGTTGGCCAACCCACAATTTGCCAACCATTTACCAACTGACATTTTTTGCAAAAAACCGTCAAAATTATTAAAAAATTTAATAAAACTGATAAATAAACAAATAAAAGTTGTTTTTATCAGGTTTTTATGAACAAAAAATATCATGCAACCATCAAGGATTGAACCCAGGACCCACGCCTTACCAACCACACGCTCTAACCCACACGGCCAAGTTGCTTCTTGGAAGAGCATGTGTAGCTTAGGGTGTAATTGATCAGGAGCGCTTTTTACCTTTGTACTTAAGAGTTTCAAAACTTTTAAGTTGCAGCACTCTGGTTATTTTATAATGGGCAGCATTTAGTAATTAAATAATTGCTGTTGTATCTAAAATAACGTTGATCTTTTATTTACACTTAAACACTAAAAAGGCCCAATAATGTCCTTTTCTGATGGACGACCATAAAACACTGTTGGCCCAACGTTGGAAAATCGTTAACATTTTCACTGACCGGAAAACACGACGGATATTTGAAAATGCTGTATAGTTAATATATTTAACACTTAAATACCCAACGATATCTTACTTTGTTGGGCTGACGACCATAAAACACCGTTGGCCCAACGTTGGCAAATCGTTAACATTTTCACCAACAGACCGGAAAATAATTTGGATATTTTAAATTAACATCGTTACATTTAACATTTAAATAAAACAAAGGCCCAACAATGTCGTAGTTTTGTTGGGCCGACGACCATAAAACACCGTTGGCACAATGTTGGCCCAATGTTGGCATATCGTTGACACTTTTACCAACCGGAAAACATGTTGGATATTTTAATCAATATTATATACAACCGCATGTGTAACTGACACACTCACCCATCGGGATACGAATTCCAATCAACTTCCAGATGAGCTAGAAACTTGAAATTTAGCACGAACACTCCTTGGGCGGTCAAACCCCAGGGAAAAGTCTCAAAACAAAATATTTCCACCCCCAACCCTCCTAAAGGGGGGTAAAATGGGTAAAGATTTAAAGGTCGAAAAGAGTACTTTTCGTTTTTCGGTTATATCGGCTAAACTAGAGGTCCTATTGAAAAACGGACTGCACCACGTGCCACGGATTTTTCACGATCTACAACTTTGGTTCTGTGACTTTTTGTCCTATCTCGTCTCCTTCACCCTTAGATTGCTCTAGATTTTTCAATTTTCGTAGATCTTCCATAGGTCTTCCAGCACCAGTTGACTTGATATACTATTTAGGCCCCTGAAAAGTTTCAGGAATATTTATTGGGTGAACACTCTAAATATAAAATTCTCAAAACAAACTATTTAAGCCCCCCTTACCCCCCAAAAGGGGGTGAAATGGGGGAAAACTTGAATTTCAATGAAGTGATTCTCGTTTTTTGCCTCTATCGGCTAAAATAAAGAATCTGTACAAAATCAAAGGTTATTTCCTTAGTTAAAATTAAACTTGCTACAATTTTGGTCATTATGTATCTTGCACTATCTCACCTCCTTAACTCCCAAAATGAGCTCTAAATTTAAAATTCTTATGAATATTCAGTTTATTTTTTATTTTGATGGTTTTTTTAAATATTTATTTTTAGCTTATAGACCTCTATTTGCACACTGAGATAGTAAATTATGACCTTTAGGGTTATCAGGGGTCATTCGTAAAATTCACCCCGTTTCAACTCCTAAAATAATCCTCAAAAGTTAAACTTTCATTAAATTAAAATTCCCTCGTGGTTTTTAATTTTCTTCAAATTTATTTTTGGCAAGGTATGCCGAATTATTGACACAGAGATAGTCAGTTTGACTTTTCCGGTTTGTTTTAGGTAATTTACAATTTTTACCCTATTTCTACCCCTAAAAGAGTCGTCTCAACTAAAATGTGACCGAAAAAGCATCAAACTAAGTATTCTTCAAATTAAGGCAATGTTGTTTTTAAACAAACTCTTTTGCCTCACCCAATGACTCCACCAACCCTCTCTCAAAACGAAATTTTAATCCCACCCCCTCCGCATCCCCCCCTAAAGTAACCCTCTAACTACCCTCCTAAACATTACAATGATATATCTTGCTGAGGATTTGTAATGAGTTTATTAGACATTTTGTGACTTTTCAATACACACCCCAACTTTTTCGTGGGGCAGAGACCAATAGGGGGGCCCATAACCAACCCCCAATCAACTTACCCTCTGACACTACCTATGATACCTTGTGCTAAGTATTTGAAAAATGTTTATTACAATTTGTCTTTTGGCTTTTCGGAATCCAAACCCCTGGAACTCACTATAGGGGGCCTGGGAGCGGAGCTTTTATATTTCCTTCATAGTATTTATTTTTAGGAAAGTCCACGACCAAACGTACGTGACAAACCCTGACCCCGACCCTGACTTTGTACGTAAACAAATAAATTAATTTTGCTATGTGACTTATCAATATCAAAATTCCTCTCAAAGGGGCTCACAGTAGGGGGCCTGGGGGCGGAGCCCCCAGCGAGCCGTAAGGCGAGTCTATATAATTATACAGCCGCATGTGTAACTCACTCACTTAACATAGGGATACAAATTCAAACCATACTTCCCGATGAGCTACAAACTTGAAATTTGGCACGAATATTCCTTGGGTGGTACACCTACAGGGAAAAGTCTCAAAACAAAAACTTTCCATCTCCAACCTCCCTAAAAGGGGGGGAAAGGGAGGGCAAATTTGAATTTTGAGAAAAGTACTTTTCGTTTTTGGGCTGTAGCGGCTAAACTAGAGGTCCTATTGAAAAACGGACTGTACCACGTGCCACGGATTTTTCACGATCTACAACTTTGTTCTTTTGACTTTTTGCCCTATCTCGTCTCCTTCACCCTTAGGTAGCTCTAGAAATTTTAATTTTCGAAGATTTTCCCCAGGTTTTCAGCTCCAGTAGATTTATTATTAGACATAGAGTGCTGAAATTTGGCATACATCATCTCTACAGCATATAAAATACAAATCACGAATAATATAACTAGTTTGTAATATTAAAATCCATATTAAGTTAAAAAACTTTAAAATTTGCCAAATGTCAGCGATTTTCTCGAGGTATTTCATTCCGGTTTAAACCATATTTCCCGATGAGCTAGAAACCTGAAATTTGGCATAAATAATCCTTGAAAGGTCAATATACAGGAAAAACTATCAAAACTAACCATTTAACATTTCAACCCCCTGAAAAAAATTACAAAAAATCGCTAAAAAAGGTATTTTTAAACCAAAGTTATTTTGAGCTCTGGTGGCCGAACGGATGGTCCTATCGAAAAACTGACTGCACAAAGTACAACGTGTTTTTCACGATCTACAATTTAAGTCATTTGATATTTTGCCCTATCTCGTCTCCTTCACCGTTAGGTGGCTCTGGAATTTCAAAAATGAATTTAATTATATTGTACAGGATGAATCTTCTACGCCGCCAACAGATCATAGACTAATGGCTCGACATAAAAAGACGAAACAAAACCTTTCCTCTCTAATTCATACCCAAGGAACAAATTAAATATTTTTAACCTTTGTAAAATACAGGGTATTCCAAAAACCGAGCGTCGTGGGTTCGAATCTCAGAATTTTCAAATCTAAACTTATGTCATGTTATGCATCATCTTAAAGCTCTAAACAAGACGAACAAATTGGCAAAGACAGAACGAATTTATTTTTATTAATTTCAAAGTGGCGGCCTTTTCCGTTAAAAAATCAAAATCAAAATCAAAACCCCCGTCTTTGGGACTCATAATGGGAGGTCTGGGGCGGAGTATTGTTCAACTGCGGGAGAACACAAACGGGGGCCTGGGGGCGGAGCCCCCAGCGAGCCGAAGGCGAGTCTCTATATATATACAGCCGGATGTGTAACTCACTCACGTATACAAATTCAAACCATACTTCCCGGTTGGCTAGAAACTTGAAATTTGGCATGAATAATCCTTTGGTGGTCAAACCCCCGGAAAAATTGTCAAAACGAAACATTTCCACCCCCACCCCCCCCAAAGGGGGGAAAATTTGAAGTTCGAAAAAAGTACTTTTCGTTTTCGGGCTATAGCGGCTAAACTAGAGGTCCTATTGCAAAACGGACTGAACCACGTGCCACGAATTTTTCACGATCTACAACTTTGGTCCTGTGACTTTTTGCCCTATCTCGTCTCCTTCACCCTCAGATTGCTCTAGATTTTTCAATTTTCGTAGATCTTCCCTAGGTTTTCCAACACCAGTTTACTTTATATACTACTTAGGCCCCTGTAAATTTACAGAAACATGTATTGGGTGGTCACTCTAAATATAAAATTCTCAAAAACAAGCAATTTTAACCCCTTCACCCCCCAAAAGGGGGTAAAACGGAGGAAATTTTTGTAATTTCAATAAAAGTACTTTTCGTTTTTTGTCTCTAGCGGCTAAAATAAAGCATCTGTTCAAAAACAAAGGTTATTTCCTTAGTTGAAATTAAACTTCCTACAATTTTGGTCATTACATATTTTGCCTTATCTCACCTCCTTCACTCCCAAAATGACCTCTAAATTAAAATTTTCATAGATATTCAGTTTATTTTGGGTTTTGCTGATTTTTTATATTTATTTTTATTTTACAGACCTCTATTTTAACACTGATATAGTAAGTTTGATCCTCTAGGGTTATCGGGGGCCATTCCCAAAATTCACCCTGTTTCAACCTCAAAACTTAAACTTTCGTTAAATTTTAAGTTTTCCTCATAGTTTTTATTTGTTGTCAACTTTATTTTTGGCCGGGGATACCGAATTATTGACACGGAGATAGTCAGTTTGACGTTTCCGGTTAATTATAGGTAATTTGCAATTTTCACTCCATTTCTACCCCTAAAAATGTCGTATCAAGTTGAACTTTTATTAAATTTAAGATTTGATTCGTGGTTTTTTTGCCAATTTATTCATTGCTGAAAGACTCAATTTTTGACCAGGGATTCGTCAATACATTAGATACATACATAAGATACATTATCTGAAATGGCGACCTATCCAGGTAGGTATTTTAAGCCAAGTATGAATGACAGATGAGTGAAGGATGATTGTGGCGCGATCTTGTAGTCTTGTTACTGACTAAGGCCGACATATTCCCTAGACAGGACTGTTAATTAATAGCCATTAAATGTGACCAAAAAAAGAATCAGAAGCATTCTTCAAATTAAGGCAATGTTGTTTTAAAAAAATTCTTTTGCCTCACCCCTCACCTCTGACTCCACTAACCCTCTTTCAAAACGATAAAAATAAACCAAACCCCCTCCGCAAAAACCCCTCTAAAGTAACCCTTTAACTACATCCCACTAACTACATCCCACTAACAATGATATATTTTGCTGAGTATTTGTAATGAGTTTAATCGCAATTTTGTGACTTTTCAATACACACCCCCTGCTTTAGGGCGAAGAGCAACAAGGGGGCCTGGGGGCGTTAAACTAATTTTGTCTTGTAACTTTCAACATCCAAACCCCCCTCTGACCACGACTGAAGATACCTGATATGAAGACTTTGTATGTTAACATATATACTAATTTTGCTATGTGCCTTTTCAATATCAAAATCCCTATCCAAGGAACTCACAGTAGGGGGCCTGGGGGCGGAGCCCCCAGCGAGCCGAAGGCGAGTCTATCTATATGTACAACCGCATGAGTAACAATGATCAGGATACAAATTCTAATAGATTTCCCGATGAGCTAGAAACTTGAAATTTGGCACGAATACACCTTGGGTGGTAAAACCACAGGGAAAATTCTGAAAATTAAAACTTTCCACCCCCAACCCCCCGAAAAGGGGGAAAAGGGGGGAAAATTTTAATAACGAAAAAAGTACTTTTCGTTTTTTCGCTGTAGCGGCTAAACTAGATGTCCTATCGAAAAACGGACTGCACCACGTGCTACGGATTTTTCACGATCTACAACTTTGTTCCTATGACTTTTTGCCCTATCTCGTCTCCTTCACCCTTAGATAGCGCTAGAAATTTTAATTTTCGGAATTTTACCAAGGTTTTTCAGCTCCAGGAGATTTAATACTATACGTAGAGGGCTGAAAATTGGCATACATCATCTCTACAACATATATGTTACAATTCACAAATAATATAAGTAGTTTGTAATATAAAATGCCTATAAATTTAAAAGAATCTTCAAAATTCGCCAAATATCTGTGATTTTCCCAGGTTTTTCGGCTCCAGTATAATTAATATTATACGTAGAGGGCTGAAAATAGGCATACATATTCTCAACATCATATATGTAACAAACCACGAATAATATAACTAGTTTGTACCATTAAAATGCCTATAAATTTAAAAGATTCTTCAAAATTCGCCTAATATCAGCGATTTCCCGAGGTTTTTCAGCTCCAGTAGAATCAATATTATACATAGAGGGCTGAAAATTGGCATACATCATCTCTACAACATATATGATGCAAATCACGAATAATATAACTATTTTTTAATAGTGAAATAACTATAATTTAAAAGAATCTTCAAAATTCGCCAAATGTCAGCGATTTTCTCAGGTTTTTCAGCTCCAGTATACTTAGTATTAAACGTAGAGGGCGGAAAATTGGCATACATAATCTCTACGGCATATATGTAACAAACCACGAATAATATTACTAGTTTGTACTATTAAAATGCCTATAAATTTAAAATATTCTTCAAAATTCGCCAAATGTCAGCGATTTTCCCAAATTTTTCAGCTCCAGGATATTATATATTATACATAGAGGGCTGAAAATTGGCATACATCATCTCTACAACATATATGTTACAAATCACGAATAATATAACTAGTTTTTAATATTGAAATAACTATAATTTAAAAGAATCTTCAAAATTCGCCAAATGTCAGGGATTTTCTCGATAATCATCATCGAAACTATGCCACGCACGTTTTATGTTAAAAAAATGATTACTTGTACTAATTTTAAGAAAATATTATTAAAAACCTTAGCCATTGATATAAAGCAATATATTAAACATGGTTTCGTTATACAATTTTCGGAAAAAAGTTCTCGCTGGTGGTAATGTCACAAGTTTCAATGACACCCTCTCTTCATCCAGCTTTTGTTATTACTGGTTTTTTTTTCACAATTTGTTCATTTCTGAGACATCAAACATGCATACTCATTTCACCATTTAATGATGTGGAAAAACTGTAATATTTTAATTTTTAAGTTTAATTGGATTTAATTTGATTATTAAGGGGATCCTCGACTATCTCCAACGTTTTTATTTTGACTTTTTTATGACTTTAATATTTTTCTTTTATGAGTACTTGGCTAATTAGAAGATCTGATGTGAAATATAGGATATATTTAAATAAAATTTCATTGTTTCGGTCCTTTTTAAGTTTTTTTACCAATTTTTCGTATATTTTATTTCTTTGAATAACTTTTTTATTACTCAACTAATTGCAAAAACCAAGCTACCATTTTATTCCATACATAAAAAGGAAAAACTGGTGTATAGAAACCATGGTAACTCAAAAAACAATAATGTGGTGAGCATATTTTCAATATCACATTTTTACAACGGGGAAAAACGGGTTTTTTAATATTATTAAATTTTATATTAAATCTGATTGTATTGTGATTCCCATACACCAGAATCTTTCAAATAGTATTATGATGATGTGGTAAAGATTTTATTACAGTAGGCCTAATACTTACATAGTTATTCAAGCTTTTGTTGGACAAAACATGTAAAAACACAATTCCGAGAAAACGGCTCTCGAAGTTTTATAAGTCTTTTCTTTCACACTAGAATTCGCCTGGGCGATTATCGCTTTGTTTTACATTTATATAAATTTTATCATGAAAAAATATTCCGATTGGAATAAAATTGCACACACATGTTCACTACTAAATGCTGAATCTAAGAACATCACTTTTGAAAAATGTTAAAAAATTTAATAAATCAGCCGGAGATAGTGGCGGATCGCCTTAAGATAGCACTCTTATAAGTCTTACTAATTCATAAAGGGAGGGACAGGAAATACCCAACCCTAGCCTGATCGGAGCATCGGATGGCGGGGAAAGGAGGGGATAGATAAAACCCTTAAAATGGAGTTTTGGGATCTTTTACATAGAAAAATTAACACTAGGGGGCCTGGGCGAGCCGAAGGCGAGTATTACTATATAGTTGTTATATTTAATACTTAAATACAACAAAGGCCCAACAATGTTTTACTTTGTTGGGCCAACGAACTTAAAAACCGTTGGCCCAACGTTGGCAAATCGTTAAAATTGTCACCCACCATTCCCCAACCATGACGACCATTCCCCAACGTTGGGCCAACGGTGTGTGCTATTGGGGCGAGTATTTTAGGTGTCTCGATATTGTGGCTAAAAACTTACATCCCGCGATTTATACCTTTGATTCAACTAGAAAAAGTCCACTGTTTTGAAGTTTTGAGAGTCGTGATTTCGTGACGTCTGGTTTAGTGATTTTTTCAATTTCATTTTAAAAGAAACCAACCGTAAATAATTTTGAGCTTTTTCGATTTGTCTTTTTTAAGAGAATATGTTATAATTTTCATCGTTTCCTACTTCCACATATATATAGTCGTGTCGTCAAAAATAACAGTTTACAACCTTATACAATTCAATTATTTAAGGTAAGGTCTTGTCGAACTAAAAGTCTTTCCTACATCAAGAGCGACCATATATATTATAATGCAAACAAATCGAGAATATTTCTTCCTTTAACCCACCATTGATGGAATATAATTCCCTGTTTAATCCACTTTCACCTGGTGTTTTCAAATACACTCAGACCATCTTTAATATATCCGTGTAGCTAAAAGTGAAATTTAATCATATTACTAGGCCACACGTTTCTTTGGGTTACTCACCCTAAACGTTTACTCGTTTACGAAAATTTAACTTTTCTAAAATTTTTCATATGTTTTAAATCTAAAATACATTACACCCAAAGAGAACACCTAAATTGTAATGAAATGTACACGCTTTTAAATTTATTGATATCAAAAACTCAATATAATTCTTTACCGTAACTATGCAAAAAGGTTTTACTGATTGTAGGTAAAGATGAGAATAACTTTGTGGAAAACTTTCATAAACTCTACTCCAAGTTGGAGTAAATTTGAATTCTATTTTGATATTTAACGATTTTAGTATTATATTTATGAAAAACATGAACTAAATTCCCTTTCAGTAGTAGTCAAAGTGGCTGAAAGGGCCCGGAAGTGACTTGAGCCGAGCACCCAGAGTCGCCAGACCATCCATGAATCGCTAACTGCAGCAAGGGAACACGTCCAGTGTTCTTAAATTTTTCCTGTCTGTCTAACCAGTTTTTCAGGACATGTTCCCTATCTGCAGTAGAAGGTGGATTTCAGCTTTTGCTATGGACGATTATGCCAGCTTATCATTGACCGTTGAGAAGTTGCGTTTCTGCAGTAATCGATGCGTCTGTCCATTTATATGAAAATTAAAATGAAATAGTTTATTTCCATAGAAAACAATAAATGTTTATGACAGTCGTCAAAATGAAATTATTAACTAATAAATAGTTAACATGGTTGTTAAATTAGTTAAAACTAATAGCAATATACATCTAAAACCTCATGCCATACAATTCATCATGTTTATACAGACAAGCAGCAACAAGAGATGTCTTAATAACATGTTCAAACTTGGCTCTAGGCAACTCCTTAATACCAGCAGGCAGTGCATTGAACATTCTAATGCCTTGGTATTCAAAACTGTTCTGTGTAGCAGATAGTGCACACCTAGTAGTCATTATATGATCTTCATATCTTGTGTTATGCTTACGAACATCAGACATTTTTGGAGAGTGTAATAGATTGTCTTTCACATAAAGTAAGCTTGACAAAACAAATAAAGAAGGTAGTGTGAGAATACCCAGTGAAATAAAAAGGAGCTTACAGTGAGTTAGTCTGTGGACTCCAAAGATCAGCCTAATAGCCTTTTTTTGCAGTGCAAACAGTCTTTGATTAGCATATGCATTGTTTGCCCACATTGATGTTCCATAAAACAAATGACTTTGTATGTGGTCATGATAAATACAGAGAATGATTTAAAGTGACACACTGGCCTTCAGTGACCTTAATAAAAATATATCTTTGGCAATTCTAGATGCTACCAAATCTACATGTGTTTACCACTTTAGGTTAGATAGTAAATGAAATACCAGGAACTTGAGTGAAGAAATGGGAACTTGAGTGAGGAAATGTTGTCAGATGAACAATTGAGTTGTACAGAAATATCATGAACCTTATCTAAATTAAGACATTATTTATTTGCTCTACACCAGTCATTGATAACAAAAGATTTTAGGCTAACAATATCTTTAACTTCGTTAAGAGATTTACTTTCAGCAATTATCGCCAGATCATCAGCAAAAAGGAAACAATTAACAGATTGATCATTAACATTACTAGGCAGATCATTAATATACAGTATGAACTGGGTAGGGCCCAATATAGAGCCTTACGGCACACCATGCAGTACTCGGAGAGAGTTAGAGAACGAACCATTCAGATAAACTGCTTGCCATCTGTCACTTAAATACGATTGAAAAAAGTTCACAGGAACAGTGTCAAAATTGTACAATAAAAGCTTATTTACTAATACATCATGTGCCACAGTGTCGAAGGCCTTGGACATGTCATACGACCTAAAAAAAACACTACTTTTGCTCTCCAGACTCTTGAAACAATTCGAACGTAAAGCTGCCTTGCACAGTTCATAGTTTATTTAGCCAATCAAAACCAACCTTGAGGTCTTGTGCAGGTTTTCCTTCTGCAGTTAGCGGTTCCCATGTGATCAAGTACAATGATTCCAGAAACCTGGGCTTGGAGGTGGAGTGCGGAGACTGCGGCAGCCAGGGGGTGAGGTTGGTCTCTGGAACCGGCTCTGAGGCTTCTTCCTTCGACCCAGTCCTGAACGTGCTCCTGACGGAGAGGGAGTCGTACCCTCGGAGCCCCAGAGCCATGGAGGGCGAGGCCCGCTACGACGAGACCCTAGGCTCCGACTGCCGCAAGGGTCCCAACCACGGCCGTTGCTGCCGACACTCCATGGAGGTTGTCTTTAAGGACGTTCCAGGCTTCGAGTTCATATTGCAGCCGTACAAATTCAATGCGGGTTTCTGTAAGGTAAATTAGTATATATAACGCTAAGAGTCTAAAACAAAAGCTAAAAGTCAAACCATATACGATAATTTTAGTTTTTTAGATTTTCAGATATTCTGTGAGAAATTAAAAAATATTATTTTCAGCGTTTGCTCGGCATATGCAGAGCGGTTTTTGAAATTGTTGTACAAACTACAAGAATAACTCTCAATTATGTATGCTGTATATTTGATCTTAAAATGGCCAATCTTTATTAAGCTCCCCGATACACCTAGAGCTATATCCTAAAACGTTCATATAGTATGAGTTCTATAGTAGTAGAGATAAAATAAATAATAATTTCTTCATTTAAATCAATTTAAAAATATTTCTAGTTATGGTACTGAGAATCTTGGAGTAATTTCGGTAATTTGGTTTAACAACTAGCTGTTCTTGATATTACCTTTTTTTCTTACATCGGCAGTTGGTTAGTCAGTTAATATAATATATTAGATACTAGCGTCCCATTAGATTGTATGTACTCAAATTCAAATTCAAATTCAAATACTTTATTTCACATAACATTTGTATACAAAATATGTATCAAATTTGTTGAATTGTCATTCTTAATACTAACAACAAAGTTTTTTTCTAATATAAAACACACTTGGGTCAACGTTTTATACTTTTAAGACATAGAAAACAACATTGGCAAGTTCAAAATTAATTTATCTAATTTTACTAAATTCTGACAAAGAATAAAATGCCTGTGTCACAAGCCAAGCTTTTAGAGCCCGTTTAAAACCTGACAAGGAGTTAATCGCTCTTATGTTTCCTGGCAAATGATTGAAAAAGCGAATTCCGGAATAAGCCGGGCTTTTCTCAAATGATACTGTTCTATGGGGAGGAAAGCTCAGCATCGATCCCTGTCTTGTATTGAAACTATGAAAATCACCAACTTTACTTAATGATGACATATTTTTGAAAGTAAAAATCACAACATCCTGAATATAAAGTGAAAAGACTGTGAGAATATTGTTCTGTTGGAAGATCTGCCTACAAGGATGCCTAGGACAAAGACCAAAAATAACTCTCAAAATCTTTTTTTGGCATTTAAGCAATTTATCTAACAAATGGGAATTCCCCCAAATAGCAATGCCATAACGCAGTAAACTCTCACAGTAACCCCGGTACACCTCAATAAGCACCTCCTTGCTGCAGGTTGGTCGAAGAATCCTAATGGCAAACAGAGCAGAATTTGTGCGACGTAAGAGATTTGATACATGAGTCTGCCATGAGAGGGTTTGGTCAAACGAGATTCCTAAAAACTTGATAGTGTCAGAAGACTGTAAATTAGGTATTTCCAGATCTGGGGAATCTTTTCTATTGAGTTTGAAATGTACAGAATTAGTTTTGGTCATGTTGAGTACTAGTCCATTGTCCTCAAACCAGATCTTAAACTTAGATAAAACATCTGTCGACCTATTTTCCAATTCATGAAGATCATTTCCAGTTACCAAAACAGACACGTCGTCAGCAAACATATTGAGATGACTATGATTGACTTCAGAAACATGAAGATCGTTTATGTACAAAATGAATAATAATGGTGAGATTACACAGCCTTGAGGTACTCCAAGCTCAATGGATTTGTAAGAAGAAGAGAAAGAATCAGAGGAATTGTTTATCAAAACTCTTTGCTGCCTACCAGACAAAAATGATTGAAACCAGTCGAGTGCAACTCTTCTCACCCCATAATGAAATAGTTTATCTAGGAGAACCGCATGGTTTACACAGTCACAAGCTCGAGACAAGTCACAGAAAACACCTCAAGTCTTCTGTGACCTGTCCAGAGCCTGAAGTAAGCGATTTGAAAAGTCACACAATGCGCTGATGGTAGATTTCCCACTTTGGAAACCGTGTTGACTCTTGTTGATGACTTGATACCTATCTAGATGGTCAGTTAGACGAACTAGAACGATTTTCTCATAAACTTTAGAGAATGTGGAAACCAATGCGAGAAGAATCGTCATCTTTTTTATGCAGAGGGTGGACTGATGTATACTTTAGTTTAGATGGGAAATATCCTAGTTGCAGTGACAGATTTATTAGAGTTGATAAAGGGGAGGCCAGTTCACTTAAACAGAATCTAAGCAAAGACGAGGAAATACCATCCCAGCCGGAAGAGTGTTTAATTTTGAGGGAGAAAATTACACTACTAACCTCTTCAACGCTAGTTGGAAAAAAGAACATTGAAGATGATACAGGAGGCATGAATCGACCAAGTTTTTCTTGGGCACCAGACAGACTCGGAGCGGGAGCTCTGGCAGAAGGCTCATTTATAAAAAAGTGATTGAAGTGTTCAGCAATTAACTCTTCATCTGTCACGATTTGATTGTTAATCTTAATTTTACTGATGACACATTTTTTTGATTCTTTTCCTGTTTCTTTCTTTACAATTTTCCATACTGTTTTAGATTTGTTTTGAGATTGACTTATCAATTTATCATTACACCATTTTTTTGAAACTTGAATTACTTTACGAAGTAACTTAACATAAGCCTTATAATACAATAGAAAATTCCTGTCATTTGATTGCTTAGCTGTTACACTCATCCTTTTTTTTATTTTCTAGAGATATTTTATGCCAAATGTCAACCAAGGTTTTTTTCTTGATACACGGTTTAACACATTTTTTTTGGAAAATTCTCTTCAAAACCCATTATTACTACATTTAAAAAAAGCATTAAAATTAATATCTATGTCCTTACTGGAGCTACTGGTGCCAATTAACTGTTCCCACTTTACATTTGCGAGAAATCTTTTGTAATTCATTTTATTTTCCTCGGAAAATACCCGCTTCATTTTATAAACATTTTTGAGAGATTCATTTAAAGTACCAGATGGAAATGCTACGAGTTGAGCAGTATGATCAGAAAGTCCATACTCTAAGATTGCTACTTTTACATCACTTTTGTTCGTAACTACATAATCAATTCCTGATTTTGAGTTAGCTGTTATTCTTGTTGGGGATGATACGTGTGATGTCATGCCAAAGGAGTCAAAAAGATCAAATAAGTCTTGCCTAACCGGTTTATTCCCAAGCAAGTCCACATTAAAATCACCACAAAGAATAATTTCCTTTTGTTTAGTCTCTCTAATTAAAATTTCAAACATTTTCTCTGATTGCGTCAAAAACATAGTGTTATTTGAACCCGGAGGGTGGTACAAAGCTACAACTATTAATGGACGTGTTTTTGTTCTATTTATTTCAACTGCGGAACACTCAATAATATTTTCGATCGAAATGTCTTGAATATCGGCCCTTAAAATAGCATTTACATCCTGACGAACAGCCACAAAAGACCCACCCCTGATAGTGTGAGTCCTCCCATAAAAAGAGACAACTTTAAACCCATCAATTCGATTCAGAACTGACTTATTATCCTCTGACAACCAGTGCTCTGTAACACAAAGAATATCAATGCGATTACCATCCATTTCGATATACGCCAACAACTCATCTAATTTACCACCAATTTATGATATGAAATATCTTATATTAATATGAAATAAACATGAATTAGTGCGATTTGAGTTACTATTTGAAAATAAATTATTACCCTTAGCTTTTATGTTTCTTGAAAGAGTTGTGAAGGGATCCCTAAAAAACTTATTTCATTACTACATATACTATCCATGTTTTGAGAGTCTGTGTTCGCTGACATCTTCAATGGAGATCCAGGGCTGATTAAAAGTGATGTGGTGGTTGGTAGAGACGGATCATCCCATATTGACGCTGGCTTCGTTGGTAATGGTGGGAATTCATCCATTGAGAGCTTAAACGTCTGAATATCACCTGAAGGAACTGCTCTGGAATCTAGAGGCTCATTGCGTGTTGGTGGAGATCCGATCGAGATATCAGTAGCGACGACCTCAATTGCATCTGGGTGAGGATTTGCAGGTGGGACTGATCGAGCATGCTTTAATATTGAGAGCGAAGAACATTGCTCAGTGATGGTTCCCCTGGTGGCTGCAGTGTCTGGACGATCTTGCCTGGGAGGGGTGACATTTTTGTTGATTGCCAATGTCACTAGATTGCAGATCAGTCTCTTCCCAGATTGATTAAGATGAAGGCCGTGACGGGTGTAGTAGTTACTTCTGGTTAGGAACTCATTTGTGAGAATATGTTTTACGTTCAGCACTCCTTCGTAGTTCTGGATTGTACGCTTAATACTTTGGTTAATGAAGAAAATGTCATCATTCAGTGTGTATGTGTCGTATCGATAAGGGATGTCAAATATAATCACATTAGTTGCGGTTTGTAGTGAAAGAAGATCTGTTAAGCCTTGGGACTCTCAGAGGTCCAGGATCCCTACATCGTTAGTTCCAGCTAGTAAGACTAGATAATCATTCTTAGCTGAGTCCTTAAAGTAAGCTTTACCCTCATTGACCACATGTTTCAGCTTTGCGCCGGGCTTTGCTAAAACCGAGACATTAAAGCTCTGTAAAACTTCACCAAAGTGGTTATACAGATATTTCCCATGACTATCGGATGTAACAGAGATAGAGTTGGTACAGCCGGTGTTTGTTTATGTTTTAAGGGTAGGCGATGAAGTTTTATGGGACGAAGTTACAAGTGGGTCAACTGCATGAACATCAGCTTTGAACTCAAAGGTGGAAGCAGGAATACATATTGACTCGTCCTCACTCAAAGGCTCAAAACGATTGCTGGTTGGAATATCTGTCTTAGATGGCATGGTTCTCAGACGTTTTGCTGGGGTCTTAGGAAATGTAAATTGTGGGCTTTGATTGCAAACATGTTCTTAATTCATATTTTGCTCAATTATCTTCAGCTCCAGTTCCTTGCAATCAGTTTTCAACAAATCTATAATTGATTTTTTTCTGTCAATTCCTGCAAAAGTATTTTCCGTGACTTCTCTAAATCCAATATATTTTCTTTTAGTTTTGCAATCTCATGCTCTGACTCTTCCTCGTTGCAAATATAAGCTTCCAGGTTAACTCGTCCTTTATGCTTTTCGGTCTCCAATGCTGATTTTAGTATTTATTTTTCTTCATATATTTCTTTTAATTCATGCTTTAAATCATCGTTAACTTTCAAGGCAGCGTCAAATTTGTTTAAAAGAGACGTCAACTCCGGAACAAGATCCAAAATAGCTTCGCTAGAATATTTGTCAGTAATAACTTTCAAAGAGCTGTAAATATTTAAAGCAAAGTCCGACACTTCTTTATGTATGAGCTCTTCCATCATATTAATAAAGTCATTGTTAACCGTTTTCTTCAAAATATCTCGAGTTCTTCGAGTAATCATCGTCAGCGATTGAATTAAATGCAGCGCCTTAAGTAAGCCACTTGCAGCACAGTAATGTACACGTGTGGCCTAGTCAGAATTGTAGGCGCAAGGGAACTCAGGGGTTATCTAATAGATAGCGCGACGATGCTTTCGGCGACCAAGCTGATCTTTTCCCGCACACACCTGATAAACAGTCTGTAGCAGATTGGTTCTTACAGGACTTTAATCTGCTTTCAAGTATTCTTCACTGCAATAAATAAATTAGCAGGATAGGTTCCAGTTCATTAAAGAATCTAACAATTCCCTATCATGCTCCATAGAATATAACTATAAAAAGAAGAGGCTTAAAATCCATTTATTTAGCACACAATGACAAACAACAACAAAAAAGAAACGTTGTACGTACTGTATTGAATTCTCAAGTCAAGCATGAATTTAAAGAAACTCAGCAAATCTTCCTTCGGAAGATCATTTTTAATGCTACGTTTTTAAAATTTGCATATTTGTTTTATTAATAATACCTTTTTGTAATTCTAAAATTACTCATTTTTCTAATTTAAAATTTAGGTTTTGAACATAACTTATACCTATTCTTTTGTTTTAAATAACAATCCCCGACTGCTCCCAAACATTGTTGGTAGTAAGTATTTCATTTTGAGTGGCTGGCCTTTTTCAGCCGCCATATTGAATACAAATTGTTTTTGAAATATAAAGATGGCCAATCATTTTAAATTAGAGTTTCACGCCAGTTTCAAGACCGCAATCGGTTTACAAGATGTTGCCTAGTTTTTAAGATATAAAAGTTCATTTTAGATTTTATTTTCAACTTATTTTAACATAATACATTAAATCCACAATCTCAAAATAAAGCTTAATAATGACAAGTTATCGCCAGTAGTGATTGTTGAACCACTTCCTCTTGATTTTTATGGATTTAACATTACCGGGCGCCATCTTGGATCCGCCATTATGGAATGAGCGGACCTTTATATATTATTCCAAATATAAAGGTTGTGCTGTGACCCATCATTTCGAAAAGATTTTTCATGTTAAATTGAATACCGTAATACGTTTCAAATGGTGACTTTTTTTTTAGCTATGCCATTTTTTTAAATATTACAAATAATGTTATATAGGGTTTTAAATGTTTTTTAAAGGGTGTAGATGTATGTCTATTTGATGTGTACGTTTTTAATGTGTTTTCATTTTTGTTTTTTTTTTCAGTCAAAGTCTATAGCCCGCACGTGTAAAGTTTAAAAAGTGTTTGTAAAAAGATATCTGTATGTATGTAATCTTCATGGTTCGTGTGTACAAAATTTTAATGTTTGAAGTCAAGTAAGGGACTATCTATTTTGCTGACCAGCTGACTGAGGAGAAAACTCGACTGACTGGGTACTTCTAGTTGACCGATCGACTTAAAAATTTGTAATTTTATGCTACCAACCATCCCACACAATAATAAAAAACCACCATCCCCCTAAGTCAACTCTAATGGGATAGTTAATAGAAACACCCTTACTGACTGGGGAGAAAACTCAACTGACTGGGTACTTCCGGTTGGCCGATCAACTTCAAAATATGTAATTTTATGGTACCAACTATCCCACACAATAATAAATACCCCCGATGCAGCAGACCTGCATACTCAGCGAATTTCAAATGCAAAACAACATATTCAATCCAACATAGCGAGATTTGACATGTTTTTGTAAGTTTCATAAGAATAACATGGGGAATGAGTATGCAGGTTTGCTGCTACGAGTATATTAAAACTGGGTGGTTTTAATTCAATATTAAGTAGATCTGAACTAGAACAAGCCATTTACCAAGTTTTATCAAGATATGTTGAGAAATAAGCGAGATAGAATTTTACTTATTTTCCATAAGGTTAACATTGGGACAATGTACTGTGTTTACCACATTCAATATCTCGGCTACTAATGGACATAGAGTCATGATTCAAAATACGAAATTGTTTTTTTTAAACAATGGTGCTACAAAAATTTGATAATTTTTATTTTCATATTTAAAAAACTCAAAAAACCCATTTTTGGAGGGTTTACCCCCCCTTTACCCCCCTTCCGATAGTCCGATCGGAAGGGGGGGGTTACGAACCCCCCTCCGGTTTACGAGCTCGTCCGAATAATTACTACTTTACAAGTCCATGCCAAATCTCATAACGATCGGACCATTTTTACGAGAGATATCGCGGAAATTCGCTAAAACCCACCATCCCCTAAGTCAACTCTTATGGAGTAGTTCACAGAAAACACCCTTACTGACTGACCGGATAGGCCTACTTCCAGTTGACCGACTGACATCAAATTTTGTAGTTTTTTGCCACCAACTATCCCACACAATAATAAAAGCAACCATTCCCCTATGTAAAATCTCAGGGGTGTTTTAGATAAAACACCCAGTCAGCCAACAGGGATTTTTTTCTGAACTACCCCTCATAGCAATTAGGGCGTTGTTTGTTTGTTACTGTGAGGAATGGTCGGCAGCATAAAATTACAAAATTTGAAAGTGGTCGGTCAACCGGAAGTACCCCGTCAGTCGAGTTTTCTCACCAGTCAATAGGGGGTTGTCAATGAATAATCCCTTGGGGTTGATTTAGGGGGATGGTTGTTTTTAGCGAATTTTTCCCTATAGGGAAGGAGCTTAGGTCTCATGGTAAGACCTAAGCCCAACACCACGATAACTTTTCGTTTTGGGGCCCCCAGAAGCAAAAAACACCATTCGTTGAAAATTTTAAATATAGCACGATAGCACAATAGCGGCCGTAAAAATGGTCCGATCTTTATGAAATTTAATACAGACATGTAAAGTGGTAATAAATTGGACGAGTTCGTAAACCAGCACGATCGGACCACCGGAAGGGGGGTAAAGGGGGATAAACCACCCAAAAGATGGATTTTTTGAGTTTTTTACATAGAAAAATTAAAATAATCAAATTTTCCTTAGCACCATAGAATTCAGCTAAAAAAAGAAACAATTTAATATTTTGAATCACTGCCCTATGTCCATAGGTTACCAAGATATTGAAAGTAGTAAACACAGTACGTTGTCCCAATGTTAACCTCATGGGAAATCGTTAAAATTCTATTCCTCGCTTATTTCTAAACATATCTTAATTAAACTTGGTTTGTGGCTTCATCTAGATGAGATCTAATGTGTTTTTGACTAAAATCGCTGATATTTCCATTTTCGTAGCAGCAGCCTGCATACTCATTCCCCATGTTATCCTTATGGGAAACAAAAAAATCTATATCTTCCTTACTTCTTAGCATATCTTGATAAAATTTGGAATATGGCTTCTTCTAGTTGAGATATACTAAATATTGAATTAAAACCACCCAGTTTTTATATACCTGTTGCAGCAAACCTGCATACTCATTCCCCATGTTATTCTTATGGAGCTTACCAAAACGAGTCGAATCTCGCTGTGTTGGATGGAAATATGTTCTTTTGCATTTGAAATTCGCTGAGTATGCAGGTTGCTGCAACGGGGGTATTTATTATTGTGTGGGATAGTTGGTAGCATAAAATTACAAATTTTGAAGTCGGTCGGTCAACTGGAAGTACCCAGTCAGTCGAGTTTTCTCCTCAGTCAGCTGGTCAGTAAAATAGATAGACCCGTCAAGTAATGTATTAAGGGTTTTGTAAACCTGCATTAAGATGGGATAATCCGTAGTTTTCAAAACTTAAAAGTGTTTGACGGAAAGGTACGTAGCCTAAGCCGGTAATGTGGTTGTGCAGGGCCGCTGCCCGCCGCGCTACCACCCCGCCAGCCAGCACGCGCTGCTGCAGAGCCTGGCGTGGCAGATCTACAAGGTGCCGCGGCCCTGCTGCGCGCCCCACGTTCTGGCAGACATCGAGGTCCTGCACCTGGACGAGACGGACTCCTCCTCCCTCAAGGTCTCCACCTGGAAGGGCATGCAGGTCCAGCGCTGCGCCTGCTCTTGAACGAGCTCACCTGCTGTAGGTGAGATTTGGTCCGTCGGGCTGGACTTTTTCATTTTTTTTTGCAGGAGCGCTTTTGGCATCCCTGCATTTTCAACTGCTACACTTCAGAAAGAGAAAGAAAATATTCATAAGTAAAGAAAGAAAAGAAAGAACAAATATTCAGATACTAAAACGTTTAAAATATCAAAAGACCAGATCGTATCTAAATTGAATTCATAATAGTTAATTACTAATAACGACTCGTCAGTAAAATACTATTTTGCAACTGACAACAACAGACCAGTGTAGCAGTTAAAAATGGCGATACGCCGAAAGAGCTCATTACAAAAAAAATGAAACAGTGCAGCCCGACGGACCTCATTCCACCTACAGTGTGTGTGACATCGGCGCACGGTTCCAGCAAGCACATCGTTAGAAACTTACCTGCGATCACTTCCGAGGATATTAGAAGAGGAGGTAGTCCCGGACAAAAATGTGAACTAAGCATGACTATAGGGATGCCGAATGTCTCCAGCCTCCATCCGAAGCTAAGATATACCTGTGATACTAGCTACAGATATATTCCGGTCGAGGCTATATTTAAAGTTCATCGCCACTCTATAGGCCAAGGCACAGATGAAGAACTATACAGATTGGCAACCCAATGCACTTTTGCGTGGCCGTTTTTTTCGCGCGGCGTTAAGTTTGTTGAGTCATTTTGCCGCACATATTGCACTGTTATCAAGTATAATTTCGTCAATATCAAATCCTCAGGTCCCAAAGAACAAATATAGCCATTAATAACTTTGATACCAATGCAATATGTGCGGCAAAACGACCTAACAAACTTGACGCCGCGCGAAAAAACGGGCACGCAAAAGTGCATTCAAGGTAACAATTTGCCTGTTGAAACCAAGGACCTGGTTCTCCATAACCGATGTAGCATCGAAACCTCCTCGGTTTTTTGTTCTCTCGTTACAGGTGATTAAAATGTTATACTTTATACAGAGCCGATCAGAGGCGGATTTGTAAATTTGCCGCCCCTGGGCTACACTTAAATTTGCCGCCCCCGGCCAGGGCCAGGTGGCGGGATTTCCGCCTCGGCAAAAGTGGTGACCTTATTTTTTTTTTTTTTACTCGCGCGTGTACTTTTTAGCCCCGTTGTGGCCCTTTTGCCCGTTTTTACCAGTACCGCTCCGCTAAAGAAGGCTATTTCGGCTACTTCAGGGGGAGTTGTGTCTTCTCTCTCTAATTCTCTCTGATTTGCCGCCCCTCCCAAATTCTGCCGCCCTGGGCTATAGCCCATTAAGCCCATATGTAAATCCACCCCTGGAGCCGATGTCAGTTTTCCAACTCTTGCAAGGGTTAAGGGAAACCGGTAGCCCTTCACCACTATAAGACCTCTGGATATTATTAAGGGAAACCATATCTCTCGTTTGCCTATAGCTTACGGAACAACCAAGATAAAGAAAACAAATCGTAACTAGTAGCATCAGTCACTTTTGGTAATTTTGATGCTAATAATAAAGATGCTACTTATAAAATATTGAAAATATGTTTTTCACCTATGAAATATGTTTTGAGTATGGGTTTAAATTTTGTTACAATGATTCAAAACTATGGTAAACTTACAGCTGTATCATAGTGTTGAAGTACAAAGAGGTAGTGATAAGGTATGGAGTCCGGATCAAAGTACTAAATGGGCAAACTTTTCTTTATAGACAATGTGGGAATGATGTTTGTATTCACATTCTTAAGTGACAACTTTTAATTTAACATTTTCAACTCACATAATCCGTCTATAATCGTTTTAATTGTTTTAATTACAAGTTTATAATCGTTTTAATTGTTTTAATTACAAGTTAGGCCCAAATTAATTCAAAAGAAATAATCATCAAGCCCTGCACAAGCTTAAAATAAAATTATGTAATTTTACAGCAAAGCGAGAAGATGAGACACGTTAGATAACGTATGCATATACTTTAGCCTTTCATCAGACCGTCTGAATATATAGGGTGCAGCGATCTCTAGGGTGTTACCAAACTTGTTTTGAGACCTTTTGTGGATTTGCTCCTGCATCATGACAAACATGTTTTGTTGTATAACCATGGGTGTCCGGTGCCCAGTTTTCCGACTGTCTGTATGTAAGTATAAATTCGTAGATTTTAACCCCTAGTACATTAATTAGTAAAGACTAATAAGACCAATCATGTATTGCGTATCAAGTTTATACATTATAACATTTCAAAATAGTAGCTATTTTTCAAAGCTTAAGGTATATAAAAATCATTCATTTGCTAAAACGATTTTGTAGAATAAAGAGATGGAACATTTAATTTACTTTATAGTAATGTATAGTTTTATTTGAGTTTAAGCACAAAAATTTGACGAACAATTTTTTCCAAAAGTTACCACTGTTTTTTTTCTTTTTGCATTTAGCAACAAAATAACTTTCAAGTAGCTTAGTTGATTTAGTTGTAACCTCGATAAAACTATACATTGCTGAAGAGTGAAATAAAATTTTAATATTTTTAGCAACGTACGCTTTTAAATCGTAGAAGTTTAAAACAGTAAAAAGGTCCCTCATTTACAGTGATTGACAGTACTTAAAATCAAAAAAAGCAAAAGAAATAATTTTTAATGTCAAGGCTACGTTCAACATTGAATTAGCAGTACCACAGTACTTATATGGTACATGACCACAGTCTGATGTACTAATTTATGGTGGAAAATACTTGGGTCTTTTCTAGTTTCTAGTTTTTATACGAATTTGTAATTTTTATTTAATCTTTTTACTGATCCTCGTTTACCTTCCCATGACACGAATTTGTAAAAATCATTTACATGAAGAGTAAATATTTATAATCAAACAAATATTTAAGGATATACAATAGATAGAGCCATAAACTATATTTTACAATCCGTACAGTCTCAATTCGTTTAAGGTTTATATTTAGCCTACAGTATTACATTGTGACCGAAGGGAACAACAAAAGAGAAGGGGTTAACAGCACGGCATTCATGTTTATATAATCCATTGAACTGATGTTTCAAATGGCTTTAAATCTTCAGTTACTAGGGATTAAAAGACAATCAGTAAAGTAGTATTAGAGAGCTACTTTTCCTAGATCTATAAGATATTTAAAGTCCAAAATAAAAAGATATAATTAACTCTAATACGAGAACTGGGCCCAGATTGTGGTTCATGAGTAAAGAATAATTCTGGGAGCCCTCACCGCCGGAACCTTAGTACTTCGAAATATCCTGGTAGAAGGGCTATGATTTATAATGTAGTAGATTTAGTTCACTCAGTAAGAACAAAGCACTAATTTTATGATTACCGTGTTAATTGTTATCAGTATTGGTGGTAATTGTTAGTTTAATCATATTAAGTCATAAGTTTTTCCTAATTTTTATTATATCTGATTTAAAACCTCCATTGCGAATATGTTTTAGTAGTTTAATACATCATAACATAAATACGTTTTATTTTCATAAATACAAATTTATTTCGTAAAAGGTTGTATAAGATGAAAAATACATAGTTTATATATCTTTTGATACAAAACCCTTCAGTATTATATGACTTTTAATGTACAACAAAACGGGATTGTACAAATCCATTAATTTTTCTAGGACGGTTTTTAACATCCAAACTCACCAGTTTTAAATAGGTATAAAAATTAGGGTCAGGGCCTAGGCCGGCCACATACAAACTGATCACTGTCGTTAATATGTAATAACATTAAATACATTTTTAAGGGATGCAGACCAGACTTGAATACGGGTTCAGTAGCGGAGGTCTGCATGCAGAGGATCCCGCTAATGATTATCATCGGTAGTGGGGGGGGGGGATGGGGAGATGTTCTTCATCTGCTCGTGGACAGAATGTTGGTCAGTTTGTATGTGGCTGGCTGAGCCCTGACCCTATTTAAAATTGGTGAGTTTGAATGTTATAACACGTCCCAGAAAATTTGATCAGTTTGTATGTAGGCCAATAAAACATATTGCAGTTACCAAAATATTGTTAGGATTATTTTCACTTATACCTTTCAGATAGATTATGTCATATTTTGTTATTTATTTGTATTTCGTACTTTTGTAAGATATTTGTCTGTAAATTTTGTTGTATTAAAATTTATGTGATACTTTGTCTATTTTCAAAGATTTGTCAGACCAATCGAATATGTAATCAGTACACTACTTTTCATTAAATTTCTTAAATATTAACCCATATAAGGTTGTAGTTGACTACAGAGATGTTAAATCGTGATTTATCAATTAGAATCGCAAACCATTTAATGTTATAACATCCAAAGGAAGTACAACAGATAACCAAAAGGTTTTACAGTGTTAAAAAATTATGTAGAGACTTATTATCAGGGGAAAGGAAAAATCACATTAAAAATATCGTTGAACTTTGAATATCTTATTTGAGCGCATTGAAATCAAACGGGGCACTAGATGTAGAACCCTTTTTTTACTGGCAAACTTTGTATTTAAAATCATAACTTTTACATATTATAACATCTTATTACATTCCCAAATAATATATTTTGATTCTCGGGTGTTAATTTACTCTTGTATAACTGTTTCAAAATTTTTTTTAGCGTGTGTTTTTACTTTAATTTGTAAAATAAGCATGTAGTCCAGACTACGAAAAGGTATAGAGGGAAATGTTTGGAACACAATTTTTGACTTTGCAGCTTTGTTTGGACTCGTTAGGAGGTAAACATATCAAAAGTCTCCGTCTGTATAGCCATTGAGCGGGGGAGGGAGGGGGGTCTAAAGTTACCATTTTTTGGGGTTTCCTAAATATCTTGAAACTATCAACTTTTAGTATTCCTCATTGTATTAAAAAATTTAAGAAAGTTAAATGTCCTGTAAGAAAAGTATATAATATGACTATTTCAGGAAAATCATATTTTATGTTAAACTATAAGAGATAACTCATCTTCTTTTAGTCCGATTCAAATGACAAGTTTCTCAAATTGAAGCCGTTATACCACAGAGTGTTTCAAGACGAAAATGAACTAAATGCTTTGATTAGAACCGAGACATAAAGAAAATAATAATAAATCCTTAAAAATATTCAAAGCTCGAAACATACATAAGGATTGCATAGGGAAAATTCTGAGTTTGGATATATCTTAAAAACAAATCAAGAATGTGAAAAAATAATTTCGGTATTGCAATCAGCGTGAAAATGTAATTTGTAATAATGTGTCATAACACTATGTTTACATTTCTTTTAAATGTATCACATCCAACGTAGCGGATTCAAGATGGCGGCGAAAGATTTTTACCTAGTCAAAGTGAAGTGTTTACCACACTCTTCAGTTATCGGCAGTGATATAATGCTACAAGATTCAATCGTATATCACCTTTGGCAATTATTTCCTGAATCTTTAATGCTCTTGACACTATTTTCAAAATGGCTGCCAAAATAACATATTTCCCCTTAGCAATACGGATTTATTTTTCAATATGTCAATTAGGAGCATGTTATCTACCGTTTTCAACCAGAATCATTTTTGCTCCAATTACTTTCACCTCCACCTATTTTTCACTTATTTCTACTGCACTATATAGGGGAAATTCGCTAAAATGTACGAAATCGAATGAAATCCTTTGTACTAATTTTAAATGACATTATTTTTGTAGGTGAGGTAGAATTGTCAAACCTATTCTATTTTGGGCTTCTCTCACCTTGGTATTTGCTGCAGAGCTGTTTGTTCAATATTCTGTTGAAACGGTGATATTTCAACGCCGTCAATAATTGTTCTTAACACTTATCACATAAAACACACATATTTACACACATAACAGTCTCTTACTACCCGATATTTCGCGGAACCAAAACAAACGTTCCGCGTCTTCAGGGGGGGTTTTCCCTAATTTTTGAAGTTGCCCGCACTTCCCGGTCACGCACACGCTGCGAGCGCCTGACGACAACTGACCTTGACTCCTGCTGTGGTGGGGGGAGGGGTGTGTTTACTTTAGATAAGACGGGACCTACGCTGGTCGCTCTCGTCGCTAATTCTTTTATTTCCTTATTAACCACCTCCAAATAAATCGAGCTGACTTCAACAGACGGCCGCGAAATGGGATTGGTCTCCGTGCTCATAAACAGTGACTCTGCTATGTTTCTTTTTCTCCAGTCTGGTTCTTTTAATAAAATAAGACTGTCCTCCCATAGAACCTCGTGACCCGTTTCAAGAACATGCTCACTCAACTTAGACCCATAAGACTCTTTTTTTAATGACTTTTTTGTGGTGTTCTTCAATTCTGATTTGTACCGGTCTAGATGTTTGACCTATGTAACTCCTGTTACACGAACACGGTACCTTATAAACCACATTTTTGTTCTTATGACCACAGTCAGATGGTTTTACTTTTGTTAGTTGACTTCGCAAGGAATTTCCCGACTTAAACACCGTTCTAATGTTGTATTTTTTATTGATTCGGCGTATTTTTTCCGAAACATTTTTGTAATACGGTATGCATGCAGTCGAAATAGGTTTCTCAATAGCAGTGTTTTTATCAGTTTCCGGTCTACCTGCTCTTATTATGGCCTTGTTAATCACCTTATTCGTATACCCACTAGCTTTTAAATCATTTTTTATTTTCTCAATTTCATTATTACAGGTCTCCTCATCGGTACAAATCCTTTTAGCCCGTTTAACTAATCCAATGGCCAGACCTAATTTTACATGCTCAGGATGGTTTGACATGTAATTAAGATATGCTCCCGATGCAGTAGGTTTCCGGTAAACACTAGTTCTCCATTTGTCAGGCAGTTTCTCTACTAGTACGTCTAAGAAAGGTAATTTATTCTCTTTTTCCAATTCAACGGTAAATTTAATTGAGTCATATTGGTCATTCAGCAAATCCTTAAATTCCGATAACTTATCCATTGACTCCTCCCAAATACAGAAAACATCGTCAACATATCTTAACCAAAGGCGAGGTTTAACCTCAGCTAGATGTAACGTATCCTCCTCAAACTTGTCCATAAACAAATTGCTGAGAATAGGGCTCAATACCCCACCCATTGGCGTGCCACTGGTCTGTTCATAAAAATTATCACCTATCTGAAAATAGTTAGAGCTGACACAAACCGTTAGGAGCTCCATAACCGATTCAACTGATAGGCTTGTTCTCTCATTAAAGGAGGAATCATTTTCAAGTTTACCTTTAACAATTGAAAGGCAGGGTGCCATTGGTACACTGGGAAACAAATTACACACATCAAAACTCACCATAACGGTGTTGACTGTAGGCTGAAAATCTGCCAATCTCAGAACAAAATCTTCAGAATTCCGTAGAAAACTATCAGATTTACCAAAGAGTGGATTTAAGATGGGTAATAAAAATCTCGACAAATCATAACATGGCGAGCCAATGCAACTCACAATAGGTCTTAATGGAACACCCTCCTTGTGTAATTTTGGCAATCCATATAAATGTGGTGCTTTGCAAAACTGAGGGCTTAATCTAAAAAATTTACTATCGGGTATTTTGGTTTTAATGGTCCTTAATGCAGCCTTTATCTTATTTTGTATTATTGTCGTAGGGTCCTTACTAAGTTTCCTATACTGTCCACCGCTAATCAGATCATCAACTTTACTATCATAATCAATTTTATCCATTACAACCACAGCCCCACCCTTGTCAAAAGGCAAGATTATGATAGATTCGTCCTTCTTTAATTTACTAAGGGACTGTTTTTCATTGTTGGTTAGGTTAGATTTAATATTCATGGGCTTATTTAATATATTTACAACCTTAGATCTGTAATCATCTCTCACTTTTTCATTCAATAAAGAAACGGATGGCTCAAGGGATGTTATAAGAGCAAGATTAGACACATGACTAGGGGCAATACAGTAGTTAAGACCTTTGGCCAACACCCGACATTCCTCTGATTGAAGTTCGCGCTTCGACAAATTGACAACAAGCTTATCTACATCCGGGTTCTCAATCGGCCTGCTCATGCCTGACGTTCGACTATTCGGTTGTTGAACTCTTTCCTGCATTAGTACTTGAAACTTGTTCTTTTGATTTTCGGTCTTAGAATGTACAATTCTCCTAAACTTAGAAGTAAGATAAGACATGATAGGGTCAAAATCAGATTGATTCAAAATAGTCTTAATATTTTCTGTGAGATTGTCAACCTTTTCCCCCACTAAATATTTGGCAAGTCTGACCTGATTTATCCTGTTTTTTACCAACCTCGTGCTCGTTTCTAGAATAATCAATTTTGAGCGTTTGTCACCTAGAAGAGATTTTAATTTTAATCCTTTTGGGACGATGTTATTATCCCTACATTTCATTAAAAAGGTGAGGTGGCAGGTATTTAGGGCAAGCTTCACTAGGGATTTTTCAAGTTGTTTTATAATGTCAAGAACTCCGGGCCCATACCGGGTGTTTATTCTAATTTTAAATGACATTATTTTTGTAGGTGAGGTAGAATTGTCAAACCTATTCTATTTTGGGCTTCTCTCACCTTGGTATTTGCTGCAGAGCTGTTTGTTCAATATTCTGTTGAAACGGTGATATTTCAACGCCGTCAATAATTGTTCTTAACACTTATCACATAAAACACACATATTTACACACATATCAGTCTCTTACTACCCGATATTTCGCGGATCCAAAACAAACGTTCCGCGTCTTCAGGGGGGGTTTTCCCTAATTTTTGAAGTTGCCCGCACTTCCCGGTCACGCACACGCTGCGAGCGCCTAACGACAACTGACCTTGACTCCTGCTGTGGTGGGGGAGGGGTGTGTTTACTTTAGATAAGACGGGACCTACGCTGGTCGCTCTCGTCGCTAATTCTTTTATTTCCTTATCAACCACCTCCAAATAAATCGAGCTGACTTCAACAGACGGCTGCGAAATGGGATTGGTCTCCGTGCTCATAAACAGTGACTCTGCTATGTTTCTTTTTCTCCAGTCTGGTTCTTTTAATAAAATAAGACTGTCCTCCCATAGAACCTCGTGACCCGTTTCAAGAACATGCTCACTCAACTTAGACCCATAAGACTCTTTTTTTTTATTAAAAGTTAATAAAAAAAGTTATTATTATTAAAAGTTAATAAAAAAGTAATTAAAAGTTATTAAAAAAGAGTCTTATGGGTCTAAGTTGAGTGAGCATGTTCTTGAAACGGGTCACGAGGTTCTATGGGAGGACAGTCTTATTTTATTAAAAGAACCAGACTGGAGAAAAAGAAACATAGCAGAGTCACTGTTTCCTCTCCTGTTTGCACGGAGACCAATCCCATTTCGCGGCCGTCTGTTGAAGTCAGCTCGATTTATTTGGAGGTGGTTAATAAGGAAATAAAAGAATTAGCGACGAGAGCGACCAGCGTAGGTCCCGTCTTATCTAAAGTAAACACACCCCTCCCCCCACCACAGCAGGAGTCAAGGTCAGTTGTCGTCAGGCGCTCGCAGCGTGTGCGTGACCGGGAAGTGCGGGCAACTTCAAAAATTAGGGAAAACCCCCCCCCTGAAGACGCGGAACGTTTGTTTTGGTTCCACGAAATATCGGGTAGTAAGAGACTGTTATGTGTGTAAATATGTGTGTTTTATGTGATAAGTGTTAAGAACAATTATTGACGGCGTTGAAATATCACCGTTTCAACAGAATATTGAACAAACAGCTCTGCAGCAAATACCAAGGTGAGAGAAGCCCAAAATAGAATAGGTTTGAAATCCTTTGTAGTTTCCAGTACAATTATCGCTGTGGTAAAGGCTAATATCATAAATGCATGGAATTCAAACTCTTTTCCCTTAAAAACACCCTGCGCTTCACATAATGTGACGTCCCATGACGCATTTCACACGACGCATGTCATACGTCGTGACGTCACGCATCATGCGTCACAAAATTACACGTTAATGACAATTTGCACCTTGCCAATCACACCAAGCACCCGCTATTTTCCCTATTATTTGGGTGATTTTAACTGCCACAAAATGTCACGCTATATGGACTTAAAGTATCTATTATCTAACAGTAACTAATTTTGGATTCAAATGATACAACTGCAGTATTGATTGTAAAACTATTAAATGGAGATAGTTGGAATAGAATAGGGCGAATGACGCAGTCAATTTTTTCATCCTTCATTTAGGGTCCTGCGCAATATTGTATATGTAAAGTAAATGAAACATGACAGATAAAGATAAATAATCTCGTGCTATATCACCTTGTCGCGTCAGCAACAGGGTAATATGTTCAAAGGTCTCGTGGAAACAAGGAAATAATAACGTCTTGTTAAATGTGAAAGGTGTCTTTTGAACGGGCGATTCGTCTCCAGAATAAATGGCATAACAAATCATATGTCAAATACAATATATACCTGCAATGTGAGCCAAAAAAACATGACGATTTTTAAAATGAAGTTGCCGGAGAACCAAGCATAGTTTAATATTGCAAATTACACTAAAATATTTACATTATTTTGCCATTTTATTTTTAGTACAGTGCAATTAGCTCAAAAACAGGCCTTAGGTCAACATTCACAAACACAGAATAAATTTGCCTGGAATATGTGCAGGACACCTCCCTGCTTTGGAAACAAAAGTCCCAAGAAATCCCGTGACGGGTTTTCCGCCATCTTGAAAAAAACCACCGCCATATTGGATTTTTGTAAGCTTCTAGTAAAACTACAACAACGACAAAACAAAATGACCCAGAGTATTGAATTTGATTTCATTTGGTTCAAAAATAAATTTTCTACAAGAATAGTATAGTTTTTAAGGTAATTTATTATTATAAAGCATAGTTTAGACGCGACAAAGTGAAAAAGTTATATTTTTTCCCGAAAAATCAAGTTCTTATAAAATTGCTCCAATTTCAAATGTATAACACTTATAAATACTCAACTTTAACCGATTAAAAATATCGCAATAAAATTCTTAACAAAATGTATTACTGTTCAGTATTAAATTGGTTCTCTAAAGCTACCCCGTGGACAAAATAAAAATGAAGTTTAAACGCAAGTGGCCGGTGTTGCGTCGGTTATTGGATTTGTGTAAGCTTCTAGTAAAACTACAATAAAGTCAAAACTAAATGACCCGGAGTATTGAATTTTATTTCATTTTGTTAGAAAATAAATTTTCCACAAGAAAAGTATAATTTTGTGGTAATTTAATGGTATAAAGCATAGTTTAGACGCGATAAAGTAAAAAGAGTTATAATTTTTCCGAAAAATCAAGTACACTCTTATGAACTTGCTCCACTTTCAAATGTATAACACTTATAAATACTCAACTTTCACCAATGAAAAATATCGCAATAAAATTCCGAACAAAATTTCCTACTGTTCAGTATTAAATTGGTTCTCTAAAGCTACTCCGGGGACAAAATAAAAATGAAGTTTAAGCGCGAGCGGCCGATGTTGTGTCGGTTATTGGATTTGTGTAAGCTTCTGGTAAAACTACAATAAAGTCAAAACTAAAAGACCCAGAGTATTGAATTTGATTTCATCTTGTAAGAAAATAAATTTTCTACAAGAAAAATATAGGTTTTTGGTAATTTAATGGTATAAAGCATAGTTTAGACCCGATAAAGTGGCAAAAGTTATAATTTTTTCCGAAAAATCAAGTACACTCTTATAAACTTGCCCGATTTTTAAATGAATAACATTTATTATTACTTAACTTTCAACGATTAAAAATAAGGCAATAAAATTTTCAACAAAATTTACTGGTGTTCAGTATTAAATTGGTTCTCTAAAGAGTCTAAAGCTACTCCGGGGACAAAAGAAAAATGAAGTTTAAATGCGAGCGGCCGGAGTTGCGTCGGTTTCTGGATTTGTGTAAGCCTATAGTAAAACTAAAATTAGGTCAAAACCAAATGACCCAGAGTATTGAATTTGGTTTCATCTTTTTCAAAAATAAATTTTCTACAAGAAAAGTACAGTTTTTATGGTAATTTAATGGTATAAAGCAACTCTGGGGACAAAAGACGCGATAAAGTGATAAAAGTTATAGTTTTTTTTTCGAAAAATCAAGTACACTCTTATGAATTTTGCTTTTTTTTGTTAGTATATAACATTTATTAGTACACTTGAATTTCACCGATTTTGTTTCGGAACACAATTTTTTACTTTTTGCAGCTTTGTTTGGACTAGTTAGGAAGTGAACATATCAAAAGTCGCCGTCCGTAGCCCTTGAGCGGGGGAGGGAGGGGGGTCTGAAGTTACCATTTTTTTGTTTTTGCTAAATATTTGAAAACCATCAACTTTTAGTACTCACTAAAATGGAAAAATTAAAGAATATTAAATTTTCTGAATGAAAAATATATGTCTATTTTGGTCCAACCATTTACAAGGTAAGTACTAATTTTATTAATATTTATACGAATATCCCTTCCATAAAAAATACATTTAAATTTGTGTGTAGCATACATGTCTAATGGGGCAACGCTTTTTCACCTAAAGGAAAATAAATAACACTCAGGGAATATTGACAACATTTCCAGTAATTTAACACCACAGTCATAAAAATTGGTCTAAAATAAAGGTGTAGGCGAACTCACAAATAAAGTTGTAATAATTCCTTGAAAAATAACTTTTTTATGAGCTTACCCTTAAAGTTATAAAGTTGTAAAGTTATAAAGTTGTAATAATTCCTTGAAAAATAACTTTTTTATGAGCTTACCGAGACCTATCATACTTACATTTTTTATACAATTAAAGTATAGAAAGATGTGTTCTTTCCAAAACTGAAATTTTTGATCAAGTTTATTAAATAGTTTTTACCTAAAACATCCAGTCAGTTTTTAATATGCTTTCCGAGAAGATTTAAATACGGAGGCTTAATGACAGGGAAAAAATTGGTAATTTTAAAGAAAATATAAGCCAAGTACGAAATTAAATTATAAAATTTTAAGATATAAGCTGGACTCATTTTTATTGCCTATTGCACATCAAGCTTATACTGGACAACGTACTGTTTTCCACTTGTAATTTCCCGATATTTAATGGTCATGGAAAAAATATAAAAAATAATTAGCAAATATCTGTAACTTAACTAATGAAAGGGTATCACCAACCATAACAACCTGTAAATTAATTTTGGATTCCAAATATTAAATAAAAGGAAAAATTAAAGTAATATTTCAAATCATTGTTCTACTAATTTGTAAATACACATTACCAATTACTTATGATTTTGGAGATAAAATAAAAAAGAAGTCCTAAGTCGATCCTGCTTACAGCTAACTAATGTTAACACCTTTAATACCTCATAGGACCGGGACGCGTATTTTAACCGGAATATGAGTGAAGGAAGAGTGTAGCACATAAAAAACAAAACATATCAAAGTCTTTTTTGTTTTTTGTTTTTTGGATTTTATTGTTGCCGCGATCTTGTAGCCTTGTTACTGACTAAGGCCGACATGTTCCTTAGACAGGACTGTTAATTAATAGCCCCGCAGCAAATGAAAACTAAGGGACCTACATTTTAACGTGGGATCCTAACCATAATTCAATTATGTTATGTTCTCCTTATCAAATAATTTACATTAGAAAATTAATATTACATTATCAGACTAGTCCCTGAAATTTAGTAGCATACGATGAGTTCAAAATAAAATGGTTATCGAGCAGCAGTACATTTTGTTGAGAATGTAATTGCGAATTGCGATTTATAAATAGTAAAGGTTATTCAGCTTAATTGTTAGTGGTTTAAATTAGAGGAAAATGTACGACAGGGTACTTTATTTGTCCTAACAAGTAATATGTTTTTCACTAAAAAACATATAAACCAAGCCTTAAACAATTAGATGACCATAAGTAGTGTAAAAGTGGGGCTGCTGGCCCAATCAAATGTTTTGACAGCTACTTCCGGTCACGTGACCGGAAGTGACGTCATCAGCTGTGACGTGTTGGTGTTGGCATTTACAGTTTAAATGTCCGGCTGTGCTGGGCATTTAAATTTTAAATGGTCGGAAGTGGATCAAGTCGGCCGGGGATGTTTTTAAAAAAGATCTTGCATTTTCGGAAAATCCAAAAAAGCAAGATATTTTTTGTTTCTTTTTACAAACTGTTTCTTAATTGCTGTTTCGTTGATTTTCATTTCTGTTAAAATACCATGTTAAAAATGGAATTGACAAGTTAACAAGAAAATATCCTGCTAAAAAGTATCCAAATAAAGATGCAATTACATAAACATTAACTTTAAAATATAGCGAATGTTCTTCCTCTTTATCTGTTAGCATTTCCTGAACAAGGTAACCAAAGTTGTAACCACATAAAAATGAAAGTAGGCAAATAACAAATTTCGACGGGCTTACAAAAACCAAGTGTAAAGTAGTGAATTTCTTTCTTTCTCCATTGTTAAATTTTTAGTCGAAACCAATTGATGATAACATTATTGCTTGCGCATGAGAACTAACAGTTGATGAAATTTCATTTACTTGTAGACTTGTAGTAGTTTCATTTGTAGTAGGTAATTGTTCGGAAGTTTGTGTAGATGTAGAAGAAACAGTATTATCTTGAAGCTCAGAGTCCATGTGTACTCGGGTGAAGAGCTGGAGCTTTAATGGCGTGTGGTAGCCGCTGTCCTACTCCTTGTCGACAGTTGTTGGTGGTGGGGGGTCGTTAGGTTCATGCATCGAAATGTAGATGGAATCATAATTTTCTGGAGGATGTACTAAAATTTGTTGTACAGGATCTGCACCAATAGTGAAACTTTGCGATTCAATGCAAAGTCCATCTTTGATAAAAGAAACATATAAAACAGAACTCATGTTTATTTAGATGTTTATTCTGCGAGATCTACCAGCAAACTGATGTATCGGTGGCGGTGCTGTGACCTCCCTTGAAATAACATGTGTAGCACGGAACATCTGCCGCGCACCTGCCTTCCCCCACCACCATGAGAGACTCCTCGCAATATTTGGATATGTAGTGTTAGTCGTACTGTTGCTCATGTTGAGTGAACATGTCGGTATTAAACAATCGTTCTTAACTTTTGGTTTTAAAATATTTGCAATAAAATATTGTTTTTAACACTTATTTAACTTTGTACAAGTTACAATATTTTAAATATGCTACTTTATTATATCACCTTGATACTTCTAAAAATATTTAGTTGCAGAAATGCAAAATAAACTACTGTTACGATTAAATATAAACTTGGTTAAAGATATAAAATTGGTTTCTGTGTTATAACTTTTACATTGATAGTTAAATAAAAAATGTTACCGAAGTTTTTTGTTTGTCTCATTATTCTGCATTATTGAAGTACCACACGATAGGGTTTGGAAACATATAAAGTAAAATATAAGATGTATAAAAATATCGTTTTAAGTTTTTGCGTTATAACTTTTATACCGTTGGTTTTATAAAAAAATTTACTGAACCTTTTTAGTTCGTCTTTTAATTCTGCGTCTTTTGAGTACCTACATGATAGGGTTTGGAAACATATAAAATGAAATATGATGTAAAGAAAGATAATTTTTAGTTTTTTGCGTTATAACTTCTATACCGTTGGTTTAAGAAAAAAATGTTACCGGACTTTTTTGTTTGCCTTTTAATTTTACGTATTTTGAGTACCTATATGATAAGGTTTGAAAAGATATAAAGTAAAATATAATGTAAAGAAAGATAATTCTTTAGTTTTTGCGTTATAACTTCTATACCGTTGCTTTTATCAAAAAATGTTTTGAGACCTTTTTTGTTCGTCTTTTGATTCCGCGTAATTTGAGTACCAACACAATAGGGTTTTAAGCAACTTTGTAACCCCCCCCCGACCCCATCAAAACGGAGAACCCCCCCAACCCCAACCCCAACCCCAACCCCAACCCCAACCCTAACCCAAACCCCAACCTCATTCAGTCACCAAGGGCCTAATTGATAAGAAAAACCTATTGATGGATTTTCCGTATTGACTGTTCAAAATACATAATTATTTTTAGTTTCGTAACATTAATAAACTAGATTTATATTTATGATACAATGAAAATATGTATAATATTTATTTTATTATATATTACAACCGACTTAAAACATAATAGTCCTTAAGTAAAACACGGTTACTTATTAATAATATATGAATTTAGTTTCAAACTAATATTAAAATTGTTCTAAAACAAGTTTCAACCTACATTAATACAGAACAGATGTTAAGTTTACTAAGATCATTTAAATTTTAAACAACTTAAAAATGTTTTATACCGTACTGATATTGTTTTATATGGTTTTAATACCAAATTAAACTAGTTTCTAAGTAATATTAAAATTGTTTTTATCATTTTTTAGTGTCAATAGTATGACTTTAAATAATGTCTAGCAACTATGAAAATTTCAAAGTTTCGATTTCAAGTATTGTATAATGTTTATTTTATTATGTATTACAACTGACTTAAAACATAATAGTCCTTAAGTAAAACATGGTTACTCATTTTAGTGAAAAAATAAACTTACAAGAATCCGGGTGTGATGGCGGCTGTCGGTGTGCACCATGGTTTCTAGTCGACTGATAACTGGGCCCGTCCTCGATTCGGTGCGGTAGCGCAAGCTTGTGAAAGCGGCACAAGGTTGTGAAAGCGGAGGCCCTCCAGCCAAAGTAGGCCAGACGAGGTTGAGAGCCGAGGCCACAGACCTGGCCAAAGTAGGCTACCGGCCTCCGGCAGAGAGACACGTAATGACCTTGAATCTTTTGTTTTTGCGTTATAACTTCTATACCATTGGTCTTATCAAAAAATGTAACTGAACCTTTTTGTTTGTCTTTTTATTTCGCGTAATTTGAGTGCTCACATGATAGGGTTTTCAAAAGTTTTAAATGACCTTGAAACTTTAAATTCGCGTTATAAATTCTATACCGTTGGTTTTAATAAAAAAATGTTATCGGACCTTTTTGTTTGTCTTTTTATTCCGCGTAATTTGAGTACCCGCACGATAGGTTTTGTATAATTTTTAAATGACCTTGAAACTTAAGTTTTTGCGTTATGACTTCTATACTGTTGGTTTTATCGAAAAATGTTACAGAACCTTTTTGTTTGTCTTTTTATTCTGCGTAATTTGAGTGCTCACATGATAAATTTTGTAGAAGTTTTAAATGACCTTGAAACTTTAGTTTTCGCGTTATAACTTTTATACCGTTGGTTTTATCGACAAATATTACCATAACTTTTTGTTTGTCTTCTTATTCCGCGTAATTTGCATACTCACTCGATAGGTTTTGCAAAAGTTTTAAATGACCTTGAAACTTTAGTTTTCGCGTTATAACTTCTTTACCGTTGGTTTGATAAAAAATGTTACTGGACCTTTTTGTTTGTCTTTTTATTCCGCGTAATTTGCATACCCACATGATAGGTTTTGTAAAGGTTTTAAATGACCTTGAAACTTTAGTTTTTGTTCTATATGAAACTTTAGTCTTTGCGTTATAACTTTTATACCGTTGGTTTTATCGATAAATATTACCGGTCCTTTTAGTTTGTCCTTTTACTCCGCGTAATTTGAGTGCTCACATGATAGGTTTTGTAAAAGTTTTAAATTTACTTGAAACTTTAGTTTTTGTGTTATAACTTCTATACCGTTGGTTTTATTGAAAAATGTTAATGCTTTTTTGTTTGTCTTTTCATTCCGCGTAATCTGAGTACCCGCATGATATGTTTGGAGCTATTTTGTAACCCCCCTCCCCCGCCAAAAATGGGGAGCCCCCCCGGCAAAAATGGGGAGCCCCCCCGGCAAAAATGGGGAGCTCCCCACGGCTAAAATGTGGGGGGGCACCCCACTTGATCTCGTCGCCGTTCGACTTTTGAGCGGCGTCGACACACACGAAGGCTGTGGCTGTTACAAAATTGCTCCAAACCTATCATGCAGATACTCAAATTATGCGGAGTGAAAAGACGAACTAAACAGGTCCAGTAACCTTTTTTGATAAAACCAACGGTATAGAAGTTATAACGCAAAAACTAAAAAAATATATATTTTACATTTTATATTTTTCTTTATAGGTTTCCAAATCCTATTTTGTGAGTACATAAATTATACAAAATTATGAGACAAACAAAAAGCTTCGGTAACATTTGTTATTAAACCAACAATATTGTGTAAACGTTTGAAATGACCTTGAAAGTTTAGGTTTTGTGTTATAACTTCTATATCGTTGGTTTTATCGAAAAATGTTATCGGTCCTTTTTGTTTGTCTTCTTATTCCGCGTAATTTGCGTACTCACATGATAGGTTTTAAATGACCTTGAAACTTTAGTTTTTGCGTTATAACTTTTATACCGTTGGTTTTATCGAAAAATATTACCGGTCCTCTTTGTTTGCCTTTTCATTCTGCGTAATTTGAGAACCCGCATGATGAGTTTAGAGGAATTTTTGCCCCGTTATAAAAGTTATAACGAAAAAACTAAAAAGTATTTTCCAAAATTTTATATTTTACTTTATAAGTTTCCAAACCCTATTTTGTGGGTACTCAAACTATACAAAATGATGAGACAAACAAAAATCCCGCTCCAAGGTCACCGGGGTCCAAGGCAACCAGTTGGCAATACAGGTGGTCGACCTCGCGGCCACACCAGGTGGTCAGCCAGTTGCCACACCATGACCTCGAGCCGAGTTGGGGTCCGGTGTCTGCGCTTGTGTTTCGGTATCAGTTGCTCGCTAGACAGTGAGGTGGTAAGATGTTCAGAAGGCGCCCTGAACATTTTTGTCATTTTTACTGTTTAGTGAAAATATCTTGGTGTTATTTGTATAATAATATCTTGACGTAGGACTGATTAATTTTAAGGCATGGTAGTTTAAGCATGGTAGTTGTTTGTGCTTGTAGATACCCTAGGGTTTGTAGTTTGTTTTTAATTTGCTGGTTTGGTAGTTAGTAGTTAGTATTAATTTAAAATCTTTCTTTTCCTTACAGTATATTTTGCCTGGAGTGTTTAAGTTTAAAGTGATAAAATAATATTTCAAGAATGTTATATGATACGTTTTAACACCTTTCAAATCCAACTTCCTTGTTCCAACAAGCTTGTTGAGGGAATTCCCTCTCTTGTCTTGTATTCCTTTTTAATTAGGGACACCTTTCAATTCCAATTTCCTTTCCTTTTTCCTTCCTTCTTTTGGAGTATGGTAAACCAATTAATTTATGGTAAACCAACTCCCGCTTTTGTGGTGATCACGGTCATCAAACCGGGTCACTTACAACCTCTATACGTGCTGGATGGGTAGTTCGCCTACCTCCGGAGTTTCGCTAGACCTCAGTTGTACTGCGTCGCTAATGGCGAGACACTGGCTCCATTAGTGTTAGGAAATAAAAACATATTTGTATAACATTTTTCCTAAATTTAATTGAGCAACTTGGTAATTCAGAATAACATTTTTTTGTAGCTTAGCGTTGTGCGATTATGGTGAGGTGTGTGAGTTCGCTTACGTGATGATCACACCGTAATCATGATGTGCAGCGCTGGGCTGTCATTTTTTGTTTTAGCTTAGCGTTGTGCGCTTATGGTGAGGTGTGTGAGTTCGCTTACGTGATGATCACACCGTAATCATGATGTGCAGTGCTGGGCTGTCTAGCTATGTTTTTAACTTAATTTTATTTTTACTTTTTTATTTTTATTAATTTTTAAACTCTAGGCAAATTGTATTGTAAATTAACTTTTCTTCTGTTAGATTTCGGGGGGTGTACGGTTCTGTAAAACCGTACACCCCCATTTCCTTTTTGATTATTGAATGACCTTGACCTACTTATTTTCAAGGTCAACGAAAGAGTTAGCAAAAATTTCTAAGTCTCAATATTCCGCGTATTTTGAGTATTCATATAATAGGTTCGTAAAAGTTTAAATGACTTTGAAACTTTAGTTTTTGCGTTATAACTTTTAAGCCATTGGATTTATCGAAAAATGTTACAGGAACTTTTTTGTTTGTCTTTTCATTCCTCCTAATTTGAGTACCCGCACAATAGGTTTTGAGTAATTTAGCAACCCCCCCTCCGGCAAAAATGGGGTGCCCCCCCGGCAAAAATGCGGTGCCCCCCGGCAAAAATGGGGGGGCACACCACTTGATCTCGTCGCCGTTCGGCTTCTGAGCGGCGTCGACAAACACGGTGGCACTGGCTAAAAATTGCTCCAAACCGTTTTCGCGTTATAACTTCTATACCGTTAATTTTGTCGAATAATGTTACTGGACATTTTTTGTTTGTCTTTTTACTCCGCGTAATTTGAGTAATCACATGATAGGTTTTGTAAAAGTTTTAAATGACCTTGAAACTTTAGTTGTTCAAAAATAGTTTCAAACCTATCATGTGGGTATTCAAATTATGCGGAATGAAAAGACAAACAAAAATGTCCAGTAACATCTTTGATAAAACCAACGTTATAAAAGTTATAACGCAAAAACGCAAAAAAATTTCTACATTTTATATTTTACTCTATACGTTTTCAAACCTTATCTTGTGGGTACTTAAATTATACAGAATGATGAGTCAAACGAAGGTTTCGGTAGGATTTGTTATTTAACCAACAGTGTAAGAGTTATAACACAAAACCTGATTTACATATTTTAAATTTTCAACCAAGTTTATATTTAATTGCAAGTGTAGTTTATTTTGCATTTTCTTCAACTAGATATTTTTAAAATAATTTGAGTACCCACATGATAGGGTTCAGAACAATTTACATACAAATAACCTTGGGACTTAGAAATTTTCGCTAACCCTTTTGGTTGACCTTGAAAATAAGTAGGTCAAGGTCATTCAATAATTAAAAAGAAAATGGGGTTGTACGGTTTTACAGAACCGTACACCCCCGGAAACCTAAAAGAAGAAAAGCTAATTTACAATACAACCTGCCTAGAGTTTAACAATTAATAAAATACCCCCGTCGCAGCAAACCTGCGTACTCAGCGAATTTCCAATTACAAAATATCCAGTAATTAATCCATTATTACGAAAAGAAGAATAATAAACAAATGATATACTTATATATTATAGCTTAGAGAGTAAATAGGAAATTGGGTAAGCCAACATTCTGCTGCCCTGATACTAAAAACGCAGGGGAAAAAATGCGAAATAGCTATATCTCGGAGACCAATGGACTTAGAGAAATGATTTAAGATACCAATTTGTTTGTTTTTTCGAGCTAAATCCAATGGTGCAAACAATAATTGGATAAATATAATTTTTAAATTTGAAAAACTCAAAAAACCCATTTTTGGGGGGTAAAATGGGGCCTTTACCCCACTTTGGGTATGTCGATCTGGCTGGTTTACGAACTTGTCCAAGAGAATCTAGTTTTACATGTCTGTACCAAACTTTATTACGATAGGAGGATATTTACGAGAGTTATCGTGCTAACAAAACTCAAAAAATGAAAATTCTATTTCCCATATAAGCCCATGTTAAATTTTGAAACAAATCGTGATTTTTGCAGGTAAAAATGCGTTTTCACAATAAACTCACTTCATATCCAGAAAGTACACATAAAAAGCTGTCAATTAATATAAATATTCATATGATTGCTGAGGTTACCCTGAACGCATATTTTTTGTCCATTCTGTTCTGTTAAAACGACGGTAATAGCTTTATTTCTAATGAAATTCGCTAAAAAGTAAAAAAATTAAGTTAAAAAGAAATAATAAATTAAAAGTAAAAGATAAGTAAAAAAATAGCTAAACAGCCCAGCGCTGCACATCATGATTACGGTGTGATCATCACGTAAGCGAACTCACACACCTCACCATAAGCGCACAACGCTAAGCTAAAACAAAAAATGTTATTCTGAAATAGCAAGTTGCTCAATTAAATTAAAGAAAAATGTAATACAAATATTTTTTTATTTCCTAACACTAAAGGAGCCAGTGTCTCGCCATTAGCGACGCAGTACAACTGAGGTCTAGCGAAACTCCGGAGGTTGGCAAACTACCCATCCAGCACGTATAGAGGTTGTAAGTGACCCGGTTTGATGACCGTGATCACCACAAAAGCGGGAGTTGGTTTACCATAAATTAATTGGTTTACCATACTCCAAAAGAAGGAAGGAAAAAGGAAAAGAAATTGGAATTGAAAGGTGTCCCTAACTAAAAAGAAGTACAAGACAAGAGAGGGAATGCCCTCAACAAGCTTGTTGGAAAAAGGAAGTTGGAATGGAAAGGTATTAAAAACATATCATATAACATTCTTTAAAAAAAATTACTTTAAACTTAAACACTCCACTACTTTAAACTTACACACTCCAGGCAAAAATATATTGTAAGTAAAAGAAAGATTTTAAATTAATACTAACTACCAAACCAGCAAACTAAAAACAAACTACAAACCCTAGGGTATCTACAAGCACAAACAACTACCATGCTTAAACTACCATGCCTTAATATTAATCAGTCCTACGTCAAGATGTTATTATACAAATAACACCAAGATATTTTCACTAAACAGTAAAAATGATAAAATGTTCAGGGCGCCTTCGGAACATGTTACCACCTCACTGTCTAGCGAGCAACTGATGCCGAAGCACAAGCGCAGACCCCGGAACCCAACTCGGCTCGAGGTCATCCCCCCTCCTCGCTTACCCCCTCCCAAACCACAGGAGCCTTGCTGCGGTTTTGGTTTCAATCATTCTTTCGCCACTGTTCCAACAAGCAACAACATTTCTTTCTTTATTTTACTTTACCTTGGACTTGTAAAACTTTTAAGTGTTAAAACTTCCCAATAATTAATACTTTAGGACTTCGAAAATTTTTCAAACATTTGCTTCAACATTTATTTTACAATATCAAGTTTTGTACCTTTAAAAATTTTAAGTGTTAAAACTTCCCAATAATTAATATTTTAGGACTTGGAAAAGTTTTCTAACATTTATTTTACAATATCAGGTTACTTTTAAAATGCCTCCAACCATCAGACACGGAGGAAGATGAAAGCGATTTGGAAATAGAATATTTGGACAACACAGATGATGATTATAGTTACAACGAATAATATGTATTTTTAAAACTTACATTATTTAACCATGGCACTTAGATTTTTTTAAAACTTACATTATTTGACCTTGACACTTAGATCTTTTTTAAACTTGCATTATTTGACCTTGACACTTAGATTTTGTTTACTTACATTGGATGATCTTAATACTTAAGGATTTTGAATTATAAGAAATTTAATTGTTATTTACACTTTTTGTGTTTAATACAGAAAAAGGTGGTGGGGTTGATGATATAAATAGGGGTAGTTTAAGAGTGGTTTTCATTATTATGGCATAATTTGTGGAGAGCACACCTACATCATGTATTACTGCATCAGTTGCGAAGAATCTTTTGAAGATGAAAACTTACTACAATTACACAAAGAACTTTACCATAACAACGAAACAAACCAAGAAACAAATAACAATGCAGAAGAAGAAGAAGATTTGGAATATTTATAACAAATGCTGGCTACCCATCAACAACAACTAAATTCAAGAGCAAGTGTTATTCAATACGCACCCGGACCATCTTTGGATGTGGAATTATACGCCCGAGCTTTGCCAGGTAGTGTAGTAACTCATTTTAAGATTGACAATGCTCAATTGCAACTAGCACAATTTATATCGAAAGCAAAAACATTAATAACAGAAACATTGAACAATGAACTAAGAAGATTAAATTTTATAAAGTTTGGAATATTATTAGATACTGTATTTACAGATGTTCAGAATGAAACATCACCAAGAGGATTTTTAACTAAAAACAAAACCATCATGTTTACATCGGATATAAGCTTAATCGTGGATGAATGTTTTGAAGAACTCTTAACAAAATTGCAAGAACACGAATGAAGAGGTTCAGGATGGAGTTTGTTAAGTATAACAGGGCTAGATATTAGAGTTCATAAACATGGATATGGAGTGAGAAGTAGTAGTTATATTGCTTTGCCAAAGAAGATTCGAGTAACCAAATCTTGTGTTAACGTACAAAATGAAGATGCTGAATGTTTCAATTATGCAATGCTTGCAAAATATGTAAAAGATCATGTGGAACGACCAAGTAGAGCATACGATGAGGTTTGCTATGAGTATAACTTTCAAGGCATGACTTAACCTGTTGCAAGTCAAGACATATCAAAATTTGAAAAAAAATCCTTTTGCACCTGTAAACATATTTGGTTTAGATTCATCCAAAAATGTCTACCCCTTACGTATAACACCCACCGAACGTAGAGATCATACTGATTATACTGATTTATTATTAATAACCAAAGGTGATATTTCACATTATGTATATATTAAAGATTTTGAAACTCTAGTTTGCAAACAGTTATCAAAACGTAAAGAAAGAAAAACCACTTGTAAAAGATGTTTCTGTTTTGTAAACAAACCTTTAAGAAGAGGAGGTTCTGAATGGTTGACGGAACACCAAAGATTATGCAGTGGGAACTATGAAGTAAGAATTAAATTACCACACCCTAGCAGATCACAAGTAAAATTTGACAAAGTTATCCAACAATACAGAATTCCCATTCTGGTGTATGCAGATTTTGAATCTTCATTGCTTCCACTTGAACAAGAAGATGGAGAGGAAATTACAAGCAGAACAAAGTATCAACTTCACAAACCAAACAGCTACTGTTTAATAGTAAAATCTACACTGCCTGAAGAACATCTTGAAGAATATGGTTTGTCATCTACACCAAAGATTTATCGTGGTGAAGAAGCAGCTCGATACTTTGTTGATGATTTATACGACATCGCTGGAAAAGTGGAAGCAGTGTATAACAATGTAGTTCCTATGTTACCTATGACACCGGAAGAACTTTATCTTTATGATTCGGCAACAACATGCTATTTGTGTAACAATCAATTTACAGAAACTAAAGTTAAAGTTCGCGACCATGACCATCTGACAGGAGCCTACAGAGGTGCAGCTTGCAACGGATATAACATCAACTTCAAACTACCATCTTTTATTCCTGTGGTTTTTCACAATCTTGGTGGATACGATGGACATTTTATCATTCCCGAATTAGCAAGAGACAACGGTGAAATAGATGTTTTGGCACAAACTATGGAAAAATTTACAAGCTTTTCAAAAAAGGTGGGCAAAATTAAACTTAGATTTGTTGATTCTTTTAGATTTATGCCTTCTAGTCTAATGAAACTTTCTGATAATTTAAGAAGACAAAATTTAATAGAAACAAGCAAAACTGTACCTGCAGAAAAAATGGATTTGGTTCTTCGGAAAGGAGTTTTCCCGTATGATTACATCGATGGACTACATAAATTTCAAGAAATATCACTTCCTCCACCAGAAGCATTCAAAAGTAAACTTACCGATTCGGACATTTCACCTGAAGACTATCAACACAAATGCAAAGTTTAGGACGAATTGGAAATGAACACTCAGGGAGATTATTCTGACTTTTATGTAAAACTTGATGTGACCCTTCTCTGCGATGTGATGGAAGAATTTAGAAACACTTGTTTTGAAGCCTACGGATTGGACCATCTTCATTCTTATACTTCTCCAGGACTAGCTTGGCAAGCTATGCTAAAAGAAACAAAGTGCAACCTTCAATTATTAACAGATATTGAAATGGTGTTGATGATCGAATCGGGCGTTAGAGGTGGATTAACCCAAAGTTTTACTAGACATGTTAAAGGTAACAACAAATATCTTCCAGACTACGATGAAGAAAAACCATTAGTGTTCTTGAGATATTTCGATGCCAACAATTTATACGGATGGGCCATGTCTAATCCACTTCCTTTTGGTAACTTTGAATGGGTTAATCCAGACTCTATTGGTGATATTTCACAAATTTCAAAAGACGGAGACACCGGATACATATTGGACTGTGACTTTAAATATCCAGAACACTTGCATGATCTACATTACGATCTTCCGCTCCTTGCAAAAACAGAAGTTTCACCAATTGGCAAACATCCAAAATTAATGATGACTCTTGAAAATAAACAAAGATACGAAGCTCACTTTTGGATTGTTCAACAAGCACTCCAATTGGGTTTACGTATAACCAAAATTCATAGAGTTTTAAAATTTTCCCAATCGTGCTGGTTAAAACCGTACATTGATTCAAACACCAGAAGAAGAGCAGCTGAAACATCAACATTTCAAAAGGACTTTTTTAAATTAATGAATAATGCGATATTTGGAAAAAAACATTGGAAAACAAAAGAAAACACAAAAATGTTAAATTAGTTACAGATTAGTTAAAACTAGAAAAACCTGTACAAAAACCAAACTTTGGAACATCCGTTATCATTAATGAAAACCTTGTGGCAGTATCTATGAAGAAGACAAGCGTGAAAATGGATCGTCCGTTGTACGTTGGAATGTTTCCAATCTTGGATATTTCCAAAACTCACATGTATGATTTCCACTACAACAAAATAAGCGCCTTCTACGGTAGGGATAACATCGGAATCGCCTACATGGACACGTACACTTTCATCTACTGGATTCATCTTGAATTCATCTGAAGATATGCATTTGGATCTTCGAACATTTGTTCACAAAGATGAATTTGATTTTAGTGACTATCCAAAAGATCATTTAAATTATGACAATGATCGGAATAAAAAGAAACCTGGAAAATTTAAAGTCGAAGCAAATGGAATTTTATTGGAAGAACTTATTGCACTAATGTCAAAATTGTATTCAATACAATTGCATAAAGAAGAAAACAATGTTATTAAAAAAGCCAAGGGTGTAAAAAGTTGTATCTTAAACTAATTTTCCATGTAGTTTGTAAATTTTCAAGACTACAAGCAATGCTTATTTGAATAAACGACTATAACTGAAAAATTCAACACCATCGGAAGTTTCAACCATCAACTGTACAGCGTAACAGAAGTGATAAAAGCACTCTGCTCCAATGATGACAAACGACACATTCTTCCAGACAAAATTCACACTCTACCATTCGGCCACTATTCTCTCAATCCTATCGATGAGTAAAAAAAAGAAAGAAAAAGAAAAAGAAAAAAAGAAAAAAGGGGAAATCACAGCATGCTCGCTGTGATTTCCCCTTTTTTTAAACATGTTGAAATGACCTTGAACTATAAAAGCGGATGCAGAAAAAAGAAAGATTCAATACTAACTTGACTGTGTTAGTAAAACATCATGACAGAGTTAAAGGAGAAAGTTGTTAATGAACTTCATAAACCTGCAAGAATAAAGTTTCCACGAAGAAACACTGTTGTAAAAGGAATAAATGATTTGTATCAAGCAGATTTAATTGAAATGCAACCACATAGTAGAATTAATAAAGGGTTTAAATACATACTTACCATTATTAATTGTTTTACTAAAGTTGCAGATGCTTTGCCATTAAAAGACAAAACCGGTAACAGCATAACAAAAGCTATGGAAGTAGCTATAAAAAGAGATAAAAATAAAACTAAACATTTACAAACTGAATATGGGAAATATTTTTTTAATAAACCTTTTGCCTTGTTAATGAAAAAATATAAAATAAATCATTATTCTACGAATTCTGAGAAAAAGGCAGCTATAATTGAAAGATTTAATAGAACCTTAAAAGGTGCAATGTATAAAATGTTTTCAAAAAGAGGTTCTTACGTATGGGTTGATATTTTACCAAAATTAATAGGCGAGTACAACAACAAGTTCCATAGAACTATTGGAATTGCACCTAAAAAAGTGAATAAGAAAAACGCTAAACTAGTTTTACAACGAATTAAAAAGAATACACAGCCAAAAGCGGAACAAAGAAAACCAAGAAAATTTAATGTAAATGATAAAGTTCGAATTAGTAAATACAAAGGAGTGTTTACTAAAAGATACCTGCCCAATTGGACAAACGAAGTTTTTACAGTGTATAAAGTACAACCTACTGTACCGGAAACTTATATTTTTAAGGATAAAAAAGGAAATTTGTTACAAGGCGGTTTTTACGGACATGAATTGTTAAAGTCAACAGTAGGCGATGTTTATCTTGTTGAAAAGGTGTTGCAAAGGAAAAAAGACCAAGTTAAAGTACGTTGGTTGGGGTTTGACAAAACTGAAGATTCGTGGATACCTATAAAAGATTTGATTTAGTTTTAAATCAATTTATTTACTCTTCTGCATTTGAATAAGATGGAGATTGTTCACCATAAAAATAAATTTAATATTAATAACATTGATGATTTAACTTTAGATAACGTTAAAATCAACAATGGTAAACACGGCAGTTTATTTCCAAACATTGTACGATGTATAGAAAGCAGTCCTTCAAACTGTGGCAAAACTAACGTTGTGTTTAACTTATTTACAAATACAAAAGGATTACGATATAATAACCTATATATTTTTTCAAATTCCTTACATCAACCAAAGTACAATTGTTGGAAAAGATCCTGACTGATGTGCCTGATGTTAGTTATTACAAATTTAACGCTAGTGACAGTGTTATGCAACCAGACCAGGCTAAGCCGTATTCTTTATTTGTATTTGATGATGTTTCTATTGAAAATCATGATACTATTAGAAACTATTTTGCCATGGGAAGACATAATAATATTGATAGCATATATATCGGACAAACATATAGCAAAATTCCAAAACAACTAATTTGAGACAATGCAAATATTTAAGTTTTATTCAAACAAGACGATACAAACCTAAAACATTTATACAACGCACATGTAAATGCTGATATGACTTTTGAAAAATTCAAAGAGCTTTGTGGAAAAGCTTGGGCGGAAAAATACGGGTTTTTGGTAATTATGAAAGATAGCTATAAAAAAGAGCTATAACAGATGGTCGTTACCGCATAGGTTTTGATAAATTTGTTTTAATACGTTAATTAACAACATTATCGTACAAGTCTCCATGGTGTAAACATGGTTAATCAGGAAAAACTATTAAAAGGAATAAAATCACTTAATGATTATATTAGACATAAAAACAGAGCGTTAAGATTAGGAATAGGTGAAAGAGAGAAATTTCTAGATTCAACATTTAAACCAATTACTGAGCCATTAAAAAAATTGGGGCAAAATGTTAAAACTTCAACATTTAATTTTTCCGGAGATGCTATTTTACCCATTTCAAAATTTTAACAAAAAGAAGAATATGAAGATGATACAAGTTTTACGCAACAAGGAGAAACAACTGAAGAAGAAAGCGAACAAGGTGAAGAAACGGATGTTTTAACAGAAAAAGAAGGTCTTTCTACAAGCGAACAAAAAAAGAAGAAGAAGAGTAACAATAACAATCCATAAATAACAATCCGTCCAACCTGAGCAAATTGGGCTCGGATATTGCGTATAAAGGGCCGCTTGCAAGACAATTTGTATTGAAAATGTTACATTCTGCACAACCAACTCGAAAGTATCATACTTTTGGTGCTAGAATAGAAGAAAATGGCCTAATGATTGGAGATAGCAAGCTTGATGTAGACGAACATGAAAATATTATTATAAATAATAAACAATACAAGGGTACAAAAGGATTGTTTGAACTTATTTTTAAACCGAAACCTAATAAATATACTAAAAAGGATTTAAACATGTTTAAACAAATATTGGAAAATACAAATGCGCATAAGAAAAATTATTCTAAACATTTCAATGTTCATAGAAATACATCAGAAAAATATGAAACTATTATTGCTAAACTTTTCCCAGCAAAAAGAAGGGAATCCATTAAAAAAATCATTATCTTCTGCTGAAATAAATATTTTACATAAAAGGAGAAAAACAAATCAATCAAGTTTATCAGGAAAAGGATTATTGTATGATACTAATATAATATACTACAACGATATAAACAAATTGGTTGATAGAATGAAGTTGATATATGAAGCTAAACAAGCCGGACATAGCGGTTTAGAAAACGAATGTGTAGCTTTGGTCGGCGAACTGCGAAATCGAGGATTAATTGCATAAAAATATGAGTATATAGAATACAAGTATAACCGATTAAACATTCAGTATACCCATGAGTGTGGATAAGTTTGGATGGTATTCCGAAACTGGCACCAAGTCAGGATCTTATGGAAAAAGAGGTGGTTTACCACTAACATCCGATGTAGTTTATGATATAAGTAACAAACGTTTAAAGTTTGTAAATGATCCAAAAGATGATAATGATGCAGTAAATTTCAAAACTTTAAAAAGTGAAACATTACCTAGCTTAAAACTTCAAAATAAAGTGTATAACGCTAATGTTTATAGAATTGTAAATCTTCCAAAACCAATAGATAAAAATGATTCGGTAAATAAAGAATATTTAATGTGGTACATAAACCAAACTTTAAGATATGATCCTAGGAGTAATAATAAAGTATATGATGCAAAAGATCTTAGAATAGCAAATATAGCAGATCCTGTTAATGATCAAGATTCAGTTTCAAAAAAGTATTTACATTCAGTCATCTCTGAAAAAACAGATAAATTTTCCTCTTACAACTTTGTAATACATGATATTGGTGACCCTAAAGATATGAAAGATGCTGTAAACCTTCAATATATTACAGATGATTGTATTACACATGATATTAATACAATTGATTGCAAAAATAAAGTGTTAACTAACGTTAAGGAAGGAACTGCAAAATCAGATGCAGCTACAATAAGTCAAATAATGAAATTAAACAATAAAAAATGGGATGCAGATGCAAAAATAATTACTTATATTAAAAAAGGGTCGGATGAAATTGATGTTGCAACAATTGGATAAGTTCCTGTATTACAAGAAGGCGGTCGACAAGCCTTTGATTGCAAAGGGAGACCACTGACCAATGTGGGAACAGGAATAGCAGACAGTGATGCAGTTACAGTAGAAGAATGGCGTAAGAGAAGCCTAAGAAAAGATAGGCATAAGGAGTATTTTAATTGTGAATACTTGCGATTGGTCGCCTTAGATGACCCTCACAGCTCTAATGATGCTGTTAATGTAAATTACATTGTAAGACTCTTAAGTGTAGTGTTATATGATGTTTATAACACAATAAACCCCATAAAATCTGATCAAAAACTACATTGGGTTAAAAAAAAGGTATGGAAAAATATTTTTTAAATAAGGAAACTTTAGAAATAAGATCTTCTAAAGATGATAATGAAGAAGATACAATCCTACCGCAAAACTGGAGAAGACTTTATTACCCATAAACAAAAATACTTATACATGTTTATTATAAATAAACAATGTCAAAGGATAAGTGCATCATTCATTATAAAGCATTTATAAAATAAACAAGTATTGACATTTCTTTTCACTATAGAAGACCATGTTGAAAGTTCAACGCATCAGTCATAATCGACACGTTATAAAGAGAGGAAGAGGAATAGCATCAACAGCGCTTTCTCTTATTACTAAGCCGGTTGGAGCTATAGTTAATAAAGCTATCGATCTATTACCTGTAGAACTACATTTACCCGGAGGTTATCAATATTGTGGTCCTGGAACAAAATTGAAAAAAAGACTTGCTAGAGGAGATCTTGGAATAAACTAACTTGATCAAGCCTGCAAACAACACGATATAGCATATTCAAAGTCTGCAGATACTAAAAATAGATCAATAGCGGATAGAGCACTTGCTGAAAAAGCTTGACAAAGCTTGACAAAGAGTAACATCCAGTGACGCTAGTATCGGTGAAAAAGCAGCAGCTTTAGCGGTATCAGCAGCAATGAAGGGTAAAACGATGTTTGGAGGTGGAAAGAAGAAAGGAGGTGGAAAAGGAGGAGAAAACCTGCAAAGAAACGTGGAGGAAGTATAAAAAGAAAACGACGATCCACCGCAGGTAAAAATAAAAAGAAACAAACAATATGGTCAATGATGAAAAAAATGAAGAGGATTATACCTAAAACCGTATCGTGTGTATTAAACAGAAAAAACAATTACTGATTCCAAATAAAGAATTAACAGATAAAGAATTAATTACTTATGTTTCTTGTTTAAAAATTCCATTTTTTAGAGGAGTGTTTATGAAAGATGCATTACCTGCTAAGATTTGGAAAAATGAAACCGGAATAGTAAATTTGGATAATAGTAAAGGATCAGGCACTCATTGGGTATGTTATAAGAAACTAGGATCAACTATTTACTACTTTGATAGTTTTGGTAATCTTCCATCACCAAAAGAACTACAATATTACTTTAAAACAGCTAAAAATGTACTATACAATTATAAAAGAGAGCAACCTGATGATACGGTAATCTGTGGACATTTATGTTTAGATTTTTAACAAAATGCATTAGTCAACTTTAAGATGTCTTCCTTTACAGTATCATTAACTGGAACTTCATCTACTTTGCGAAGTGTTCTTTTTCCTGCGTTGCGTTTGGAAAAAGACAAATTACGGGAAGCCGCATTATTAGACAACTTATAATTCTATTCCCAACGTTACTGAAAATGCTAATGACAAAATACATTATTACAAAACAAAAGATAAAGATACAAACAAATACTCAGATATACAAGTATTTAGTTTACCCACTGGAGCATATGAAATTGATGATATAAATGAAGCGATACAAAATCATATGGGAAAAGATAATATAAATAAAAGGAAATAACAATACTATGAAAGCTGAAATTAAATCTAAATTTTATATAGATTTTAGCAAAGAACATTCGATTGGTAGTTTATTAGGGTTTCCTAAAACAACAAAAATTTTAAAACCTAATATTAACCATTCAGGTGCTAAAACTGTGACAATAATGAAAGTTAATAGTATAGATGTTACATGTAATATTATACATGGTTCTTATAGAGATGGTGAAAATACTCATATATTGCACACATTCTATCCAACGGTCGCTCCGGGTTTAAAAATTGCGGAAAAGCCATAAAACTTAGTGTACCTACCGTTAAACACCAGTTTTGTTTCAGACATTGTGGTGAACATACTAGATCAAGACGGAAATCATATTGATTTTAGAGACGAACCTATAACTATACGAATACATTTAAAATCAACCGTATAACAATGGGGTTATCATTTAAAAAGAAAGAGCTCACTGGTAAACAAGTCAGTAGCACTTCAGCTATAGAAGAATTAACAAGTGATAACATTCGTTGTCTAGAAGAAATTGGATTAAAACTTATTAATAATGGAAATATTGGATATAGCGCAGGGTCCGACATTCGACGAAACCTTATGGGAAAAGAAATATCATACGCACAACTCTTACGCTTCATCAAAGTTAAATAATAATGATGAAATTAGAATTCCCATACAACAACAAGATATTTATACACTTCCATGTGAAATTTATTTGTATATCGAAGGAAGAGTAACAAAAAAGGATGGAACTACTGCAAGTACTGTTCCGTTCATAAATAACCCCATGGCATATTTGTTTGATTAAATAAGATATGAAATTTCTGGAGTTACAGTAGATTCAACAAAAAAGGTGGGAATTACAAGTACATTCAAAGGATTAGCATTTTTAACGCCGAGTGAAAAAATATGCTGGCCGCCGCAGGATGGGTAGCACCCGATTCCAGTACAATCACTCCAAACAATTCAGGCAATTTTGACTTTTACATTCCATTAAGATTACTTTTAGGCTTTTCCGAAGATTACCGAAAAATAATAATAAATGTAAAACAAGAATTAGTTTTGTTAAGATCATCAAACGACAAAGATATTATTATGGTGCCTGATGGAACAACGGAAGCTAATTTAGAATGGAAAATGCAATTAGACAAGATTGTTTGGAGAGTACCGCATGTACGGTTAAACGATCAGAATAGAATTTCATTATTGAGAACTTTAAAATCAGATCGTGATATCGTAATACCATTTAGAAGTTGGGAGTTTCATGAATATCCGGTTTTACCGGAAACACAACGTCATACATGAACTGTAAAAACTTCTACTCATTTGGAAAAGGCAAGATATGTAATATTTGGATTACAAAAAAAAGAAGAAATGAAATAACTAAACATGCTGGTGAATTTGATCATTGCAAACTTACAAATTTTAAGGTGTTTCTAAACTCGCAATTCCTTCCATACGACAACTTTAACATAAACTTTACAAAAGAGAGGTTTAGCGTTTTGTACGATATGTACGCAAGATTCCAAAATTCATATTACAAACACACCTTTATTAACGCCAAACCAATTTAAATCTACCTATCCGATTGTTGTAGTTGATTGTTCCAAACAAAATGAATCTGTAAAATCTTCCAGTGTAGATATAAAAATAGAAATGGAATTTGAACAAAATGTACCCAAAGATGCATCTGCTTATTGTTTAATTTTACATGATAAAACTGTTACATATACACCTTTAACCGGTATTGTAAAAGCAGTTTTGTAAAAATGAAAATACAAAAATTACCCCCACCACTCGGTTATAAAAGCAGGAGCGGGAACGCAAATTGTTTAGTTGACTGTCTACAGTTGTATGGGTAACATCGTCTACAGCATTATAAACTAAATGAGTTCTTTATCAGTTGTACAAGGCGTTTCCGAAACAGCACCTTTATTGGAAAATGATGATGATAAACATTTTGAAGAAAATGTTGTAAGGGAAATTGATGAGTTTTTAAAGTTTGGAAAACAAAATAAAAAGTTGGAAAGTAATAAAACAAACGTAAGAAAGAAAAGAAAACTTGAAGAAAATATTCCACCAAACATTTTAACGGAAGTTTTCCTTCGCATCTTTTATCCTATTTCATCTTGCATGAGTAAAAGTGTGTCGATAGGATTGGTAAAATCATTAGACTACTCTCCCGCAGTAATACTCAGCCATGGTACAAAGATGGTTTTATTTTCAGAAAATGCTTGGGATTCCTTTTTAAAACATCTACATCTTATTGAATGTTATTTAGCCAACAGTTTCTTTGAAAGAAAAACTAACATTCGACTTTTGGATTGCGGCAATGAAATTGACATTATTAAACATCGTGGTCAACAACAAGTAAGAATTAGAGACTCGACACAATTTGAAAATAAAATTCTACTAACACGTGAAGAATTCTACATTTTAAACTATGCAACATCACCTATTACCAGGTATAACAACAACAACAACAACAACAACAGTACAAAAGAAGAAACCAACAACGACAACAACAACAACGATACAGAAGAAGAAACTTTGCTAGTTTAAAAAAAACTAGCAAACTTTTGAAAATTATCTATTAATGCATAATATTTTATTTGAAAATCAATTTGGCTTTAGAAAAGACAAAAACCTCAACGACGATCTTTTCCTTCTCACTAAAAATATTCATGATGTAATTGGACGTAATAAAAAACCACTTTTGGTTTTCATTGATCTTGCTAAAGCTTTTGACACTGTCGACAGAGGAATTCTTTAAAAAAAATTAAACTTAATTGGAGTTAAAGGGGTGGCGCTGGACTGGTTTAAAAGCTATTTTAGTGATCGTTCCCAGGTGGTATCGATTTTGGGGCAATCCAGTGTCCCATTAAATATTGAATACGGAGTTTTACAGGGCAGCACGTTAGGGCCTCTCTTATTCCTTATCTATATAAATAATTTGGGAAGGGTAAATTTAGACAAAGGGAACTTATTTTTATATGCCGATGACTCTGCTTTGCTTTTTGAGGGTGACAGCTGGGAGGAAGTGTACCGTGTGGCGGAGCGAGGCCTTCGCACCGTCAAGCAGTGGTTCGATCAAAGTCGGCTCTCTGTAAACATTTCTAAAACCAAATATATGCCTGTTTCCTTGAGAGCCGACCACGATCCGATGAACCTGCATCTACGCTTGCACAAGTGCGGGGGTGTGAACTTGAATGGCTGCGTGTTGTGTGAGTGTATTGAGAGAGTGACTGAATATAAATGTTTAGGTGTCTTTTTTGATAACCGTCTGAAATGGAATAGTCATGTTATGTATCTCAGGAAAAAGTTGCGTAAATTCTGTTTTATTTTTTCACGTATAAATAAATTACTTCCTCCAGATTTATTAAAAACTGTTTATTATGCTTACGTCCAATCGTTGTTGCAGTATGGAATTTTAGCATGGGGTGGTTGTTTTCAATCTATATTATCACCCCTAGAAACTGTTCAAAAATCCATAATAAAAATTGCACTCCAAAAAGATCGTCGCTACCCTTCTGAGATTTTGTTTGACGATTTTAAAGTATTTAATATTTCTCAGTTGTTTATAAAAACTTTAATTCTGTATATTTTCAAAAATAAAGATAGTATTTTTCAACATATTACGCATTCATACTTAACGAGATCATCGGTAAATTTTGGAATTGTTACTCCAAGATTATCAAAAACAATAAATACTACGTCGTCTTTTTATCTTGCGAACATTATTTATCCTCAACTTCCAACTATTATAAAATCACCACCTATTTGCAGTCTTCGTACTTACAAAAAAATTATTGACAAATGGTTGCTGGAAATTGGTCGACTAAAAATTCGAGATTATATCACTTCCCGATACGTTTGAATTCTTGACAATGTCAAGGAAGTTCAGGTTTTGAGCGTGCGTGTGGGGGTGAGGAGGGGAGTGAGTGTGTGTGTTGTGTGCGCGCGTGTGAGAGAGAGAGAGAGAGAGAGAAAGAGAGAGAGAGAGAGGTGGAACGACGGACGGTTGTTTCTGTTGTTTCCTTGTGCGTCTGTATTTGCATGTTTGAGCGACTGGGCCAAGTTTTCAGTTGAACTATCAAACATAAAGTTTCAGGGACACATAATTTTGTAATTAGCGAATTGTTTATCATATGCATGCATCTACTTTTCTAGTTTATTTTCTTTTATTTTCTTAGTTTTTTTGTACCTTAAAATCGTTATTTATAACAGAATCATGGACTGTCGACTCGTCCCCAACCACAGGCGAAACCCATTTGGGGACTAATTTCCAATTTTTATTTTTTGTAATATGTATTATTGTATATTGTAATTATGTTTTGGAAATAAATTATTCATTCATTCATTTAAAAAACTACAATGTGATTTAACAAAAGATTAAATTGTGGGGTAGGCCTACTGGGGACGGTGCCCACGTTAAACATACACCAACGCGCCTACAACTGTACGGCCTGGTTTATCTATCTAACCTACCGTGGTGTGGAAAACAGTTGATCAGCAGACACCGTGATGCGCAGACTGGATAAAGAAATGCAGCAAAACCTTGTGTAATTGACTTTCAAGCATTTTGTGGAAACGATGATAGATTTATCATAAGAGAATTGGTAATTTTAGATTTGCTTACACAAGTGACGTACCCATTTTTATTTGAAGCACCGTGTTCTATCCATGCACTAAAGTCAAAAGCTAAAATAACAAACAGATGGTTAACAAATAATTTTCATCATATCCATTGGTTTGAAGGTTTTCTACCGTACAACAATGTACAGAAAATTATGTTTCATTTTTGCAAACAATTTACGCACATATACACCAGAGGATTGGAAAAAAAGAATTGGATACGACAGTACACGAACAAAGAAGTTTTAAACATAAAAGTGGACAAAACCTTTCACTTTGATGTTAGAAATATTTGTGTTTTTACAATAGATCCAAAACACAACCAATCTCAATGCGCGTTACAAAACGCATATCACCTGGCTGCTTACTTACAACAAGCGGAAGAAAGTGGTGGGGGTTACGAAGGTTATAAATACGAGGAAGCAACACACCCCGAGTATCACTCCATACTCCGAACAGACAACATCTCCAGTGAAGAAGATGGCATCACAACAGTTTCTTCAATGATTAGTTGAACAATTTAACTCGCATTCAAAATCAAATACTCTAATTATCAAGAAATTATCAGAACTAAAAGAACAGAAACATTATATTGTTCATGAAATGAAGAAAGTTGATACAACGCATGGAGACGCAGTCGTCGCATCTTTATCCGATGCACCATTTACACCAGGTGATGTACCAAAGTTTCAAGTATATCTTCCAAAACGATTCGTCCAGTTGCTGCAAAATGAAAATCTGCGGGAAATTCAGCCAGGATCATTATATTTGGTGTCACACGGAATGAGCGGCAACAACTCTACGGAACTTACTCTGCACATCGCACAAAAATAACTTTGTAAATATTGTATTGTAAAAACATGTTTTTAATAGAAAGATAAAAAACAACATATCAGTATATGTTATTTATATACTCATATGTTGTATTTTTTTAAAAGCTCAAACGGATGACCTTGAAATTTTAATCTATAGTATTATTCGATTGTTTTATTCGATAGTTTTATTCGAATACTTTACATAAATACGAAACCTTAACGTTGAGAGGCTCAGTTCTGTTTAAGACAAGCTACAACCAACATGTCATCAAAAAGAAATAATCTACCACTTTTATCTTATTGTTGCAAAGAAAAATGTTTTAAAATACCTGAAGATCAAGTTGATGGAAAAGCTTGTACAAAATGTAATTCTTTCTGCTACTGTAAATGTGGTTGCAAAACATATCAAAAGAACCGGTTGGATAAACTAGAAGAATTGCAACATCGACTCGGTCTATTGTGGTAGCGGTTAAATGCAAAGTGATTAAACAAACGCCTACCATTTTTTATCTCCACCACTACCCCCACCACTACCCCCACTACCGACAGAGGTACCCGCAGCACCGGCTTTGCAATAACCATTCCTGCTACACCTCTAGTCGAGTAAACAACTCTAGTCATGTCTCTCAACATTCGCGGGATCCACTACAACATTATCAATCTTACAACTTACAAGGATTTGGATATTTTTAGTGAAGAACTGAAACAACTTATAGCCACTGGGTTCGGCTTATCTTTGGAACTTTATGCAACAAACAATCAAAACGAAAAAAATTTGTTTTTGCCAACTTACAACAACAAGAAGAATGAAAATAAGCAAGAAATTTCAGCACCGACAACAGCCTACCTTTCAAATTTGGGAGCAAACTTTTCAACCTCAATGTAAAATAATACTTTTGTAAAAAAATAAATAAAAAGAAAATATCTTTTTTAAAAACATCCCCGGCCAAACTTGACCCACTTCCGGACATTTAAAATTAAATACCCAGCACAGCCGGGCATTTAAACTTTAAATGCCAACACCAACACGTCACAGCTACGTCAAAGCTGATGACGTCACTTCCGGTCATGTGACCGGAAGTATCTGTCAAAAAGTTTGATTGGGCCAGCAGCCCCACTTTTACACTACTACCATAAAAAAACTTAATTTTACTTGTGTAAAATTGATTTCTTTATAAATTTAAATCATAGTGAATATTCAGGGTCTATCCCTTTTCCTTAGTTGCAGTTTTACTAGAAGATTACAAGAGTCTAATATGGCAGAAAAGTTTTTTGAATGGTGGAAAACCCGTCACGGGATTTATTTTAAGGCATTGAAAGTGTCCTGCGCAAGTCCCAAACATTTTTTCACTGTTATTTTGAAGGGTTAAAATAAGTTTAGCCTGAGAGCTATCATTACTGTACAATGAATGAAGAATGAGCTTTTGATCACCTACGATGAATGTTAAATTTCTTCATATCAGTTACACCTAACAATAACTGTTATATTATATGAATTCTGTAGAGAATTTATTTCACTACAACTTTAATTGAAATTCAATTTTCCTTTAATTTTGTTAAATTTAAATTTAAAAATAAATATTTTTGTTAACATTATACACTGTTGTAAAAATGTGTTACTCGGACGAAATAAATCATTTATTCATTTAAGTTCAGCTATATCGCTATTTGATACGGGTGAGAATTCAAGTCATCATGTAAAATTATACGCAGAGAAGTGTTCGGTGTAGCCAATGCAAGGGATTGTTTACGGGCTGAACGTTTAGGACTTTGCAGAACACTTGTGCAAACACTTTAATGTTTTCCTGCGTTCGAACTCTACGAGGTCTCCCACTTGGCGTTATTTTGAGAGCAAAAGCGGTATTCTGGAAATTATTTACCCAATTTAAACCCGCATTTTGACAAGAAAAGGCACCATGACGACCGATATTGACGTGAGCACAAAACATGTGTTGAGTAGCAATCACAGGCTCACTATGTTTGAAAAAATGTTTAACCACAAAAGCACGATAATGTACTTGCCACTGATGATCCATGGTAACTAACCTCAAAATGGCATAAACCAAACAACAATTGACTACAACAATTTAACCTGTAAACGTTATAACAGCTGAGTAATCGCCGCATAAAAACAGTCAGTTTTTTGGCTCACGCATTATTATGTTATAGTGTGCAATTTCCACTTGACCAGACAACATCGACAGTGACCGTAGGGATGACGACCAATGAAACATATATTCCATTCTAAAAAGAGATGTGATTCATCATGATGTGATTCATCATGCTTCGTCAGCAAATAGAAACTTACTCAAGAATAATATGGTATAAAATGAAGCATGGATCGTACTTACCGAAGTTTATACAGGATACACTTCATCCCTTGTTTTCATAACACAATGTCGTCTAAAAACTCCTTGTTAACCTATTTGACCCTTATTTCCTTATTTCGGTTCTGCATTGTTACTAAAATGAAGAAAACTTTAAGCAGAGTACGCCGTGACTTTAGATACAAATGAACATTTACTGAGGTAATAAATTCAGTTTTATTTTAAATACAACAAGACTCCATATTTTACTCAAACTGAATGTAAACAAACTAAATAAAAACAAATATCACCTGATACTCATAACTTATAAACCTTGGTGAGTTAGCTGTAATCATTTTATTGTACACTGAAAAAACGAAAAGGTTAATAATAACCCAAAAAACGGTCATTATTGACCGAGTTGCAAGGTTAATATAGCACCGACTAACTTAGTTAGTTACCAGTGACCGAGTGAAATCGGTCAGTTTAAATTTGTTAATAATGACCTACTAAGTTTGTTAACCTGATGATCAATCATAATAGGTTGGTAATAACCAAGTTTAGTTTGTCACAATGACCTTCCAGCTCGGGTATTTTGACCGACCTGGTAGGTTATGGTTAACCGAGTGGTTAGTCATTCTAACTGAGCTGGTGGGTTATGGTTAACCGAGTGGTTAGTCATTCTAACCGAGCTGGTGGGTTATTCTGACCTATCTGTTGGTTTATGGTTAACCGAGTGGTTAGTCATTCTAACCGAGCTGGTGGGTTATTCTGACCTACCTGGTGGGTTATGGTTAACCGAGTGGTTAGTCATTCTAACCAAGCTGGTGGGTTATGGTTAACCGAGTGGTTAGTCATTCTAACCGAGCTGGTGGGTTATTCTGACCTACCTGGTGGGTTATGGTTGACCGAGTGGTTAAAATATAGGATATTTTTTCTCTTTTTTTGTCGTAATACGATTACTGTAGAAAAAAAATTTTTAACACAAAAGTTGGATTTCAAAGAAAATAATAACTACTCATTTTAATTACTAGTCAATTTATTTATAAAAATGAAAAACTGGTAATAACTAATTGTTAAATACATGTCTTTCTTAAAGTCAAGAGTCGGGATCTTAATTAATAATTTTACATGTGTTACATGTGTAGTATCATCAAGAAAACATAGATATAACAAACATAAATGAATCGTTTGTTTCAGAAACTGCATAACCAATATTTTTTTAAATTTATGTTTATTATTTATTTATGACGTTTGTTTGTTAATAATTTCTATCATTAAATAAAGTGTTTCATTAATATTTTTGTTCTTAATAGGTCTAAACCTACAAATCTGTCGGAAAATTAGTAAACTAATATAATTTGTTTTGAAAACAGCGTTTATTGCAGAAAGAACATAAGTGACAACATTTTAATATTTTTTCAGTGTTATGTCAACATTTATGATTAAGACCAATGACCAGGACTTGAAAAACCTCGGTAGTTAACGATAAAAAAGTAAAATTAAAATGTTTGTCACTTAAAAACATAGTTTTTTTTAGTTTCCCTAAAATTAAAAAATGTTGGTTATGCTGTTTCTGAAATAAACAATTCAAATATAAAATTACTGAAAAAACAGGTTGAACTGAGAATCACAAATGATACCTAATCAAAAAAGCAGATAATGAGAACATACATTGACTTCAGATTATACAGGGTGTCCCGTAAGTAAGTACAAAAACTTTGGGAATAGGTTCTATTGGTCAAAATAAAAAGAAAACCAAGAATGAGATTTTTTTCTAAAAACGCCTTGTTACCGAGATATTTGCCATTTTGTATTTTGTCAATAACAATTTTTATCTCAAAAACCATTGGAGATAACTTTATGAAACTTGGTATAATGTTTAAGGTAGAAATAAAACAATTGGAAAAAAAATTCGTCAATAAATCTTTTTTGTTTCAAAATGGCGGCTATTTCAATTCTTCAATCTAAAATTACTAAAAAACAGCTGATTTTATAGAAAAAAGGCAAGAACACTTTTTTTAGTATGTTGAATTTTCTATCAATCGACACCAAGTTCAGAATGATCGGACAATAAATAGCTGAGAGATATTAACAATTTTTAGTTGTACAGGCCAGGCGCTCCCTGACAGCTTGTAGCTGATTTAGCACCCTGTACAACTAAAAATCGTTATTTCTCAGCTATTTATTGTCCGATCATTCTGAACTTGGTGTCAATTGATAGAAAATTCATTATACAAAAAAAGTGTTCTTGTCTTTTTTCCATAAAATCAGCTGTTTTTTAGTAATTTTAGTTTGAAGAATTAAAATAGCCGCCATTTTGAAACAAAAAAAGATTTATTAACGAATTTTTTTGTCAATTGTTTTATTTCTACCTTAAACATTATACCAAGTTTCATAAAGTTATCTTCAATGGTTTTTTTGGATATAAATTTTTATTGACAAAATACAAAATGGCGGATTTCTCGATAACAAGGCGTTTTTAGAAAAAATGTTATTCTTGATTTTCTTTTTATTTTGACCAATAGAACCTATTCCCAAAGTTTTTGACTTAACTTACGGGACACCCTGTTTATTATTTAAGTTAAAAAATGGACTTATAATGGCTTTACATGATTTTTCCCTGTTAATAAAAATGGACTTAATATGAAATTCACACTATACAAACTTCAGATTCATAAAAATCCATAGAAAGAGCTGTGAGGGGAAAAACCGATATGTTAATACATTTATAAAAAGCAGCTCTGATGGTCATTTAAAAACCAATAACAAATGCAAATTGTTAATAAGCCTAGTTTTACGCATCAAACTTGAATTATTAACGTAATCCTATAAAAACAACTTATTAAATATTCACACAGGACCTCTTAAAACAACATAACTTTTACCAAATATGTTAAAAGGTTTAGCATTAGGGATAAAAGACAAAAGTTTACTCTGTAAAACTAAAGTGTTTTCATTAACATTTGTAGGTTCTACTTCATATGCGTAAAAGTGCTCATCAAAACAGACAGTGTTAAGCCTTGAACCAGACATAATTATTGTTTTACAATCATAAATGTAAATTCTGTTCACAATTAAAAAATTTACAAGATAACCTTCTTTTTCTTCAAGGCTATCAGCTACAACAATACCTTTTTCATAACGAGTGGATGTCACCTCAGCCCATTTCACCCTTTTTAGTTCTTTTGTTACATCTAAACCTAACTGAGATTTTACTTCATTTTCTTCAATTTCATTCATAGGGCAAATTGGACCTAATTGTATGATATCATTAAGTTTTCCCCTACAAAACAAATCATTCAACTGTAGTTGATGTTTCTTGGCTAGTGTAAGTGTGATATTACGTCTGTTGGATGATGCTTTGGCACTGAGTTTAGATGGTCTATGTTTAGCTTCAAATCTCATTGACCATATGTTGATTAATGGACCAAACCGAACAAGTAACGCATGGTAATGGACCATGTGATGAAATTTCGGTTTCAGATTGGTTTTGGTCAGTGAAATGTATTTTTCATTTAGTTCTGCTACTAATGTCTTTAGATATTCTCCAGTTTCAATGGAAATACAGTTTGTGAATAATACATCGATAATTTTTCTTAATGTTACATACATTGACCATATGTAGTTGTTTCTTGGTATGAATTCCCCTACAATTAGGCCAAAGAAACGTAAGAGGGTCAACATTTCTGAGGCTGATAGTTTGACATTATCAGCTTTTAAATGGTTCATCTCCAAAACACAAGGCTTATTCCTTGAGTCAGGTCCAAATGGAAAAGTAGTTATTCTTTCGTTTAGAGTTTCAAGAGAGAAAAATTTGAATGTCTCTGTGAAAGAAATGATGATAAAACTGAGAATATACTTTGAGACACCTTCCAGCAGGTCATGCATAATGTCAACTCCCACTTGTTGAAATAAATCAAAATCTTTTACATCTAGCCAAACACACCTTTCTTTGATACCAGTTAATGATGGATTGTTTTTTAATAGATCAGCTTCATAGTTTGTAGAATTCCTTAACAAAGTTTCATCTTCAAAGATTTGTTTTTGAAGAACAGCCTTTTCAACTTTGCATATTCTACAAGGAAAGTTGCTAGAAAACGTCTCTACAAAACCAGTGATGGAATGAATACCCAAATTATCACCTAAAATTAGGCCAGTCTCAAAGTACAATACTCCCTGGAATGATTGTGTTTCAATAAGGATTCCTTCCTCACTAAAAAAATTAAGTTCATCTATAAGTGGTTTGAAAATAACTTTGTTCCCAAACTTAGACCGATCACTTGAGTGAAATAGAAGAGCTAAAAAATATTTGAAAGTGCAGAAACCCTCCGAGGAGGAATACAAGCGACAGATACATATACAGCTCCGAGTTTGTGTATTCCCGCATGACTACCAAGCACATTGCCGGTCTCATAGTCGTCAAAGTACACATGAAGTGGCAAAACTCTTCTACCATTGTGGAAAGCTTTTTTACTCTTCCAAAACGACCCCTGAATGAAATTCTCAATTACATCAGATTGGTCTGACGATAAGGTATCTACATACTGCAACGTTTCATCAAGAACATTTTGTAGTGAAAAAAACCTTTTTAACACTTGGCGCAATGGAATAAACTGCTCTTCACAAGGAATAGTTTCAATTCTAATAATCCCTTCTGATTTTTTTGAATCAAATCGTTCCCCAATCAAAACTGGTTTTGGTGGTATATAAGACCCTTCTTCTTTGAAATAATTTAATCTATTTGTTTCTGAATTAAAGGTATTAAAAGGAGAAGTGACAATATTAGTTAAATTATTTATCATATCGTTTGCTGATTCCCACGGAATGTTGTTTGTAGAAACAGTATCTTCTACACAATGCTGAATTGCTGGAACCAAGGCATCAGTTACAAATGACTTCACACCAGAGACAACAACACCGACATTTTTGCGGGGTAAAATGGGGTCGGCATACAATGATGCAATAAATGAAGATAATGATTTGGCCACATGATTCGTAAAATCATGTGTAACACGACAAGGACCAGTCTCCTCTGGGGCTGAACACGGAATACCTGATTCCTCTGTAGTGGTTGAGAGACTTGGCCCAAAGTCATGGTTATCAGTGTGTAGTAGGCTTTGTTGAGGAGTATATATCAAACCATGTTGATGTTCTTTTAGGTAATGTCTTTTAAAAGAAAAAAAAGTTGGAACGTTCTATTGCAACCTTCTTCTAAACACTTGAAATGAGTTATATTGTAATTTGTATGATACATATCCAAATGAAGTTTAAGGCCTGTCAAAGTGGGAATATTGTTCTTACATAAAAAACACAGCACCATTATTCTAGTTACGAGAACAATTATCATATGAAAAATTAATATCTTCTGCAGACGACCTGAACTACCATATGCCTATAGCATACCAAAATGTTTAATATTTAGGCTCTACTTAATTGTTTTGTACAATTTATTGTATACCTGTACATACAAATCAATTATTACTCACTAGAGGTTATTAGCCTATCTATATTGTATCAAATAGAGTAAATTTAATCAACTTAACTGCTTGAAACTCGTAGTAAATGTTTAGTCAACAATCCCTAACTGTGACAATAAAGCATTTACAGCTGTTGATACGTTATCAAATTCAGTTCTCAACTTGTAGCAGCCAATCTGAATCAAGTACCAAATGTTATGAGCTTCAGGAGGGTACTTAGCGTTTAGGGCCCACATTACCTTAAAGCAAGTGTCCACAGCTGATACAATATCGGGTAATCTGTATTTTACCTGATCAACTATCACAAAGTAGGAAGAAATGTTATCTAATGATGGTCCAACAATAATAATGATTGGTTGGAGGGTTAGTCCGAAGTCAGAGAGTTTGTTTTGACGTGATTTTAAAAATGTCAACATTTCACATTCATTTGCCACTTGACAGATGAAACCATCACGAACTTCTGCTCTAGTTGGCCGCCAATTTTTTTTCTGGCCCTTGACGTAACCAACGTGGAGAAGGTAGGGTAGCAGAAGAAGAGCTGCGAGATTTGATGTTTCTTCAGAGGCTGAAAGACCACAAAATGACATGTTATGTGTGTAGCAATCTAAAAGCGGTTTGCAATGCATTAACAATATTTCAATTTAGATTATTTTTTTAGCTGTTTTAAATAAACGGCCAAAAAATGTCACTCATTTTAATTTATTTGCGAGCGGAAGTAAGACATACGATGGTGGGAATCAATGGAAGTTCTAGTAAAAAAATAAATCCAGTAATGCAAACACCACTATATCAGAATGTTAGGGGACAGTGTATTGAAGGTTAATATTCAGTAATTGCAATACATATGTTTGGTGTTGCAATACATTCAGGGGCGGCTCCAGGACAATTTCTCGGGGGGGGGGGGGGGGGCAGGTATGAGACAATTTTGTTGATTTTTAGTCACCCCCCCCCCAAATACTTGTGACGCTGGCACTAACACTCCTCTAAAGAGTACACGTAACGCTGAACTATCACCCCCTCCCCAAATCAACCCCTCGTTATCATAAATAGTTATCACTTTCTCATGCTCTACTGTAAGCCATTTAATAAGTAATATCTCAAAATATGGTATTTTAGACATTAGTTTTCAACAGGACTTAGACCTACTGATCTAACTTAAATAGTTTTTCCCCTAGCTCATTGTGGTCTTCCCCTAGCTCATTGTGGTCTTCCCCTCTCTCACAGTGATTTCCCCTTCGCTCACACCAATTCCCCTCGCTCACGGCCACTTTTTTCTTTTATAAAAATGGAAAATATTAAAAAATAATTTTGAACATAATATAAATAAGATTATAGGTTTCCTCATCATTTTATTATATTTTTCTGAAATCAAATAAGGAATTTATAAATTTCAGAGTTTAATTTCAATTTTTTTAAACTTTATTAAAATAAAACACAAATTTCCAGTCAAAAAAAATTTGGAAAAACCACGTTGTTACGATGTGCAAACCACATACGTAGGTAGAAGTGTGTAAGATATAACACTTTTCTTCTACATTCAGCCTTAAACTTTTGAATCTTACTATTTTTAGCGAATTTACCCTACAGGGAAGAAGCTATTACCTAAAATAATGTGTGTTTCTTCAAATAAAACTAGGAAAATCAATGTTAAATATAATTTTTAGGCTCTGCTAGGTTTAAGGTTTTATTATACAGTATATTTATATTACCTTACAACTAAATAAATATTTTTTTAATGTAGTTATTTTTTTACTTCTCTCAAATTGGCCATTAATTTGATAATGACCCATTAATACCATATTATTTAGGATCTAACCACTTGCAATATGATATACCCAAACTTAAATGCTTTGGTGAACTTACAGTCTTTGAGATCCAGGAGGCTTTTAAGATGTAGGTCTTTGTTGGCTTGTTTCTTCTTTGCAATTTCAAAAATTGCTGGCTTCAGCAGGGGAAATCTTTCTTTCAGTCCATTGACGTTTTTGGGATATGCTTCTTCAAAGTCTTTGATGAGCTAAAAACGGAGAAAATATGTAGCCTAGTTACTGAAATTAACTAGGAGATAAAACTGCTATATAGAATTGATATTATATGTAGTCCGAGCATACCAGGAACAAATCATCCTTGCGTATACTCTGAGAATAAATAAGCTAGGGTAAAAAATAAGGGAAGCCTAAGCAGTAATTATATTTTTAAGTCTTTATTGAAGTATCATCAATTAACAATAACTTCAATCACTTTCTAGGTAAGTTCTACATAAATATTGCATGTCAGTTTTGAGCCCATAATGACAAGGATACAAAAATAAAATACAAATATATAAATCATCGAATATGAAATTTAATAATAGTAGTTTTAATTTACCTTTGACCAAGAGTGCTTGTGCCACACTACCATAATTACTTAAGAGCGTCATATTAAAGTTGCAGTTAAACTTGCATGTAGCCAAGTTGTCCAACAATTATTGTTACTTATTTGTTATATGGAGTACCTATAGGTATATCTATAAAGCGCATTACGGTGGTTAGAGCAGGTTATCTTATCAAAGATGAGTCACTAGTACTTCCATTGTACGATATTCACCGATCCCACATGCGAGAGTCTCTCTTCCAGTTGCCGAAACCCGCCAAATAGGTCAGGTCGCAACACTCGGGAGGGCAAGTCAGGCGCATCCCTGCATAGTCATCTGCTGTCCCTGGTTCTTGTTTAACGGCTTGTAGTACGATCGACTAAAATGAGTGACATTGTTTTGCTGTTTTACTACCGGTACTTTTTATCTATATCATATAGCTGCTGAACATAACCGCTGCAATGCGCTGTATGGCGGCAACCCATTACGCGATCCAGGCCGACATCACGCTTTTTCAAAAGGCGCCATAAGAAAACGGGCGTGATTAAAATAATTGCTATCTCTTTTGATTCTTATTAATGAAGATGTGATCTTTCAAATGGTGTGCGTTTTAAGATTCCTAAAAAAGTTTTTGACCTGAAATAACAGTACTCTATACAACATATAAGTACCTAATTTTTATAATTATATATCTGCAAGATTAAATACAACATCGAACCTATAGTCTATGTGACCATTGAATAAACAGGTACCGAAACCAAGTTGTAGAAAATCCAAATATATATTTATACACATTAACCAAGGTAAATTAAACTACTATTGTAGTATAATCAGTTCAGAAGCAAAGACACTAAAGTTATGCATTAAAAAATCAATTTTCTTGTAAAAGTACAACATGATTTTCTTGTTAAACCCTTGATCAACACTCCTCATTGAAATTTACTTCTTATTTGACATATGTAAATTATAATTAGGTGTATAGGACAATATTTTAACAATAAACTCACCAACAGATAGCCTTTTGGTTTGGTTAGGGCAGGATATGACTTTAGAATATTATCAATTGTTAAAGTACTATTGGATTTCAATTCTGTTAGTCGGTATTCTGATGTCTGCTTCCATTTTTGTTCCACCATTAGCCATGGGTGAGAAGAATTTTTAAGCCACTCAAGGCTTTCAAGGACTTTTTCATCTACTGAGGCTTGATCTGCTAGGGGTTGGCGCTTTTGAGGTTGAATATTATCTGCAGGTGTGGTTTCAGCTCGAGTTTCACATTTCCTTTTTTGACTTTGAAGCACATTTTCTGCTCTGTACCTTCTTCTTAAATTATGGATCATATCGGGTAGTTTCCCTTGCACCCTATTAACCATTCCCTTAGCTCCAGGTCTGATGGTTCTATAAAAATAAGTGGAGGAATGCTCTTTTGGAAACAGATTTTGGATCTGGCGAGACCATGAAACATAGACATCGCTAGTGACTGGACCACTGGGATTTTCTTTTATTATATGAAGGCAAATAATCTTGCTCAGCCTGCCTCTAGTTGTCTCATCAAAGGGACCTGGTCCCTTATTCAAAACTGCTCTTCCTTCTAATGAATCATTTAAAAGTTCAATCTGTAACAACAGAAAAATTTTTTGTTCTAGCTTAAAATTTTTCATTATAATTACTTAATCTAAATGTTGGTTAATTTTTTAAGTTTTGTAAACAAATCACATTTAAAAACATAATCTACAGAGACACTCCATTTTGTCAAGCCTAACAACAGCCAACTGTTTTAAAAACCAAACTAAATTGCTTAGAAACAGTTTGATGACAATTAACTGCCAGTAAAGCCGATATCCCAGTAGGAAACTGAAAATCCAAATTTACAATCAGTTGTTGAATACGGTAACTGGCAATGATTTGGTCATCACTGAATCCACAGATGACCGGACGACTCACCACTTACCTAAATACAAAAAGCTGATAATATTACTGGCAAGTCCATTAAGAAAATTTGGTTTGAAAATAGCTGGGTGCATGTACAATTTATGCCTTACAACACATTTGTAGTGATAAGATTAGCGCACAGAGCAGTTCCTTACGTTTAAGGGTAAAAACCTTTTTACGTACCAGGCTCAAACTAGAAGTGGTAGGCCTACTTAATGGAGCTGCAAGCTCTCCTGATGTGCTTTGGGCTGTTTTTTGTGCATTGGGAACTGTTACTGTTTAAGAGGTGGCTGGAATATGTGGCGGTTCTTCCACTTCAACATTACAGTCAACATCAGAATATCCAATAGTTCCTTCGAGATCGCTGCTTCCACATTCCAACACGCTCTATAAACAAACATTTAATATGTCTCAAACAAACATAGGATAGTGTCTTGATGTTAAACTATAAAAGGCCTTTATTGAAATGAAATGAAACGAAAATAGGTAACTTTATTTATCAGATTGTACAAATACAATAGGAATGGCTTTGCAGTATTTTTATATTTTGTGTATTTCAACGCCAGTGGCATTTTTTAACGTTTTGATCGGGAACGGTCCAAACCCTGGTCTTGTTACTATCCAACGGCAACCTTTTGATAGATAGCATCATTAATCATTGTCCAATTGACGAATGGCAACTGGGCCCAGTTCCGATCCTTTCAGGAATCGAACCAGCGTGTTACAGGATGTATTAATAATTAAACTTAGGCCTACTACATTCAAACACAACCTTTTTGTGTCAGTTATTTTATTTTGCTATATGGGAGGGGGAGTATGTAGGTCTGAATAGTTTATGAGTAAAGTTTTAAAATTATTTAGACCTATTGTTTTGATTTGTGAATAATTACGAGTTTAAGTACATCAAGTATTGAAAAGTTAGGTTGCAATTGAGGTTCCTCACTTGAATTGGCCATGTCTCAACATTTAAGCAATAAAAAGCACACAACTTTGGCCTATAATTATTTTTAGCCATCAGAGATTTTCTAGTTTACAAGTAAAAAAGACATTCTAACTAGGCCTATAAAAAATGTTATTTAGGTTATTTTAACACTGTTTTGGGTTAACACTGGTTATGAAAATCATAATCGGTTTTGGGGAGTCGTCTCATTTGATACCTAGCCTAGAAGCATCGGTCCACCCGTTGGGTTATTTTATACTGTGAAAAAAGGCAGACTTAACTTAACCCAAAAATTATTTTTCTGTCGTAAAATTTAGAGGGTCGATATAATTGCCATATAAATTCACCAGACAGTTAAAATTGGTTTCCTGTTTTTTTTCAAACAAAAGAAATTTAAAATAATTTGTCAAAACCTACTTAGCCTACTACATACACTCACCTCATAATTGGTTTCCTTTTTTTTTTAAACAATAGAAATTTAAAATAATTTGTCAAAACCTACTTAGCCTACTACATACACTCACCTCATTTTTCTGTAAGACTATGTTGGGGTGCATGTCTTGTACCCACTGATGCCAGTTTCTTTTAAACAACGCACGATGTCCCAACTTAGGAAATAAAGCATTAATTTCTTCATCTGTCAATATAGCCATAATATCACTGGTCACAGCGTTTTCTAAACAAACATTAAATGTAAAAAGTGATTGGAATTTAATAAGTACCATTAAAAAGAATACGGTAAAACTGCAAGTGTTCAAATTTAAAGTAAGTTTTCAAGAATTTTTAAAATAAAATAGGCTATTTATATTGCTTAGCGAGTTGTTTTTAATCAGGGGCGGTCTGGTCAGTTCGGCGATCTCCGGGAGTAGTTTTAATTTAAAAATGTAAAGTCCAGTTTCAGACTGGCAAGCCACGACAAAGTATATGCATGGCCTGGCCTATCTTCTGACATGCCAACCTCTCGACACTTATGTTTACCCTTCTGCTGGCTCAAACAACAGTTGCAAGTCACGGGGCTTTCAAAATCTGCTAGGCCTAGCTCTGATCGAAGTTTAAAATGAAGATGAAAATGTCAAAACCTTGTGCTGCGATGGTATTTTATAAAACATACGCCTAGGATGAAACAAATGTCTAAACATTGTGCTGCAGCATTTTTTTAATAATTGGTAGTCCTACAATAAACTATACGCCTGACCATCGCACTGCAGTGATTTTTTTATTTTTTATAAATGTTAGGATAAAATCAGAAAGAATATAAAACAAAAAAATATGTTTGTTTTTTGGATTCTGTTTAACGTTTAGCCTAAGGTTTAAATTCAATAGATAGGCTAGCAAATAACTTTATTTTTATTGAACTAATAATATTATACGCTAGGAATTTGGGAAACTAGCCTATATCTTAACTGAACGAGCTGTAGGCCTTTGGTTTATCCAGCGAAATTGTTATTCGGCCAAGGTCCTGGTCCCGAGGTGGTCGGTTAAGAGGGGGGTCTACAGAGTATTGAAACAACTCGTTTTTTGAAAGCAATTAAGCTTAAACTTATACTATGGAATGGTTGCAACTACAACCTAAATAACCTATCATCAACTAACAAAACGCTGTTGGTCTTACATCAGCAATAAGCCTGGTGATTTTGGTACGCATTAAGACAATTCCTGGTAAGTAGATTAGTGGAGTATTGTACTATAAATTACTTCGCTCACCAAACCCCTTAAGTAAGATGTAGGGGCTAAACTTCGTTTTCTGACTCCTTCACTATTATGATATAGCGAAGGATGTTTCCAATTTCGATATTATGATCACCGTTTACCGATTTGTTATTCCATAGCATCCATTGAAATCATAATACTACACCTTATACAGCGCGCTTCGGCAATATAAGGTGCAGCACAATATTTTATCTTATTTTAATTTGAATATTTTATCTCAGATGAGCCACTATAGTATTTTGATATTCAACACATCCACAAAATAAACTTTTAAAAATTGAATAAAATGAAAAATCTATGAAGTCTAATCGTAATATCGAAATCGTAAAAATCGATAATACTGATGGCGTCGGAAAGCGAAATTTCGCCATATAGGAAAAGTTAAATGTCTTAGAATCGCTCAAGTCAAAACGTCACATCTCCAAAAAAATTAACTTCCACCCCCCCAAAAAAAAAGATCTAGCCACAACCCAACCTTCAGATTATTTCAATTTGTAAAATTGCGAGACAGTTAAGAACTGCAGCGAAACTTAATTTTATTCGTACCGAACATACATATTATTTTAATCCTTTACCCAACAAAAATCCAAAGCGAGGCTACCATTTACCCAGACAAATAATCAGTCTTGTGCCCTGAAGAGGGGGAAGGCTAGGCTACAGTTTCATATCTGTCCCACGATATATTATCGGTTCAATATTACCAAATGGTAGTGAACATTTACCTCAAAAGGTAGCTTTTTTGATTACCGTAATAATCGTGTTCAACTGATTGACGGCGCTTTGCCAATTATAATTAGGATATTAGCCTACTACAATCGATATATCGATTTAAAAATATCATTAAATTGATATTGTCAACTAAAAATATATCGTGAGACAGATATGAAACTGAAACCAGTCACTTAATAAGCATAGACCAAAGGCTGCAGTTTCATATCTGACCCACAATATATTATCAGTAGGCCTACCACAACATATTATCAGTTTAAAATATAAAAATGTTGCAACCGATTGAAGTTATCGACATGTAGTGCTTTGCGAGTAATAGTTAGGGCCTACCCAGTAGAGATTACCCCAGTAATGTTTACGACGTCCGTAATATAAATTTACTTAATAAGTCTAAGAAAAAAAGTTAAGCCTCTCAGCCATGGTCAAAATAAAATCTCTAAAAAATTCTCCTTGATAAAAGTTGGTTGCATTTCTTATTTGCCCCACAATATGATCTAGGCCTATTTATTGAGAAACATCAATTATTTGTTTTCATAAATTGTTTTTTACCTAACCTAACCATAACCCAATCTTAGATTATTTAAATTCGTAAAACTGCGGGACAGTTAAGAAACTGCATTCAAGTGACTTGCGTTCCAGGTACCATACCATGAAAAGGGTGTGAGATTTAACTAACTTAAAATGTACAGTACGAGTTTCATATCTGATCTGCCGATCGTTCCTATAGCAGAAGATTCAACATCTGATTTTCTAAGAAAACAATATCGAACGATCTAGGCCTAGATAGGCTAGTCGAAGTTCGATGTACTGTTTGTTGTACAGAACTTGACATCCGATTCCATTATATTTCACATCGATTGTTTTGTTACTCTACGAAAATATATTTATCGCTAGTATTTTAGTACAAGATGGTGGTTGATGAGAAATAAGGTAAGCTGTGTTTAGTTAGTTAATTATAGTTAACGTTTTAATTTAGTTTTTATATTATGTTTAATTAAATTTTAATTGTATTATATTTACGTTTGGTATGGTTTATTGTTCGTGAGAGAATCGAATGACATAGATATAATTGACAATGGTTTCAGTATTTGTTTGTTATCAAAGTTTTTTTATTACTGACGGTTGTTGAAACAGTACATCGGTTCAGTTAAACGCGATAGGTTGACAGTTAATATCGGATAACCGAAACCTGAACTAATAGGCCTAAGTATCGAAAACGAAACTGATCTTCACCCATGTTAAATCCTATTGAGAAGTTCAGTTATCAAACCTAAGCATTAAACGTAAACAATCGATAATAGACATAACCTAGAAGATCAGATATGAAACTGGAACCTAGGCCTACTAGGACTTACAAAATAATGCCTCTACATAAGAGAGAGCTGGTGTTATAGGCTATGAAAATATGCCCAGTCTTTGATAAAAAGGTAAACAAGACGCGTTGGTCTGAAATATAACTAACATTAACTCACATAGGTAAGTTCGGTAACATAATTATAACTAACCTTTAAAAGTGGAAAAGTATTGCTCAAGATTCCATGATTTAAGTAGGTTTTTCACCTCCTCATATTGCGATTCTTCTTCTTCTTCTTCTTGATATATAACTTGAAAACTTAAGTTTGTAACTTCTTCAACCATGTTAAAGATAAACAGTTTAAATGAAAACTAGTAATACTAAAGAGTGGGGTACAACACAAAACGTGGGTGATGATGCAAACACCATGCCGCCCGGCGCCGATTCGAGAGAGGGAGAGAAACAACGTATTGCCAATCCAAGCCAAGTTGGTTAAAAATTACCCATCTCAAAACCACTATCGGTTAGTTCCCACCGATGCGTTTGTCATTTTGACTGAGACGAGTGGGTCACTGACAACTAATCTGCTTGGTAAGCTATAACCCAGAGGACCCTCGGTTGATTTTCACCTTGTTGTGTTGATAAATTCAACAAACTTTACTCGTTCAGATTAATGAGTTAGTTAAAAATGACCCACCGCTTAGTCACTAATGACAGTATACGGTTTGATTAACTTCAGTTAGTTGCTAATAACTAAGACGCAAGGGTTACCGTTAACCAACACCCGGTTATTAATGACCAATTTGATTTTGACCCTGACTTTGTCAAAGCTTAGTTTTTTCCGTGTACATCCATTAACACCCCCTTCAATAAAATGATTACTCAAAAGAAAAACTTAGTCCTATACCGGCAATGTATTTTTAAATCAACGTAGTCCTTGTTTAACGGTCTTGTCAACAAAACATAAATTTTATCTCGTGAACATATTCGATCTCAATCACGTTTTCTAAAACTGTTTCCACTGTTAGCTATATGTATTGTTTATATTTCTTTCTTTCCTTTTTGTACCACTTTGTACCAATAGTTTTACATTTTTCTGGAAGGATTACTTTTGGCCATTTGTTATTTTGCACTACCCCATTGCTTGTTTGTCCATCTTCTAGTCCTAGCAAACAAGCTTCATAATCTTTGTGTTTTATGCTTCCTTTCATCTTTTCCTGACGAGTCTGCAATATGTCAGGTCGAGTGTTCTCGTTTCTTCTCCCATATTGATCTCTGATGTCTCTAACAATATTTGTTTCTTTTTCTGTCATCTGATTTTGCATTCTTTCATTTTGAATGTCTTTGTCTTTCATCTGTTGTAGTAATGCATTCCGAAGTTTCTCGCTTCTTACTTCTTCATTTCCCGTGGATGATGTGTCTTTCTTATCCAGAAGGACAATAATCTCTGACTGTAAATGTCTACAGTGCTCTTGGTCTTCAATGGTTTCTTTCCAAACAACATTCTTTGCTTCTACATGTTTCTTATGAGCAATTGAAAGCTCCTCATTCAACTTATGAGCAGTTTCTTCTTTTTCTTTTGTAGAGTCTCGCTTTCTTAACTCTTCTTCAGCTAATGGTGGTAAAATATTCTCTATTTCATTCACTTGTTTAATTTTATTGAGATGAACCAATGGCAAGACCAGTTTGCTGTCTTTTATTTTGTTTTTCTTTGTCTCTTTTTCTTTTAAATACTTTTTCCGTATTTCTTCTTGCTTTTCTTTCTCTTCTGCATACTCTTTTACTCTGCATTCTTCTTCCTCCCTTGCAATTATTTCCTTTTGCTTTTTTGTTTTTCCCAGTCTTTGGAAGTCTTCACTTGCCTCTTTAACTTGGTTTAGTTTCTCCAAGCATGCCTGTTTATCCCTTTCATCCTCTGCACGTAATTTTCTCATAGCTTGTACAAGCAGAACCTTTTCTAATATCAGGTCTCTATCTGAAATTCGTACTTTTCCTTTTCTTCCTTATTTTCATCGGCCTTCACTTGATCAATATTTTTGCGAGCTACCTTTTCATGACAATCCATTGAAGAGTGACTCACAGCTATACTAGCAAAAGCATCCACACATTTGAAGTTCACAGCTAAACCAGCAAAGTCATCCACACATTTAAAGTCCATCTCATACAATTTACCAGCTCTTGAACCTTTTGCACAAATTTCAGAATGATTAAAGATCAAACACTCATCCTAACTCCATTTAACTGTATAACCTTTTCTAAGCAAAACATTCATAGAAAATAAATTCAATCTCAGATCTGGGACAAATAACACATCACTTATTCCAGTTTGAATTTATTCTTTGCCATTAAAAGCTTCAACATTCACAACTCCAATTCCTTTACAATCAAGTAAAGTACCATTACCCACCATTACTTTATTTTCGTTTGTTGTTGAACGGATATGTGAAAAAAGTTTTTCATTGCAACACATGTGCTGAGTTGCTCCACTGTCAATATACCAGCTATATGGGTTCAAATTACAAAACAGAGCCTGATCAACCCCAACAAAAGCGTTTTTGTGATTTTTAAATTCCCCTTTAGTACCTGAGACTACATCTTTTTCATTCTTAACTTCTGATTTTGCTAAAAATTGCCTCTCCCCAATATATTTTGCCTTAAACCAACAGTATTTTGCTAGGTGGCCCTTTTTATTACAGCCAAAACATGTTTGTTCATTTTTGAAACCAACATTTTTTATTTCAAACGGTCTGTTAGCATTTTTATAGCTGTTCTTTTGCATATGTCCCATCGAATTACAAGAATAACATCTGAGACTAAATTTATTAGACCTTTTTGCAAGCAATGCACTTTCTTGAGAGGATTTCTCATTAATTCTTTTTTCTTCAATTAAGAGACTAGATGTAAGTTCCGATAATTTTTGACTACCAGAAGGGACAGACTCCCAGGCAGAAACAAAATGACAACAATTACTAGGTAAGGATATCAAAATCTTAATAATTACCATCTGCTCTGAAACACTTTCTCACAACTGCTTTAGCTTACAAGTTAGCTCTTCTATTTTGGAAATAAATTCTGATATTGTTTCTCCTTCGTACTTCAAGTTCAAGAATTTTTCTTGTAAAAGATGCAAGCTTACCTCAGATTTCTTTTCAAATACCGACAGTAGCTTAGTCCACATCATGTTAGCATTTTCGCATGTTAAAATGTGTATTTAAGTCCCTTCTTCAATTCTTGTTACTATCATTTCTTGAGCCTTACTATCCCGGTGATCCCAGTCTTTTGTAGCTTTTTCATATTCCTCTTCATTCCTAGATCCTTTTTCAGGTCTCTTTTCTGTTCCATTTGTGATGTTCCACAATCCCTTTGAGGTCAAAACTACTTTCATTTGGAACTTCCATACATTCCAGTTAGAGTCCCCTCTCACTTTTACACTTGATACCAATGTATCCATTTTTAATAACAAAAATTGTAATCCTATGTTCAAATTACAAAATTTTCTTTAAATGTGGCGGCCCATAACCTTTAAGCAGAGTACGCCGTGACTTTAGCTACAAATGAACATTTACTGAGGTACAACAAGACTCCATACAACAAGACAACAAGACAACAAAAAACTTGATACAACAAGACTCCTTATTTTACCCAAACTGAATGTAAACAAACTAAATATAAACAAATATCACCTGATACTTATAACTTATAAACCTTGGTGAGTTAGCTGTAATCATTTTATTGTACATCCATTAACAAAAACCCATCCGTGCTAACTTTAAAAAGGGCTAAATTTAAATGTGAATACGTAGTCAATTTTTCAACGATTTCCTGGTCAGTAATATAAGCTTTGAAAGTGTTAAAATATGTATGCATGTAATCCCTAAATTCGTCTTTAATTTAGATTATGCGCGAGAGATGATTGTTATCTACAGATGGCATAGCTGAATGCCCACCCACAACAAATGCTGACCAAAATACCAATCGCTAAGGTAAGTGGTACGCTTATGAACTAGATCGAATTTCACTTGGTACTGATTAAAACCAATAAAACCTCGTGTTAAGACCTATAGTCTAGCCAGTGCCATGTAGGTATTGGTTAACTTACTGATGGTCTAATAAATTTCCTAGGGGAAATAGAATACCTATCTAAAATTAATTTTAGAAAATTTAATTTTAAAAATACTTTCATACTTTCATTGTTTGGTTTAGACATTAGCTTCATTACTTGCAGACCTGAGGAAATATACACGATTACTAATTAATGGGAGGCTTACTAATCAGGAATTTATGATAGAGCGTTATCCTACCACATCGCCATACATTTCATTTACAATTTTTTTTAGTGATAAAAATTTCAGTTTATTTCGTTTTTACGGTCTTCTAAACATTACTGAAGCAATGTCGTTGCGTTAGGGTTATAATAAAAAATGAAAAAACTTTAAGAGGCTGCCACTTTCAAACGAAAACTAATTTCAGGCGGGATTGCAAAGATTGAAAATTTTGAGGGACCTATCTTGGACAAGTTCCTTAAGTAAAAATTCGGTATACCCCAGATCCCATTTTCTGGGGTTAGTGCCCCAAAATTTGCTTTTATTATTTTACTAAAGACGATATAAATACAAATATCTTAAGGTCCCTCCCAAAGCTATAATATCAAAAATAATCGATGTATAAAAGTATATGTGAATTTACTAGACGCAGCACATAGTAAGAGGAATTTTGCTCTCTAGCGACGCAATTATCATTAGAATTCTCTGTTTGATAGTGATATGAAGCCAACTATTAACCTAGTTAATGGTTTAACAAAACAGAGGGGGCTTGAATGGTGCTGACACGTCATTCTAAAGTCACGTTTTTAGAGCGAAGGACTCCAAAATGGCTCCTTCGGTGACCAAGGTGCATTTGCTTGTGCGAGAGGCTCTGAGCCGCTCCAGCAGCGATGGAGGGGGATCCGGGGTCTATCAGAGTGCCAACCAAGGTCCAAGGTGCATATGCTTGTGCGTGAGGCTCTGAGCCGCTCCAAGCAGCGATGGAGGGGGATCCGGGGTCCATCAGAGTGCCAACCAAGGTCCAAGGTGCATATGCTTGTGCGTGAGGCTCTGAGCCGCTCCAAGCAGCGATGGAGGGGGATCCGGGGTCCATCAGAGTGCCAAGGTCCAAGGTGCATATGCTTGTGCGTGAGGCTCTGAGCCGCTCCAAGCAGCGATGGAGGGGGATCCGGGGTCCATCAGAGTGCCAAGGTCCAAGGACCGTAGGGTCCTTGCAAGTACAATAATCACTTAGATGAAGTTATGTTACAACATGTATTATCTGTACTACCGTAATTAAAAGAAAAATCCTGATTTTAATGAGCCATTGTATTCGAGAAAATCGATGAAACTCAAAAGAGATTTTAACTTTAGAATAAAAATCACGATTATGAGTTTCAACACTTGGTAATTTACAATGACCGACTCGTAAAAAAATATTACGTCCTATTCGTCATAAACGTCTTTATTTACTATTACTAAAACTAAAAATATCTAGGAGGTTGAGGCCCAGTGAGATAGTTTCCCTTAAGTATCCCATATGCTTCAAAATTTCTGAGGGAAATGTGGAATTCTGGAAACGTTGGTTCTATAAAAAGCAACCTTATATAAAAAAAACACTATATCATTGATAATGCCCAATTTACCAACTCCCATCCTCTTCTCTTAAATGGAAACTTGAAAGCGCCTTACTCACAGTTTAAAAAGTGAAAAAATATTTATTTTCCAAGTTACTCCTTCTCTTAACAGCTGAGCAGAAGTTTTAAGAAACCGAGACTTATAATGTAAGAGCTCGTTATCGTGATTTGTAATGTGCATTATTTCTAAAAAAATATTTTAACTTCCCGTTCATAATACAGCAGCTTGTTAACAACAGGTTTTACTGTTCGTTTCTTTAAAGCAATTAGAACAACGAAGGTAACAGCAAACACTGTATCATGAATTGGTAATTAAGCTATAATTAAAAATAATTTGAACATTTAGTTTCTTTAGAAGATGAATCCAGGGAAATATTGCATTAAATAGATACAATATAAAATGATATAAAAGTGTATCCTAATACTTCACACTATATGTTGTTTTAGGATTTGCACGATTTTTAACTCCACTCCACCAATTTGATTTTCATGAAATATACTAAATTTCATACCATTAATTATGACGTATAACTGTATTTTTTAGTTTAGACCAGTTTATTTAATTTAAACGAATTGTTAGAGACTGATCGAAGATTAGACTGAAAACTTAATAGAGCGAGAGTTTTGACAAAGGGTGATAAAAATTTAATCAAAAGTTTCCAAGGAGACCAAACTGGTCCTTCCAGGAGGCTGTGGCTTATGTCAACATCCCTTCAATGAACAATAATTTAAAATCTGAATTGAAGTCTGTTAAGGTCCCACAATCGTGCAGTTTTCATGCAAAAGTTCTTTTAGGTTATATCGTACGAATTATGTATTTAACTTATTATTATTAATTACTTTGTTGGGTGTTTCGACTAATAAAAACACAAACTACTGTACAATAAAGATTTTTTTGCGTTAGTAAAATTAAGATTTCAAGATAACATATATAAGGTAGCTTGGGCTGTTGATTTGATCTCACCTCTCCAATTGATGTGATGGGGTCAGGCCCTCCCCACACGAGTCTGGGTCCTCTTGATTTGAAGGGCTTAGAAAAAATCTTACCCAATCATAATCTGAAATGACGAGTCCGACTCCTGCAGGATACAGAAGAATGTTGAAAGGCCGTTTAAGGACGTACTGTCGCTGTTGTAGAGCTATTCAGCAGTTATTTGTCGGGTTATATTTTAAGGCAAGGGCGTAAAAATGGCCAAGTGGAACCATGGGAAGCATTGGGGAATGTCAGCAGTAGAATACTTATCTCTGTCCTGCGACAGGAGCCAATATGGGTTCTTATGGGACTAAAATCAGGAGCCGAAGGAGCCGAGGAGCCGTGATGTCAGAGTTCTTTCACCCCTTCCCCTCCCCCCCCCCCTTTCCTCTGTTCCGCTTAAATTTGTCGTTTCAACATAATCATAATTATAAAAACTAAACCAATAAACATGTTATCTCTTGATTAAAATGTTAAAACGTAGTTTTGGAGGATTACCAACATCGAAATACATGCTATATAATATTAGGAGTGGAGGATAAGGCAGGCGTTCTCACACTTTTCGCTTTAAACTGGTCTACAGTCTTCAACTGTTGTGTTTTTTTTGTTCTTTTTCTTGCGGTTATTGTTTTACTTTTGTTTTGTTTAGACGAATGAGGCAAGCAGCATTAAGGTTAAATTGTAAAAAACACTTAATCATACTTTAAGGAGAGTTTAACTACATCATATATTAAATATTGTAGTACGTGTAAGTAGATATTGCACAAAAATCTTATGAATAAGGAAGTCTCTTTATTTGTAAGCGTGTTCTAACTCTTTAAAAGCTTAAGCCGCGTTTTGGTTTTGTGTCTACCATGATTTCAACCTTTTTAAAAATTTATGACTTTATGAAATAATATTAAGTACTATTATAATTCACACCGGTTTAATGCTGAATATTGGAGTCTACGGTTTAATTCATGTAGCTTAATATCACTAAATATTTTACATTAGTATTCCATTAATTTATTGAAGATTATTAAATTCAAATAAATATATAACTGATAAACCACGTATTACAAATAAAATTAAAGTGAATAGAGTGAAATGGGCTAATTCTTTTGCGTAAACCTTTCATATTAGTTTCGATATCTGAGGTAAAGTATCAGGCGAGCAGAAGTGGCAGGAGCTATGGCAGCGTGATGTGGTCGCTAGAGCGCTTTTGCCAAACTGGTTCCGGGCGAGTGAGGTTTTATTTTAATTGCACGTTCATTGGCAGGCGAACTGCAGCAGACACTCACAAGAGCACCACAACCTGCAGGCGAAAGTCTTTCAAATTAATATTGTCCCTGGCGTTTAACTTCATATTTGTTGAGCCTCTGATGTTCATCGTTACGGTATAATATCTCAGAAGAAAAAAATCAATATTTATAGTGTTTATAGAATGGTGTCTTCAGAAAAAACGGATGCTGAGAGCATTTAACAAGGTGCATAAACGATCCCTCACAATAATTAACTTGGAATATATAGAAAAAAAGTTTTAGTAATTTTAGTAGAATACTTAAAAAAAGGTGTTCATACTTTACTATAGGTAAATAGGTTAAATACCTACCTACTACTACCTACCTACCTACTACCTGTTTACCTAATATTTACCTATTTACTATTATTTATATCTTGGGTTGCAGTTTAAGCAACAACGATTTCACAAAATGCGATTATATAGCTAACAAAAAATAAACTGTTGTTTGTATGATAATGACAAGATAAAGTGCTTATAAAAAACGGTTGTTTGTAGTATTTAACAAGTCTTTGCAGAATAGATGATTATAGCTCCTCTAACCAGAAACTACTTAGCAATAACGCTCTCATTTATTATGATTCAGCAAAAACAGGTGTTCAGGCTCTTTATCGATAAAGAAACAATTTAAAAACAGTTGAGAATAGCCCAGAAGGTGTATCTAGCAATAACGCTCTCGTTTAATGTGATTTAGCAAAAACGGAAATGTAGGCTGTTTAGCTATAAAAACGACTTAAAACCGCAGGAAAACAGTTGATTTTATAGCTCCGCTAACCAGAAGGCGTACTTAACAATAACGCTATTGTTTATTGCTCATCTAGCAAAAACAGGTGTTTAGGCTGTTTATTGATAAAAAACTACTTAAAAACGTAGGTAAACAGTTGATTATAGCCCCGTAACCGGAAGGTGTATTTAGCAACAACACTCTTGTTTAATGGTCACCTAGCAAAAACGGTGGTTTACGCTGCTAAACGATAAAAACGACTTAAAAAAGCAGGTAAATAGTTGATTATAGCCCAGAAGCTGTATTTAACAAAAGTTCTCTCGTTCAATGGTCACCTAGCAAAAACGGTTGTTTAAGCTGTTTAGCGATAAAAACGACTTAAAAACGTTGGAAAACATTTGAGTATAGCCCTGAAGGTGTATTTAGCAACAACGCTCTCGTTTAATGGTTACCTAGCAAAAACGGTTGTTTGGGCTGTTTAGCGATAAAAACGACTTAAAAACGATGGAAAACAGTTGAGTATAGCCCTGAAGGTGTATTTAGCAACAACGCTCTCGTTTAATGGTTACCTAGCAAAAACGGTTGTTTGGGCTATTTAGCGATAAAAACGACTTAAAAACGTTGGAAAACATTTGAGTATAGCCCTGAAGGTGTATTTAGCAACAACGCTCTCGTTTAATGGTTACCTAGCAAAAACGGTTGTTTAGGCTGTTTAGCGATAAAAACGACTTAAAAACGTTGGAAAACATTTGAGTATAGCCCTGAAGGTGTATTTAGCAATAACGTTCTCGTTTAATGGTTACCTAGCAAAAGCGGTTGTTTAGGCTGTTTAGCGATGAAAACGTTGGAAAACAGTTGAGTATAGCCCTTAAGGTGTATTTAGCAATAACGTTCTCGTTTAATGGTTACCTAGCAAAAGCGGTTGTTTAGGCTGTTTAGCGATGAAAACGTTGGAAAACAGTTGAGTATAGCCCTGAAGGTGTATTTAGCAATAACGCTCTCGTTTAATGGTGACCTAGGAAAACAGGTATTTACGCTGTTTAGCGATAACAACGATTTAAAAACGCAGGAAAACAGTTGATTATAGCCCAGAGGGTTTATTTAGCAAAAGTTCTCTCGTTTAATGTGATGGTCACCTAGTAAAAAATGATTGTTTAGGTTGTTAAGCGATGAAAAATACTTAAAAACGCAGGTAAACAGTTGATTATAGCCCCATAACCAAAAGGATTATTTATCAATAACACTCTCGTTTAATGGTCACCTAGCAAAAACGGTGGTTTACGTTGTTCAACATTAATACGACTTTTACAAAATGTGATTTTAAATTGCTTTTTATTTCATTCCATATCGGTTTGACATGACGTTTAATGTGATAATCTATCCATAAAAACTGGTTTTTGGTAATTTACTTGATATGTTACTACATGTTTAATGGTTATTAAGAGGGGTTTGCTTGATAAAGTCTTTAGAAATAACGGTAGATCGTGATGTTTCAACTGAAAATTTGTCTAGCAATAATGCTTACTTAAAACTGCATCTTTTTTGTTTTTAGCGTTTAATATAATAGTAACAATGAGTGCTGTCTATTTGGAATGCGCTTTCATCTTTACACTTTTCTCATTATATGATAATTGTGATTTGCTTACGTTTATTGGTTACATTACCTATATATGGTCATTAAACGCTAACTATACATAAATACAATGATAAAGCACAAAAAATGTTCAACTATAAATATATTCATCTATAAAAGCAATTAAGCATGATTCGACTAGTTTGAACGATTTTATGAAAATGAAGAAAAATGTTATAATTTAACAACTTACATTAACATAAAAGCAAGTAAGAAATATATATTTACTTTATCATTATAAATAAAAATACTATATACATTACACACTATGATGAGTTGCTCGAGTAAAACAATTTTTGATGCTATGCACTTTGTATGAGAAGATGCAAAAAAGGTTAAAACAGCCTAGGAATCTTTCCTCTCATGACCAGAGCTCTTAGAGGTGGTAATTCCCTTGCATGAGCGTTGGCTTTAGCGGTTAGCTTAAGGAGGATCCCCTTTCAGGCCTAGCCCCCCCTTTTTTTATAGTGGTGTTTTGGCAGAATAATCCACTGTAGGCTGTTTTATCCTGTTTGAAAAACTAAAACCAGAGCAACTATTCCTAATTGATTGGGTGGCTGAGTGGTTAATCTGAAGTTTGCTAGTTCAATCCCAAACAAAGTTGTATTCACGATTTGATACTGGATCCAGTTGTCCTTGGTTGTTGGGCTATTAATAAATTACCTTGGTTATTAGTCCAGTAAAAAAAGCCTTGAAATATCCCTAAGTAGTTGGGGTCTCAGTTTCTACAAAATGAAGTCCTACGCATAGTTGCTGTATCAAATTGATAGAAGTATTCCTAAATGTATTTCATATCAAGAAATAGCTTAGAAAGTTCAAATCTTTACATCATCAAGAATATATATACGTTTCATAATACTTGCTATACAAATGAGTTTCAACAATCTCTAACATTTACACTTCCTATTGAAGTTTTCTTCTTTTTAATGGTGGTTCAAGGGAAGAGGTGGCTTGAACTAGTTTTATTTTGTAATGTCCGTAGGGTAAGGTGTTGACTTTATCTGGCAAGATGAAGCGTTTGTCATCATCAGCACTCAAAGTCACTTTGTTCATAGTGACAGTTGATACAGTATGCTTTTTTGATGAGATGACATTATTCAATGTGTAGGTTTTTTCACCAGAGTAAAGGCATTGAATGTAGTCTTCAAATGTAATTTTGTTCTTTACGACCGATTTTTTATTCCTTTTACTTTCTTGATGGGACTATCCTTTTTCTTTATGGCGTACACTTTGCTTCTTAGTCCTACAAAAGCTAACATTATCTCACCAGCCAACTCATCTTTAAAGTTTCCTAGCTTCTTTTTGTTGTTGTCTAAGTAGAGAGAATGGTCTATTGAGTAGTTGCTCGTATCCAAGTGTTCCTTGAATTTAGCCATGTCCTCGTACAGGTCCTCAGTTTCAATTTCGTAAATAAATGAGTCCGTGTCCTGGTAGCAGAGCTTTAGTTTATCCCTATAAAGTGGTTTCAGAATGTCATAATGGAATTCGTACATCCGGACTTTACTAAGATCTAGAATACTCATTCCAATGTATATTGGTTTATTTAAAACTACTTTTGTTTTCCCCATTTTTATGCCAACAAGCTTTTCATTATATACAGTACGGTCGATAAAGTTAGGTTTTGAAATAAGTTTTTCTGCTTTTTTTGGATCGGACACTAGTCTTATGTCAATTCTATTCCTAACTTGTTCCATCGTTTTCCCATAAATCGCGTTAGACATAAGCTTATAGAAATCTTTTTCAAAATCGTTCACTGCATGTTTCCTTTTCTCCGTGTTTAGATCAATAAAGGGTTTAAGCCAATCCCTTTGTTTGAATTGGATAGCTCGATGAATTTTAGTTAATTTTAAACCATGCTTCAAGGCTTGTTTTAAGGCCACATAGTGTATCACGTATTTTTCTTTGTCTTCCACGGTTGCAAGGAGTTTAGGGTGGCTACCTCCAGGTGGAATCTTAGTTTCCGTGCAAAATGGGAAATCACCATGTTCATCGTGAAGTGACTTTGGGTATTCCAAGTCAACCTCTAATATGTGACCTTCTTCAGCATCGTCTGGTATGTTTTCTACATCTATCTCTTCTACGTTGCGACACCATTTAAAGCCTCCATAAGGAATGTTACGACTCAAAGCTTCGCCATAAAGGTTATTTGCATCTATATAGAGTAAAAATTTACTTGGTTCGGATGGATCTTTTGTCTCTGAGGTGTATTTGTTTTTCGCTTCACTGTGACGCTTGATGCATTGTGTGATTCCACCTCGGATTCCTTTTTCAATCATTAAAAACATGTCCATGTCTTTAATGACTTCAAGTTCAATTCCAGTGTATTTCAACATTGCATCCCAAGCTAGACCGGGTGTCGTAAAATAATAGGCTGGGTCGAGGTCATAAGTATTTAGACATGTTTTCCTAAAGTTTTCAAACGCATCACAAAGAATCAAAACGTCACATTTAACATAAATGTCAGAATACTCCCCCAGAGTTTGCACATTGAATGTCTTCCAAACGTTCTCAGCGTGATTGTAGTCTTCGTTACTTATCTCTTCTCCACTAAGTTTACTAAAAAATGCTGATTTAGGAGGAAGATGTGTTTCTTCAAGTTTTTCTAAACCAGTCATATAATCATAGCAGAATACTCCTTTTTGTGTTAACAATTCGTAGTGTTCAGGAAAATGCTTCATCGTTTCTTCAAATTCATGTTTAGGTAAATTGTCTACCAACGTACTCAAACTGTCCTGCATAAATCTATATGAATCTAAAAACCTCAATTCCAGTAACTTATTTTTTGCATGTTTTACCTTTACCATTTTGGAGAAAGATATGTATTTTTCGTCTGTGTTGGGTATGACTTTAATTTCTTTCTTGTCGTAGCCCAGTTCTCTGACGATAAAGTGAGAGTCATACCCAGACAGGTTATGGATAAAACATGGGACAAAGTGCTGATCTTGATAGAACAGATTGCAGTGTCGCTGTGCAACGCCAAGATATTTGCCAGAAACGTGGCAATGGTTCCTGACTTTGAAGTTATCAGCTGAAAAGTTTCATTTTTTACAAATATGGCATTCTAAAGCAGAGTCAAACTCCTCTTGTTCTGTTCTCGATAATGTAGGGACTTCAAGTTGTTTATTCCTAAATAAGATACTATCGACAAATTTTATATCTTTAGCTATAGACTTTGTGAAGTGCTTTGCAGCATCTTGACCTCTAAACAAACGCAGCTTTGTATGTTCATTTTCTGCGTCCTTTAACAAATACGCATAGCTATACGGAACATGACGCTGATATGAAGTAGTCCAAGACTTTTCTGGATCACCTTCACAGGTTTCAACAGGCTGGAGGAGGGTTTCAAAATCAGCATAGATTACAAATCGAACTTTTTTTGACCGATGACTATTTTTAAACGAAATACTGTCGTAAGTTGGAAATTCACATCGTTGAGCTTTCTTAGTTAAACACATTTCTTTGTGTTTTTCAAGCTTTTCTTCAGCAGTCTGTGCGTAGTGGTTGTTGAAATGAGCAAAACATCGCTTACATATCTTAATCTTTGTACAGTCACTAGTTAGCTGACTATGAACCAACTTTTCAAATTTTGTAATCAGACAGTAATGCGAAAAGTTGATTTCGGTAACGTATAACAAATCAAAATGATTTTCCTTCTCATCCTCACATACTCTCAATGGGTAAACATCGGCTTGCTCTGTCAATCCAAACACGTTTACAGATACGCCGTTCGCTAGTTCAAACCTTTTGATGTCATCCAGTTTTACAGGAAATGAAACACAATTCCAATCATATTTGTTTTCGAGCTCCTCATTGTTGATATAGTTATTAACCCTTTCTGGGTGTTCACTGACGATAAACTTTGATAATATTGCATATTTGAAGCAATAAACATCGGCATTCTGGACATTTATGATAGATTTCTTATCCAAAATCTTTTTTGGTAGTTGGATAAAACGAGATCCTTGCAAGGGATTGTATTTGTTAATCCTTAGCTCTACTCGATTTATCTTTTGAAAACTCCATCCAGATTTTTTCATCTCACATTCACTTTTCTCACTTCTGAGCTTCTCAGACCCATTTTCCAGGAGAGAGTTTACATCTGAAATCCTGTAAACAATCATGTTCTTTGTCTTAAAGCTTCGAAGACAGTGCTCTTCAGCTGAGTTAGTGAAATCAGTCTCTAAAAATATATTAAATTTTATAGCTGTGTGGGTTCTTAACATTTCTTGAATCTTTTTTGCAAAATCAGGCTGAAGTTTATGGAGAACAGTTTGGAGATCTCCAGAGTCTGGACGTGTTTCAAAAGTTTTGATTCGATTCTTAAGAGCTTTCTCGATTTCAACAAATGGAGAAGCGGTGGTCTCTTGGTTTGAGTGATGAGGTTTTTGTTCTTTTTGCGGAGAACCTCGACAAGCAAAGTTTTTGTGCTGAGTCATGTTAGCCTTTCTTCCAAATGACTTGTTGCATTTATCACATACAAATTGTTTTTCCTCAACATGAGATCGAAGGTGGCGCAGCATATTACGGCGTTGCGTGAACGTCTTCTGACACACTTCACATGTAAACATGATGAGAGCTGAAAAACCTAGTTAAGGAAATATTTGTTCAAATAGAAAAATAGCTCATGGAATGCAGGAGGATTAAAAGGCTTTGTACACTTTAAGTATAACTTTGATTTATTTACCTTGTTATAACCTTATACTTGATTTGATATATATGAGCTAGTTTAAAAAATGAACTAGTTTAAACATGACTTTTGTGTGTATAGTATTTACTAAACCACTGTTTCATTGCTTTTATAGTTTATTGCATTTTTATACTAATATTTCAACCATATGTAACGGATGGATGAAATAAATATTGCCACTTTGAACAAACAAAATTCAAAGGCTAAAAAGGTCAACGATCTGATACTGCCTCTCTATTTCCAAACGTTTTAGATGATGCATTAATCTGACATTGTTAAGCTGGGGAATGTGAGAGTATGTGATTAATGGATTTATGTCATTCTTAGCCATGTAAACAAGAAAATCAAAATTTAACTTAAAAATGAAATGTTCTTAAATTTATGTAAAAGGATACATGTCGCTGGGACAAAAGCCTTTCTGGTCTGGTAGACTGCACAGGGAGGGATGATCTACTGCAATAGAGATCTTCACACCACGAGAGCTGTAGATCAACTGATACATCTAGTTAAGGAAAAGTTGTGTACAAACAGAGAAACCAGTTTATGCAGTGCAGGAGTCATTACATAACATAAAAAAATTGATATACATATGGCTTTTTATATTATTACAAGCATATTTGAGGACTTATAACATGATTGTTACAAATTCTAAAAATTAAATGTTTTTTTTAATTTTTTAAAATGGCCCATGACTGAGACTGGCTAAAAAAACTAATAAGATATTAGCATGAACTGTTACTTGTATAAACTATATGTTCAAAAAATTAAAAAGGTCAAAGACCTCATAAATAAATTCCTTAGGTAATCTATTACAACAAATAAACGGGAGATTGTACCATATTTTAGCCATATAACATCTAAAAAAATATTTATCGCTATTTACTTATCCTAAATTGTATGTAAAAGGATATGTGTCACTGGGATAACAGCGTTTCTGGTCTGGTATACTGCAAAGAGAGGAGTGTCTGCTCTAGAGATCTTCACACCACGAGAGCTGTAGACCAAATGATAGACTGTAGTATGTTCACCCCTTTTATAGCCTCGGGAACAATATAATGCTGCAACTGATCTACTGCAATAGAGATCTTCACACCACAAGAGCTGTAGATCAACTGACAGATCTAGTTAAGGAAAAGTTGGGTACAAACAGAGAAACCAGTTTATGCAGTGCAGGAGTCATTACATAACGTTTTCAAAAAACATCGCAATACATACTGCTTTTTACGGTATTACAAGCATATTTGAGGACGTATAACATGATTGTTACAAATTCTAAAAATTAAGTGTTTTTTTTAGTTTTAAAAGGTCAATAACCAAGATTAGCTGGAGAAACTAATTTATATAAGATCTTAGCATGAACTGTCACTTGTATAAACTATATGTTCAAAAAATTAAAAAGGTCAAAGACCTCATAAATAAATTCTTTAGTTCACCTATTACAGCAAAAAAACTGGAAATTGTACCATATTTTAGCCAGATAACATCTAATAAAAAATATATAGCTATTTACTTATCCTAAATTGTATGTAAAAGGATACATGTCGCTGAGATAAAAGCGTTTCTGGTCTGGTAGACTGCACGGGGAGGAGCGTCTGCACTAGAGATCTTCACACCACGAGAGCTGTAGACCAAATGATAGACTGTAGTATGTTCATCCCTTTTATAACCTCGGTTTCAATATAATGCTGCAACATGTATGTGGAATTGAAGTAACGCAGGGGGGAAGGAGGGGGCAGGAAGAGAGTCATGTTAAAATCTTACCCCTTCCTAGCTGACAGGAGTGGGTGAGAAGTTAATGGAATCAAAGTGTATACAGCAATATGTTAATAGCCTGATATAAAACATTGGTGTTATTCGACATTGGTTAAAACCCTTAATCGCTAGTCATCCCCCCCCCTCCAACTTCAAAATTCTGATTCAAATAATTTTGTAAATATTATTATTATTACTAATCAACCTTTTAAGTTACCCGACTGAGGTCCGGTTAACAGGGTCAGTTGAGAGGAAGCCTACTGTAATCCGCATATTTGCTAAAAAAATTTCATTAGAACTAATATTCTGCTAATATTCTGATTTGTAGGTTTTAGGGGGCTAGAGACTGGAAGGAAATCCTTTGAGTATCTTTACACACAAAAAATAATAAACCAGTCCGTAAATTTATCATCTTTTTTATTCTCTATAAGATTAAAGGGATAACCTAAGAAATGAATGTACTAATTTATCAAAGAGTCTCTTGTTCAATAACACACATTTGTTTAAAATAACGCAAATAACAGATTTTAATTCAGCAGTCGGTTTTTTTACCAAATTTTTACTTACGAAAAATGTTATTCTATGATCATATTTATGATTTGGTCTAAGGTATGTTTACAAATAAACAAAAATTCCTAGTTTATTTCAATGCTTAGCGGATTAAAATTTTATTTGAACACATAAATTTTTTTTATAAATGGAAATACCTAACTTGGCCTAAGATTGTTAGATTTATTTTTAAGAAATGCATAATTTTTCATCATCTTAACCACTGAAAACATGGAAAAACTTCATGATAAACTAGATACCATTTCCATCCGTTACACAGATAAAACGCATTAAATCAACCGATGTGTTATCCAAGCTTAGAAAACTATGGGCTTGTAGGGGCAAGAGCTACCTGAAAATAACGTATAAATGCTGAATACCTATTCAACGTAAAACATGAAATAATTTATACACTTATACGCGGGGGGGGGGCTTTTTTTGCACAATTCGATAATAAGCTGCGCGGATTATAATGTCAGGTAATCAAACGTTTAACACACAAAAATGTAAAAAACGGGATGTCATCAAGGAAGAGTGCACATTGTCTGTAGCCTCCAAATGGCTCAAATATGTATCTTGGGCAATCAGATGGTACTTATTATGGAAACAATCAATCGATTTACTCAATAGGCTTATAGGCTGACAAAAGAAGAAAAGGGCCCCCATTGAGATCACAAACTATAATTCCTCAAGTAATAATATAGTTCCACGTAAGAATTTTAACCTAAGTCTCACACAATTTTATGGTTAACTGAGTGTAAATATTGGTTAGTTTGGGAAAATTCAAGATAAATCATGGATAAATATATTGGTAATATTGACATAACAGAGAAGACAGAGAAGAGGCCCATTATAAGGTTCACCTTAAATTTATCCATTAAATGTTAGATATTTTACGTTGTTTCACATTTTCTAATAATCTTCAAGATATTCAGTATTTTTCCGAGTACCTGGGATGAATGAATTAAACATTGATTTATTCCGATAGAAACGTGAATACATTATTTTACAGTACACATAATATTGTACTTATTAAAAAATCTTTTTCTTAAATCCTTCAATTGTTCTTTAATTCCTTTACTTCAATTTAAGCCCTCTTCCATCATCCTGCGACTACCGCACACAATTTATATTAAAACATTTCGCTAATACGCAATTAGCTATTTTTCTGCTAAATTCCGTAAAAACTTTGATTTAGGAGTCTTCATCATCCGAACAAAAATTGCATTCGTAAAATCTGATTTACTTCAAATATTCCTAGTATATTCAGGTATGAAATTCTAGGGTGAGGGGCGAAGAGGGGGTACTTTTCTAAAAACATATATAGTATTGACGTCACGATTCCAGTATGAAACTGTGCATTTGTGCGTCATCCTCGCTGTAAATTCGATGCAGTATACTTGAGTGATTAAAGCGGGGATGTTAGGAGGGAGGCTAGTAGTGCCGATTCGCAAGCTTCAATTTTAACCCAAACACGCTTTTGTAGGACTCTGTTGTTAATTTTTTCTTGAAAGTATTTATTTTTAAATGATAATAATCAAGTATTTTAGAATTTTTGTAAAGTTTTCTCCACGCTCCTTAAAGTTTATCATAATTTTTGGAGGTTACAGAGACACTCTTTCTAAATTATTTAAGGCTAATTTCATGAAAATCGGTTGAAAAATGGCCTCCAAAACAGGAGACTATGAACGCTTGTTTTCAACGTTTTTCTCAGGGTGATGAAGACTCTTAATTATTTACTTCTTTAGAGGAGGTTATTATTCAAACTTTAGCTACTGAGCAAGTCCCAAGGATTTAATACAAGTCTAAGTGTTATCCCAGATAGGTAAACGATACACTCCCTCCCTGTCACATATCATGTAAGTTAGTCATCTGAAGGATAAAATGTTGTGCGAGGTGGTTGATTACTTTTATAAAGAGAGTTACATTCATGTTAAAACACAGGAACTTGGTGTCATAATAGTTTTTTGTTAAGTTCCAGATACGATATCACTACATATGCAATTCTTTAGTCTTAAAAAAGAACGATAAATTCACGTTTTTACAGCCACTCACGTAATTAACATAGAATGCACACATCACTTTGGCACACTGGCCGAGAAACCGGTTTTAATGCTCACGGACAGGCATCTCATCAGGGAGGAGTTAACATGTAAAGAAATATTGGAGACTAGAAAGATTTGTAAAATAAACTTTTGTCAACGGAAATCTATGAACTCCTAGCCATAAAAAAGATGTAAATTTAGTCTGAACGTATATTTTAATGTATTCTGAATTCGATTTAACCTGACTACAATCATTTTTTAAATAATAAGTGTATAAAAATGTTTTTTAATTAGAGATAATAATTTCATAACATATGAGTTTAAGACAAATTTACATTTCATACAAATTTCAGAAAAAAATGTATTTACTTGAAAACTAACATATTAAATTTCGATTTATCTTTTAACTATGAAATATCTTATTTATAAACATAATTTATATTTACGTTTACTTTGGACCATTAAACGCACTTTTTTGTACTCATTGATATAGCACATTGGGTGTTGAGGATGTGTTTTAGTGGGATATAGAGAGATCTTAACGATACACATATATCCTTATGCAGAGGGGTATAAACTCCCTTTATCACACTAGAAATTTACCAGTACAGTGAATGTGTTTCAGTCATACCTGAAACAATTATTTACAGAGAACTCTAAACTCCAACTCAGTCTAAACTGGGTCAATAAGTGTACATGAAGCGGACGCTGAGCAATCTTAACCGAGATTGTTGCATGAAATGATCGAAACCGGTTATGCAACCCACCTTTTTTTTGAAGTTGAAGCATGAGTGTTGCAATTCATTGTCACTGCATCCAAAGTCAAACATCGTTTCATTACAGAGCTCACCTACACATGGATTTTATTGCAACTGCCCACCGTAAATGAATTTAATCTCACAAAATACAAGTAGACTAAGAATTTCCCGGATCTGAACTATTGTGATCCCGCATTATCCAGATGAGGTTATGAAATAAAATTATTGTTCGAAAGTGGCGATTTTCTCAAGAGAATGCCGTTTTCAATACCTCAATTTCAACCGAATGCCAAAAATTGCACACGAGTTATCATTGAACCTGTAACAGTGAACCTATATTGGGATATTATGAGTTGTGCTGAACTTTAAAAAAAGGTTTAATCTCCTAAATTTGAATATAATCTGCTAAGTTTTAACGTGACGCTGACGAAAGACTGTTTACGCACAAGAGATTCATCTACCAGATATTTCTGTATACATTTTGTGTTGTACTATACAGTACAATAAGAAGACGGAAGTACTCTATTCTTGTGTTACGATGTGATATTTTTACGATATAGATTTCTCACACAATATTACAACGAAAGACGTCAACTACGATCTGACGATGCAGTATCAAACGTGATAGTTTCAGGATAGCTTTTGTATACTCTAATATGCTCAGTTGTTAACGGGTATTCAGATTATCCAGATTTTTAGTTATACAGACCGGGATTTCAATTAATCTGAATACAGTAGAACTCCTCTTAGTTCCTCGTTTTAACCGACGATTAGAATATCTACACTTGCTGGTCAAATGTTAAAGATCGTTTTAACCAACCCTTTTTTAAGATCAGTTCGGTTTAACCGCTCTTTTCTAGGAATTGTGACGATTCCGTTTTCATACCCGGCGATGGGAACGTTGTGCTCAACTATACAGGTAGTTACGGGTAAAAGTATTTTGAATTTATTAAAAAAAATATCGTTTTTTCATATCCGGAAAGCATTATATCTCATCCATCAATCGTTAGAGTAAACAAACAACATCCACCTTTTGTAAGTGGAGTAAAGTGGGTCGACGACTTAAAGATCAAAGTTTTCGTGAGTCAAGTCTCCACTAAAAGACTATAAAAAATCAACTGCCTGACTCGTAATGCAGTGATAGCTTGTTTCTTATCATTAATTTAGACAATTAATACTGCATTACGAAAGATTTGTTGAACAAATATGAAAATGTTCTCAAAGGTGTTAACGTTAGAAATATTTTTTGATCACGTCTAATATTTAGTTTATTGGAAAGTTTTGTTTTAGGGTTCTTTGTGACATTTCAACAAATTCTTTGGAAAATAGGTTATGGTTCATTTTCTAAATAGTCCACGAACTGATTTAGAATGAGATCAAAAGAATCCTAAATTAATTTAGCATTTATTTTTTAGGTGTTTAAAGGATTACCCGTTTTAACCGACCTTTTAAGTAACCCGACTGAGGTCCGGTTAACAGGATCGGTTAAGAGGGGGTCTACTGTAATCCGTGTGTGCATTTTCATTAAAACTAATATTCTGATTTGTAGATATTAGGGGGCTAGAGGCTGGAAGGAAATCCTTTGAGTATCGTTACAACTTTTCGAATCGCTCACAAATAGCAGAAGGATGATCTAATCCTTTCTGGCCTCCTGGTTGTTGACGCTCTGAAATGTTACATATTACGGAATTTAAGTCGTTAAGGTAATTTATTTTCATATTTTGTAGTAGTTTATGCTAGTTACATTAATATTATTAATGCTTAAATGCAAAAAAGTGACTTTCCAAATATAAGAAAAAAGAACAAACACACGACTTAATAATAGACAAACTCCATGAAAAAAAAATCTGTCAAAAAAATCTGTTGTCTGTTAAATTCCATAATGAGCAATCATATACCTAAAAAAATAACTTCCCTCATTTCCCACTTTTAATTTAGTTTTTCAAGATTTTAAAATGTAATTTAGAACTCTATTACACCTTAAAAGGTTTCTCTTATTAGAGAATTGCATTAAGTTCCCTATTACAGTCCCATTTATTTGTAGCAAATTCTGCAGTTATGCTAATTTTACAAGAGCATTTCTATATGATTAATTAAAAATAACAACGGAATCTTACGATGCCCAAAATAAAAATTAATATTTGTATGGTTGGAAATGTCAATAGTCTGACCCTAGCCTTAGCAGATCACTAAATTCTTTGTAAAATCAAAGTTCATAATCAATTTAATACCTCATTGTTAGACTTATAAACTAGAAAAATATTTTATACTAAAGGAATAGAGGTTTTATCTTCAGCTAGAAGTTTCAAAAACTAAAAGGATACAATGTATTATTAATGTAGACTTACCTGGCCCGAAGGAGTTGTTCGCAGGAGAGAGCACTGGGCACTTTGATCTGAACACTATGACAGTTGTAGACCAAATGACCGAACGCGGTATTTGAATTCCTTTTATAACCCCCATCTTTCATGTTGCGACGTGCAGAGCATCAGTCAATGACCTTTCATGTTACAACGTGAAAACACAGCAGTAGTCGTTGCAAGTACACTATTGTCGAACGAGTTGTTACGTATATCCATCATTTCCCCATATACGGGGTTTGACACTACAGTCTCCTGGTCAAGACGATGACAGAAAGCTTCACTGTTTACGATAATATTTGAAATAAAATCCAGATGGTTCTCAAAATTTAAAAAAATGTAATTAACTAATGCGGACATATTTTTGAGCAGGATACTGAATATCTATTGATAAAGAAGTACTATACCTTCTCAGATGTCACTATATTAAAATTATTATTTCACTCATTCCTGGTACAGCATTCTAATCTCTGCTTATTTCATCTCGCCTAAGCAAAACCCCCCCTAAGAATATTTTACTCAAGCCCACTGACCAAGAAAATCAGTTTTGTTGCTCGCAAAGGAAGAATAAACATATGCCTATCCAGAAATTCAAGGTATTTAGTCTCAGTGGGGATTCTCATTATTACTTCGTCATAATCAAATAAATTTACTACAATCGTTATGTAAATAATTTGTAACAGAACAAAATGGGGTACATTCTGACTCAATAAACGATCTTAGAATATTCCGATTTTTATTAACTGCCGTCAACTCTAGCTGTCTTGAAATACCACGGAAATACTACTTTTCTTCGAGTTATATATAGTTTCTTATAGGTATAGTTTGCTGGATGTTGCTGGACGTCTTATAGGTCATAGTAGACCTGTACGCTGGGTTTTCAACTTACAAAGGTCTGTTGAGTAAACTTAGAGACATAGGAAGATTTCGATTTATAAAGGTGAAGTGTAATTTAATTCGACTTATCTACTGCTCTTCGAATTATATAGTTAATTTTTGGCTTGTTTCGACTCACAGTGGTAAAGTATGAGCGTAAATTATTTTAAGTTGCATATGGGTTTTTTCGACATAGAGAGTTTTATCCTAGGAGATGAAAAATATTTTGAGCTATCAAGGATTTTACTACGGTTTGAGTTGTCAAGAGCCGACTGAAGCTATTCATTTACAAAATGTTATGATACAAAATCGTTTTACCACATTTAATCCAACATTTTTCCTTCCAAGAGATAACATGGCATATAAACATAAGCCAAAAATCAAAGCAATAAACTATGAGTTATTTGCTTTGAACTATGCACATTTAAATCATGGATATTCCTTAATCGCAATTCGATTTAAGTTAAATTTTAAAATTAAATTCATCGATACAAATAATCAATAATTATGAAGGCAGTGCCATAATGATAGATGCGTACTTTTGTTGCAAGAGTTGACAAACCTTGGCCGAGACTTACTAAAACAGGTTATGCAACTGAAGTTGAAGACTCCACTTTCTTTCATGTTCGAACTCGAATGATGTAGGGCAGTAACCCCGCACCTGCATCCAAGGTCAACATCTGGATACGTAATCATATTATCTTGTGAGTTGCACAGTTATTCTATAGACTGACTAATACACACGATTGGAAACTGGACTAAAGTTCTGGGCTATCGCAATTGCAGGTGAGTGAGGACAATGTTAAAATTAGTGTTCAACATCGGCAATTTTTAGGTAATCACATGGTCCTATGTTTATGTAAATACACTTTACGCTAGAAATCCCCATTACTTTCCTATGTTTATGTAAATTGCACCAACCGCAAGTGCAATTTATGTGAAATGAGTGCTTTTAGCAGACGCTTTGGGGGCTAACAATTGTTTCCTCCTGCCAGTTCGGCTGTCCAGAATAAAGGATTGTCGTATTAGGCTGCTCTCTGAGCTAAAGACACCATCTCATTGAACGCCAAGAACAAACGTTATTTACTAAAAACAATTACGTTAAACGCTGACAGCTTTTGTTAAAGATATTATCTCGTTAAACGCAAAGAAAAATCATTATTGCAAAATACTTTAATAATTGTCATGGGCAACTGTTTTTTATGAATGACATTACCTACAACGGTTTTTTCTTTCCAAATACTATATTTTTAAGAGGCATAAACATCCGTTTTGACTTTGGACTTCATTATAAGCACTAAGTAACAACCTTTATTACTAGATACGTTAAACGTTTTATTAAACACCATGGACAAATATTATTGATAAAAAACCCATCAAGATTAAGGCCGAAAATAATCTTGTTTACTATTATAAACAACAATATTTTTAAACGTCAATTCTTAAACGTCGTAAAGCAAAGAACAACAGTTTTGCTATATTTTCATGCAAATTATGATGAACAAAAATAACGCTAAAGGTTTCATCTCTTTAAACTCTAAATGGGGAACATTTAAATTCAGCATGACTGTTATATAACTGGCAGCAAGTTAAACACTATGATCATGAAAACAACTTAAATTTACTACGGACTATATCAAGTTAAACGTAACGATTTACATGCTATATTTGTCACGAAGTTTAACAAAAACATCGGAAAAAATTATACAGACACCTGACAATGTTTAACAGACATAAAGTTGAACTCCATGAAAAATGTAATTAAAATCTGATACAATCAAGACTTTCACCAGACGGTGTAGTGCTCTGAAGTGAGTGAGTAAACGGTTGTCTGACCTTGGCTCATCCGCCAGTGAATGTGCAATAAAAATAAAATCACTCGTGATTCTCAATCGCACGGAACCAGTTTGACAAACAAGCACCTACTTGTCGCTCCTCTCCTCTGCTCGCCTGATACAATTGTCGTCTCTGCCTTAGTTTAACTTGAAATATTATGAGTTTTTTACACAATATAATTAATTTACAGCGTCACCGTAGATTTACTTTTACTTTATTTTAAATACATGCTTTATCACTTTAATTTACTAGTCCACAACTGGAAAAAATGTAATACTAATGTGAAATACAGAGTTAAAGAAAAACTACTTTTAATATTAAAGTGAGTGGTTTGTAAAAGTAATCATGTTGGATTAAAAACCTTTAAAACAACCTTTGGTCCAATGTTTAACAATTAATCAATTTATTTAATTTCTAATCCTTAACACTTGTAGAGTTTCATTGAAACGACGCATCTTATAGTGGGAGGGGGGGAAGGGGAGGGGACTCATCACGGCTCCTCGGCTCCTTCGGCTCCTGATTTTAGTCCCATAAGAACCCATATTGGCTCCTGTCGCAGGACAGAGATAAGTATTCTACTGTCAGCAAACCAATGATCTGGGTCCGCCAAAAAAGCTTCACTTGAGAATGGCGATCCTTAACCACTGTCATAAAATAATATGAATTAAGTTTAAGTAATAAGTTTTGTCATGTTGGTAGTGGACATCCCCACTCCCCGCTCATATGGACCCCTTAGATTAGCCTTCCTTCTTGGATAAACCTTCATCTCGACAAGATGTTTAGATAATTTTCTCTTCACAACTGTAATATACTTTCACTCGGTGCAGTCGTAATCTAAAATTAAGGGAAAAGTGCAAAATATATGTTTGTTAGGGAAAGTTTGAATATTAAATGAAATGACTGGTGGAGAAGGAAGTGATGAAAATGGAAAAGAACCAGGAGTGTCTTCGAAGCTGCAACAATTTACAAGCATGTTTTCACATTCTGTTAAACCACCATCTGGAATTTCGTGGATTGGTAATATGGGAGAAAACTGGAAATTGTTTGAACAAAAGTTCAAAATCTACATAATTGCTAATAAAGCATCAACCTTGAGAATATATTTTCCGTTTGACTGCAAACACTATTCATGTAACAGTTTCACCATTCAAATCTTATTCCTGTGATCTTCTTATATTTGGAACAGTTGTCATACCAGGTAAAGGTTGGGTATGAATGATAATTAAATATTCATTGTTATAATGATTGCTTTAAAACCGAATCAGTAATATTTTTTAAGTTATGTACATATTACTGCCAATGTGTTGAACTATATTCATCTCGGTTATTAACAGAGGTAGCCATGTTTGAGCCAAGCAGTTGTTGCACAATTCATCAATAGTAAAATTTTATAATCAAATTAAAAACCAATCATATTGACTTAAAGAAAATAATATTTTGAATAGACTTTTCCCATGAATTGAATTAGGATCTCAATGTGTTCAGCAGTTGGATGTACTTTGGAGTCAAATTAAACTATGTATTTTAGGGTTGTATTTACTTTTACAAAACGCTGGCTGGAACTGGCCGCGATGACCAGTTGTGGTCAAAGTTCACAAAACATATATTTAATCACAATGTTGAGTTGGTTGAGTCCAGCCTTTTTAAACTTGCTGTTCGCAGATTCTTCTTTCTTCACAGATGTTCTTTTTAAACAATGTTCCCCGTGGTGATTACAGATTGTAAGTCTAAAAATGTTTAAATAGATAAAAATATACAATATCTATGTACAATATAGTGCGGGGTGATATGTAAGCATTAGACCCTTCCGTTCGATTTGTATGTAAAAATTTATTTGTTGATTTTAAATTATTAACAATATATTTAGCAGTAAAAACGCCCTGTTGACATTTTTTATCTCATCTTCTTACCTCCAAAATCGAATAGAGGGCATAACCTTATGATCGAGCCCAAAAAATAAATACCCCCGTTGCAGCAGACCTGCATACTCAGCGAATTTCAAATGCAAAACAATATATTTTAATCTAACATAGCAAGATTTGACATGTTTTTGTAAGCTCCATAAGATTAACATGGGGAATGAGTATGCAGGTTTGCTGCTACAGGTATGTTTAAACTGGTTGTTTTTAATTCAATATTTAGTAGATCTGAACTAGAAGAAGCCATTTACCAAGTTTTATCAAGATATGTTGAGAAATTACCGAGATTTAGAATTTTACTTATTTCCCATAAGGTTAACATTGGGGCAACGTACTGTGTTTACCACTTTCAATATCTCGGTAACCAATGGACATAGAGCAGTGATTCAAGTTACTAAATTGTTTATTTTTTTGAGTTGAATTCAATGGTGCCAAAAAAAATTTGATAAATTTTATTTTTCTATGTAAAAAGCTCAAAAAACCCATTTTTTAGGGGGTTTATCCCCCTTTACCCCCCCTTCCGGCGGCCCGATCGGGCTGGTTCACGAACTCGTCTAATCGATTACCACTTTACATGTCTGTACCAAATTTCATCAAGATCGGACCATTTTTACGGCCGCTATCGTGCTAACAGACACACACATATATATATATATATAAAAATTCGAACGAATGGTGTTTTTTGCTTCTGGGGGTTACAAAACGAAAAGTTATCATGGTCTGGGGCTTAGGTCTTACCATGAGACCTACGGTAATAGCTTCTTCCCTATAGGGGAAATTCGCTAAAAGGGTATATAGTAAAGGAAAGATACCATTTTACACTAGAAAATTTTATATAAGAGTGACTTGTGCGATTTTCTGTCATATTATACATGCTAATAAAAGTACGAAATGTTTACCTGAATATCACCACCGGAAGTGCAACATTTTCAAGATGGTGTCCAAGATGGTGTCAAAAGCACTGAAGACATAGAAAATAAATCAATTAGGCAGTGTATAAGCGAATTTTGTGTCATAGTACCACTGCCAATAATGAAGGGAGGTAGGAACTTCACTTTAACTGGGTAAAAAATATTTTCCGCCATCTTGGATCCGCCATATTGGATGTGAATTTTTTTTGAAAAGTAAACATTGTGTTTTGACCCATCATTACAAACTAGATTTTCACGGTAATTGCAATGCCGAAATCCGTTTTTGAAAATCTTAAATAGTTTTTAAGTTATACCCAAACAAGATTCTTCTCTGTACAAACCTTATGGACATTTCAAGCTTTACATTTTTTAAGGATTATAGTTCTTATACCTCCGGTTCTAACCAAAGTATGACGGTCGTTTGAGTCCTAAAACACTCAGTGATATAACGGTATTAATTATATAAACCGTCAATTTTAATCAGAGTGGAAAGAGACTGAATTATCATTCATAATTTAACAAAAAACTTATTTTTTCTAAAATTTATTTTGGTTAAAAATGAAATATCTCAGGTTTTACATTAGATAGATTGTCAGTTCTGGTCTTATATTATTCGGCAAATAATTGGCTTTGTAACGATATATTGTAAATTGGAATCAGACGAATTTCAGGTGAGTTATGATCCTTCATTCTATGTAAAATTTATTTATTTGCACATTTCTAGTTTAGTTAAGGGCAAGTACCACCCATTCTAACAGAGGCTTGAAATTTGCTAAGACCTTAAATTACTCACATTGTTTTTGGCTTTAATTTAAACTATTAATAATTTAAATCGGTTGATTAGAGGCGAGTTATAAGCCTTAAACGTAATAGGAATTCTGTAAGTAAATAAATTTTAAATTCAAGGAAGGATCATAACTCACCTGAAATTCATCTGATTCCAATTTACTATAGCTCATATGAAATCCAATTATTTGCCGAGTAATTTAAGTCCAGAACGAACAATTTATCTCACGTAAACCCTGAGTTATTTGATTTTAACAAAAGTAAATTCTAGAAAAAACTATTTTTATTTTTAATTATGTAATATAACTCAGTCTCTTTCCGGTCTGATTCAAATTAACAGTTTCTCTAATTGATGCATTTATAATACTGAGTGTTTTAAGACCCAAATGATCTATATACATTGAGTAGAACGGGAGATATAAGAAATATAATCCTTAAAAATATTCAGTGCTTAAAACTCCCATAAGGATTGTATCAGAAAAATCTTTGTTTGGGTATATCTTGAATACGAATGAATATTTTCAAAAACGGATTTCGGCATTGCAATCAGCTTGAAAATCTAGTTTAAAATAATGGAACACAATGTTTACATTTGAAAAAAAAAATATTACATCCAATATGGCGGCTAAAAAATGTTTTTCCAGTCAAATTGAAGGTCTTACCTCTCTTCAATTATTGGCAGTAGTCTTATGACACAAAATTCACTTACACACTGTGCAAGGGATTAATTTACTGAATGATTAAAGAAGATTACCTTGTTTTTTCTCTATTTTGATAGCCATCTTGGATTGGGGTGTATATAAGGATGAAAAAAATGTCAACAAGTCATTTTTTCATCCAAAGATAGTCATTATCAATTTTCAAAAGTTATTTCAATTTTTACAAGCCAGTCGAACGGAATATACATACCATCCTGGACTAATAATTTAAAATATAAATTTCGTATGAAAACAAAAATATTTGTTTTTTGAAGAGTTTGATCAAAGATGAACAATCCTGAGGAATGGAATATCTTTTATCTCAAATGACCAATTTTTTATTAATTTACAAAACACATTCAAAGGATGACATTTTTGAATATACAGGTACTTCTTTGAATATAAAACAACCCAAAAATATAATACCCCCATTACAGCAGACCTGCATACTCAGTGCATTTAAAATGCAAAAGAACTTATTTCAATCAGTCATAGCGAGATATGAAATGTTTTTGTTAGCTACATAAGAACAACATGGGGAATGAATATGCAGGTTTGCTGCATCAGGTATGTTCAAACTAGGTGGTAATTCAATATTTAGTAGATATGAACTAGAAGTTATAGAATAGTTATTTCCCATAAGGATAACATGGGGAATGAGTATGCAGGTTTGTTGCCACAAAAATGAAAGTATCAGGGATTTTAGGCTGATATGCATTAGATCTCATCTAGATGAAGCCATGGACCAAGTTTTATTAAGGTTTGTAGTCAAATAAGAGAGGTATATAATTATTTTACTTATTTCTCATAAGGTTAACATGGACAACGTCCTGTGTTTACCTCTTTCAGTATCTCGGTTATTAATCGACATGGAGCAATGATTTAATTTACTGAATTGTTTGTTTTTCGAGCTGAATTCAACGATGCTAACAGAAATAATATTATTTTAATTTTTCTTTGTGAAAAACTCAAAAAACCCATTTTTGGAGGGGTTATCCCCCTTTACCCCTCTTCTGTTCGTCCGATCGGGCTGGTTTACGAACTCGTCCGAGTTTTTACTACTTTACATGACTGCACCAAATTTCATTTAGATCGGACCATATTTGCGGCCGATATCGTGTTAACAGACAGACATATATATATAAATTTGAACGAATGGTGTTTTTTGCTTCTGGGAGCCCTAAAACGAAAAGTTGTCATAGTCTCGGGCTTAGGTCTTATATTGAAACCTACATAAATAGCTTATTCCTTTAAGGAAATTAGCTAATATAAAAGATTCTTTTGTCATAGTTGGATTTGTGATTGCTAAATTCTGTTGATCACCATTAGAACTATTTAAAATTCTGACACAATGTTTTAATGTTGACAAATCAATCGTGGAGCACTTCTAAAAACCTCAACATTGGTCTCTTTAAAATGGTCCTGCGCTTCGCCTTGATTTTGAATTAGTTGACATCATGAGATTCCAAAGTTTTTATTTGACACCAAGCTTTCTACGGCTTTAGCACCAAAACAAAGGTCTCCTTTGAATAAATTGATGATATTTATTCACGTTAATATAATATCACATGTTAAATTTGTTTCCGTGATTTGGTGGTTTTAAGTTTAGACTCCTTTATAACATACGGATCTGAAAACAGTACCGTTGGCGTTTCCTTCTCCAATAAATTTCATTAAAAGTTCTTGAGGTATGTTCGGTATGTGGGTATTTTTACGGGCTAGGCATTAACGAGTTCAACGCTTAGTATAGGGGTTCTGGTGACCTTCGAGCTCAAAACTACAAAATAAATTTTATCAAGAAATATTGGCTGGCCTTTCGTAAAATGTTTAACTTTCTTTAACGTTAATTATTAAACTTCTTACCCTGAATTGGTATATTTGAGTACAATACAAAAGACGAGATTTGATATTTTCATATTTTGTTTAAACGAATTCAGGTCTTGGAAAAGTGGTTTACGATATAGATATATAGTTAAATGAGCATATTTTGATTTTATCCCAAATCGTATTCAGTGTAGGTTTTTTTATGTAAATGTGTATTTAAACGGCAAAAATCCAAGTTATTTGATAGAATAAAAAGTTTGCTTCTCTACATAAAATCTAGAGAGCTCCGCGACTAATAATTCAAACAAAGTCTCTCTCCGGGAAAACTTTACTATACACTCCCTAAAACCTGACGGTTCGGTTTTCTCTACTTCAAAAGTTACCTCTTGTTGAACTCACCCTAAAAACATTCTAAGACCCACAACCATAAAACTTGTTGATTCTCAAGGTAACGGATTTTTTTATCAAAGGAGTCCCTTTAACAGTAGAAAACATAAAGGTTGGTACTAATGGACTTGATTGGAGGTTGATACAATTTTGTGGTTCTCAAGATAGTGGAATATATAATGTTGTTCATATTTCCGTAAGTTTTCTTAGTGACTATTCTGTTCTGAACATATTTTTATGACTTTTGACATCACATCTTTAATTGCAGTCATTTATATTTTCAAAATCAATGGTGTTTTCAATGAGTTTTTGAAAAGTAGGGTAAGACACATGTCTTAAAACTACCAGTGCGCATACTATGCGGAGTTTTTGCCAACTTAAGAAAAGTGGCATTTCTCAACTGGTTGCAGCCGATTCCACGGTTAACAGAGTGCACAGCCGCGCGATCTGTTAGTCGCACTGCACTGCGGCTGCTCCGATAGAGCGCACGCCCACGCCACCTGTTAGCAACCACTGATAACAGCTGCCACCCTGGCCTTTGCGCCTTCTGACGCAACCCGCACTCCACCTCTGTATCTGCACTACTGCTACTGCCTTGAAGGGCTGCACTACGGCTGGAATTGTGGTGCCTTCAATTGTGCTATCGCAATACACTCTCACATATGTACTGCTCGGAATGAACCCGTGGTGTGAGGGTGTTTGTGATTTGGCTGATTTTATCTAGTACACTTAAGAACTGTATTAGGCAGGAAATAGTAATTAAATTTCTTGAAATGGAAGAAGTAGTTATTGAATTTAACCCTACACATACCGACAGTGGTACAACAGACATATTGGCTGAGATTTGCTTTGAATTAAACAGATTAACGACTGATCGACCTGAGGAGAATACAAATCCACTATTATACGGAATCCAGGCTTTGGTTCGCCGCCTTGATCTTGCTCTGGCTGATAATGAGAAAAAGAGCTTAGCACTGGGAGATCTACAACAAGATGTTGCTGAGCTCAGCAATAAACTGGACCTCGAGAGGACTCAGAGACGTACTGACTTTGACCACTCTTTTTCTTTTCTGGACAGCGTTGAGGGAGAGAACAGCTCACTTCGGAAGAAAATCCATCTCCTTGAGAAGGGCATTCACGATATTGAACTTCAGGGCCAGGACCTAGTAGCATCTAATTATAGCTTAAGAGAAACTATTAAGGAGAGTAAATCATCCTTTGAAAATCTTACTGTTGATAAAGATAAGCTTGAGTCAAGTAATACATTATTAAAGTTAAAAATCAGTAAATTAGAAAAACAAATCCTAGAAATCAAAAACAAAGAAAAATGCAATATACCAAATAATTGGAGTAAAGAGAAGTGGGTCCATGACACACTTTTGGATTCATATTTTGAGTCGTTTTCCCTTAGTTGTAAGGAAAAAGGTGTGTTGTTCTTAGGGCCATCCGCCACCCAACTCGTGAAACATAGTAAGGATCATGCAATTGGTATAAAGCAGTTAGAGACGTATACTAATTGTAATTTTGCCTTCCTCTGTATTGATAATAGTACGGATTTAACAAAAAGTGATGGCGGTTGCCATTGGAGCCTTCTTTTGATTGAAAAAAACTCAAATCATGCATTTCATTTTGACTCCATTAAAGGTCTGAATTGTAGAAGTGCCAAACAAGTAACTGAAAACTTGGACATCCCAATTGGTAACTTTGTTGAAATGACGTGTTATCAGCAAACTAATCAGTTTGAATGTGGAATTAATGTTTTAGCAAACCTAAAGCACATCTACAATTACTATTGTACAAATCCTGATATTGTAAAGCCTTTTCGAGCGTGGTATGAAGCACCGTCGAGCCATGTTCAAAGCACAAGTAAGTCTACGCAGACCTCTGCTTCAATTACTTCACTAGTGGAAGCTGCGCCAAAAATTACTTTAAAGAAAGTCAATAATGAGAACTGGGAAATCATTCAGTCTAAGTCAAAAATCTCCAAGAAAACAAGAAAAAAAAGTGAACGTGCTCGATGGCCTCATGCTCGAATAGGTTTAGTGTGTTATCTGTTAGGGAGGAAAATGATACGGGCAATGAAAAAGAAAGTGAATTGATTGAGCAAAATATTGTATTACCAACTAAGCAAAATATTGTGTTACCAACTAAAAAACACACTAAGCAATGTAGTGTTAAGTCTAATCCTAAGCCTTCTAAAAAAGTAAACTTGTTTAAGATTGAGGATGTAGTTTTTGAAGAGACAAATAGTGCTCATGCACCTTATGAGGTACAAGACAAAGGGAAAAACAATGTTATCATTTGTTCTGACGATCCACCTGATGTTCAAAGCAGTCATAAGCCTCAGTTTGTCAATTGTTTGATCATTGGCGACTCTTTGCTACGCTACTCTGGCAAACAGTGCTCTGACTCCGGTGCTATTGTAGACATAAATCCTGGTGCAAAAATCGGACATATCAAACAAAAACGTTTGTCGTATGTAAATAAACAGCCAGAGGTTATCTATTTCAATGTGGGAACAAACGATGTTCCGTTGCATTTCAATGGTGGTGTAGGGTATAATGGCGGGGGAGGCAAACGGGTCATTTTTGACTCTATGGCGGACCTATTGTACACGGTTAAAACTAGATTCCCCAATTCTAAAGTATTTTTAAATAGCATTCCAATCAGGAGAGATATAAGTTATAAATCTCTTCGACTGCTTAATGAACAATTAGAGTTAATGTGCTTTAATTTTAATGTACAATATGTGGAAGTAAATGAGTGTTTACGGTGGTACTACCTTGCTAAAGATGGGAGACATCTTAACAGAAAAGGGAATTATCTGCTAGGTTATTTGATGCATGAGGTCCTTTTGAATGTTGTTCAGTGCAACCTTAACATCCTTTCTCCTGAACCTGTTCCTCACTCGGGAAACGAGCTCATCAGTCCTGCAGATCCCACAACCTAGCTAGCGGAAAAAATGGATCAGTGGTTCATGGCGCTTCTTCGGACTCAAATTCTTCTGCTGTTTTATCTCATGCTACTACCGATTCAGATTTTCTATGAATCTTCCACCAAAACATCCAAGGTGTGCGTTCTAAGGATTACGCCATTGACATCTTATTCGAACAGTTTTCTCCTGAGATTATCTGTTTAACAGAGCATTTTTTGTCTGAGACTGAGGTCCAAGCTTTTTGTATTCCAGGATATCATCTATCGGCAAGCTACGGTAGATCTAAAGCAAGGAGAGGGGGGGTTTGCATCTTGGTTTCGGATTCCTTAGAAACTCAAACCATAGACGTTTCCTCCACAGAGGGCACAGAGGGCGAGTGTGAGTTTGCAGCGGTGAACATCAAAGTATCTGACAATTGGTATCTTCTCCTGGGTACTTACAGGACACCTAAGAAAAGGTCTTCTGACTATCAGTTATTTTTTTATTCTCTCAGCGGATGTTTGGATGAGATCTTACATAAAAATTCCCATGCAGTTGTAGCTGGTGATTTCAACATTGACCTGCCTGTTAGTGATTCTTCCTCCAAAACGTTTGGGGATTTAATGTCTTCATATGGTTTGCGACAAACAATTTTTACATTTACTCGTGAATATGGTGGTTCTTCTTCTATGGTTGACAACGTTTTCACGAGCATCCCAGATGATAGGTTCAAATCCTCAGTCGTGATTACAGGTTTCTCTGACCACCATGCCCAGATGGCAGATATCAGTGTAGGTAAATGGAAATCCATTGTCCCAAATTTCAAAATGCACCGCTCTTTTACAAAAGATAACATTCGAGTTTTTAACTTTCTTCTTCAACATGAGACATGGGATGACTTGTTTTTACCCCGGAAGGTTGATGAAAAGTTTGAAGCTTTCATGACCACTGTCAAATATAATTTCAATTTGGCGTTTCCTGAGAAAAAGGTTAAGATCAAAACAAATCCCCCATCAAAAAGAGTTGTCCTCAACCCTTTGCTTCAAAACGCAAGGGATGATCTGCTCCATCTTTATAGCCTGACTAAGGATATGGATTCTTCTCATCCTATGAAACAGAGGTACATCAGTCAAAAGAAAACATTCAGAAATCTGGTTCAGTCTTTTAAAGCAGAAATTGTTCTGGAAAAAATTTCAGTATAACAAAACAAGCAAAAGGCTGTTTGGAATATTGTTAACGAGCAAATCCCTGGCAAGGCTCCAAAACCCTTCAGAAAGTTCGTTGTTGAAGACAGTGATGGCAGGCTGCTTGATGATCCAAAGGTTGTTTCTAGTTATCTCAACAATTACTTCTCCGAGGTCGGACTTAGAGTCGGAGGAGATGGATCGATTTCAAAAGTGTTTTCTTTAGAGAATCACACCGTAGGGTCTAGCCTTTTCTTATCTCCAACGAATGAAGAAGAGGTTCTATCAGCAATAAAGTCGCTTAAGTCAAGTAATTCATCTGGAAATGACGGTATTTCATCGAAAATCTTGAAGTCATGTGCTAATAGTTTATCAGCACCTCTTGTTCACATTATTAACTCATCTTTCCAGAATGGACAGTTTCCAACATTGCTGAAGACTGCATCTATCAAACCCTTGCCCAAAATAAAAAATGCTCGAATTCCTGAACATTTCAGGCCAATTTCAATTTTGTCAACCTTTTCAAAGATAATTGAAAAGGTATTTCTCAACCGTTTATCTTCATTTTTGACTGATCATGACATCCTTTTCAAAAACCAGTTTGGATTCCGGAAGAATACTTCGACCGTAGATGCCTTATTTAACTTTGTTTCCTCTTTGTCTTCCTCACTTGACCTGAAAGAATATTCATTAGGTTTGTTTCTCGACTTAAGCAAAGCTTTTGATGTTGTGAATCATTCCATTTTGCTTGAAAAGATGTAATAAATAGGCTTCAGAGGAAATGCTTATGACTGGATATCATTATACCTACAGACCAGATCGCAAGTTGTTTCAGTCCCATATATAGATGAGATAGGTTTTCTTAAAATGAGAGACTCTGAAAAACTGACAGTGCGGTCTGGAGTACCGCAGGCCAGTGTCTTAGGCCGGGTTTTGTTTCTTATTTTCATTAATGATATTGCTAGAAGTGTTTCTAAAGCTAATCTTTGTTTGTTTGCGGACGACACTTCTCTTGCTCTTTCCAACAAGAATCTTGAAAAACTAGAGGTGGAAGTGTTTATTGAAGCTAATTCAATCTTGCAATGGTTATCCGAAAATGGTCTTGGTATAAATGCAGAGAAGACAAAGGTTGTAAATTTTTTTCCTAAGGAAAAGGGAAGGTTCCGAGATTAACCAATTGATAATAGGTGACTTTGAAGTTATGTCGTCTTCTAGTACTAACTTTTTAGTTGTAACTATAGATTCTAATCTCAACTTTCATGAGCATATTGACGGTGTATCCAAAAAAAACTAAGTCGTGTTCTCTTCCTTCTTCGCAGGCTTGCTTATTTCTCAAATCGTGAAATCCTTCTCACAGCTTACTATGGATGTTTTTTCCCTATCCTTGCTTATGGTGTTGCAATTTGGGGCCACGATAGCTCAAAAACCAAAACAGTTTTTAATGCCCAGAAGAAGGCTTTAAGGCTAAACATCCCAGGGTTAGTTATAAATTCTGCCACCACGTCGCAGCACCAAAATGAAGTCATTCTGTATTAAAGTTTATTGGTGGAATTTTCGTCCGATGTTAATTTGATAAACTGATTTGTAAACAGAATAAGATTATGATTCACGCTATTCAGGCATATTTTTTATTAAGTTGCTGGTTAAAAAAATAATAACAAGATATTCATGTTACAAAAAGAAATATGCAAATCGCAGGTAGTCATTTTGTAGGCAATAATTTTTAATTAATTTTAAAATTTTAATATTTAAAATCGCCCGAGTGGTTCAATCGGTATCAATTTTTATAAATTTAATGAGATAGCGCGCGGGAGACAAAAAAATTATGCAGTGCAGGGCCGGCCGGAGGTGACTCACTGTAGCTCTCCCCCCACCACGCGGCTCAGCCGTTGCTCGTCGTACAAACACTCCTTGTGGTGGATGATGACTTCCCGCCCTTCCATCCATGTGCTCTCGGTTATTAGTTACCATGATTCTTCTTACGAGTTTGTTTCTTCGCCTGTTAATTATTGTTATTGGTAACGTTATTTTGTTAAACTTTTATGCTCTCCATGGCCCACGTGTTTCAAAAAATAATGATGACGAATTTGAATTTCTTGCTAAAATATGTTACATCTATTATTATTATTATTAAGCTATAATGATATTTCGAGGGCTTGGAACATTAGGGTTCTAACTGCCAAGTCTTAAACTTTACACGAAAATAGATTTAAGATTGGGTACTGCAGTAATTAAAGAGATCAATGTCAACACATTCAGAGTATTTTTTCTGAAATTTCTTATGCTAAATATGAAAAATATATGTTTATCTTTGCTTAAATGTATAAATAAATGTGTTAAAAACTACTTTTAAAAGTACGGAAGAACTGTGTTGCTCTTTAAAAGGCTATAGGGTAGTTTTATTTGACTATGTTCTATATTTCAAGTTCGTATTTCATATAAATTGTTAAATTGCCTCTAAAATGATGACAATAATAGAAAATAACAAACACGTCATGATTTTGTGTGCTTCTAGTCCGACTGATTCACCAACAAAACCAAATAATCTCTGTCAAAAACAACAGGTAGAAAACCTACCTGTATTTATACATATACAACCATTTCGGAATAAAGACAACGGAGTTCTTTAAAATCAAATGGACGATGTTCTGCTTCAATAATCGAAGCAGATTAGTTAGCTTCACTGAATGATAGTTGGTTCACGCAGTTTTAAAGAGCAGAAGCAATAACAGCTGTTTCAAGCTAATTGAAATACAACTTCCATTGACTATGAATTAGGCTTTCAACCACGTTACAGTTGCTAGTTTCAATTTGGAATAAACATATTACGTGTAGATTAGATTGAAAGTTAACCTATAATCTTATACTCTTGTGTACGACCAATGTTTGCTTGTATGCTTATGCTTGGACAATCTATCTATCTATATTAATAATTCTATAAGCAATTTTTTAATAAAAATTTTGAAAGTTTGGCAGGTCGTAGGATGATGGGGGAGGGTTCAAATTAAAGGACTTAGCTTCAGGGGTCGGTAAAAACAGCAGATTATGTCAAAATCCACTAGAAAATGATAAATAACGAAAAATATCTGCCATTTAAAAACACTGGGATTTCAACACGTCTGCTGTTGTTTCTTTTTTTAGCTAAGCATCAACAGCTGTTGTTAATTCTACGATAATTCCTAAACCTAATATGTACTTTGTAACCAAAACAGTGTTGCATACCTTAAGAATAGGGAAAATAAACTGTTGCAATTGTAACCGGTAAAATAATAGGGCAGATTTATAAATGCATTACCTAGAAATAGTTGTGTATGGAGAGAAATAGTGCCACCACCCTGTTCCAATTCCTCAAATTCCACATGCAGAATTGACTTTCAATGGCGAAACATCAATGGGCAAACAGCCTAAGCCACGTAACATATATCCTTGTAAACATTTGCAGGTAGTCATTTTGTAGACAATAATTTTTAATTAATTTTACACACTAAATATCGGTCTATTGGTTAAATCGGTATCATGTTTTATATATATTTTTAATAAATGGAATATGAGCGCGCGGGAAACACGAAACGGATGCAGGGCCGGGTGACTCATTGGGCTCTCCCCCCACCTGTCGACTTTTCGAATTCGAGCTGAAAACATCAAGGGGCAAATAGCCTAAGTCAAGTAACATTTGTAAACATGTTTCCTGTATATTTTTATACTGTGCATTTTGTGCATTAAGTAAATGAAGGTCTTTTGCAGTAATTATTGTTTATTTATTTATCATTTTCATGTACTGAAAGGTAACTTTTATTTTAAACAAGTGACTTAACTAATTAATCATTTAATTTAACATGGTGTTTTAAAGCAACAAAAATAATGGTAATTATGTTTGTGGTAATATTAATATTGAACAATGAACCCCTAGATAATTTCATAAATCATCTTCCTTGTAATCAGAGGATTAATTACAAGAGTCTGGTCTAGTGTGCCCGGCCAGAGTGCGAATGCGACTACTGAGTTGACGAACTAGTGATGGGAACTATCCGATAGAAACAAACGATTCATCCAGTTGTTGCGCTCCAACCGATTTATCAGATGGTTACTTCAATTTTCATCCGGATGAATCATCCATTAGTTCGCAAGCGAATCAACTGAACGGCATTATTATCCATCTACCTCAAAACCATCCGTCTATGTTTTCATTCAATTTTGAAACAATTCGTCCCTTATTTTCATTCGTTTGAAAACTACGAGTCAGTTATTTAATTACTGAAACTGTTCTGTTAATTGCCGAGTATTTGCGCCAAAGATAAAACAACCTATGTTAGCACCAATAGGTTAATCTTTTACCTTATTTAAATACTTCAACCTAAATACAAAATGTTTAAGGTTAAAAAATTATTCATTTATCCATTTGCAGGTGAACCATCTGCTCAGCGGCTCGACAGTATATATTTTTATCCGGATGGATACGCCACAAAACCCATGAAAACTATCCATCTGAATCAGGCTCGCGAACAGATGGTTTTTTCATCCATCATCCACTAGTCGGATAGTTCCTCCCATCTCCGCACACAGCGCGAGCCAATCCGCTCCCCACCCCAATACACAGGAAAAACATCGGATGAATCATCCATCTGAAAACTATCGGATGAAAGAAAAACCATCGGATGAACCATCGGATGGTTAAAATCAGTCGTTTGTCCCATCACTATGACGAACGATACTAAATAGCAGCGCCGCGCGTCAGAGCGGCCGGGTGGTATGGCGGTGCGCTGGGGGGGGGGCGGCGCGGGCGTGAGAGAAATAATGGTAATATCTTTAAAAAACGATTCCGATGCGACCAACGATCCGAAACGATTCTGATGCGTTTTCAGATTTGACCGATTTCAAATCTGAAAACGTCAAAATTATTTTAAAATTTTTGTTTACAAAATGACTACCTGCGATTTAGAAAAATGATGATAGTAATCGTATTCTTCTCTAAAATATTTTTATTAAATAACTAAAATTTTTTTTACCCATATAGCGTACATTTCTTGTTCATGTTATATACAACAAAACTTACAAAACAAAAATCGGTCAATAACTTTGCATATTATCTTTAATACAAATTTGCCACAGAGGTGCTGCTATCTATCGGGCCAGAAACACAACTTTTTCTGGGATGTTTAGCCTTAAGAATTATACTTGGGCTTCGTAGATTGACATCATGCAGGGGCAGGTTTAGGGATAACAATATCCTGACGTTCCCATCACTTTATATTTTCAGTTGTTTGACATTTTTGAGAAATAACTTTGGTCTGTTCCCTCATCAACCTCCATCTCAACGTAATCTCCGAAAAACAAATTGCCTACCAATACCTCAGTACAGAACAACATTTTACCAGCACCAGACATATTATTCATCCATAAAGCTTTTCAACCACCTCCCATCATCCTTAAAAATGAAACAAACACCATCAGATTTAAAAACAAATTAAAAGAGTTTCTCATTGTTAAGGAATGTTACAGCTTGGAGGAATATTACTCCTAAAAAATGTTTTCATTATAAGTAAATTTAATACATTGTGTATTAATTGTGTGTATAAATATATATACTATATTGAAGATTGTAATGCACATCTGTGTCTTTAACAATAAAATTATTTGACTTTGACTTTGACTTAAAAGTATTTCTCACGAAAATTTTGCTAGTGGGGCCTACACAAATGATAAAGCAATAGAAATCGTAACCTACAGGCATAAGTAAAATCATGTCTGATGTGAGCTTTATTAACAAGTTAGTATTAGTTACGCTTAATATCCATTATATGTTTATAATGGACCAAACCGTTCGAACGGCCCCTTTTCATAAAGATCCCTATAATATCAAACTAGTTGTAAAAATGCATCATATTTTCTATACAGCATTTTTATTTTCATATTTTTTTACGCTGAATTCAATGCCGCAACCCGCTTTTGATCATGGTAATTTGTTTTTTTTTAATTCTAAGATTAAGATTAATAATTAAAAAAATGTTAATATATTAAAAACTAAACACCATAATGAAAAACGTATTCAACGTAAGAAGTTTGTTCTAAATGATGAGTTGTAATACCATCTCCATATCTGAAATTAATTACCTCATTTTAAACCGGCGGATTCAAGATGGTGGCCGAAAAATTTACATGGGTGAATATGAAGTGGAAATAACTCGTGGACAATTCTAATATACTGTACAAATATTTTACCATATGATAATATTTCATATGTGTTAATTTTAATTCAATATTGTAAACAGAAACAAACAAATACAGAGTTTCTTTAGTAAATTATCAAAAACGCATTTCATTTTTATTCTTTCTAAAATAATTATATTTATTCTTAACTATACATTCCTTCACGAAACATAAATGGTCCTTCGAGCCGGATTTAGTTTACCAACGATATGGAAACTACAATATTATTTATATTTCAAAAAAATAAACTATAATCATTAAGTTCAACATAATACAGTCCACTCAGAAAAAGAAATGGCACCTACGCGGGGAGAATTCAAGATTGAAACATACAAAAGGTCAACAGATTTAATCAAAACAAGACTAAACAAAATAAAATCAGATGTAGAAGCTATACAATGTCAGGAAGAAGATCCAAGTCAACTCCAAAAGAAAAGATTGAAGACATACGTATCTGAGATTGAGAAGAAACGAGCGGACTTCGAGCAAATCTTCAACTGCGCAGTTTCTCATGAGGATCAGGAATCGCTACCAAACGAAACGCTTGCTTCCGATCAAACAGAAGTTGAAGAACTTTATGTGGACATCGCAACAGTAATCGATTTTCTTCTCCAGCCTTCAGTTGAGCCCCAACCTAACGTAAGCGATAACTTGGAAGCTCCAGGTATGTCCTCCAATATTCAACACTCAGTAAGTTTGCCGAAATTTGAGTTAAACAAATTTTCTGGTGACTTATCAACCTGGATAACTTTCATTAACTTGTTTGACTCCTCAATACACTTCAACAACTCACTTTCAAACGTAATTAAATTTCAATATCTTTTAAGTGTGTTAAATGGCGAACCACTAAACTTGATTCGCAATCTAAGTTTGTCTGATGACAACTACATTATTGCATACAATCTACTTCGGGATCGGTATCAAAATGACCGATTACTGCAATTAATGCATCTTAATCGCATACTTGACTTCCCGGAAATATCCGTAAATCATGTTCCTGGAATCCGACAGTTTGTTAACACTTTCAATGAAAACACCCAGGCATTGCAAGCAATTAAATGTGACATGCCAGATCCTAATCCGTTTTTGGTCGCAGTAATTTTGCGTAAAATGGATGCCGTTCTTCGCAAACGGCTAGAGTCATTCCGGGACACATCACCAAATGGTAATCATTCCTTACCTACTATTAAAGAGATTTTCAATTTCCTTAATCGGGAATGCATTCATTATGAAGATGCTACTTTTTCTTTAACTGCTCGTATGGATGAGGCCCCACGCATCAACACCAAACCCAAAACCTCATCTCGAGAAGTAAATGTTTCAAAGAATAGTGTAACAAAAAGGTCTTCCTAAGGACGTTATGTCTTTTTCATGTGCTGGGTGCAAACAAACTAGTCATAAAACTTACTCTTGCCCCATATTTCTCGCAAAAAGTCCACAAGAACGCTTTCAAATAATAAAAACTCGCAATCATTGCATTTCATGCCTCGGAATGCATAATGTCAAATCATGCAAGTCTCAATCTACTTGTAAAGTGTGTCACAAACGACACAACACTCTTTTACATTTTAATTCACCTAATTTAGATGATACAATTCAACAATCATCTTACAAGGTTGAAAATAGCACTAATGGTTCTCCAATTATAGACCCAAACAGTGCTGATCCATCAATAACATTGAGTGCCCAAAATCAGCTAACGCATCCTAACAAAGACACCACAGTCTTACTAGGTACATTATTGATTAAAATACGAGCTTCGAATGGTACAGCTCATACATTTAGGGCTTTGCTTGATTCAGGTAGCATGTGTTCATTAATTACAGAACATGCAGTCAACTTGCTAAATGCTCGTCGTCAATATTGTGACGTTCAAATCTCAGGTATCAATCAACAAAATACTCGAAATAAGGGTAAAATATACGCAACGCTAGAAACTCTGTCGGGTCAACAAATCATCACTGATCATTCTATGATTATATTGAATAAACTTACAACCGACCTTCCACGCATGCCTGTCTCTCCCGATATTGTTCAATTGGCACAACAGTACAATCTTGCTGATCCTACCTTTCACAAACCAAGTCGGGTAGACATTATATTAGGAGCTTCATTATTTCCTTATATTTTCACTGGAAAACAGATTTCCTTAGGCCCTGATAAGCCGCACATCTTTGACACTACTTTTGTTTATGTAGTCATGGGAATCACTCCATGCCTAACCTCGTCGTCTTCACCATCTACTTCTAATCATACTAGTACTCTAAATGCATGTCTTCATTCGTCAGATGTTGACATTCATAACTCCATTCAACGTTTCTGGACACAGGAAGAACTTCCTAAATGTTCGGTTCAATCCAAAGAGGATATTTACTGCGAAAATCATTTTGCAGAGACACATAGTCGTGACGATACAGGACGTTATACTGTCCGATTGCCATTCAAAAATCCGATTCACACATTGGACACCTCTCGCAATGCCGCTGAATTACGATTACGGGCTATGGAACGAAAATTCGCAAGCAATGAACGGTTTTCTGTACTGTATCACGATTTCATGGATGATTACTTATCTCTCGGGCACATGTCAAAATACGAAGAATCCGTCTTACCTGAAGATCATTATTTTTTACCACATCACGGTGTTCTGAAAGAATCCAGCAGTACAACCAAACTGCGTACCGTATTTGATGCTAGTTCCAAAACCAGTTCCGGATTATCGTTAAATGACATACTTTTGACAGGGCAAAAGCTGCAAACTAACATAGCTGATATACTCATGCATTTTCGACGTCATAATGTAGTGTTTTGTTGTGATATCCGTCAAATGTATCGCCAAATTAACATTCATCCTGATGACCGTAATTATCAATTAATTCTTTGGAGAGAAAATACTTATGACCCAATTAGTATTTATAGGCTCAACACCGTAACTTACGGAATGAATAGTTCTCCTTTCTTAGCCATTCGCACACTACTCCAACTGGCCAATGATGATGGTCATGATTTTCCAAAAGCAGCCCATGCCATTCGTTATCACACATATGTTGATGACATCATCACAGGAGCTGACACAGTGGAAGACGCTATTGATTTGCAAAATCAACTTACTTCTTTACTAAAACGTGGTTGTTTCGAGTTACGTAAATGGGTCTCTAATTCACCTCAACTTCTAAATAATGTTCCACATTCCCATCTAGAGACTCCTACATTTCTATCTAACTCTCCAGATCCACAGTTTTCAGTTTTGGGTCTAAGATGGTCACCGACTACAGACGCATTTTCGTACGCTTTTCAATTGCCTGAAAAACCTGTAATTCATACCAAACGGACAGTTATAAGTACCATTGCAAAAATTTATGATCCTTGTGGTTTCCTGAGTCCTCTTATTATGCTTGCTAAATCTTTCATGCAACTAATCTGGACGAGAGGTTTAACATGGGATGCTCCTCTACCAAAAGACCTTCAATCTCAATGGACATTATTACTGAAAGATACTGAAAATCTATCTAAAATCACTATACCTCGTTCCTTGAATATCAGTCTATCGCATAAAACATAGCTGCACGGTTTCTGTGATGCATCGGAAAACGGATATGCCGCTGTCGTTTATGTTAGATGCGAACAACCTAATGGTACCACAGTTGTTAACTTAGTCATATCCAAGACCCGAGTAGCACCTTTGAAGCGTGTCACCATACCTCGACTAGAATTATGCGCAGCTTATCTACTCGCACAATTAATAGCTCATTGCATTTCACTACTTCCCGAACATTTTACTTCAAATAACATCCATCTTTGGAGCGACTCTACGATCACATTAACCTGGCTAAGAAACTCACCATACCGTTTGAAAACATATGTGGCAAATCGGGTATCTCAAACTCAGGAGCTTGTCCCAATTAAAGCATGGAATCATATTTCATCAGAAGAAAACCCAGCTGATTGTGCTTCACGAGGTTTGCTTTTGTCCCGTTTGACTAATCATTCCATTTGGTGGAAAGGTCCTTCATGGCTTTCATTACCATCATATGAGTGGCCAACAACGTCGTTTACTGCCATACAACTTGACGCTTCGGATGAAGTTAAATTGAATCCTTTGCCAGTTCTGTCCACCAGTCAAGCAGAAGAGTTGGCAATACTGTCCAAGTTTTCATCGTGGACTAAGGTAGAACGAGTAATGGCGTTCGTTTTAAGGTTTATACATAACTGTCGAAGTTCAGCATCGAGACTAGGTAACCTCACATCAGAGGAACTTCAAGAATCAAAAGTAAAAATATTTTATTTAGTTCAACAGTACACATTTAAGAATGAGTTTTTATCATTAACTCATAATGAATGTCCAAAACAATTGCGAAAATTAAATCCATTCATTGATGCAAATAGTTTGATTCGCATTGGTGGTCGTTTACGCAACACTTCACTACCACAAGACGCAAAATATCCAATCTTGTTACCAAAACGACATCATATAGTTGATATCCTTATCGACTATTATCATATTCAACATTTACATGCCGGTCCCCAACTTGTCCAGTCATTACTGTCGCAAAAGGTCTGGATTTTGAACGCGAGAAATGCTGTCAGATTACGCATTCATAAATGTGTGATGTGTTTCAAAATTCGCCCGACAAACAAAAACCCATTTATGGCAGACTTACCATCATTTCGAGTCAATCCAACTAAACCATTCACATCAACTGGCATAGACTATGGCGGACCTTACACAGTCAAAGTAGTGAACATGCGGTCCACAAAAACGATCAAAGTTTATATTTGTGTTTTCATATGCATGGTCACAAAAGCTGTTCATCTTGAAGTTGTCATGGACTTAACAACTGACGCTTTCATCGCAGCAATCAGCAGATTTATTTCAAGGCGTGGATTATGCACAGACATTTACTCTGATTGCGGAACCAATTTCGTGGGTGCCAACACAGTTCTCCGTAATATCATCAAATCCACAATACAATCTACTGACGCCAAACAACGTATTCAAAGGTTCTCGTCAAATCTGTCCATTCGCTTCCACTTTAACCCACCTGCATCTCCACATCATGGTGGACTTTGGGAGAATGCCATAAAGTCTGCGAAACATCATCTTCATAGAGTAATGGGAAACTTGATTTTGACGTTACCCGAATTCATTACTTTGGTGACAAGAATTGAAGCCATGCTTAATTCTAGGCCATTGACACCTATTTCCAGTGACCCTTCAGATCTAATGCCACTAACCCCAGGACATTTCTTAACTGGTGGTCCTCTCACATCATTACCAGAAAATGATCTAACACATATACCTGCGAACCGCCTCAAACACTGGCAACTAGTGCAACATCTCTTCCAACGGATTTGGGATCGCTGGAGCCTTGAATATCTGCATACGCTCCAACAACGTAACAAGTGGAATCTCAAAACATTAAATTTGAAAATTGGAGATTTGGTGCTGTTACAAACCCCGTCTACTTCGTTATCATGGCCATTGGGAAAAATTGAAGAAACATTTCTAGGATCAGATGGAATTGTGCGGGTAGTCAGAATCAAGACTAAAGATGGCAGTTATGTTCGACCGGTAACAAAAATATATCAACTACCAATAGACTAACAAGTGACATTACGTTGAAGTAGTTACTTCAAGGCGGCCGGTATATGGACAATTCTAATATACTGTACAAATATTTTACCATATGATAATATTTCATATGTGTTAATTTTAATTCAATATTGTAAACAGAAACAAACAAATACAGAGTTTCTTTAGTAAATTATCAAAAACGCATTTCATTTTTATTCTTTCTAAAATAATTATATTTATTCTTAACTATACATTCCTTCACGAAACAACTCGAAAATGACTGGTGGTGGTTAATCGTCTATATTATAGTATTGTTTTGTGATTATGGGCCTATTTAAAATTAATTTGTAATGTTAAAATTGGTTGAAAATAAATATATATGTAAAGTTCTCATATATCTTAAGAACCAATCATGATATCAAAAAACGGATTGCAGCATTTTATTCAGTAAAAATGTCAAGTTTGAAATACTGTATCACATCACCACTTTTACATTTAAAAAATTATATTTTGGATCCAATATGGCAGATCCAAGATGGTGGTTGAAATCGAGTACTCACTCAAAATGAAGTATTTACTACCTAACAATGTTTGGGGGCTGTGTGGGACTGATATTTTTTTAAATATAAAAAAGTTGGGTCTATCATGAGACACCCAGGTATATATATTACCCTATGTATATTTTATATTTATTAAAAAAAAGATTATCACAATATCCCTCTGTCTATTCCATTCAATTCTGTAATGAAAAATGGTTCAGCCACACTTGTGGGATGTGACTTGGGGGGGGGGACTACAAGTTCTGAAAACTCATTCATTTTACACAAAGTCCCCAGGGAGTATGTAGAGATTTCCTCTCGCCCTTTCTTCTCTCCATTTTCTCCCGTGTTCCAATATAATGTTGCAATGAATAATATGGTTGATAATTTTTTTTATATCCCTGATAATAAAAACCAAAACAAACCAGGAAGGGCCATGGAAGGGGGCCATGGTTCCCCATGGTTTAGGGTAATTAAATTTGGACCCTTCAATATTAAACTAAACCTTTAATGCCTTTTGAGATCTATAATTATTTTCGGTAAATCTCTTGTCATACACTACTTGTAAAATATGATGTTACATTATCTGGTATGAAGAATTATGTGTAAATTAGTGTAACGATTTTCCGACTATCAAGTAGCAGACAGAATTTTACTTTATATATTTTAATCTCAATCTTGAACATAACTAACATTATTTTGGTGGATTTGTTATCAAATAATAATCCACCAAAACAAACCAGGAAGGGCCATGGAAGGGGGCCATGGTTCCCCATGGTTTAGGGTAATTAAATTTGGACCCTTCAATATTAAACTAAACCTTTAATGCCTTTTGAGATCTATAATTATTTTCGGTAAATCTCTTGTCATACACTACTTGTAAAATATGATGTTACATTATCTGGTATGAAGAATTATGTGTAAATTAGTGTAACGATTTTCCGACTATCAAGTAGCAGACAGAATTTTACTTTATATATTTTAATCTCAAAGAGAATAAAATAATAAATGTTCACTTTCATGGACAGTCCATGCCGATGCCGCTAAGTACTGTATATTTTTCTGCATTTTTTTGTTATTATATATTGACTCCACTTAACTATACCAGTTTTATAGTCACGTCACTTTGCCGTAAAAAGTGACCCTACTACGCAAACCTGGTGGCACCTATTACAACCATCACCCTTCCATAAGCTATCAAATGATGTCTCGTCTTCTGTCAAAAACTAGTCAAAATTTAACTTCACATACAATCACTCATAATCGCTCGGTATTGACTGAGCTTGCGGCACGCCACAGTACCCTGCGGCCAGCCCAATGAATTTCGGCATAAGTTTAGTGTTGGGAATTTGAGTTTAAACTCTTCTTTCAGAGTTTGATTTATAGTTTTAATTTCTAACAAAAGGAACGAAGGAGTTTCGAATGTAAAAGTTCATTATTTTGTTTACATAAGTCTTTGCAATCTTGATTTTTTTTCTGGTGATCATGTTTCGGCACTAGGCCATCTTCAGCACCTCAAAGAAAATCCTATACATTAAGGTGACCATTCACGTACGTGCCGCGCACGCCGCACGTGCGCCGTGCTTTGCACGCCATGCAACGTCTCAACATTGGTCTTATGAGACGTGCCGCGGACGCCGAAGTCCACAAACGTACGGCACGGCGCATAAGACCAATGTTGAGAATTGCATGACGAGCAATGCACGGCGTGCAAAGCACGTCTCATAAGACCAATGTTTAGACGTTGCATGGCGTGTAAGGCGACCATTCACGTACGTGCCCCGCACGCCGTGTATTGCACGCCATGCAACGTCTAAACATTGGTCTTATGAGACGTGCTTTGCACGCCATTGTTTAAAGACCAATGTTTAAAATTGCATGACGAGAAATGCACGGCGTGCAAAGCACGTATGTGAATGGTCACCTTTAGATCAAGCCATCTTGTTTTCTTGGCCGTAGGGCCACGTCAAATTAACATGTAATTTGATTGTAATTAATTGTAAACGAATTACTATGTAAAAGTTCCGTTCGTTTGACAAACTCTTTTTTCGTTCTGCCCCAGTCGATAGTGAAATTTATAATAGGATATTAGTAAAATACACAAGAAGTTTTGGGCTCATTATGTATTCTTATAAACATTCAACTTTAGAAACATTCTTCTACAATAGACATCTAAAAATATTAACACCATCATTTTGTCAACATAGCAACGGGGAAGTGCATAATACAGTTGAGCTCTCTGTTCTAACAGTCAACATTTCAGTCAGAGCACCATAAGTATACAGGGGTGCTGAAAAGTCCCGGAACGGCTAAATATTTTTTGAACCGAATTGGTTTGAGAAATCAAACTTTGTGCATTCACTCCTATGTAAAAGAACTACTTTCTGAGGTGTTTACTGACTCTTGGCCCCCAGTGGGGGACGGCCCACAAGGAGTCAGTACAAAATCTTAAATGTAAGCATAGGTTGATATGCACATCATTTTAAAGGGCTAATCAAGTAGAGTTCAATGCCGCAAACCGCACTTCAAAAGGTTCATTCATTACAAAATGGCGGCTAATCAAAAATCTAAAGGAAATTCACAGTGTTTGCTTAAAGATTGTTTAAAAATTGTTTACAGACTTTGTCTGAAGGATCTAAACTCCGGAATTGTATGTCAGACCTAAAAGCCTATCTTTTAGGGTACCGTAGAGGATATTACCTCCAAGGGGGGATGGCCCACAAGGAGTCGGTGCAAAATCTTTAATGTAAGCATAGGTCGATATGCACATCATTTTAAAGGTCTAATAAAATAAAATTCAATGCCACAAACCGCATTTCAAAAGGATTATTGGGTACAAAATGGCGGGTGATTTAAGTTTTCAACAAAAATACATAGGCTTAGGTTTGATACGCAATTTGATTTATTCAAGCTTTTATTCCACTCCCCTCCCAACAAACCTAAGCCTATGAATTTTTGTTGAAAACTTAAATTATCCGCCATTTTGTAACAAATGAACCTTTAGAAGAGCGGTTTGCGGCATTGAACTCTACTTGATTAGCTTTTTAAAATGATGTGCATATCAACCTATGCTTACATTAAAGATTTTGTACCGACTCCTTGTGGGCCATCTCCCCTTGGAGGTAATATCCTCTACAGCACCCTAAAAGATAGGCTTTTAGGTCTGACATACGATTCCGGAGTCTAGATCCTTCAGACATAATCTGTAAACAAATTTTAAACAATCTTTAAGCGAAAACTGTGTATTTCCCTTAGATTTTTGATCAGCCGCCATTTTGTAATGAAAGAACCTTTTGAAGTGCAGTTTGCGGCATTGAACTCTACTTGATTAGCCCTTTAAAATGATGTGCATATCAACCTATGCTTACATTAAAGATTTTGCACCGACTCCTTGTGGGCCGTCCCCCCATGGGGGCCAAGAGTCAGTAAAGACCTCAGAAAGTAGTTTTTTTACATAGGATTGAATGTGCAAAGTTTGATTTCTCAAACCAATTCGGTCCAAAAAATATGTAGCCGTTCCGGGACTTTTCAGCACCCCTGTATATCTTAAAATATATATGACCACTTAAAAAACATCATCGTTATCAGTTTCTTCAAAAATATTAGTTGCATTCACTTTAGACTCTATACTTATAGTAATTTAGTTGCTGATGAGCTAAGCTAAAAACCTTTAGACCCATGACACAGCTATAATAGGCTTTTTCTAAAAACATATTCATCATTGAAAAGAACGTCCAATATTCCAGTACTCCGATATTTGGATACATTATTCTAAAATCTACCTTAAATTAAATTAAGTATTTAAATTTATTTCGAGTCCATACACAATTACAACCGAAGTAGAACACCTAAAACACAAAATATAACATCAACAACGAAAATTAATACCTCTAAAGCCTCAAATATGACACTGACATTTACAGTGTACGTAAAAATGCTATAGGGAATTTCTATACACATCTACATTGCAACATAGTCTTAGAGGGATCACATATCCAAGAAAATGTTCATTTCGTATTAGTATTATTTTATCTATATCATAGCCCGGTCATTTTACACCCAAACATTGCCTGAAAAAGGAAAAAATCTTGTATTTCTGCAAATTGCTTTCAAAAGTCCTCCCAGATGTATATTTTAACATACCTTAAAGCCCCTTTGGTGGGTGGACGGCAAGAGGCCACCATCTTGGATTTTAGGTTCAATTATTAGGTTTTTCCTAAATATCTTGAAAATTATCAACTTTTGGTATACTATAGGCCATAGGCTATTAAATTTGAAATGAAAGTAGGTTCCATTTGCTGTAAGAAAGGTATGTAATAGTATGTATAATTTGGTCCAACCATTTTCAAGTTAATAACCACTAGTTTTATGAGTATCGTAACAAATGTCCTTAAAAGTTAGTTGTTAAGGGATTTTTATAAATATGTGATTAATACAATTTTTTTGTGAGCTCGCCCACACTTTTATTTCGGACCAATCTTTATGACTATGGTGTCAAATGTCTGTACATTTTGTCCAGATTTCATGAATTAAGTTTAGTTTCCTTTAGGTGAATAGGCTTTTCCCCGTCGGGTAGTTATTTTATACAGAAATTTACATGTATTTCTCATAGAAGGGATATTTGTTATTAATAAAACTAGTGGTTTTATTGTAAATGGTTGGACCAAACTATTATATACTTCTCTTTTTTTTCAAGATGTTAAATGACTGGGCTATCAGGCTAATTAGGATGACCCGTGTATTTAGAAGAAAAGGTTTGTTATGGACTCATATTGTCAAAGAACTACAACATAAAGTATAACATTCTTTATAGCTAAACACTATGGGTAGTAAGTGTACAGTTAAAGACATTGATAAACAACGACTTACACTTATACATTCGGTAATGGTACTGTTTCTTTCTTTTTATTTTAAAAAATAAATCATCAGACCACTCATAAACATTGATCAAATGTCTTATCGATCAGATGATAAATAGATTAATTGGTTCTATAAACATTTACATTATTTTGAGTCTTTGATACATGACGATTAAAAGTAAAATAATAACCTCTTTGTGTTATGTAGCTAAACAGGTTAGGACAAAAATGAAATAAAGACACATTAATAACACGGCTCGGCGAAAGCTATGGAAATATTATAATTGATTACACCAATAATAAATGATTTTTTTTCTACCACCGTTTGGGGAAAAAATTTTCCTACCACCCAAATCATATTGTCACACCTATAAACAGTACGCAAAACGGTTCATTTCCGCTTTAATTTCATTCTCGCTCGCTAAATCAGGGCACTTATTAGATTAAGGCAACACACAAGAGAGATAACTATGACGTCAAACACCAAAGACCAGTTTCTATTGGTCAGAAATCCCATGACACTCTCCGTGAAGACACTCAACCAGAAATTCTGGTTGCCTTGCTCTAAATCAGCTGATTTCACAGTTGGCGTTTCTATCTCAACTTCCGGTTCGTTCCAATAGAATAAGTAAACATAACCTCAATGAACTTTTGTGTACAGGTTAGCTAATAAGTTAAACTGTTTAAATAATGGTGGTAGGAAAAATATCGTGTGTATTACGAGCACAAATAGTCATTGCCGCCCTCGGAATGTTTGGCCGCACTCAGCTAATGCTTCATGCGGCCACCTACAAATTCTCGAGCGGCAATGAGGTACTTTGCGCTCTTAATACAACATAGCTATTTATAGTTTCACAATCATTCATCTCACAACTAATTCCTTTTTGCATAATTTTATCCTAATCGCGTTCAATATATTGTTCATTTCCTTATAACGAAATTTAAAAGTCAAGTACGAGGCTGTGGAATGGTTTGTGTCCTCCAACAGCAGACTAGTGTTTTTATTTTCTGCTAAGGAACCGATATTTTGCAGATATGGTGGTGTAGCTATTTTTATGTGTACCAGACGTTTACTAAGCAAATTTCTCCTCTATCCAGTCAAAATGTATCTTCTATAGTCCAGTCAAAATGTGTTTTTGCGGGAAAGTGTTGGGTTAAGTTTGATTTTTGTTCTAATTGTTCTAAATGTTCTAACAAAAATCTAACTTAACCCAAAATTTTCCCCTGAAGGGGTTTTTTGAAGACGATTTAATTGGAGTACGATATTTCTTCCAGTTTAGTGACCCTGGGGCATTTTTTATCATGAATCATCATAAAATAATTTTAATCGTATTATCAATAAAATCATGAAGATGAGTCGGTAATATTAGCATCCATTATGAAATAGGTCCATGGAGTTGTAATTGGTCCCTAGGCAAGCGTTTCGATAATAATTTCGATTCCCGGACGTTTTATTTACCAAAATCATCCTCAACTTTTCCAATTTCCAACTTTAATTGCCCTAATTAGTTCTTGGAGTTTTCCAAGAACTCCATGTCACTTCCTCTCTTGCTAGGCTGGTTCGAGTCGTCATTTATTTCACCGTCGTTGGCTTGATTTCCACTTAGGAATGAATTTTCATGGAATGGTTTTTCATCCTTTTTAGACGCATTTGGTTCGTCCCACTTTCTAATAACATCGGCAAAAATACGTACGCATTCATAGTATATTTCATCGTCGGATTTTTGAATCGATCCACCATTGTATTTAACGGCTTCAAATGCAAATTCTGGAGGAGTTTTTATCTGAACGTCAAAAGTTGTTTGAGAAGAAGGTCCATCGGAGTTTTGTGGTCCAAAATCATATAACACCTCGTCTGTGGTGATACACGGAATTTGTGGAGGGGTAGAAATTGGATATTCCGATTGAGAGTAGACCATTAATGGAAATAAGCTCTATTCACAAGGAAACTAATGATGAGGAAGCTCTCCAGGCACTTCATCCAAAGAGATTGGTTCTTCCTGAGGTGAGTCATCAGCCTTTCCTGTTTAATAAGGACGATCTTCGGCACTGAGACGAAATATTTCTCGATCAATAACGCTGGGAGTTACGTGCTTTCGTAAGGTTAGTGCACTCTGTTTTCTGTAACCATAGGATGGTATCAGCGGCAGAGATGGAGAGGAGTTCAAGTTCCCCTTGAAGTCCAAGCGCCGGGTTCTGGGGATGGGGATGAGGTATCTACCAGCAGCATCTGAGCGAACCTGCACAAAGGATTCAATTCCTTAATAGAATAAATTACGAATAATTGAAAATCAAAACACTTCTAAAAGCCACATTCTATGCGTAAATCTACGATATATTTTTCAAATATCACTGACCTATCAACGCACATCCCAAACTTCTTGATCTAGAACCTTGAAACTTTGCATTGGCGTTCCTTTTAGGGTGAAGGCAACCACTAAGAACAGTGACTCATCACCAGTTCGCCGCAGTCTGGAGCCCGTATTTGTGCCGGCCGGTACCGTGTTATGTGTGATAAGTGTTAATTCATGTCAATGTTCCTTTTAATTAAATGTACGTTTGCCAAATTTTTAAACAATGACAACTGAAGAGTTTTATTCTTGTATGTAGATTTTGAAAATGGCATCTCGTATGCCGAAACTCGAGTAAATCATTAATTGATTACTACGAATTGACGACAGTTTGAAGGTACGTAGCCTTATTTCGATAGATTGCATCAATTCAGGAGGTGAATAATGAACAAACTAAGAACAGATTGTTTCCTAATTCTAAGTTTCAAGAGGGTTTTTATGAATGGAGGGAGAAGTAAGAATTTTTTTGTTGATGAAGAAGTCTGAACATGATGTTCGCCTGGGCAACTGGAAAATCGTTGTGATTGCCCTTTTTTGTACCCCGGCTTAGTTTCTTGCACACATGATCAATATGTGTGTGGAAAGAGAGGTTGGAGTTGATTAATAAACCAAGGAACTCTGCAATTGAAGTTGAAGAAATGGCTTTATCAGCAAGATGATCATTGAATAAACTATTAAGGCGGTCTTTTAATGAAAATTCCAAAAGAGTACTTTTTTAGAATTTGCTATAGGTTTGTTTTGTTAAAGCTGATCTAGAAGAATATTTCCCTATAAAAAGGTGTGAAGTTCTAGATGACGTCTAGACGGACTAGGAAATGTGAGGGAAGTGTCGTCAGCACAAAGGCAAATATTTGAATCGCCTATATTTGGCCATTTATAAATAAAGGAAAAAATACAGGTCCGAGTATGGAACCTTGTGGTATACCCCTTTTAACCACTTCTTCACTGTAAAGAATAGTACAAGTACATAGGACATTTGAATGACTGATAGAGGATACTTTCCACGCTGAGTTCTACCAGTGAGGAACGAACGAAACCATTCAAGGACCCTACCTCGGATACCCATGTTGTATATTTTGATAAGCAAGAGTTCGTGATTTACAAGGTCGAATGCCTTTCTGAGATCGAAGAGCAAGCCAGATGAATATTGGCCTTCGATGAATATTGGCTTTCGAAAAAGTCGCTATTATTGAGATTGGACTATAATTCGAACACTCTAATGTTCACTTTACCTTTATGAAGGGGTCTAACAGCCACGTTCAGGGAATTAGGGAAATCACATGATGAAAATTATTCATTTTTAATCCAACATTAGTTTTTGTACCTTATCTGTTTAATCATGAACTTATTACGTGACTCCATCTTTATTTAGGCTGCTGGAATTATAGTTTTTTTCTTAAGGCTTTCTCAATATCTGTATAATTACAATATGCCTAACAAAATAATTTGGCGAGTGACGATTTCTTGTAATTCCCAAGTCTATCGATAGTTTAAAGCATGAAGATTGTGCTGCCTTCTGTGGTTGATTCTTGAAACTAAATCCCGTCAAGACTGAAAGAGAGAGGTTCTATAGATTTTTTAGTCGCCAAAAGGTTTTGGTAAGCTGTTTATTTGATCAAAATATTGTCAAAAAATTAATGTCAAAATCTTAAAATTTTACAAATCGCAAAATGCGAGTTATAATTATATTTTGTTCTAATAATCGATTCTTAAAGAAGAGTCGAGAGGAAATATATATATTTAAAACATTTTAGAAATATGTGTGACTACATTTAAACATATTTTTTTCCACGGGCAGCTAATACCAAACAAACTTTTAATGAAACAAACTAAGAGAGAAAAGGGTTGTGTATAGTACATAGTATAGTATAGTACTATACTATACTAGACTATACTATACTTGTGTATAGTACTGAGCTAAGAATAAATATTAGTTATTTTCAATCTTTATAATGGTGGGGACAGTCAATGACAATGAGCCATTTATTAACATTAATAAGGAATTAGGAATCAATAAGAAACTTAACAATCAACAAATAAATACTGAAACTGTGATTTCACTACAGGAGTGTGATTTAAAATACCATAGGGAATCTGGATATTTGCTCAATATTAGTGCGAGAGCAAGAATGACATCGCAAACAATTACAAATTAAAATAATGCTGTACTGAAAACTTTTGCTATAAAAATCAGCGTATAACTAGTCTATCTGTTGATTTATAAACATTGTAGTACCCATTGATCAAGAAAAAGGAATTACAGTATAACCTCGATACGGATAATCTCAATGCAACACACATCGTCTTTTGTTTTAAACCTACACTCTGCTAAAACAAATAAATATACATTTACATTGCATATTCCTTGATGTAACCTTGTTTTTATCTCCTTTATTTTTCATTCCTTGACAATTTTTTAATTCCTCCATAAGAATAAGATGGGGGATGAGGATGCAGGTCTACTGCAGCAGGTATGGAAATATTTGGCGGTTTCAAATCAATATCCAGTGGATTTGAGCTGTAAGAAGCCAATTGATAATAAGTTTTGTCAAGATATGTTGAGGAATAAGCGAGATATAGAATTTTTTCTTATTTCCTATAAGGATAGCATAAGGACAATGTACTGTGTTTACCGCTTTCAATATATCGGTAACCAATGGACATAGAGCAATGATTCAAAATACCAAATTGTATGTTTTTTAAGCTGAATTCAATGGTGAAACCAAAAAATTGATTATTTAGATTTTTCCGTGTAAAAAACTCAAAACCCCATTTTTGGGAGGTTAACCCTCTTTACCTCCCCTTATGGTGGTCCGATCGGGCTGGTTTACGAACTCGTCCGAATGATTACCACTTTACATGTCTGTACCAAATTTAATTAAGATCGAACCATTTTTGCGCGAGTTATCATGCTTAAAGACACATCGAGATATATATATATACACCTCGTTGCAGCGGACCTGCATACTCAGCGAATTTCAAATGCAAAATAACATATTTCAATCCAACATAGCAAGATTTGACATTTTTTTGTAAGCTCCATAAGAATAACATGGGAAATGAGTATGCAGGTTTGCTGCTACAGGTATATAAAAACTGGGTGATTTTAATTAAATATTTAATAGATCTGAACTAGAAGAGGCCATTTACCAAGTTTTATCAAGATATTTTGAGAAATAAGTGACATGTAGAATTTTACTTATTTCCCATAAGGTTAACATTGGGACAACGTACCGTGTTTACCAGTTTCAATATCTTGGTAACCAATGGACATAGAGCAGTGATTCAAAATACTAAATTGTAGTTTTATGAGCTGAATTCAATGGTGGTAACAAATATTGGATCATTTTTATTTTTCGATGTAAACAAACTAAAAAAAAACACTTTTTCAGGGGGGTTTATCCTCATTTACCCCCCCCCCTTCCGTTGGTCCGATCGGGCTGGTTCACGAACTCGTCCAATTGATTACCACTTGATATGTCTGTACCAAATTTCATGAAGATCGGACCAAGGTATCATGGTCTTAGGCTTAGGTGTTACCATGAGACCTACGGTAATAGCTTCTTTCCTATAGGGGAAATTCGCATACATATATATTTGACGAATGGTTCTTTTTGCTTCTGGGGCCCCAAAACGAAAAGTTATCATAGTCTGGGGCTTATATATCATACTCATGGGTCTTACCATGAGTAATACGGTAACAGTTTCTTCCCTACAGGGGAAATTCGCTGATATAATTGGAGCGTTTTATCATTGATATACTGATAGAGTAACAGTTTCTTCGTAGAAGATCTTATAAGCCTACCTGTAGTTATAAAAATTGACTTAGATCAATCCGCAAAAAAGCCTCATTATATTTCACAGAAAAATTATCCTTTGAGACCAATTTGACACAATTTTTATCTGTTTAGGCTTACATTAAAAGATGTATATGGTTTTATTAGTGGCCTGAACTTGGAAAGCCTGATGATATCTAGCTTTCTGGCAGTCACAAAACAAGATAAGACCTTTTTTCAGTTTAGAATTAAAATGTGCAATGAAGTTTGAAGGATGGGATAGCAAGAGGGTTAATGGTCTGTTATGTCTTACCATCAACTGCCGGAGCTTACATCTGCCGCACCACGAGTCCAGTGACAACATCGAGAACATAGAAAAGCAAAGGATTACATTTACTTTACACTGATAAGCACACAAATTAAGTAATCTGATGGATTGAGTAAGATGTACACTTGAAACGCTTTCTATTATTTATGGTAGCAGATGGTTGGATAATTAAAAGAGGGATGTTTAAGAAACTTCCTAAAATAAATAATCTTTGATAAGAATTTTCTTTTTTCTTTGTGGTTCTAGGAAACAAGTTAGTTTCATTACTTAAAAATTCTAAAGACCTCGTAAGCATTCCACTATTTTTAATTGAGATAATCATATCAGTTACAACGTTAACGGAAATCCTACATAAGCCTTACAGACACAAAATTGCAAACTAATAATCGAGAAAATGTCTTTTTGTATAGCTGACCAATGCCATTTAAAGCCATTGCCTTTGAGTCATAAGGCCAATCACTTATTAAGAGGGTTTTGCCAAGGATCCACAGTCATGCAAAAACAAAGTAAGATACAAGAAATACGTTTCGAAACAGATAACAATGGATGTCTTAATATAAAGCATTGCCGACATCAAAGAGAACACTTAAGGATGGCACTTGGCGTGGCACTTGGTGACTGCTATTGCAAAGTCTGGGATTTTTTAAAATTAAGAGTGAGTTATAAGAACGACATTCAAAAACGGATGATTTGATGAGTGCTGAATTCACAACATTTTTTTAGAGCTACTTTTTTAAGGTAAGCAAATAAATACCTATCCTCCATTAGACCTGAATAGCATTATTACAGCCAAGGTTATAGTTTAATTAAATAAAAGTTAGTTATTAGTTTTATTAGTTTGTTTGAAATCAATAGTAGAATTGTTTATCTACAGAAGCTAGTTGAGTTAGTCAAATAAATCACGATTGTCATATGATGTCATGACAATCGTGATTTATTTGACTAACTCAATTAGCTTCTGTAGATAAACAATTCTACTATTGATTTCAAACAAACTAATAAAACTAATAACTAACTTTTATTTAATTAAACTATAACCTTGGCTGTAATAATGCTATTCAGGTCTAATGGAGGATAGGTATTTATTTGCTTACCTTAAAAAAGTAGCTCTAAAAAAATGTTGTGAATTCAGCACTCATCAAATCATCCGTTTTTGAATGTCGTTCTTATAACTCACTCTTAATTTTAAAAAATCCCAGACTTTGTAATAGCAGTAGAGCATCCTTAAGTGTTCTCTTTGATGTCAGCGATGCTTTATAGACTTAAATATGATTCAAGAAATAATTCATAAGCCAACGCATGTTTTGAAAAATATATAATGAATGGGACAAGAGAAAGCTATATTATATTATAAAATTATCAAAAATAAGAAAATACATTTGCCACTGCCTAAAATCTTCACAAGGGGAAACAGTTCCATGCAAGTTAGAACGGATGATGAAAAGAAAATAAATTAGCAAAATGAGAAAATAAAACAGTTTAACTTTTTCACGTGTTATTTTACAATAAAATTTAGTTTTATAAAGCGAGCGACGTTAATATATAGTATTTTGTCATAAATATGACCAGATGTTCCATTATATAGTATTAAAACTCTAAAAACATAAAAATTATTAAAACATAACATATTGAAAAATAACGTATGTTTTCAAATTCTACTCATCTATTCTATTTATCCTTTTTTATTTTTCAATTCAAGAACGGCTAGTTTTAACTAAATGAAATTTTGTATATGGCTACATCACCTAAAAAACTAATTATAGAAAAATAAAATTTTTTTACAATGTCTATTTAAAAAAGGCTGCTTACAAATTTCAGACGTAATTATCTAAAAACAACTTCAGATCGTAAAAAATACTTTGTAAGTATCACGTTCTAAGAGAATTTAATTGCAAATCCAAAGGTACCACGGTTAAGAACGTCGGTTCATAAAAAAGATACCAAACCCATTTTTAAGAAAACGTCCTTAGGCCAGTATCAACTGTTTTTGCGTGAAACGCCTGCTAGTGAGCTGAATCAATCAGCTGTGTTCAGTATATCTGAGTAGTAGAGGGACCTAGGAACTGAGCACGGTAACTAAACTTAGAGCTGAGAATATTTCTATAAAAAATAAACATTTTTTACGGATTGAATTTTCGTGTTTTAAGTTGAACAGTCCTGTTTTAGGATTGGTATTAGAAGCTGACTAGTCAAAGGTTAAATATTTGTATTTTGGGACGGGACTAGTCCTGCTTTGGGGCTGACTAATCCTGTTCTGGGACGTCGCGTCGTCGCGTGCCTCGTACCTCTCGTACCTCCTCATGATGGTGAACTGAGGCCCATCTACTACTTATTTGCATTAGTCGCAGTGAATGCCTGATTGTCTTCAAATTTGGTATGAACATTCCTCTCTATGATATTCAGGTCGAGTTTATTGGGAAAAATAATCGGAACACCCTTAACTCCAATTATGGGGGTTAAGGGTGCAAATTTTGGATTTTTGAGACCAAGAGGGTAAAATAAGCCCCAAACGTTAATTCAATGTATTTTAAATTAATGTCGATAGATATATAATCATTTTAGGCCATCTCCAAAAGTTATAGCACCAAATATAACTTATTTATGGACGAAAATAAGTTATATTTGGTGTAAAGAAAAAAATCCCTGAGTTGTGTATCTTTATTAACTCTCTCCCTCAGCTGCCAGACGTTATCTGTTTGCAAGAGACATGGACCGATGAGATTAGTGAAGTCCTTATGAATACATTGCAGGGGTACAAGGTCGCTTCTTGTTTTTCACGTTCCTCAAAAGACGGAGGAGGTACTGCAATTCTTATAAAACAAAGTCTTCTTTTTAAAACCATTGATTACAACGGAAAAGTCCCGTTAGTTGAGTGCTTATTTGAATATACTGCAGCTGAGATATCGATTGGTGAAAACTCCTTTCTAATTGTCTCGCTTTACAGCAATCCTGACAGTAATCATTCAAGCTTCATAAAACATCTCGATAATCTCATGGATCACATCACAAAAAAGAGCCCCGGGAAAACTCTTCTTATAGCAGGTGATTTTAATATCAACCTTCTCTCCGATGACAAAGATGCCAAAGATTTCTTGACTTCTATCAGTTCAAATGGCTTAGTTGCTAATTTCAAACAGCCAACGCGCATCGTAAAAACTTCAGCCACATGCATTGATAACATTCTGACTAACTTTCTCCCACAAAATTCTGCCTTGCATGAACCTTCTCTGTCTGACCACAAAATGCTCGAAATATGTTTTCAGTTTAATTTCCTTCCGTTTAAATCTTCATCAGGAAAACCCCTAAGAAGGCGTTATCACTCTGAAAACTTATCAAAATTTAACAGATTACTTCTTGAGCAGTCTCCTTCATTTCCTCTGGCTGACGAAGGTCTCAATATAAATGATAGCTTTGATTCTTTCCTTAAAAGTTTCATTTTTGCTTTTGAAGAAGCATTTCCCCTCATGCCGAACAAGTCAAAGCCAAAATCACAGAAAGCCTCCTGGATGACTCCCGGGATTAAGGAAATGAGTCGTCAAAAAAGGGAACTGTTTGAGAACAGCCGTACTTCGGACTGTCCTCGTCTTGCAATGGATTATAAAAATATATGTAAGGCCTTGAAAAAGGAGGTATCCGCTGCAAGACGCATGGCGAATGCTGAGCATATCTCTGGTGCTGATAACAAGCCAAGGGCAATGTGGGAGGTCGTTCGCAGGGAAACAGGGAAATTGCCTCAAAATCAAAATGGCAATGTCACTCTGAATGTAGATGGAAATAAAATCAGTGATCCAGAAAAAGTGGCGTCAACCTTCAACAACTTTTTTATCAATGTTGCTGAAAATCTTAGTCCGAATGAAAATTTTGTTTCTGACTTTCTTAACAGCAATTCAAAATCTAATGACAGCTCAATGTTTCTCCATCCTACAGATCCAAATGAAGTGTATAACGCGATTATGACCTTGAGGAACTCCCGATCAGTTGGCTGGGATGGTGTCCCAGCCTCAGTTTTTAAGTCATCAGCTCATATCATTGCTAAACCCCTTGCCGATATCATAAATCAATCTTTTGAATTAGGAGAGTTTCCAGAGAAACTTAAATACACGCATATCAAGCCCCTATTCAAAAAGAAAGACAAAACTGATTTGACAAATTATCGTCCGATTGCCCTTTTACCGATTTGGTCAAAAATCTTTGAGAAAATTTTCCTTTCAAGACTTCTTGTTTTTCTTGATAACTTTAAGATACTCACGAACTGTCAATTCGGATTTCGTAAAAAATCCTCCACAACTCATTCCATTTTCACATTCATTGAATCCATCTTAGAGTCACTAGATAATAGGGGTCACGTAGTCTCCGTACTATGTGATCTCTCAAAAGCTTTCGATTGTGTCAGTCACACTGTGTTACTTCATAAAATGGAGTTCTTTGGAATCCGAGGCAAACCTAAAGATTGGCTTACGTCTTATTTACATTCCAGAAAACAAAGGGTAGTATATTCAGATGCTCATGGAATTAGTCACCTTTCGACATGGGAAGTAAATGATAAGGGGGTTCCTCAAGGCTCCGTTCTTGGACCCATTCTTTTCCTGCTCTATGTGAACGATCTCCCGCTTGCATTCACAGATGCATCGGCCATACTTTTTGCTGATGACACTACCATTACAGTGTCACATCCGGATAGAGCTCAGCTGGAAGGGATGGTCGATGTGTCTTTGCAACAGGCGGGACAGTGGTTCATGTCCAATGGTCTAATGATGAACAAATCCAAAAGTCAGCTCATGCATTTTGCTACCAGGCCAAGTATCCATCTAGACCTCAAAATTTCGGACATGGACACTGTCTCTTCAGCGAGGTTTCTTGGTGTCGTGGTGGACAGAAACATCAACTGGAAGGATCATGTTTCATTTCTTGTTAGTAAGCTTCAATCGGTGTGTTTCATGATCAAAGTATTGGCACCAATTGTTGACCATGAGACACTAATGACTGTCTACTACGCCCAAGTTTATTCGCACCTGAGGTATGGTGTGGTCTTCTGGGGAGACTCGGTGGATTCGGGTAGAGTTTTTAAAATCCAAAAGAAGATCATCAGAGTCATGTTTCAGCTGCAGTACCGGCAATCTTGTAGACCACACTTCATCAGTTCTAAAATTCTTCCCCTTCCCTCTCTGTACATCTTTGAATTAATGTGTTTCATTAAATCCAATCCAGATCTTTTTTCAAAAAACCAAATTACACATACATACCAGCTGAGGCATGACATCCTTCACTACCCGATTCACCGTCTAACCCTCTATGAAAAGGGAGCCTATTACTCTGCATTGAAGTTGTTCAATGGGCTCCCTGAACCAATCAAACAAGAGCACGATTCAAAGAGGTTTAGGCACTCCCTGAAGAACCATCTCACGAGTCGGGCGTACTACTCTGTGAAAGAGTACTTTTCAAATAATTCTTGACATGAAACTTTGTGTATGTAGAGAGTTGTCTACATTGTTTTTTTTTTTGTAAATTGTTGTTTATTTTAATTACATTATTTTAGGACATTATAATTTTGACAAGTCATATGTTTACTTAGCCTATAGCTTAAAAATGTAAACCTATGTGACACTTGTAAATAAATAAATAAATAAATAAAAAAAATGTGAATAGACTTAACGCAGTACGTCGATCGCACTCTTGCAGCAGCAATTACCATCTGTTTTCTTAAAACTTGGTAAATATGTTATTTGCCAAGATGTGATTGGCCAGTTAGTTGAATCGGAGGCCCCTATCAGGTTATTTGTATTACCTATGTAAATATTGGTATTATCCATGTATATTTTCTAACACAATTGTTAGTATTTAAGATATTTGTATATAACTTAGTGGACTTTAGCATGTAAGATATTGACTTTGTCTATTGCTATGTATTGGCCTAATGACAATAAAATCTTATTTATTTTTTATTTTTTATTTTATCTTCATATGAGTGGGTCGTAAAGCCCAAAATATGGGGATTGCCGTTCTAAAATGGGAATTTAAAGCCCTGAAATTAAAATTCACACCCTCTCGTCAGCTTTCTGCGTGAGTACTTGTTTTTATATTCCCACAATATATAAAAGCTCCTAACACTTCAGTCAGCTTTAAAACATAAAACATTATGAAAGACCAAATTTTATCTTCATTACCTTTAAAATTGGATTTACATATTTAAAAAATAGATCTCATATTACATAGTTGAAGGAAGTAGCTACATAGCTTGGATTCGAATACAAATAAGCCAGAAGTTTACTTTATCAAGCAACATATGAATTAACAAATAAAAATAAATGAAACTGAGGGCGTGAGAAGACATCATCATCAGTAGCGAGAATGTTCTCCAAACAAAATCTTTTCCTGTAGTCGACAGTTTTAATCTGAAGCATTTATTTTTGTATTTTAACTAAACAAACGGGTTGAATTTCATGCTTTATATGGAAATGCCATATTAAAGCAACGAAATGACTTATTTTGCATGTAAATTGTGATATATCGATCAAACATCTACATTGTACATGAATTACTACAATAACAATTTCTTTCAACGGTTTGATTTGTTTTAAGCGTTTAAGTTATTAAAGCAGTTTTAGCTTATATTTTAATAACACGTGAAAAATTTTATTTTGATAAAAAGGAAGAAAAATATTGTTGGGTTAGAACTGAAGCGATTCCAGTCACATTTAATTGTACTTACCGTTTACTGGGCTCTATCATCTTATGAGATAACTGGTACAGTAATGTTGAAAAATAACACACGTATATTTCTGAAAACATCTAGTTAACACACTATATTCTTTAGGCATGATACTCAGAAGGAAAGGGGAGCACACTGAACGGAACGAGGGAAAGTAGGAACTCTTGATCAACCATCTATTAAAAGACAGCAAGATAGGTGTGGTGATTACTTTTCTCACAATGATAAAAACCGTTTCCAGGAAAGTATCCTGTAATGGGAGAATTATTAAAATATGTTGAGAAAAAAGCGAGGTATTAAATTTAACTTATTTCCCATAGGGATAGTATATTACCATCTTACATGTCTGTACAAAATTTCATTAAGATTGGACCATTTTGACGGCCAATTTCGTGCAAACACACACACACACACACACACACACACGCGCGCGCGCGCACACACAATCCGAACGAATCGTGTTTTTTGCTTTTGGGGGCCCCAAAACGAAAAGTTATCATTGTCTCAGGCTTAGATCTTACCGTGAGATTTACGAAATTAGCTTCTTCCCTATAGGGGATTTTCGCAAAACAAATGTCTGACACACCTTTTGTACATATTTACGATTGTGATATAGAAGTTGTTCAGTATAATAGTTATATGGTGAATGGATATTGAGAGTGAATCGATAATACAAGATCTGTGAATCTACACTCATTATATAGAACTTGTATTTTCAATCAACTGCCTCTTAGAATGTCCATACATTTAATATCGAGAAACTACTTGTTTTGTTAGATTTCTCAAAGGATGAAACTGTACTCTCTTAGCCGTTTCGTAAATTATCCCATGATTGTTTAGCAAAGTAAATAAATATTGTATTCAACTGCATTGATTCGATAAATCAATATCGTTACTACACACAGTCCATTTTACCTAAAATTAATTATAGAACTGAGTAAGGAAGGTTTTGTGATGCATAGGTGATATTACACGAGATTCTTAATCACCTAAAATCGGCTGAGAAAATGATTTTACAGGTTAAACATTCCAAACAAAAGGGGGATTATAAGAGGGATCGGTAATCGCACTTACCGGCAATTCTGGGTAGGAGGATCTCTGCATGTAGTTGTAGTTGGTGTAGTAGTCGTTGGAGGGCGCCATCACGTCGGGGAAGTTGACTAAGGGGTCTAGCTGGGGTCTGGAGCGTCCGTAGGGCACCAGCCCAGAAGAGGCGGAGTCCTGGATCATCCTGCGATACTGCAGGGCGCTCTCCCTTGCCGCTGTCTCCTCCGACATCTTCTGTTCGTGCAGCTCGCGAGCTCTTTCCGACTGTATCAACTCCTTCAGGTGCTGGAAGCTGCCCGCCTGCATCTGACCCAGGCCGTTTCCTCCCACCAGCCTGATGGTGGTCTGTTTCCTCCTGCTGTGGCCCTTGGGCATGTGCGCCGATCCGAACATCCTGGCGATGTCTTCGAAACCTCTGATTCTTTCTTGCACCGGCGCCTCTTGTATCCTCGGTCGCTGGTAGGGACTGGTGTGGACCAATCTCCCGTACACTAACGGTCTCCTCATCTTGCCGCCCCCCACACTCCGGATGCTCGCGTGGTCCTCCCATACGTTGTAGGCGAACGGGTCGCGATACGTGGGTATCTCGTTGGTACTCTCCGCGGCTCTAGATTGCCTCTTGGAGAATCTCCACATCGCTCTCAGCTCGTCACATGTAGGTTCCTTGCTCAAGTCTTGTGTCACCGACTTGACCACCTCCGGGAGATGTTCGGCGGCCTCCCGGTACTTGTCTCGGGGGGAGGCGGCTGATGCGATCAGGAAATACAAACTTGCCAGACATGTGTTCAGGAAACCAGGACGCATTGTAGTCTGCAACAGAGTAGGTTTGAGTTTATTAAACCGAGTACAGCTGGTGACTTGTAAGCTGGCACTTGGGCCTCACGCGGTCAGTATGGCACGGGGGTGAGTGGGGAGTGTTGGAGGTATAAGAAAAAGGCCTGACTGCAAACATTTCTGCTGACGGACGCCTTCACGCAGGTCGCGAGGACGTTGCCGCAACCCGCTTGACGGAACGTAA